>CM060943.1:896490880-897115880 GCA_030765085.1 Allium cepa
TTCCTGTCTCTTTAACAACCAAACGTTATTATAACACCGCGGTCTTTTCAAAATAATTTATACTTCAAAACTAGAATATAGTATTCTTTTCCAAAACCATATGAATACGATATCATTTCCGTTTTAACAACCAAAAATATGATATCATTTTTATTTCAAATTATATCACTTTCCAAAAATCATAGCCCTCCAAATCTATATATCTTAAAACCCATAGCTTTGAAACATAACATCAATTACTGAAATGGTTTAAGTATTAATTTAGTTTATATAATAAAATAGCTTCTTTAATTTCACAAAAATTACAAATTCCGATTTGAACCTCCAACAAACCAATTCAAATTTCCATATATTTCAAAGCTTTAAATATCCCACCATCTCCAAACTAATTCTTTGATAATTCCCTATATATCAATTTCAATTGCTATTATTTAGATTTGAAACGTTTACTTAATAAATCCAATACAATTTAAGTAAAACTCTTAACTTCAAACAACTGGATATTCTTTCAATTTATTTAACTTGATAAATTCATTTATCTTAACTTTATATTCATTTAAATTACTTTAAACCAAATTAAGTTATAGGAATCATACCCTTTAAAATCTCCATTTTTATTTAAATTTCATGTAACGTTTGGGATTTTTCGTTGCCGAAAAACCGAAATGTTAGGGTTAAAGAAGAAGAAAGGGATAGAACAGAACAGAAAGAGACAACAGAACAATATCAGAATCTCACAATTCGCAGCGGAACAACATATAATACATAAATGAATAATCTTTAAACAAAGAACTATATCAGTTATTACATTACATTACATTTCATTACATCATCAGAGTGTATAACAACAAACAACATCAACAGCGGAAAAGAAATACTATATACTAGTGAATACGCCATGCATCCATCTTGCCTCCAGCAACTCCTGAGTTCCAGAATATCCTGATAAACCTTACTCCTGACTGTCCGTGTTGAAATTGGTGGGCACCCAGAGTTTAGGAAGGAAAACAATAAACTCCGAATCAGTCATGTGACTGGTGTGGGAACTCAAAACAGTTTATCTTTAAAACAAAATAGAGGAATATTTTTATATTAGATTTGCAATGCTTTTTAGAAAATGAGACTACCATAAGGCCTCCCGCACACACACACAATACAAACGCAGAATCAGAGGAGATTTCTCCTTATGATAGTCAAAGATGCTTGATACACATTAAAAAGAAACATTTGATATTATTACTAGTGCATAGTGTATAAAACATTTCAAAAGTAAAGATATAAATCTTAAGCCAGCATAGGCATTTCGCACTTATGCCTACTATAGCTACCATCCAAACAGTGGGGCGCCACCATAAGTGAATGATAGATTCTACAACTAAAACCGTACAAGATCGTATTGTTTCTTTGGATTTCCAACAAATGGTCAGGCCAAGGAACTTCCCATTGCCACATGAAAACGCCTCTGAAATGACGTCCCGAGAACCAAACCGGATCTCTGCCAACACAAGGCCGGGTTACCCCTAACTGGGTAACTACTGACACGAATATGTCATCCCCCGATCGTAACCGATCTATCCGAGGATCCTCGATTTCCAACAACCACATAAGAATAATAATGCAGTAACCACATAGGCTAAGTATCTGGGCTCCATTCCATGATACCACCTCTATCCAGAAGGAATGACATACACTAAAGGGGAGCTACCCTTAATAACCTTGCTGCATCCTTCCTGTTTTGACCATTTCCGGGGTGTGAGGTCCGATGAAATCTCGTCCACAAAGCCACGCTATATACAAAAGCTGTGCTTTGGGTCAACAAATGATCATAGAAATGATCACCAAGATAAATAATCAAACAAATGATCAGACAATGATCATTTCACAACAACACTCAGCATGCCACACTACCAAATTGGGAGTATATCACTAATAACCTTCAACTATATAACCTCTTAGCTCGTACGTCTCAGAGAAGGGTGTTAAGCTAAGAGAATAAATTCTCCGCCACCAACAGAAATATATTTGAAAGAAATCAGCTTTATATCTCAATTTGTAATGTTGACATACAATCCATACGAGTCTGTTCCGGGCTCGAACAGAACCGAAGGCACTTCCAAAGAAGTCCTTGCAATTCAGATAATCTCTAATCACGTCCGGATTTCCCATCACATATGGAGATCTCTATACTGGGGAACAGCCAGTGCAGAGACAATCGACAAGAAACCCTTTCGTTTTCGAAAATATCCGGTCTTTAACACCGGTCATCAAATGCAATCCATAACGACGTATCACATATTCGGAATGGGTTATACGACCCCAAGGTCCTTTCCCGGCTAACCCGAATAGTGAGCGCTTATTCAAAAATAAGTGTAGCATTCAAAGTCAAGCAATCACAACAAATACCTATTTAAAGGTAAATATTAATAGTCGGATTATTTAACTATCAATAGGCGTGTTCAACATCACCAAATTCCAAATAATTTCTCAAATTATTTACTTTCCAAAATATCTTTACTATATATAAAATTTCCCACACTTCAACATTTAAAACTAATTTTCAAATCACTTTTCACCTTTACCACTTTTGAAAACAAATTTCAAACATTTTCCTTACGCGAAATACTTTCATTTCAACATGGTTCATTTAAAGAAATTAAATAAATCCTTAACGATTTACTTTGTATTTACGTTCCAAATCCGTAAATTAATTCCCACACTTCAAAAATACATCAACGTTTATTTTTAAACAAATTCCCCTTTTCATTTATAAATTCCATAGTGAATTTACATTCCAAAATATTTATGAATATATGATTCCCAAATCGATTTCTAATATTCATTTTCAATTTGTCTTTAAAAAGATAAATTCTCAAAACGTTTCATTTCACATTGGAAAAACATTTCCGTACTTATTTATTAATAAGTAATTCACAAATCCATTTATTTTCAACACTTTGAAAATATTCAATATACTTAAACCGAAATTAAGCATATATTTCATTCTTTAAGGAAATCATTCTCTTAAACATATTTATTTGGACCAAAACGAATGTTGCGCAAAACATCGTTACGACAACCCAAAATCACAAGTATAGGGATTCGAAATTAAAATAGATATATAAATCCCAATACTATACAAAAACATTTCCTTTCGGAAATCATTTACTATAACAACAGTGTTATAGTCCATCATTTCCTTCTATTTCTCGAAAACTCTATTTCAGCAATGAATGTTGAAATCTATGTTTTCGATGTTTACACCCTTTTAAAACATCGTTAAAACGATTAACTTCAATTTAAAATATTCATTTTCCCAAGCATATACATTTTATTTGATAATATATTCACTGTCCAAAATCGTGAATATATTTCCTTTAATAAACTTCAATATTCAATTTGTCAAATTAAATTGATTTCGAATTTATAAACAATGTATATAAATTCCATTTCTATTTATAAGCTTCGATTTATAAATCTCATTATTAACATATTCCATTTATATCTCATTTAAATGCCAAAATCCGATTTATAAGATAATTACTTATAAATCTTCTATTTTACCAAATCTATTCATTTTATAACTTCACAATTTATAAATCTATAAATTTTGTTCACTTATGAAATCCATTTTTATTTCATTTTTAACACTTATAAAAAAGTCGTTTAAATATTCCAATATTTTTAATTTATAAAATATCAATTTTATAAGTCTTTTATATACATCGTTTTTAATAATTCAAAAATCCCAATTTAAACCAATTTATTCTTTTAATAATTTAAAAATCGTTATTTAAAGCTTATATATTTCAAAATCATACTTAAGCATTATTTTCCAAAAATCATAACTTTTATGAAAATAAAATTTTAACGTTTATTTATTTTAACAATTCAAAATTTAATAAAACGTATACCTTTGAAAATCACTTTAAAATTCCTTTTAAAACCAAAAATCATTATTTTAAAACTTCAGGAATGGATCCGATGATGTAGCAGCACCAAATAGTCAATCACGACATCCAAATATCATATATCGATATGATAATCAACAAATATCAAAATATCTGTAAATAAATCAATACAGTTGAGCAATCCAGTTGGATCCCTCCAACCTGTTTCCCTGCATCCACAAACATTAGCACAATACCAATTTCGTTCCAGTACGGAATTATCGCGGTATATGGGATTTATACAAATATTATCCGCTTAATAGGCGGCGCAATAGGGTCCCATCCGCTATATAATGCGGGAAAATCAATTCCACGTACATAAATAATACCAATTTCACTGTTTATGAAATATTCGCGGTATATGTTTTTAATAAATAACATCCGCTTACTAACGGCGCATAATGTCTATTCTTAACAATCAATAGATAACAATCATCATTCAAACATGCATTCAAGAATTTTAAATATAATTATTTAAATTTAAAATCGAAACCGATTCGATTTAGTGAGAGGTTCTCACCTTGATTTCAATTTCGTTTTAGCGATTTATTTCGAATAAAATTAAACGGACGTTTAATTTTACCCGAAATTCTCACTAACTCCAAACGACTCCAATCCAATTCCATAGCGTAGTGCTCGTCCATACAATTCCAACGCAACTGGTTTCGCGCGTTTTCGACCTCGTATGAAAAAGATACGAATTTTCGAAGTTACATGAATTTTTATATCAATTTACAACATAATTTTTATAAATTTTAAACCTACATAGATCTCAGCCCTTAGATCCATGCTTCCTACATCCAGACCGTAACTTACTTCTTCCATCTTCACTCACGCGTATACAGATGAAAACCGAACACATAGCTCCAATTTAGGGTTAAATTATGCGACCACCAACGACGACCGGAATACGATCGAGGACCCCCACGTCGTAGCCCTTGCCGCCGCTCACCACCGAGCCAAGTGCGGCCAAGCTCGGTGCTGAGGTCATCTCGAAAAACGTGCCGAGACGTGCGGCCTTCAAGCTCCAATTGCGGACGATCCACCGCATAATACTCGATCACCACCGTTGAAATTGTAGCTCTTGTTGTGCTCTTTAACTTTCGTGTTGCAAGTTTCTGATGATTAATGATAGATTTGAAGATAATTGAGGGAGAACGAATTAAATTTTCGGCCATTGATTGTATATGGACGCTGCGGCTAGTTTAAACCCTAGCCTTATTTTATTTTATTTTTGTGAATAAAGACCCTATTTATAAAATTTTCTCAAACACTATTCATTTTGGATTTTCCAAACTTCGATTTACTTGCGGTGACCGACGTTTCTAGGGTTTACCCCGTGTTCCGGACACAATGGAATAGGTTTCGGAAGCTAATTCGATCATATGTGCGAGATATGGCAATAAACGATCGATTTAAAATTAAATCGATTAAACGATTTTCTAGGCGTTTTAGCTTGCACCGGACAAACGGTAATTTCGATTGACATGAATTGGAAACCATACAATAATATCAAATTACGGATCCGATGAAATTGGTTTCATCGAAATCTGGGACTTTTTGAAAAATGACTATTTTTACTCGCCAAATAAATATTAAAACAATTTCGATGCGTTTCGAGCTGTCACGATCAAACGACAAATCCGATTGCTACGAAAATTGAAATCCGATAATAACAAACTATTACGGATCGAATGAAACTAGTTTCGTCCAATTCTGAGATAGTTCGAAAAATGGCTAATTTCACTAGTCGATTAAATATTAAAATATTCAATTTTCACAAATTAACTTTTAATTCGATTTTAAAAGTTCTAAAATATCGTTCTAACTCCAATATGATTAAATAAATTTTTACAAATCATTTTTAACTCGATTTTCAATTTTTTTCTGTAATTTAACATATTAAATTATCGATTTAATTATCCAATTAAATCCAATATTCGAAAATAAATTATTCGACTTATAAATTCCACTTATTAATAATTAAAATTAATTAAATATTCAAATTTTAATCAATATAAATTCTGGGTCGTTACAAACTTTCCCCCTTAAAAGAATTTCGTCCTCGAAATTACCAAGTAAGAAAAAGTTACAGAATTCATTAACTTTCCAAAACAAATTTAAACTTCTTACCATACTTTACTAAGTTTTCAAATCTATACTTAGTTATCTTTTCAAAACAAAACTATATCGTTTAACTTTCAATTTCAAACCAAATTTTTAGTTTTCACAAAGTTTTCCAATTTTCTCAAAAATACTCTAACGCCTTAAATTTTCGGAAAAATTCGCCAGAGTCTCCTTTGCGCGGCTCGATCCGAAAAAAAATGACAGTATATATATCACAAACATACATCTCATCAAGTGATGAGGCATCCCGCAGGGAAAAAAGTGTAAAAGTACGGTATGTAATCCGAGATATGTACCTTATTATATTATTAGCAAGCGTATACGGCTAATATAGCACGAAAGCGAGCTCCAAATGCGAAGCAAACGCGATCCGCACCTACTAAACACTTAACAAACAACATGAGAACATGTATATAGACAATAGTATCGATATACAACATATAGCAACATAACAATTACATGTGCCAACATAGCAATGCATTCAATAGCAATAAACGCAACTACCAAATCTATTTAAATTTACTTCTCATTAATATTTAATGAATTGGTTTTCCAATTAATTCATTAACATTGGATTTTATCAACATTTATTCATATCCAATTTCAATTAGTTTGCATTTACTAATTTACATTCAAGTTGGTTCATTTCCAAATCAAATTTCAATTCTATTCAAGTTCATTTTCTTCCAAGTTGGATTCAATTTCTTTAGCTTCCAATTTCGCTAATTCACTTTCATTAACACTTAATGAATTTATATACAATCAATTAACAATCAAATAACAACCAATGTTTATCCTACACAATCAAATTTATTCACTTTACATTCAATTTGGTTCAACACTTTTAATTCTAATTGGATCAGATTAAATTGACTTCCATTCAATTTATTCAATTTCTAATAACATTAGCTTCTAATGAATTAACACTTACATTCATTATTTCATATCAATTATTTACATTTAATTGATTAATATTTCATCCCTTCATCAATTGAATTGTTAATTTCTTTAACAATATAAAGTTGAATTTATTCATATACTCAAGTTCAAATTCTTAATGACTCCATTTCATTAATTCACTTATTAATTTACTTTGACACCAAAAATCAACTTCATTCAACATCACTTAAGTTATATTCCATTTAAAATATCATTTGTTTATTTTATTAATATCAACATCACTTAATAGGTTCATTTTAACTTTTCACATTATCTAGATAAAGTTTCCAGAATTCAATTACCCGGTTTTTACTCCAAAACCATTTTGAAATTCTAATCAACTCAAATCCAATTTCCTATGGAAGCAATCCATCACTTTAGAAACTCGAAAATGAATTCTAATGATGTGGCCATCATCATCAGGATTATTTTCCAGCGACCGAAGTAAGTTCAGTGCTTCCTCACTTCCACAAATTCATTCTAAAACAATTTTCCTCCAAAAATATTTCCTAAAATAATATTCAATCCTTTCCTTCAATACTTTGGAAAACATTTCAACATTCCCAAGAGTTTTAAATCCCCAAACCTTTGTTTTCATTACATTTAAAACACTTTTCAAAATCCCCGGGAGTTAAATTCTGGTTTAAATCAAATTTAGTTATTCTTCCTTTGAATAAATCATACTTATAGAATTTTATTTGGCTATAAACCCTTTCAAACTCTAAGTTCTTATATTTGATTATTTCATTAACAACCAAACATCCAAAGATATATAATATATTCAGAAAATTATTTCTTCTATATCAAAATATAATTTTCAAGCAAAAAATATTTCATTTACCCGCTTTAAAACAATATCATGTCAAATTGTTCTGTACAAGTGTTTAGAGATCCCTATCAACAACGTTAATTACTCGTGTTGACCAAAATCCATATACCACTCAACAAACCAATCATCACAATATAAAACAATTTATATTCACTAAAGAATACGCGCTCGTATCTATTATTACACTCAAACTCATTCTAGAGTGCTACTGACTCCATCTCTAATGAGAAATACCCAACAGAGCCATGGTTGTCGCTTAACCATAAGCTCTGATACCAAAATGTAACGTTTGGGACTTTTCGTTGCCGAAAAACCGAAATGTTAGGGTTAAAGAAGAATAAAAAGATAGAACAGAACAGAAAGAGACAACAGAACAATATCAGAATCTCACAATTCGTAGCGGAACAACATATAATACATAAATGAATAATCTTTAAACAAAGAACTATATCAGTTATTATATTACATTACATTTCATTACATCATCAGAGTGTACAACAACAAACAACATCAACAGCGGAAAAGAAATACTATATGCTAGTGAATACGCCATGCATCCATCTTGCCTCAAGCAACTCCTGAATTCCAGAATATCCTAATAAACCTTACTCCTGACTGCCCGTGTGGAAATTGGTGGGCACCCAGAGTTTAGGAAGGAAAACAATAAACTCCGAGTCAGTCATGTGACTGGTGTGAGAACTCAAAACAGTTTATCTTTAAAACAAAATAGAGGAATATTTTTATATTAGATTCGCAATGATTTTTAGAAAATGAGACTACCATAAGGCCTCCCGCTCGCACACACAATGCAAACGCAGAATCGGAGGAGATTTCTCCTTATGATAGTCAAAGATGCTTGATACACATTAAAAAGAAACATTTGATATTATTACTAGTGCATAGTGTATAAAACATTTCGAAAGTAAAGATATAAATCTTAGCCAGCGTAGGCATTTCGCACTTATGCCTACTATAGCTACCATCCAAACAGTGGGACGCCACCATAAGTGAATGATAGGTTCTACAACTAAAACCGTACAAGATCGTATTGTTTCTTTGGATTTTCAACAAATGGTCAGGCCAAGGAACTTCCCATTGCCACATGGAAACGCCTCTGGAATGACGTCCCGAGAACCAAACCGGATCTCTGCCAACACAAGGCCGGGTTACCCCTAACTGGGTAACTACTGACACGAATGTGTCATCCCCCGATCGTAACCGATCTATCCGAGGATCCTCGATTGCCAACAACCACATAAGAATAATAATGCAGTAACCACATAGGCTAAGTATCTGGGCTCCATTCCATGATACCACCTCTATCCAGAAGGAATGACATACACTAAAGGGGCGCTACCCCCTAATAACCTTGCTGCATCCTTCCTGTTTTGACCATTTCCGGGGTGTGAGGTCCGACGAAGTCTCGTTCACAAAGCCACGCTTTATACAAAAGCTGTGCTTTGGGTCAACAAATGATCATAGAAATGATCACCAAGATAAGTGATCAAACAAATGATCAAATCACAAATGATCAAACAATGATCATTTCACAACAACACTTAGCATGCCACACTACCAAATTGGGAGTATATCACTAATAACCTTCAACTATATAACCTCTGAGCTCGTACGTCTCAGAGAAGGGTGTTAAGCTAAGAGAATAAATTCTCCACCACCAACAAAAATATATTTGAAAGAAATCAGCTTTATATCTCAATTTGTAATGTCAGACATACAATCCATACAAGTCTGTTCCGGGCTCGAACAGAATCGAAGGCACTTCCAAAGAAGTCCTTGCAATCCGGATATTCACTAATCACGACCGGACTTCCCGTCACTAAGGGTGATAAAACCTCTATATCGGAGATCAGCCGATGTAGAGTAACTCGACGGTAATCCTTCCGTTTTCACAAATATCCGGTCTTCAACACCGGTCATCAAATGCAATACATAACGACGTATCACATATTCGGAATTGGTTATACGACCCCAAGGTCCTTTCCCGGCTAACCCGAATAGTCAGCGCTTATTCAAAAATAAGTGTAGCATTCAAATTCAAGCAATCACAACAAATAACAATTTAGAGGTAAATATTAATAATCGGATTATTTAACTATCAATAGGCGTGTTCAACATCACCAAATTCCAAATAATTTCCCAAATTATTTACTTTCCAAAATATCTTTACTAGATATAAAATTTCCCACACTTCAACATTTGAAAACTAATTTTCAAATCACTTTACACCTTTACCACTTTTGAAAACAAATTTCAAACATTTTCCTTACGCGAAATACTTTCATTTCAACATGGTTCATTTAAAGCAATTAAATAAATCCTTAACGATTTACTTTATATTTACGTTCCAAATCCGTAAATTAATTCCCACACTTCAAAAATACATCAACGTTTATTTTTAAACAAATTCCCCTTTTCATTTATAAATTCCATAGTGAATTTACATTCCAAAATATTTATGAATATATGACCCAAATCGATTTCTAATATTCATTTTCAATTTGTCTTTAAAAAGATAAATTCTCAAAACGTTTCATTTCACATTGGAAAACCATTTCCGTACTTATAAGTAATTCACAAATCCATTTATTTTCAACACTTGGAAAATATTCAATATACTTAAACCGAAATTAAGTATATATTTCATTCTTTAAGGAAATCATTCTCTTAAACATATTTATTTGGGCCAAAATGAATGTTGCGCAAAACATCGTTACGACAACCCAAAATCACTAGTATAGGGATTCGAAATTAAAATAGATATATAAATCCCAATACTATAAAAAGACATTTCCTTTCGGAAATCATTTACTATAACAACAGTGTTATAGTCCATCATTTCCTTCTATTTCTCGAAAACGTCTATTTCAATAATGAATGTTGAAATCTATGTTATCGATGTTTACACCCTTTTAAAACATCGTTAAAACGATTAACTTCAATTTAAAATATTCGTTTTCCCAAGCATATACATTTTATTTGATAATATATTCACTATCCAAAATCGTGAATATATTTCCTTTAATAAACTTCAATATTCAATTTGTCAAATTAAATTGATTTCGAATTTATAAACAATGTTTATAAATTCCATTTCTATTTATAAGCTTCGATTTATAAATCTCATTATTAACAAATTCCATTTATATCTCATTTAAACGCCAAAATCCGATTTATAAGATAATTACTTATAAATCTTCTATTTTACAAAATCTATTCATTTTATAACTTCACAATTTATAAATCTATAAATTCTGTTCACTTGTGAAATCCATTTTTATTTCATTTTTAACACTTATAAAAAACTCGTTTTAATATTCCAATATTTTTAATTTATAAAATATCAATTTATAAGTCTTTTATATACATCGTTTTTAATAATTCAAAAATCCCAATTTAAACCAATTTATTCTTTTAATAACTTAAAAATCGTTATTTAAAGCTTATATATTTCAAAATCATACTTAAGCATTATTTTCCAAAAATCATAACTTTTATGAAAATAAAATTTTAACGTTTATTTATTTTAACAATTCAAAATTTAATAAAACGTATACCTTTGAAAATCACTTTAAAATTCCTTTTAAAACCAAAAATCATTATTTTAAAACTTCAGAAATGGATCTGATGATGCAGCAGCTCCAAATAGTCAATCACGACATCCAAATATCATATATCGATATGATAATCAACAAATATCAGAATATCTGTAAATAAATCAATACAGTTGAGAAATCCAGTTGGATCCCTCCAACCTGTTTCCCTGCATCCACAAATATTAGCACAATACCAATTCCGTTCCAGTACGGAATTATCGCGGTATATGGAATTTATACAAATATTATCCGCTTAATAGGCGGCGCAATAGGGTCTCATCCGCTATATAATGCGGGAAAATCAATTCCAAGTACATAAATAATACCAATTTCACTGTTTATGAAATATTCGCGGTATATGTTTTTAATAAATAACCTCCGCTTACTAACGGCGCATAATGTCTATTCTTAACAATCAATAGGTAACAATCATCATTTAAACATGCATTCAAGAATTTTAAATATAACTATTTAAAATTAAAATCGAAACCGATTCGATTGAGTGAGAAATTCTCACCTTGATTTCAATTTCGTTTTAGCGATTTATTTCGAATAAAATTAAACGGACGTTTAATTTTATCCGAAATTCTCACTAACTCCAAACAACTCGAATCCAGTTCCATAGCGTTGTGCTCGTCCATACGATTCCAATGCAACTGGTTTCACGCGTTTTCGACCTCGTATGAAAAAGATACGAATTTTAGAAGTTACATGAATTTTTATATCAATTTACAACATAATTTTTATAAATTTTAAACCTACATAGATCTCAGCCCTTAGATCCATGCTTCCTGCATCCATACCAAAACTTACTTCTTCCATCTTCACTCACACGTATACAGATGAAAACCGAACCCATAGCTCCAATTTAGGGTTAAATTATGCGACCACCAACGACGACCGGAATACGATCGGGGACCCCTACGTCGTAGCCCATGCCGCCGCTCACCACCGAGCCAAGTGTGGCCAAGCTCAGTGCTGAGGTCATCTCGAAAAACGTTCCGAGACGTGCGGCCTTCAAGCTCCAATTGCCGACGATCCACCGCATAATACTCGATCACCACCGTTGAAATTATAGCTCTTGTTGTGCTCTTTAACTTTCGTGTTGGAAGTTTCTGATGATTGATGATAGATTTGAAGATAACTGAGGGAGAACGAATTAAATTTTCGGCCATTGATTGTATATGGAGGCGGCGGCTGATTTAAACCCTAGCCTTTTTTTTTTGTGAATAAAGGCCCTATTTATAGAATTTTCTCAAACACTATTCATTTTGGATTTTGGAAACTCCGATTTACTTGCGGTGACCAGCGTTTCTAGGGTTTACCCTGCGTTCCGGACACAATGGAATAGGTCTCGGAAGCTAATTCGATCATATGTGCGAGATATGGCAATAAACGATCGATTTAAAATTAAATCGATTAAACGATTTTCTAGGCGTTTTAGCTTGCACCGGACAAACGGTTAATCCGATTGACACGAAATCTGAAAATATATAATAATATCACATTATGGATCCGATGAAACTAGTTTCACCGAAATCCGAGACTTTTTGAAAAATGACTTTTTTTACTCGCCAAATAAATATTAAAACAATTTCGATGCGTTTCGAGCTGTCACGATCAAACGACAACTCCGATTGCTACGAAAATTGAAATCTGATAATAACAAACTATTACGGATCCAATGGAACTAGTTTCGTCCAATTCTGAGATTGTTCGAAAAATGGTTAATTTCACTAGTCGATTAAATGTTAAAATATTCAATTTTCACAAATTAACTTTTAATTCGATTTTAAAAGTTCTAAAATATCGTTCTAACTCCAATATGATTAAATAAATTTTTACAAATCATTTTTAACTCGATTTTCAATTTTTTTCTGTAATTTAACATATTAAATTATCGATTTAATTATCCAATTAAATCCAATATTCGAAAATAAATTATTCGGCTTATAAATTCCACTTATTTGTAATTAAAATTAATTAAATATTCAAATTTTAATCAATATAAATTCTGGGTCGTTACATTTCAAATCAGATTTATTCAAGTACACTTCTTAAATAATTCAATTTAAACCAATTTCGTATCTATCTTCCGACTTAAATTTCATTTAAGTCGTATAAAACTCTATATATACAATATCTTAAATAGGTACTTAACCATATAACATAAAACAATCAAACTCCATTATTCGACTCATTTTATTTAACCATTTTATACATAGCTTAAATTCAAGGATTTAACTATATATATATATATAATAATATTTATATAACATCCAAAAATTAATATTTATTAAACCGTAAATTCCTTTCCAAAACCATTGAAATCATTTCAAATTATTTTTATATATATAGACCACGGCTTCTGTATATAATTTTCTACCCTATGGTCAAGTGATACAGATATTTATCATTTTAATCTGTAATTTAAAATAAAAATTACGGTTATATATCATTTCATACTGCAATCCCGAATGAATAAAAATGCATAATAACTTGCAGTTTAATAAAATACAACATCCATTCATCTATCATAAAATCATACATCCATCACAATCATCATCCAAAACAATAAATAAATATCAATATATAACTGAAAATATAAAACAGGTAATTAACTGGCAGTTATATTCAATAATGAATTAAATAATGATTAAATTTAAATAAATGAAATTTACTGAGATGATGATTAAAAATATGTCAAACAGTCATAAATAAATTTCAAATCATAACATCAATCAATTTAACAAACATAAGAGATTTTAGAAGTTGTGAGTGGGTTAAAACACTCACCTTTTGAAATTAAATCGAATTTAAATCCAATTTAAACCGAAAAATTTGACAGTCTCCATATTCATCCAAACTAGCACCAAAATCTCCAGAATTTAAATACGATTCTAACAAAAGAAACCGCACGTAAAACGGATTTCGTATGCGAAAGTTACACGAGTTAGAAGTTATATAATTTCAATTTCAAATAAATAAAATAAAATAAAGAAAAAAAAACTTTACGCGTTGCCACGTTCTTCTTGTACTCAACCTACATGCCGCGACCGAACCCATCCCACAACCAGTTGAACGAGCTTTGGTGGCCCAAAGCTCCTCCTCTCCGTCGCTGTGGACCACAGCTCGACCGTCGCTGCCTTTATCTCTCCTCCCTCTCCACGCTGCCGAACTCCGGCCATCTCCGGTGCTCGCCGCCGCCGCCCCAAATTGGGTTTGCCGAAACCCTAAAACGCAAATTCCGGTCGCCACGGTTCGATTCAAGTCAAGCGCCATCTTGAAGCCCATGACGAGATCTACAATACCCAGTTCCAATTTCGTCGATTGACGTCGAAATCAAAAACGCCCAATTCGACTTTGACCGTGATTTCTGATCAATCCGTTCACTATCTCGGAAAACGAACAGCAGATGTAGGTTTGTATCAATGAGATCTTCGATATACATTTTTTTCAAATTTTTCTGAGGAGTTTGAATTTTCGAAGTTGATTTTTGAATTGAAATTTGAATTGGATAAATTAGGGTTTACAGCCACTGAGGAAGAGAAACACAGCAGTTTGTAGGTATAGAAATGAGGAATAGAGGCTGCTAGGGTTTATAGCAGGGTATTTATAGACAACTTGAAAATAGAATAGATGGATCGGGTTGATAAACGCGCCGAACGATCTATGGCCCGAAAAGCCCGTTCTGACTCCGGAATGAAATTGGTTCAACCCGTATATTAAAATAGATGTTTTTAAATATTTCAAACGCGATAGAACAGGTTTCAAGTCCAAATTCCATCGTATGAAGAAGTTACGCTCAAATCCATTTATATCAAATTGATTTTAATTTCATTGATTTCTAGGCGTTTCGCGTTCGTACGAATAAACGACAAGTCCGATCGTTATGAAACTTGAAACCCTACAATAATTCACCGTTACGGATACGATGAAACTAGTTTCGTCGAAATCAGAGTCAGTGGCCAAAAAGGCTATTTTTACATTAATTAAATAATTTAATAAATAATTAATAAAATCCAATTTTTAATTTCAATCTTAACATTGACCAATTTTATCACTTTTATATTTCTCAATCATTTACAATGCTTTAAACAAATTAAAAAGTCAATTTAAAGTTGATTAACTTATCGATTTCAGTATTATCCTCAATTCCATTCAAATTTAATTTCCAAAATTTCTATTAAATGAAATTAACAAATCATTATTCCATTCATTATTGCCAAATAGATGAATTTAACATTGGATTCAAAACTATTACATAAATTTCCTCATTTTCCATCTTCATTTCGAATAACGTATTATTTAGCTATTTCAATTTCAGTTAATTGCAATAAATCCAATCATTGAATTTTACATTTCAATTAAATAAAATAAAGTTTTGATTTCCATTATTCTTTTCCAACTAATTAAGTCAATTGCTACAATTGCTTTCAAATTAAATTCTATGAATTAAACAAATAGGTAATTTATAACAATTGTAACCATTAAACTTTAGTTACCTTTAAGTTTATTTCCTTCAACCCAATATTATAATTTAAATTCCTTAATTTAATTCAATGCTTACATTTTGTTTTCATATATTCAATTTGTAGCTAAGTATACGTCTACATTATTTCCATTGATTTGAATTTCATTCAATTTGTTTATAGTCAACTTATTAATATCACTACCTTTAATTTTAAATTATCAGTTCATTCATAAACCACTAACCATACCTTATTACCAAATATTACCTTGAATCTTCACTAATGAAATATTTAATTCCATTCATTGCAATTCGTTCCAATTAATAGTGATTGCGCTAAATTGGGTATTTATCTACTTGCATTAACGTTATTAAATTATTCTACGTCCAATTTCAATTAATATTCCCAATAAATTTATTTAGCTTTCTATTACACTAATTTCTATCTTATAAATAAATTTTTCGTTTACTTTTTAATTTACACCCACACTTTCCGTTATTATTTTAATTATCATTAAAGCGCATTTAGTTATCTTTATCCTTCCCAACCAATTACCATCTAATATTATAACTTTACAATTTTAATAAATTCATTAATTGACATTTCATTCAACCTATTAATTATTAACCTAAATTAGCACTGTTACGTTTTAATTTACTTATTAGCTTACAACAAGTGCTACCATTAGTTCATACACTAATTCATTCCATTTCCATTCATTACACACCATTTTATCAATAAGTTAACATTTTAAATTATTAATTTACCTTTTTATATCTCATTATAAATTAATGCACACATTAATTAAGATTTTAAATCAATTTAATCATTTCATCTTGGTAACATTTTTATTACAATAAAAATAAAATCAACATTTACACTGTTTCACTTCTTGGAATTACATTCAACTTGTTAACAATTAACTTACCAATCTTATCCAAGTTATTATTTCCATTAAAAATTCACTAAATTTTTATTCCTTTCTAAATTAAATTTCGAATATCAAATTAAATTAACCAATTTTATTTATCAATTTTTACGGGTCGTTACATGCAAGCTTAAAGAGCACCATTGTTATGCCTATATAAGGCAAGGCATACATTATAGTTTATTCACAAATTCAAAGCTAAAGTTATCATAAAGTCAATGATTTATTCTTCTTCTTCCTCTTTTATGATCTAAAGAAAATTATTGCAAATCGAATCTAAATCAACTCAAATTTGGAGTGAAGCCTTGAGGGATGTTACAACACCTTTCATCATGTTAGAAGTTGAAGAAACACAGCCACACTCACCCTACGTAGGAAGGACGTAAGCTATAAGGGAGGGGAGGACAGCAGAAGCAAGGAAGAGAGGAAAGAAAAGGCGTTGCAAGGTTGGGTTTGGACTTGCGTACACGGATCTTGGTTGTTTGAGAAGTTAATGGTGAGTTAACATCTCACTTTGAATGAAAATATAACACACACACACACAAACACACACACACAGATATATATATATATATATATATATATATATATATTTGTGTTTGATGGTGTTTATGTTATTTAAATTGTTGTTGACATATGTTAAAACATTGTTTTGGATTCTTACTTTAAAAGTAAATGACATACGTGATCCATGTACATGGACTTGAAAGAACATGGAATGGACTTGTATGACTTATGACAAGACCTTGAACAAAGCACTTGGACTTTAGTTTAGACTAAACTCAAATTTGAAAGTGCGCTTATAGCGATAGTCGCTACAGATGCAGTTATGAATTGCCTTGTTTTTGACGATTACTATGGAACTTTGATAAGAGATCCTTAGGGGTTCTTCACCATATTTATAATAGCTTATAAGTATGTTTGTTGCCGTTAAAAGCTTGAATATTAAAAAGTTTAGTAATATCTCATAAAGTGGCCAATTAAAACCATAGGTTTGAAAAACAATCATTTATTACACTCACAATGTACTTAATAAATTTTATTTTTCTTTATTCCTAATTAAAATTAAAATTATTCCGCTCAATATATTTATCACTTATGTTAAACATACTTGCACTTATTATAACTACTTTCTTTTATTCTTGGTTCTTTTAACATTATTTTATTGTAAGTTATTCAATTACCCTTTATTATATTTACCTCTGTTAATCATTTTATAATTAAAATTTAAGTGTATAACATTTATTATAACCACTCAATTTTTATTTATAAAATCTTTTTATATTGTATATTGTATATTATCCAATTACATTGTTAACTTCTGAAATTAAGGTAAGTTATATTTGAATATACAACTTTCCAATTAAATCATTTCATGCTTGATATTCGTCTAAAATTTTGATTGATTTTTTTTATATAATTGAAATTATTATTTAAAATAAAGTTTAAGAACTAAATTTCCGATTACATTCAAACTATTTAGAGATAAGTAATAATATATACACAATATGTCAAATCCAATTTCAATCATATATCTATATATATTAAAATCAAGTCATATTTTAAAAATTCAAATCAATTAAATTTCCCAAAACAAAGCTGTAGCAAGACTACAGGGCGGTCTCTTCACTTTGAAACTCGAAAATGAACGTCGATGATGTCGCGATCATCACCGAAGTTATTTTCCAGTGACAAAGAGAAGAGCACTAATTTTTAAACTTTCAAGTTCTTTGAAAACAAATTTCTACTCGAAGATACTTTAAATAATATACTTTAAAACTTAAACACAAGGTTTGAAACCATCGGAAATTAAATTCTCAGATTTCTTGTTCTAAATCCATTTCAGTTCCCAAATCAATTTATAACTATCTATAAATTCATTTATAGAACAATAAATGATAAATTAAGTATTATCATTTCAAATAATCAATTTTAAATCAATTTATTAAGTTCCATAAATTTACTTATATATCAAAATTTATTTCATTAACCAAATTTTAAAATATTATAGTGTCAGTTTGTTCTGTCAAAGTGTTTTAGAAATCCTATCGATAACGCTGATCAGACGAATCGATCGGAAACCCCAATCAACATCAACAACTCAAACAACACAATATATAAAACAAAACATAGATTTACAAGTACAATTCAAAATGTTTGGAAGAATAGATTGGAAACAAAAGATAAGATGATTAAATAACAGAGTAGAGAGGTGGATAAGCTTAAATAAATCACGGGCAACTTTTACCGGGTCAACCGTGACTTAAAGAATAAGATCAATGTGAATTTTTCTGTGGTAAATCTACATTCGATCTCAAGAGTTAGAGTTTGGGATAACAAAAGATATTAGTATCTAAACCAAGGATAGATATAAATCTCTGGTGAATCGATGCTAATTGTAAAGGAGTTTTCCCCCTTTTTCAATTCAAATTTTGAGATTGGCGGGACTGCCAACTCACTAAAAAGATCATTCGAAGCGGAGTTATGGAATACTCCAAGATCAAAAAGAAGATGAATAGTGAGGGATAAGAATGGATCTTGGAACCGTAGGGAATGTTCCAAAATTCAAAGGAATCGAGTCAAAAGGAAGAGATTCAACTCGAATGAAAGTGGTTCTGCAAATACATTCACTCCATATGCTGAGTGTAATAGCCCAATTTTTTTTACAAGTATTTTTCACTTGTATTTTTAAAAAAAAAACCTTGGGGTTTATTTAAAGTGAAAAATAAATTTTAGGATTAACTAATAAGATCTCTGGAAAAATCAAGTTTTAATTAAGAAAACATTTATAGCTTAGGTGGTTAAGACATCTGGGCTATTCACGACAGGTCACGAGTTCGAGTCTCGGCATGGTCAGAATTTCTAATTTTTTTGTATATAAATGAACTGGGTAATTACCCCTTAAAAAGGGCGCGTAAATTTAGGGAATAAGTACCGTATATATATATAAGATATGAAGAATGTAAACCAATTTGAATTTTAGTTAAGTATTAATTTTGAAGAATTTAGTGTATTTATAAAGTGTTAAATATCGCGTTTAAAAGGACGCGTAAAATTTATGGTAAGTAATGTAATAAAACGTATAAAATTTAAAACGTTATTTTATATATATATTTTTGATGTTTTGTATTACGTCAGTTTGACGTACTTTTAAAATCATATATAAACACCTTTATGAATTAAAACATCAGTTAGTGATTTTTAAGACGAACGTTACTTTTGGTTGTAACTGACAGTTTTGGTTTTAAATAAAAGGTGTATATACGTTTCCATTTCCAAAAGCTTTGAAAAATTCTTGCCGTCATTTAATTAATCAAACTAAAATATATATATATATATATCAATTCTCATATAATTGGAACGGTTCATATTTTGCCATTCCTCTGATCACGAAACCTTATCTGCCTAAATCTTCAATCACACATATAAAGAAGCTGGAAGGGATATCAACGCATGCTTTGAAATGTCCAAAGAGATTTAATACTTGTTGCATGTTCAGTTCAAAGCCAATTTATTTGTTTACCGTTATTCCTAAAATCACGCAACTGTTTATTGGTAACAAATGTTGAAATCAAAAGTTTTGTATGTCTGGAAATAAAGCATGCATCTATGAAACATTCAATCAAATTTCTTGCCGTTCTTTGGTTCAATCAACATTTAATGCTTGCCAACATTTACGTAAGAAACTCCCTGCTTTTATCAATCAATTGGGCAAGTTTGAAATCTTAACATACCTGACCGTGAGAAATATTTTATCCACCTCATTTATAACTGTGTATTTCTTTTCGCCATTCAAATAAAAAGATTTATTTCCCACTTCTCATTTTCATTTGCGTTTAAAAATAAATTATATATAAGTTTTCTCTCTCCTTAATTCTTACTTTTTATTTGCCTAGCCTCTTTATTATTTTCCTATGTCTATCTCTTGACATTTATTTCTTTATTTTTCTAGATCTTATTTTATCTATTAAATATTTCTTATGTACATCTTTATTTAATAGCTTGTGTAACAACCCTAGTTTTAACAATTTATTTTATTTTAATTATTCAAATTTGAAATAATATTCTTATAGATTAGGTTTAACAATATGGTTAAATATTTGATTTGGAGATATATTTTATAAAATTTTGTATGCCAATAAAATTAAATAATAACTGTAAAATTTTAAGCTATTTTTGAACTGTTAAATTTCGCGTTTGGAAGACGCGTCAATTATAGGGTATAAGTGACGTAATAAAACGTGTGTTTTCAAAACGATATTTTCACACAAATTTTTGATGTTTTAGTTTGCGTCTGTTTAACGTAGTGTAAAAATCATATTTTCATATATTTTTGAAGAAAAATATCAGTCAGTGTTTTAAAAAGCAAATGTTACCTTGTTTTAATTGACAATTTGACTTTACACATATTGTATACGTTTCCATTTCAACTGCCTACATAAATTTGCCTTTTCATTTTGATATCAAACTAGAAAAATATCAAATCAAAATACATAAAACTGAAATAAATTCAACAAGTAGTAACGTACAAAATTTAAGCTAGACGTGTGAAACCTAACTGTCACTTTAAAGAAATCAACATGCACATCAATTCCTTTCCTCTGCCTCTATCTCATCAATTATCAACCTATAATCACGCAAGTTTTAATTTATAAGAATGTGTGTATTAACCCTGCCTTCATCACACAAACTTAATTATAGGGTAACATTAAAAACCTTATTCTCTCTGATGATTTCCTTTTTACTTAAATGCATGCAATTAAAGCTTGAAACCATACACACCATTTCTCTTCCTTTAGCCTCTGTTCTCATCAGTTATATATCAATTCAAATCCTTGAATCAAGTACGTAACTCACGCAGGAAATAAAATCTAGTTTATAAACATCAACAAGTTTTCAAAAAAAAAAAAAAAATCCTCTCGGCCTTCTCTTTATGCCTGCCTTCCATTAATCATGCCAGAAGATCAATGCTTGCAATATTCTTTTGTAACTGATGGGAAGAATTCTCGTCCATATCAATAGCATTTATATCAATAGAAACTGACACGTTATTTTTCTCATCTGCCTATAAACTCATTCCCCTCTACCCATTTGTTCTCTGCATCGATCCAATTCTCTGCTCCTTCTCGTGAATCTATCAGGTAAATAGTTATAGTATTGTTCTTTTCTTTCGGTTCAGATATTTTTTTCTCCCTTCCTCTTTCTCAAAATTTTGTCCTACCTGTGCCTTGCTCGGCCATTTCCATTGTTATGCCATGCATAAGATGTCTGTACATTCATCCCTATGCTGAGATATAGGCTAGTCTTGGGCATATCAGAGGGTGAAGCAGTAGATTGGTGGGAGAAACTGAGTGTTATGAGGAATGGTTGAAATTTTATACAATAGTGATAAGTTGCATTTAGGAAGTTTAGATTCAGTGACAATATAAGAAATAGCCTTGTATTGAACCTGTTGATTTTCAAACTGCATATAGTGATCAGTAGGCCTTTTTCATGTTGAGGGATGTGGGGTGAAGTAACACTGATATAAAGATGAGTGTAGATATAGGTTGAGTTTTGCATGCATTTTGTAGTTGTAGGCTAGTGAGTTTTAGCCAAGAACCTGGATATGATATTTAATGTATGGGAAGGACTTTGGTTGATTTGTTTAAGATTTTCCAGGATTTGATTTAGTTAGTAGTGGAAAAAAAAAATTACATTTTTTTATATTATATTATATATATTATATTCTTTAAGGGAGTTAACTTGCATTTGTGTTGAGTAGTCTGCATACATTTATGTTGGGTTTAGGGGAGTCTTTCAGTTGCCTTTATATAAGAAAGGGGTTGTCTGTTTGTAGGGGAGAGGAGTCATGTTCTTTATTTTATTTTATTTTCTTTTCTGAGATTGAAGATCTGGACAGGAGTATTGATGCATAACTGAAGTGAAATGTTGATGCTACTAGGAAATAGGGGTCAGTGAGTGTGAGATTTGTGTTTCCAATAATTTTTGAAAAAGAGATGGCTGGAAGTTTCTTTGCATTTTTTCGAAGAAATTTCAGTATTGGCTCGAAGCATGTGAGCTTGAGACGTGGGGAAGACTCGAAGTAGGTGGGTTTTGGCTCGGGTAAATGAGTTTAGTGGATACCTGTTACAGAGGAGTTGGGAGGTACTTGAAATTGAATAAGTGCGAAGCTTTGAAAAAAAAAAAAAAAAAAAAAGAAAGAAAAAAAGAAAAAAAAGAAAAAAAAAAGAAAAAGAAAACTGAAAAGATGGGAAGGGAAGGCTGCACAAAATTTTGGCCGTGTGCATGAATATAGAGTGGTGCACGTACGTGCATATATCCATATCACGTTCATGAAGAAAATTTGGTGCACGTGTATTCGTGTTCAACTTTTGCCGTAGTTGTTTAGGAAAAATTTTGGTCGTAAAATTTTAGCACGGTTCACAGTTTTGGGTATGTTTTGGTCACGTTACACGGTGAAGTGGTCGAGCAAAGCAAACATATTCTTGTTCTATTCTTAATTTTCCTTGACCATAAATTCTTAAGTCGCGTTTCAATATTTGAATTTTTCTAGATTTGAATCTAGGCGACGTCCGAGAATCTTTATCGTTACCCTCTGTCGGTCTGTACCGGTGAACTGTCATTTTTGAAATTCAAAATTTTCTGCAAAAATCCAGGTGAGTATTTCTCACCAGACATACGTATTTATATTTTGGTAAATTATTGCAAGTGTATGTGTAAAATTGTATTTCACTATTATCTGTCTGTAGTGTAATATAGAATGATGGACCCCATTTAAATTGACACCTCATCAGTATTATCTGTTATATTATTTCTGCAGTTATGTTATTGTTTATTCACTGCTTAAATCACCACTGCAAGTTCCCTGTTATTATAGATGGTATGGGCTGAAATGATAGGCCTAATTGATTATTATTGTTCACTTGTTCTGTTAACTGCTGTAAATTGTCTTGGGATTGCGGGTTCGAAATGATAGAACCCGGAGTTGTGTAAATATCGGATTGAAATGATATAAATCCGTTTCACTTGACCTAGGCTAGAAAATCTTATACAGGCCCGTGGTTTATATATTATTTTCTGAAATTATTTTAAATTATTTAAATTTAGAAATTTGATGATATTCTAATTTAAATTATATAAAGGATTTTTATGAGATTTACATTGATTTAAAAGGGGTTAAATAAATAAATGTTGAGTTAAAATTTTGGAATATAACTTGTTTAGAAATTCTATATTTTTGGAAAGGTAAAGATTTCAATACAGAAATAATAAATAATAAGTTATATTTGAAATTTGATGTTTAGCTAAAAGTCTACTACAGCATTTAATTGCTGTCTTTTGAAACTTGACTATTTTAAACCCATACTTTAGATAGCATTTCCTAGATGCTGTAGAAGTGAAATTGATTTAAAATTTATTTATTTAAAATTTCATCTCTATTTTGGGAATACGTTAAGATTTGGAATTTAAATATGAAATTGCTAATAAAGTAAGAAATTGAGTTTGGAAAGATTTAAAAGAAGAAAATTGATTTCTATTCTTTTGATAAAAGAAATAAATTCCAGATTTAATTGAATAAATTGAAATGGTATATCTTCAAAGGAAATGTTTTAAATCAAGGATTTGAAATTAAAGGTATTTGAAATATATATATTGATTTGGAAAATATAAATACCATTTTTCAAACTATAACCACGGGTTATAATAACGTTTGGTTGGCAAAGAGACCGGGATCGGATATCTGGCATACTCTCTGTCGATACCGAAAACCACTTTGACTAACCGTGTACGCGGTGGAGATTCCAGAATGAAGTAGGATGGTGGTGACGGTTTCTTTAAGGTAAATACGTGGACCCGACTCCCGTAATATACCTCGAGAACGTCGCCACCATCCTACTTCATTCTGGAATCTCCACCGCGTACACAGTTGTTAAAGTGGTTTTGGGTATTGGCCGGCTATAAGACAATATCCGATCCCGGTCTCTTTAACAACCAATCGTTATTATAACCCGTAGTTATAACTTTAAAAATATATATTTTATACTTCAAAATAAAATATCATTTCAACTCAAATCTTTATCAAAATAAAGATTAAATTATTTCCAAACCATTTCAATATATCATCATACCATATCTTCCGATTCAAATATTTATCAAAATAAATATCAAGTCATTTCTAACCATTTCAATATATTAAATTATCATATCCTTTCAAAACTTCCTTTCAAATCATTTTAATATGTCAAAATATCATAACCTTTCAAAACTTCGTTCAAAATATCTTATCTTTCAGCACTTCCTTTCAAATTGTTTTAATATCAAAATGTCATATCTTTCAAAACTCCATTTTCAAATCATTTTAATATACCAAAATATCATATCTTTTCAAACCACATTTCAAATCATTTTAATATATCAAAATATCATATCTTTTCGAAACCACATTTCAAATCATTATTCATTTTATTCAATTTAAAATACCATTTCAATTCACATTTCAAAACAGTTTATATTCAAAAAAATCATTTTTGATCATTAAAATGAAGCTATTATGTTCAATAATTAAATTATTAAATTTCCAAAATTTGCAACTTTCAAAGTTCATTTATTTACTTAAGTTTATCAAAACAGTGAAAATTCACTTTTCGTGGCATTTAGAAAATACTACGGAAAGATACATTCAAAACAGTTCAACTTAACAAAAGACAACATTTTAAAATGTTGTAATAGGGTTTACTTAAATTTCAAATAAACTTAGTTAAATTCAAAAATTATAATACTTACAAAAATTGCTATAATTGCTTTTAATTCAATTTAGCTTTTTAGTTCATTATCATCAACTACAGCATTTACAAATGCTGTAATATCATTTACATTGAATTAATAGCATTTCAAAAATGCAGTCAATTAACTTCAAATATTCAATATAATTTCTCAACCAATTATATTTTTATTTAAAACATTTTTAACTCATAAAATCATACATTTTCACATTTATAAACATCATTTAATTTTCCTCAAGTTCATGATTTTATAAAGTTAAATTTCCATTCAAAAATCAAGATTTAATAATAATTCACTTATTAAATTGCAATGTTCAATTTTAAATTCATTGCATTAAATTTCAACTTAACACTTAAGTTCAAATTCTCAAATATAACTTAGTTTTATTTTTATTTACTTAACTAAAAGTTCACTTTTAAGTCAATTTCATAAATTTCCAATTTTAGTTATATTTCAAAATTTCAACTTAAATATTCATTCATTTCACATTCAACTTTATCAAAAATCGTTAATATGATATAAAATCACTTTAAATTGATTTAAATTCAAAATATCGTAAATTTATCATATTTTCAAAGTTAATTTAAATTCCATTAAAAATTAAATCAAAATTTTCAAAATAACTTACATTCATATTTTCTGACTTTTCCATAATTTATTTAACTTATAAATTTCCAGAAAATAAATAATACTTTACAAAAGTTATATTTTTATTAAATTTCAAATCAAATATTGTAATAATTAAATTTATAAAATATTTTAAAATTTTTAGAAGAACATATTTTAACTACGGGCCTGTATATAATTTCCTACTCTAGGTAAAGTGATACGGGTAATATATCATTTCAACCCGTAATTTACAAAGAAAATCCGGGTTTTATCATTTCAAACCCACAATCCCAAGTTAAAATAAATTAAATAAAAACCATTCAAGCCTATCATTTCAGCCCATAACGATTTTTCCCTATTCTAAAGTCCGTTCGGGTATGTATCATTTCAACCTATAGTGATTCTAATTTACAGGGAACTTGCAGTGTGATAAACTGATAAAATATACAGAGTAGCATGAAATAACAGTAACATATGATATAACAGGTGTAATAACAGGTGTGAACATCATATGATAATAATATAAGCAGTTATAACATGTTAATATAGTTCTACAAATTCGCAGGGTGTCAATTTACTACTTATATAAGTACATAATGTCTGGTGAGAAATACTCACTTGTATTAGCTGGAGATGACAAACAACTACACACGACAAAGACCTTCGAAGGCATGAAAGCATGAATATGATTTGAGAGTGGAGAGTCAAAGATTTATAGCCTTGGATACATTCAAACAAAACAAATATATGAAACATAAGTTTCAAAAACAAGATATAATTAACAATGTTAGAAATAGATGTATGAAACAAAACCAAAGACTTTGCACTTGCTTCCTATGCTTGTTTGCATGGCCTAGGGGATTAATAAGGTCAGGTTTGAGCATGGTTTGGATCAGGTATGGGTAGGAAAAGGCGCGGTTACAAGGTGATGAAGTGGGTAGGAGTTTAAATGTAGAGAACATAAAAGGATAAGGCATATATAAGAGTTTTGGTAAACTTTTTGGGCCCGGCTAAGGCATGTTTGGGCTCACCCTTTCAGGTTTCAGATCTGGACAGTGGCTTAGGTCATGGGTGGTGGTCATATCAAGGTGGTGGTGGATGAAGGTAGTGAAGCAACTATGCTAGGCTAACATGTTTTTAAGGAGTTTTCAAGGCTTTTGTGTGGAGTTTTGTCAAGGGGGAGGGTGCGGCCTGGTCAAGTCAGAGGAGGAGATGATGTTAAGTGGTGGATGGTGAAGAGGATAAGGTGGTGGAGGTGATGGCCAAGGCTAGCTAGTGGTGGCCGAGTAAAACAAACAAAGAAAACAAGGCAAAAACAAGCAAAAAGGAAGGAGAAAAAGTAGAAAAATATAGAGAAGCCATTACCAATTTTTCTCTAGCCATGAAAATGAGATAGGAAGATGTTTTCACGTGAAAATGAAGGAAAAGAAGTCAGCTGAAGATAGTATAAGGAATGGCCAAAATAACTGATGTATTGACTGAAAAAGAAACGGTAAAAGAAACGGTGAAACGACTTTACTTTTCTTAGCTTTTAAAACCTTCCATACTTCTTTTTCCTTTAAATCAAATAAAACAAAATAAAATTCAGCAAGTACATCTAAAAATCGAAACAAAGTGAAAAAAATATAAATATATAATTAAATTTAAAGAAAATATAAAAAGAATTAAGGAAATTGCTTAAAAATTGAAAACAGGGTTCAAAAATTACAATTAAAACATCAATGGCTTTGGAAAAATATCTAGTTCATTTTAAAAAAATTCTAAAGCAAAATTTTGAAATAAAATAATTTATTTATCATTTCTAAAATAAAATAAATAATTAAATTTTAAATTAAATAGAATTTAAATTAAGAAAATGGCTTAAAATTGCGAAGTAGACTTTAAAATTAGAAATAAATTCAATGCACTTTGGAAGATTTTTATATACTTGAAAATATTTATAAATAAAGATAAGTACACAAAATAAAAATGAATTCACAAAATAAATATATAAAATTAAATTTAAAATAGCAGAAAATAAGAAAACAGCCAAAAAAAAGAAGAAATCAACACGGTAAACTTTGTAAAAATTATAACATCACAAAAAAATGTTTTTTTTAAAAAAATATATCTAACATGTCATATAACACATATTAGAACATTATTTGACAATTAAAAATATAATTTATGAAATTTAACATAAAGAAAATTGTTAAATAATTCAATGTACACAGAATATTGAAAATAGTATAACTTTCACAAATTAAATCCGTTTTCAACGAAACAAAAAGCAATGTTCTTAAAATTTTATGTACTTTCAAAATAAAAGGAAAAAAAAAATTTAAATTTTCAAACTTTTAAAATTTTAAAATAAAAGCCAAAGTTTGACTATTTTGACCAAAAATTCACTTGTTGGAAAATATTCTTTTTAGTCATGCTTTGGAATGATAATTCATATCAAAACTAAAGTTTATCATTCAAAATAAAAAAAATAAGTTTTTAAATCAAAAATTCAATTAAATAATTAAATATACAAAAAAAAATCACAAAATACAGGGTTGTTACGGTTCCGTTGTGTAATGCTGATACTATATTCTTTTTTCTTATTCTATTCTTTTTCTTTTTTTTACCCCTAACTTTCTATCTTTTCGACAATTAGGTGATGGGCACACGAATAACGTAGATGTATCTAGTGAGTCAAAAAAGTCATGTCGTTACATTTAGTATCAGAGCACAAGGTTGAGCGAACACCTTGGCTTTGGTTGGGTATGACTCATTACAGATAGGGTAAGAAACACTCTAGAATCAGTCGAGTGTATTATACATATGAAAGCGTGTTTGTAATTGAAAACTAGATTTTAAAATTATTCTTTCGGAATATCTCTTTCTTGGGAGTCCTTTCTTGGAATTAGCTATATCCTTTTTCATGTCTTAAAAGAAGTTTTTCTTTGATTAGGTAGTAAGAACTATGAGTACCAGCCATCAATGCTCGAGGAACTAGAGGTAGAAGTGGTCGGGGTAGTACTATCACGAATGGCGGAGACCGAGCATCATGGAATGTTGCTCCAATGGAGGAACCGATGGAAAATTTGTAAGGGAGTTCGTGCAGATCAGATCTCAAATGAGTTTTGTTTTGCTTTGTCATGATTATGAGAGGATAGAGGGTAAGAGGTTTGGTGGTATGGAGTCTATTGTAGAATTCCAGTCTTGGCGCAGACTATAATACTATTAGATATTTTGAGATATGGTGCTAGATGACGCAATAAAGCGTAGACTGGGGTCGGGACATCTGATGGTTGCAGTCATGGATTGGTGGAGTTCTATTATAGTTAATGTCCAAGAGAACGACTTTTCTTAGGTCCATTTAAAGATGAGTTTAAGTTGAAGTTTGTTCTAAAAGCCAGAAAACTTTGTTATTTAGGAGCTTCTTGGATCTGAAGCAAGAGGCCTTGACCAAGGTGGAGTATGAGAACTAGCTCATTGCATTGTCTTAGTTCAGGTTAGGATTGGTTGACACACCACTGAAGAAGAACGAGGTGTTCATTGCAGGCTTAGTTTCAACGGGATATGACTAACAATCTTATGGGGTCTTTTGTGAATTTGGTGAATATAGGATTGAGGTTCAAGAGTTTGGCATCGAAGCTTATTGTTTCTGCACCAAGCCTCTTGCTTCTATTTAGCTGGGATTGATAAACGAAAGTTTCAGCAGTTAAAGTATACATCCAATTTTGTTTGCCATCAGCAGTTAAAGCAACTAAAACCTATAAGAAGGGGGAGGAGGACAGATGAAAAAGGCATCAACAAGGGAGGTACCGCAGTGCACCGAAAATTGTTGCAGTTGCCATCAACCTGGCCATTTTATTAGAGGTTGTCCCAAGCTCGAGAAAAAGGAAGAACCTAGGATCTTTGCTATTTCTACAGCTGAGAAGGGGGAGTAGATTCTTGACGGTATACTATTTGGCTTTCCTATTCATGTTTGTTTGACTCTAGTGCTTCTCATAATTTAATACTCCGTAAAGCTTTATTTTTTAGTCGTGCTAAATATGTTAGGAACACCGACTATTGTTTGTTGTTGAATTATGCTCGACCAGTTTATGAGTAGTTCTACCTTTCTACATCAGGGGTTGAGTATACAGTAAATCGTGGGTACATTGAATGAACACTTGTAAATTAAGTTTCACGGTTTGACTTTAAGGCTTTCGGTGATGATGTTGGGTTTGAAATTAAAATTTAGTAAAAATTATTTACTATAATCCAATGGAAAGATAGAATATTTTGAAAATAAATATTGGTGAGAAGAATTTTATATAAGTAATTGATTTTATATAAGTAATTGATTGTATATAAAGTATGGTTTACAAGATATGATATATAAATGAAAAGTATTTAGATAGAGAATTCGAGAACTTAAATCCCGGTATTTTTGAAAATGATTTCCAAGATCTTGGCGAAAATAATGATATTATTATTTGAAAGTAAATATTTGGGGAAGTTGGTTTAGAAAATTAATATCATGATATTAGTATTATTATATGAAGTATTTGATAATGCTTTGGAATGATTTTGGTTAAGTACTAAGAGTGTGTGGTTTAGATGTTGTACTGAACTCACTTATGTCGCTTGAAAATAATTTCGATGATGAATGCAACATCATTGGCGATCATTTTTAGGTTTCAAAGTATAAGATGCTACAAAGTTGTATGGGAAAATTGTAACAGCCCAAAATTTAACAAATATTTCATTCTTTTAATTATAAAACTTTGGGGTTTATTATATAAAAATCTAAATTTTTAAAATTGATTAAAACATTTTCCAAATTTTTAATTAAAGGATAAGATTTCTGAAATTTTGACTTTGGTTAAAGATTAACTCTAATTGAAATTTTTAAAATTTTAAATTTTATCTTTCAAACTCTAATTTCAAATTCTTTTAATTCAACCGAATTATTGTAACAGCATTTATACTTTGCTTTTGTCTTTTATAAAAATGGATTATGAACCTTTTTAAAATTAGTAATATTTTGTTTTACTTATTTACATCCATTTGAATAATAAATTTCCTTGTAAATGGTAATATGAATCAGAAGAACGTAAACAAATTTTATTTTTTTAGTTAAGTAATAAATTTCAAAATTTACAGTGTATTAATAAACTGTTTAATTACGCATTTAAAAGGCACGTTATTTGATGGAATAAATAACGTATAAGCGTTACTTTTGTATAAATTTGGGTGTATATTATTGCGGTTGTAGTGCGCATTCTTAAAAATTCGTACTGTGGATATAAATAATTAATTAATTTGTAGATGTGCAATTCTAAGTGGTAAATGCATAAATTTCCTAGCCTATTAATTTCGTTTAAAAGTTGCCTAAATTCGCATGTAAACTTACCTTTTCCTTTATTTTCAATCGTTCTAAAATTGGTATGAAATCTTTGATTTCCCCTACTATTTAAATTTTATTTGCTTACCGTTTCCTTCTTCCATTAAATCAACGCAAATTACTCCCTTTAAGTGTAAAACGTGCCTCACCATTTAACGCAATCACTTTGGTGTAAAATTTAAACCATTCCTCCTCTGTTGAACAATAAGTCACGATCAATAAGATTTATAACCTGCTAAATTTACATGCCATTCAGAAACAAATTTTATTAATTCTTGCGTTTGCATCTTTTGATCATACACGTTCAAAATTGTTATTTCTTGCCTTTGACTTCTCCCACATAAATCTATGCAGTTATTTCTCTTGCCATTCTAACAAATATTGCCTAATTTTTTTACATGTTTTGAATTGGCGTTTCTCATTTTATCATTTTGCCTGCGTTTTTAAATTAATAAATCAACAAAATTTACCTCTTCATAAAGCAAATATTACGCAGAATAATCTCCTGACCATTTAAAAATGATTTCTTGCCATATTTTTTTCCTTTACGTGAATTGCGCAACTTCTCTTATATAAATGAAAACCCATGATCACAAATTCCATAACCGTTCACATTTTTAAATTATTGCCATAGTTCCCAAAAAATCAACCCAATCAATTTATTGCTTGCCTATTTCTTTCACCCCAAAATCATCGCCTATTTACATATTTTAAAATAATCACGTTCTTTTTTTCTTTCTATTTACCGTTCCTTAAGCAATTTATTTCTTGCATTTTTAACAAACACAATTATCTCCATCGTGTGCCTTCTTTAAATTATTATCTTAGCTAAATAAGAATTTAATCCACAGACATTCCATTTTTCTTGCCGTTTCTTTTGTAAATCAACGAAATAAATTAATCGTTGCCTGTTTTCACCTTAAATCAGTGTAAGATTTTAATAAAAGAGTACGTTCAAAAGTTCATTTATCTCTTGCAGTTTCTCCCTCTAAAATCACGCAAGATACCCTATGTACATATTCCAATCACGGGTATAATTGTTTTAAATCAATTCTTGCCGTTACTTTGCTAAAATCACTCTACCAATTTAATTATAAAACGCAACCTTTAATAATACAGTGAAATCATTCAGTTCTTTTAGCATTCTAAAATTTGAATTCACTTTCCATTTTTTTTCCTGCATTTATTTTTCGCATGCTCAAAAACACGCAACCCACTATATAAATTCATAACTCCTCATTTACATTTCCATTACCGCAAGCTCATCTTTAAATACGTAGAACATTTGCAACAATTTCATTCATTTTCTTCCCTGTCGTGCTAAAGCTTCAGGTAGCATCAGGTACATAGCTGCATCCCTTCTTCCTTCCTATTTTCCTCTTTTTTTTAGTTTTTCTCTATTTCCTATTGTTTGTTCCACCGTGCTCGGCTACTCCGACACCACCCTTCGCTCCTGGTTCTGTCACCGACCTTACACCATGAACCATCCCGTGACTTTATGCTGGCCAACGTTCGAAAAAAAAGAAGAAAAAAAGGGGAAATGTAACGACCCAGAATTTCTGTCATTTGAAATTCAGATATTTAATTGATTTTAAATATCAACAAGTAAAATTTGTAAGTCGAATAAATTTTATTTTGAATATCTGGATTTAATTGTATAATTATATCGATAATTTAATATGTGAAATTACAGAAATAATTGGAAATTGGGTTTAAAATAATTAAAAATGATTTATAAAGTTATATTAAATCATATTGGAGTTAGAACAATGTTTGTGAACTTTTAAAATTGAATTAAAAGTTAAATTGTGAAAATTGAATATTTTAATATTTAATCGACTGGTGAAAATGGTCATTTTTAAAACAGTCTCGGATTTTGACGAAACAAGTTTCATCGGATCCGTAATGTTACATTATTGTAAGGTTTCAAATTTCGTGTCAATTGGATATACGTTTTGTTCGGAGCAAGCCAAAACGCATATAAATTATCTTAACCGATTTAATTTAAATTTGATCGTTTATTTCCATAACTCGCACATACGACCAAATTAGCTTCCGAAACATATTCCATTGTGTCCGGAACGCGGGATAAACCCCCCAGAAACGCCGGTCACCGTGCGAGATTTGGAGTTCGGAAAATCGAGTGAATTGTGTTTTCGTTGAAAGTTCTATAAAAGCACCTCATATTTCACAATTGCAACCCAAAAGAAAACCCTAACCCTAATCCTCTTCTAGCCGCCAGTAAACATATTAATGGCCGAAATTTCCTGATTTTCTTCCCTCGGTCTCTCAAAATCCATCATGAAATAGAGAAAGTTGTCAACTGCAAAGATGAAGATGAAGATGAGAACTATAGATCTATATGGTGATGATGATCATCGGAGCGACGTGGTGGTGGGATTTTTGCCTTGAAGCCGGGCCGTTCATTCACGTTTTTCGAGATAGGGAAGGGGTCGAGCTCCATCTGGTTGCGGGCGAAGGTACCACGAGCGATGGCGCTTCGAATGGTAGTGGTTGATCGAGGTGGAGGTGCTCGATTTGATCGCGTGATTTAGGGTTTGGGGGCGGCTATTGGGTTCGAGTATCAGGAAGTATCGAACGAGGAAGATGATATTTTGCATTCGGCGGCCTGGATGGCATCAAGCATGATCTACGGCTCTGATTTGATTTGGGCATAAAAAATTAAAAGAAATTGTTATTTAAATTATATTATAATTTGTTAAACTTTGAAATAACATAACTCTTTCATACGAGGTCAAAAACGCACAAAACAAATTGCGTCGGGTTGGTATGGACGAGCACTACGCAATGGAGCTGGTTTGGAGTCGTTTGGAGCTAGTGATAATTTCGGGTAAAACTAAACGCACGTTTAATTTTATTCGAAATAAAACGCTACAACTGTTATCGGAAACTCAAGTAGAGAACTTCTCACTCAATCGAATTGTTTCGATTCAAATTTTAAATAATTAAAGTTAAAATTGCTTGATTGTGTGATTGGATGATAGTTATTATCTGTTGTATTGAAATAGAACCTATACGCCGTATATTAAGCGGATGTTATTTATTAAACACATATATCGCGATAATTCCAATTTGTATGGAATTGGTATTATATATGTATTTGGAGTTGATTTCCCGCCTTATATAGCGGATGAGACCCTATTGCGCCGCATAATAGCGGATAGTATTTTATAAATCCCATATACCGCGATATTCCGTCTCGAAGCGGAATTGGTATTGTGCTAACATCTTTGGATGTAGGGAAACAGGTTGGAGGGATCCAACTGGATTCCTCAAATAATTGAAATGGTTTCAATGTTGTGTGTTGATCTATTTATAATCTGCATGATTATCTTTGTGATTGAAATCGTTAAAGGCTAAATTTTAGCCAAATATATTTTTGGTACCGTTAGATGCCGAAAACAAATAAAATTGGATTTCTGAAAATTTAAGTTGAGAATTCGTGATAAAATTTAATTTTGAAATTGATTCATTTTTAATAAAATAAACATTGAGATTTTTATGTTATAAAAATTATGATTATTGTGAAATATAACCGAAATGTGATTTTTGAAATAAGTAGTTGATTAATTTATAAAATGGTTTAAATTGGGATTTTTGAATTATTATAAATGATTTATATAAAAGATTTATAAAATTGATATTTATATATTAAAATATTGGAATTATAAAACGAGTTTTTATAAGTGTTAAAATGAAGTATAAATGGATTTCAAAAGTGAATGAAATCTATAGATTTATACATTGTGAAGTTATAAAATGAATAGATTTTTGTAAAATAAAAGATTTATAAGTAATTAACTTATAAATTGGATTTTGGCGTGTAAATGGGATGTGGATAGAATTTGTTAATAAAGTGATTTTATGAGTTAAAGTTGTTATAAAGTGTAAATGGAATGTATAAACGTTGTTTTATAAATCCGAAATCGACTTATTTTGATAAGTTTAATTATTATAGCTTATTAAAGGAAACATATCCACGATTTTGGACAGTGAATAATCCTTTAAATAAAATATGTAGAAATGTTGAATTTGATAAATGAAGTATATTCACGATTTTGGACCGTGAATAGTGTAGTAAAGAAATGTTTTGGGAAAGTGATATTTTAAATAGAATTTAAAACAATTTAAAGATGTTTTAAAATGTGTTAAGTATCGAAACTATAGATTTCAACATTCATAGACGTTCCGAGAAATAAAAGGAAATAGTGGACTATAACACTGTTGATATGGTCAATGATTTTCGAAACGAAATGTTTTTATATAGTATTGGGATTTATATATCTATCTTAATTTCGAATCCTTATATTAGTGATTTTGGGTTGTCGTAACGATGTTTTACGTAACATTCGTTGTGACCCAAATAAATGTGTTTAAGTGAATGTTTTCCTTAAAGAATAAAATATATACTTAATTTGGATTTAAGTATATTGAATATTTTCCAAATGCTGAAAATAAATGGAATTGTGAATTACTTATTATTGAATAAGTATGGAAATGTTTCCAGTATGAAGTGAATGTTTTGAGATTATATCTTTTAAAGATAAATAGAAAGTGAATAATTGAAATCAACTTGAAAATCGTATATCAGTGGATATTTGAAAATTTAAATTCACCATGAAATATATAAAGGAAAGGGAGATTTGTTTAAAAATAAAAATTGATTTATTTCTGAAGTGTGGAAATAAATTTACGAATTTGGGACGTAAATTTAAAGTAAATCGGTAAGGATTTATTTGATTGGTTTAAATGAACCATTTTGAAATGAAAGTTGCAAAGGTGAAAATTGATTTGAAATTTGTTATCAAATGTTGAAGTGTGGAACTTATATCTTGTAAAGATATTTTTTGAAAATAAATAATTTGGGAAAATTATTTGAAATCGGGTGACGTTGTGAATATTGATTGATAGTTAAATAACCGACTATCAATATTGACCCTTAAATGGCAATTTGTTGTGAACTGGTTGAAATTGAATGCTACACTTATTTTTAAATTATTGCGCTCGTTATTCGGATTACCCATTCCGAATAGTGATACGACGTAATGGATAGCATTGAAGACCGGTGTTGAAGACCGGGTATTTGTGAAAACGATAGGATGACCTATTGATTGTCTCTGCACCGTTAGTTACAGTATGGAGATTTCTTTTGTGATGGAAAATTCGATCGGGATTGTGAATACCCGGTTTGCTAGGGCTTCTTTAGAAGTGCCTTCGGTTCTGTTCGAATCCAGAACAGACTTGTATGGTTACATGTGTGACATTACACTTTGAGATATAAAGCAGATTTCTTTCAAATACATCTATGTTGGTGCAGAGGATTTATTCTCTTAGCTTAACACCCTTCTCTGAGACGTACGAGCTCAGAAGTTATGTAGTTGAAGGTTATCGGCGATATACTCCCAATTTGGTAATGTGGCATGCTGAGTGTTGTTGTGTGATGATTATTTATTGATCATTTGTTGATCAAAGCGTGGCTTCGTGAAAAAGCGTAGCTTTGTGGACGAGATTTCGTCAGACCTCACACCCCGGAAATGGTCGAAACAGGAATATGCGGCAAGGTTATGATGGTCGCTCCCTTTAGGGTATGTCATTTCCTTCTGGAAAAGGGTGATGTCAGGCGTGGAGCCCTGATGTTTAACCTATGTGGTTGCTCCAATCTCATTTTCTGTGTAGTTGTTGCTTGGTGATCGAGGACCCTCGGATAAAGGTCCTAAAGGACCGGGGGGTGGCATATTCATGTAGTAGTTACCTAGTTACAGAGGTAACCCGGCCTTGTGTTGGCAGAGAGCTGGTTAAGTTCTCGGGACGTCCCGCCAGAGGCGATCCCATGTGGCAGTAGGAAGTTCCTTAGCATGGCCATTTGTTGGAAATCCAAAGAAACAATACGAGCCTTGTACGGTTTTAGTTGTATTACCTGTCATTCACTTATGGTGGCCCCACTGTTTGGATGGTGGCTATAGTAGGCATAGTTCGAAATGTCTATGTTGGCTAAGATTAATATTCTATTTTCGAAATGCTTTCATCACTATGCACTAATAATAATATCAAAAATGATTTGTTTTGCGTAGTAAGCATCTTTGACTATCATAAGGAGAAATCTCCTCCAATTCTGCGTTTGCATTGTGTGTGCGGAGAGGCCTTATGGTAGTTTCATTTTCCAAAAGCATTGCGGATATTTCTCACTTCCCTTATTGTTGTTGTTTTAAAGATAAATAATTGCTTTGAGTTCTCATACCAGTCCTATGACTGAACTGGAGTTTATTGTTCTCTTCACAAACTCTGGGTGCCCATAATTTTCCACACAGGCAGCCTAGAGTCAGGTTATCAAGTTATTCTGCATTCAAAAGTGCTATGGGGCTCAAAAGGCGAGCTGGATGGCGAGACGTATTACTTGTATATGATATTATCTTTCCGCTAGAAATTCACTTGTAAGGACACATTTGTACAACTGTCCATTGTTTTGTTGTGTTGTATGTTGTTGTCGTACACTCTGATGATGTAGTGTATAAAATGTACAGTTCTTTGATTTAAAGATATTCATTTATCTATTATATGTTGTTCCGCTGCGACTGTGAGATTCTGATATTGTTTATGTTCTGTTTCCTTACTTCTTCTATCTTTTTCTTCTTCTTAAAACCTAAGGGTTTGGTTTTCCAGCATTCGATTGTTCGGCAGTTGATACAATGGACGTATTGATGTCGACTTTCGTAAGTCGAAGAATCGGGTTTTTACATTTGGTATCAGAGCATTTGGTTAAGTGACAACCTTGGCTCTGTTGGGTGTTACTCATTAGAGATAGAGTCAGTAGTATTCTAGAATGGGTTTGAGTGTAATAATAGATATGAGAGCGTATTTGTTAGTGAAAATAAAATTGTTTTATTTTGTGACGATTGGTTTGTTAAGTGATATATGATTCTGGTCGGTATAGTCGGTACAACTCTGTCGATAGGGATCTCTAAACACTTGTTCAGAATAATTCGCCACGATACTGTTTTAAATTGGGTAGATGAAATAATTTTACCTCGACTATATTTTATATATAAAAGGAATAATTTTTCAGAATTATCAAAGTGTATGTAAAATTGAATTGTTTGGTTGTTGAAAATGTAAGGAAATATATAAGTGAATCAAAGTTGTTCGAATAATCCAAATAAAAACAACAATTGTGAAAGAATAAATTATATAAGTGCAACAATTGTAAAAGTATAGAATTTTAATTGAAATGATTTACAATTGTGGAATAATCTTGTATAAGTAAAGGGAAATGGTGAAATTCTATAAGAAAGGATTTACAAATGAGATTTCTAAATAAAGGAAAATTGTGACATCCCGGAAATTTGGGGCAATATCAATTTAATAATCTACATTAAAAATTAAATAGATTTAATAATATTTGTTAATAATAATTTGAGTTGATTTAATAATCTTCTTTTAAATAATAATTAACTGATAATTTATCTTTTAAAAGCCAATTAAATTGTTTTCTATTTATAATATATATATATATATCTGTATATATTGTAAATAGGTAATCTTTGTTTTAAGTTTAATAAAATAAAGACATGATTTCTAATTCTAATATTTTTGGTAAATTAGGAATTTGACTTTATTTAACATTGAATAAATAATCACTTGACTTTAAAATACTCAAGATAAATTTTAATTGTTTAAAAGTATTCTAGCCTAGGTTTAAAATTTAAATAAAAGGGTTGTTTCGTTCTTTTCAATTTAGCTTTATAAAATAAGTAATTTATATTTTGAAGAGATTGTTTCTTTTATAAATTATTTTAATTTAATAATTGTTATATTTAAACAATATTAATAATGCAATATCTTTACAAATAGATTTTTTTATAAAAAGAAACTGTTATTTTAAATTTATATATATATATTTGTGTGTGTGTGTGCGTGTGTGTGTGTGTGTGTGTGTGTGTTTTGGAAAGCTATGATTTGGAATATACAATCTTTCAAGTACATTATGATAAAATAAATCTTATGAAATATTAAACATAAGCATAAACAAAGCATGATAAAATAAAATAGCTTTGTACATAGGATAAGAGGCATATCCAGACAAGTAAAAAAAAAAATGTATATGCCTGTAAAATAAATGAAAAAAGTAAGAACAAAATGTAAAGAAAAGAAAATGTATATGTACATAGGTATAAAAAGCAAGCTAGGCAGGCAAGTATATACATGTATAAAGTACAAATGCCTATTTGGTATAAGTGTAACATAATCAGGCTTCGTATACATATGAATGTTGCCTGTGAAGAAAATACACAAGGTAAGAAATAAACAAAGTAAGAAAAAGCAAAATATCTAAATATAAAATAGGTTTGTAGCTTGTAGGTTAAGATTCTGACAAGAATAAACATCAAGTATAAAACAAACATAGTATGCAGGTTAGAGAAGAGAAGTGGTAAGCTAAGTAAAATATCTATATATAAGAAAGGATTAAATTAGCTAAGTAGGAAACAAGAGTACATTAACAATTAATGCTTACTTTTGCTCAGCACAAACTTATGTCTATTCGAAATTGTTCAAATCCTTTCAGCCTCCTAATACAAAGATATGGCCTGATACAAACAAAACACGTAAGTGTACCTGCAAAGGTTGCTTGTCTCAGATGCCACCTTCCCCTGTAATATTTTCCTTCTATACATTTACATATCTTCTCAGTTCATTTGTTAAAGATAGCAAGCTTTTTTTTTTTACAACTGAAGTTTTATACATCAACAAAACTTAAACAACTTCAACTCAACAAAGGCAAGACTGAGTTTCATGTTTTCTGGAATCAAACTAATAGCATGCAAATACAGTTTCCAATTTCAAAGTGTTCTCTGTTTATCTTCAGGTGAGTAACACCTTTCAAATTTCTTAAGTTTTTGCCTGCTAATAATTGAATGCTTAATATATTTGCGTGGATCTTTATATACCCCTTTCTCTGGCCATTTGCAAAATGAAATACTGCATCTTGTATTCTCTGTGAGTAACTCATCTTCTTAAAAAAAAAAATATAAGTTTGTTGTTTATTTATATCTCTGTGAATAGGTTATATTTGTATATATGATACTCTGAATATTGAAACTGGAAGTGTTACTTCAGTTTATTGATTGCTCAAGACCTCTGTTTGAGTTCCTCAATACAAATGTTTGATTTCAAAATAGATTCCTCAAGATATAATTAATTATGTGAGCTTAGTGTTAAGCCAATATAAGTTGTATATTCTAAACTAAAGATTTAAACATGTTTTAAGTTAAAACAGTTAGATCATAATCTCTGAAAGAACTCCAAGAAACTGATTTAATTTATATTTCTTTTTTAAGCACAGGTTGACCTGAGTTTTCTAAAACAAATTTTTTAAAAATAAATACAGGTCACCGTAAAACTTAGGTTACTATTCCACTGATCCAATTCTTAGTGAAATATGATCAGTGTGGTTGGGAAGATTGTTCAACCTGGTTTGTTCATTGTTTTGCATCATTGATTGTACCTATTGTTCCATTTAACCAAAGCATTGCTTTCATGTATTGTCTGTGCACTGTGTAGCCACTGATCATATATGTGTGACTGGGTATACTTGTGTGTGGTCTTCATTTACATTGTGCAGTAGTTTGAGCATTGGTCTTGTTGTATTGGTTATCTCACATGATTGGTTGAGCTGTCCCTGTTGCCACTCTAATCTGGTATGCCCATTTGAAGTGCTCGCTGACCTGAGATGTATATGGGTTAGACCACTTAACTTTGTTTAGCATGTCTCTGTTGTTCCCCTGATCTGGTGTCTGCAGTGATTCTACCATTGACTGAGTTTGATTTGTATTTCATGTTAGCATTTTCTTCCCTCTGCCTGTACTCAGTGTGAGACTGAATTTCAAACTTGTGGTGATGCTATGGCCTCTGTCTTGGCAAATGTATGAGCCTGTTACACTGTTGTTTCCATGTTTTGTTTAATTGAGATGTTGGCATGTTAGTCTCGGGGAAACTCGAGATTTTACTCAGGGATTTGAAGCGTTTGGCCCGAGTGTTTTTTTGTTGCCATCTCGGGGATGTGTGTGGTTCAAACTTGAACCATTCCCTGGAAAAATCTGAAGTTGATATGTAAACTCCAGATCAAGATTTAACCGAGTTTAACTAAAGTATTAAAGTAAATTCAAGTTAGCTTTGGATAACCTGGTTTTGGGATAAACATGTTTAAACTGCATTGTTTTAAACAACTTAGAGTTGATAAGTAAATTACGTGGTTTATGGATTGAATTTAAATCAAACTGTACCTGCTTCAGATTTTTTTTAATTACAATGTAAAAGTTGAAGCAAGTCTTAAACAGGTGTTTAAATCATAGATTTAAGTTGAATTCAAATAAACCTTTGAAGCCTAAATTTTAAAATGAAATTTAAAGCAAGATTTAAACTAAGTTTAAATCAAGGAATTATAAAATCAAGTTTTATGTGAATGTTGAATTTGAATAAATTTCTTTGCCTTAGAATTTAAATGATTAAAATAAGTTTGAATAAAGTATGTTAAAAATGATTTGGTTTCAAGTAAGGTTTAAACTTACTTTATATGAATTCTTCTATAAAAAGGATTTCTTTAACATTGAATGGAAAGTTAATAAATTAGTATAACTTAAAATTGTAAGTTAAATAATCAAATTATTATTTTTAGATTCAATTTAAATAATTAAGTGGTTTAGTAAATCTTTCCTTATATAGGTTTCTTATGTAAGAATGAATGTTCTTTACATTTAATTCAAGACTTATAAAGTAATTTTGTTTAAGGTTAATCATTTTGAATCTTAAAATGAAACTTTAATGTAAATTCAAAGTGAAATGTTTTCAAATACATATGTTAATCTTAATTTGGTCATTAATAAAGAAATAAATTATCTTAGAGATAATTAAGGTATTAAATGATTTAATTAATAAGATGATAAAGGAATGATTATTTATTAAATTTATAAATTAATGATTTAGATTAATTTATAATTAGAAATTAATTAAGAAAGTAGTTTAAGAAATGTTATTAGAAAATGAGAATAATTAACTAAGTATTACTAATAATTAATTAGTATGATAAATATTATTAATTAATAAGTTTAATTAATTAAGATAATCATTTGTAAATTGGTTAAGTGTAATTACTTGATGAAAGTAATTAAGAGATTAATTACTTATTGTAATTAATTATGATAATATGATTAGTTAAGTTAATTAATTTAGTTTAATTAATTTAAGAAATCATTTGATGATTTGATTTTTATAATCACTTAGTGTATTCAATGGAGCATAATTACTTGAGGAAGTAATTAATGTAATTACTGAATGTAATTAGTGAAAGATGATGTGTTAATAAAGTAATTTGGATAATTACTTTTGTAATTAATCAAGGGATTAATTAATGGAGATAATTAATTATGGGATAATTAATTTATTAATATGAGTAATCAAGAGTAGTTAATTACTGGTTGATATTAATCAAGGTGGTTGATAATTGATTAATCACTTAATGTGATTAAATTAAATAAAGTAATTTAATTTAAATCTGAATTAGAGATCATTAATTAATGTAATTAATAATGAAATTAAGAATAGTTTAATTAAGAAATAATTAATAATGCGGTGATTAATTAAGGATAATGTAATTAATTATATTTAATCAATAAATGAAGTAATTAAATGTTAATTACTATAAATGATTTAGGATAATTAATTTGTAGAATTAATTAAAGAATAATTACTTATTGTAATTAGAAGGTGATTAATCGAAGAAGTTAATCAAGATAAATATCTAGAGATTAATTAATTAATTTGATTTAAAATTAATTTATGATTGTATAAGCAAGATTTATAGATGAAATAATTAATTTAATTTACTTTAAATTAATTAGAAATAGAAGTAGTTAATTTAATTCATTTTAAATTAATTACAAATGGTATAATTATAAATCATTGCTTATGGATGAATGATATTGATATTTCATTGATGGGATCTGATCTCAGATATGATATGAGAAATATCTATGTGATATGGATGCTTGGTTTAAGTATGATAATATTTAATTATCTGTTTTGATGATAATATGAATTATCTGTTTATGATGATGTGATTATCTATTGTGATATTATGAATTATCTATCTGTGTGTATATTGATGTTGAATTGAACTGTTAAGACTAAATAGACAACTTGGCCTTAAAAGACACGTTTTGGATTTCGATGAGACCGGGATCGGTTTTCCACATTAGGAACATCCGAAAACCACATCGATTCCAAATTAACGATAGGTCGTGAATCTGAAGTAAAGATGAAGATTCATAATGCAAGGGTTATCGTCGTTAACTCTGAGGGTGATTCCAAAATGAGTGTAACGAGATAATGCCTTCGGTTTCGTTCGAACCCGGAACGAACTTGTATGGATTGAATGCATTCAACACATCGTCAGGTGGGCGATGAGCATTCTAAGAAAAGTATTCTCTAAAGGTAATCGTAGCCTCAAGCCTCATCACCCGGGAATGGCTAAAACAGGAGAGGTGTAGCAAGGTTAGGTGGATCATGCCCAACCAGGACAAGGATATTCCCCTGTCTAGATGTCCCTTTATTTCGGCTTAGTGGGCAGTAGCGACGGCTATCTGCGGGGTTATCTTGTTCGGGACTGTTCAGTAAGGAATGGTTCCGGCCTTGTGTTGCAGGGGGCGGGAGTGATCCTCGGTACGTTGATCTAGGCCACGTACTGTGACGGTGCCATTCTATGGAATCCACAATCTAATAAGTGCCAACGGTTTTGATTGTATTACCCACTTTTGTGGCTATTAGCTGGAATTTAATAATGTAACAATTTCGGCTATTTTCTATTTACTTGAAAACCCAAGACCTATTATAATTCACAGAATTTCCTATCAAATGTTTTGGTTAGCGTAAAGTAAAAACTTACCCTTATTTATGTGTGGGGAGTCTTACGTGATACCTTTTATTTCAAAAGGATTTTTTTTAAAAAGTTAAGCAACTTTAACCTGTTACTCATACCAGACCCATGTCTGACCCGGAGTTTATTTTTGTTTTTCATAAACTCTCGGGTACCCAAATTTTTACGGGTAGCCAAGGGATTCAGGTTAGCTTTTACGAATTCTGGAGGAGCAATGGAGCAGGAGGCTTCAGCGTTGTAGATACATATAGTTTCGCTGTGTTGGTATCTCTGAGTCGTATTGTTTGAGTTGTTTGGGTATTGAGTTGTATCGTGCTGTATTAACTAGACAGGTGTTTTATAACTGTCTAGTATGTGATCTTTTGTCTGTATAACTCTGATTGATGTTGTATATTATGTAAATACTTATGTGATTGTTATAATTTATTCGTTCCGCTGTGAGATTCTGATGTTGTTGTTCTTTCTTCTCTATCTTTTCTATTTTCTCACCCCTTTCTTTCTTCAAGACGAAGCGGTTTTCTGGGCATAGAAAGTCGGGTCGTCACAGATGGTATCAGAGCTCTAGGTTGAGTGAATACCTAGGCTCTTGAGTGATTTCTTTCCTGAGAGAGCGTATTTCTAATTTTAATATATATATATATATATATATATATATATATATATATATATATATATATATATTCCTACCTATTTGTTGGGTTACCTGTTCGGGTTTTCCAATGAGCTATAAAGGTAGATTGGGTGGTGGTATGTGTAACACGACTACCAATGGTTGGAGTTTGAATGTTTGAGGTTGGAAGTATAAATGTCGAGACCGTAGACCTAATACCGTCTCGAGTGAGCTTTGAGTGGTATAAGGATTTCATTAATCTTTGAAGGATCTGTTAAGATTCGGAGTTCATTTTTGAAGTGTAAGTTTGGATGAGCTAGAGTTTGGATCTGTCGGATGGACAGAAGTAAGTCATGATATTTTGATATATTAAGGAGTAGTAACTGTGTGATGAGACACAGTGACTATGGATGTCTCCGAAGATGTTTCTTTGGAACAAGTAAGAAGAGTGTCTGCTCTCTGTTGTGGCTGTGTTCAGCTGGGTGTTTCTGTTTGCTTTGAGGTCCGAGTTTCTCGAAGAGCTTGGGATTAGGAAGTCTTCTGGCTCAGCAGTTTTTCTTAGGTAACTTCAGGAGCAATAGAGTAATTCAATTTCTTCGATGGATTGGCCACATAAGCGTAAGCTGTTCTGATTAGTAGAGAGAGCGGTATTTTTGAATTAGGCAGGATTAATCGCAAAAGTGACTTGCGATAGTTTGAGCGTTCTCTTGAGTTTTAAGAATTTTTCTGGATGTCTTCAGGAAGTCAAAGTTTGGTCAGCATCTGAAGATTGAGTTTGGTGTCGACTGGATTTCCAGGCCTAGTACCGATGGCTCAGTTTAGTCATAGGATGATTTTTTTTGAGTTTTGGGGAAACAACTTGGATTTTGGAGGAACTTCTGAGTTTTATTTCTGGATATGTGAACTTTATTTTTGGAATGTGTTGTCCAATCTTTGTTCGACTTCAGCATTTTCATCTGTTCAATCGGAGTTGCGCAGTGGAAGCATGGTGGTAGCTGTTTTAGTTTGGAAGCAATTGGATGTTTCAATATTTGGATTGGAGAATAGGAAATTTTTCAGCATCGTAAGGCCAGATTGGAGTGCACCTGTTTAATCTTTTCTGGATGAGAGAATGAGTTCTGTCTTCTGATTTGAAATAGAGTTTGTGTTTTGAGTTTTGGTTGATCTTGAAAAATTATTTGTTGGATTATTTTTGGACCAGTTTATTTCTACGGCATCAACAAGGGTTGAGCTGATCAGGAAGGATGTAGGCAGCACAGGATCGTCCGAAGAGTTTTGTGGATAAGAGATGGACGAATTTGGATTTCGAAGTCGGAGATTTGATTTTGGATAAGTGTTTAGTCTTCAGGATCGAATTGTCAGTTGGATAACTGGAATTCGGAGTGTTTCACGTATCTTTGAGGGAGTATGTGTAAGATCTATCTTTGATTTTAGAGTCAGCAGTATAGGGAATTTCGGTTGTTGGGTCAGACTTGAGTTTGGTCTGATATTTTGATTTGTTTTGAAGATCTAAATGAGTGGGAACTCTGTAGTTTAGTAGTAGTATTGGTTGTTTGGATTCTGTAGAGCGAGTATCCCGGTATTTATACTTGGGGAAACTCGAGAAAATTCTATTCGGAATTCTGTCTAGATAGTTAAATTTGTTTGATTGGATGAATTGGTTGCTATGATTGTTGGCATATGATTGATATATGCTTGTGTTTTAAAATTAAATCTTAAATTGGATTACTAAATTACCTTTGTTATAAATTTCGGGGACGAAATTTTTTTAAGGAGGGAGGAATGTGACATCCCGGAAATTTGGGACAATATCCATTTAATATTCTACATTAAAAATTAAATAGATTTAATAATATTTGTTAATAATAATTTGAATTGATTTAATAATCTTCTTTTAAATAAATAATTAACTGATAATTTATCTTTTAAAAGCCAATTAAATTGTTTTCTATTTATATATATATATATATATATATATATATATATATATATATATATTATAAATATGTAATCTTTGTTTTAAGTTTAATAAAATAAAGACATGATTTCTAATTCTAATATTTTCGGTAAATTAGGAATTTGACTTTATCTAATATTGAATAAATAATCATTTGACTTTAAAATACTCAAGATAAATTTAAATTGTTTAAAAGTATTTTAGCCTAGGTTTAAAATTTAAATAAAAGGGTTGTTTTGTTCTTTTCGATTTAGCTTTATAAAATAAGTAATTTATATTTTGAAGAGATTGTTTCTTTTACAAATTATTTTAATTTAATAATGAGTTATATTAAACAATATTAATAATGCAATATCTTTACAAATAGATTTTTATATAAAAAGAAATTGTTATTTTAAATATATATATATATATATATATATATATATATATATATATGTTTTGGAAAGCTATGATTTGGAATATACAGTCTTTCAAGTATATTATGATAAAATAAATCTTATAAAATATTAAACATAAGCATAAACAAAGCATAATAAAATAAAATAGCTTTGTACATAGGATAGGAGGCATATCCAGACAAGTAAAAAAAAAATATGTATATGCCTGTAAAATAAATGAAAAAAAGTAAGAACAAAATGTAAAGAAAAGAAAATGTATATGTACATAGGTATAAAAAGCAAGCTAGGCAGGCAAGTATATATATGTATAAAGTACAAATGCCTATTTGGTATAAGTGTGACATAATCAGGCTTTGTATACATATGAATGTAGCCTGTGAAGAAAATATACATGGTAAGAAATAAACAAAGTAAGAAAAAGAAAAATATCTAAATATAAAATAGGTCTGTAGCTTGTAGGTTAAGATTCTGACAAGAATAAACATCAAGTATAAAACAAATATAGTATGCAGGTTAGAGAAGAGAAGTGGTAAGCTAAGTAAAATATCTATATATAAGAAATGATTAAGTTAGCTAAGTAGGAAACAAGAGTACATTAACAATTAATGCTTATTTTTGCTCAGCACAAACTTATGTCTATTCGAAATTGTTCAAATCCTTTCAGCCTCCTAATACAAAGATATGGCCTGATACAAACAAAACACATAAGTGTACCTGCAAAGGTTGCTTGTCTCAGATGCCACCTTCCCCTGTAATATTTTCCTTCTATACATATACATATCTTCTCAGTTCATTTGTTAAAGATAGCAAGCTTTTTTTTTTTTTTTACAACTGAAGTTTTATACATCAACAAAACTTAAACAACTTCAACTCAACAAAGGGAAGACTGAGTTTCATGTTTTCTGGAATCAAACTAATAGCATGAAAATACAGTTTCCAGTTTCAAAGTGTTCTCTGTTTATCTTCAGGTGAGTAACACCTTTCAAATTTCTTAAGTTTTTGCATGCTAATAATTGAATGCTTAATATATTTGCGTGGATCTTTATATACCCCTTTCTCTGGCCATTTGCAAAATGAAATACTGCATCTTGTGTTCTCTATGAGTAACTCATCTTCTTAAAAATATATATATATATATATATATATATATATATATATATATATATATATATAAGTTTGTTATTTATTTATATCTCTGTGAATAGGTTATATATGTATATATGATACTCTGAATATTGAAACTGGAAGTGTTACTTCAGTTTACTGATTGCTCAAGACCTCTGTTTGAGTTCCTCAATACAAATGTTTGATTTCAAAATAGATTCCTCAAGATATAATTAATTATGTGAGCTTAGTGTTAAGCCAATATAAGTTGTATATTCTAAACTAAAGATTTAAACATGTTTTAAGTTAAAACAGTTAGATCATAATCTCTGAAAGAACTCCAAGAAACTGATTTAATTTATATATATTTTTTAAGCACAGGTTTACCTGAGTTTTCTAAAACAAATTTTTTAAAAATAAATACAGGTCACTGTAAAACTTAGGTTACTATTCCACTGATCCAATTCTTAGTGAAATCTGATCAGTGTGGTTGGGAAGATTGTTCAACCTGGTTTGTTCATTGTTTTGCATCATTGATTGTACCTACTGTTCCATTTAACCAAAGCATTGCTTTCATGTATTGTCTGTGCACTGTGTAGCCACTGATCATATATGTGTGACTGGGTATACTTGTGTGTGGTCTTCATTTACATTGTGCAGTAGTTTGAGCATTGATCTTGTTGTATTGGTTATCTCACATGATTGGTTGAGCTTCCTGTTGCCACTCTAATCTGGTATGCCCATTTGAAGTGCTCACTGACCTGAGATGTATATGGGTTAGACCACTTTACTTTGTTTAGCATGTCTCTGTTGTTCCCCTGATCTGGTGTTTGCAGTGATTCTACCATTGACTGAGTTTGATTTGTATTTCATGTTAGCATTTTCTTCCCTCTGCATGTACTCAGTGTGGGACTGAATTTCAAGCTTGTTGTGATGCTATGGCCTTGTCTTGGCAAATGTATGAGCCTGTTACACTGTTGTTTCCATGTTTTGTTTAGTTGAGATGTTGGCATGTTAGTTTCGGGGAAACTCGAGATTTTACTCAGGGATTTGAAGTGTTTGGCCCGAGTGTTTTTTTGTTGCCATCACGGGGATGTGTGTGGTTCAAACTTGAACTGTTCCCTGGAAAAATCTGAAGTTGATATGTAAACTCCAGATCAAGATTTAACCGAGTTTAACTAAAGTATTAAAGTGAATTCAAGTTAGCTTTGGATAACCTGGTTTTGGGATAAACATGTTTAAACTGCATTGTTTTAAACAACTTAGAGTTGATAAGTAAATTACGTGGTTTATGGATTGAATTTAAATCAAACTGTACCTGCTTCAAATTTTTTTTAATTACAATGTAAAAGTTGAAGCAAGTCTTAAACAGGTGTTTAAATCATAGGTTTAAGTTGAATTAAAATAAACCTTTGGAGCCTAAATTTTAAAATGAAATTTAAAGCAAGATTTAAACTAAGTTTAAATCAAGGAATTATAAAATCAAGTTTTATGTGAATGTTGAATTTGAATAAATTTCTTTGTTTCAAAATTTAAATGATTAAAATAAGTTTATATAAAGTATGTTAAAAATGATTTGGTTTCAAGTAAGGTTTAAACTTACTTTATATGAATTCTTTTATAAAAAGGATTTCTTTAACATTGAATGGAAAGTTAATAAATTAGTATAACTTAAAATTGTAAGTTAAATAATCAAATTATTTTTTTTAGCTTCAATTTAAATAATTAAGTGGTTTAGTAAATCTTTCCTTATATAGGTTTCTTATGTAAGAATGAATGTTCTTTACATTTAATTCAAGACTTATAAAGTAATTTGTTTAAGGTTAATCATTTTGAATCTTAAAATGAAACTTAAATGTAAATTCAAAGTGAAATGTTTTCAAATACATATGTTAATATTAATTTGGTCATTAATAAAGAAATAAATTATCTTAGAGATAATTAAGGTATTAAATGATTTAATTAATAAGATGATAAAGGAATGATTATTTATTAAATTTATAAACTAATGATTTAGATTATTTTATAATTAGAAATTAATTAAGAAAGTAATTTAAGAAATGTTATTAGAAAATGAGAATAATTAACTAAGTATTACTAATAATTAATTAGTATGATAAATATTATTAATTAATTAGTTTAATTAATTAAGATAATCATTTGTAAATTGGTTAAGTGTAATTACTTAATGAAAATGATTAAGAGATTAATTACTTATTGTAATTAATTATGATAATATGATTAGTTAAGTTAATTAATTTAGTTTAATTAATTTAAGAAATCATTTGATGATTTGATTTGTATAATCACTTAGTGTATTCAATGGAGCATAATTACTTGAGGAAGTAATTAATGTAATTACTGAATGTAATTAGTGAAAGATGATGTGTTAATAAAGTAATTTGGATAATTACTTTTGTAATTAATCAAGGGATTAATTAATGGAGATAATTAATTATGGGATAATTAATTTATTAATATGAGTAATCAAGGGTAGTTAATTACTGGTTGATATTAATCAAGGTGGTTGATAATTGATTAATCACTTAATGTGATTAAATTAAATAAAGTAATTTAATTTAAATCTGAATTAGAGATCATTAATTAATGTAATTAATAATGAAATTAAGAATAGTTTAATTAAGAAATAATTAATAATGCGGTGATTAATTAAGGATAATGTAATTAATTGCATTTAATCAATAAATGAAGTAATTAAATGTTAATTACTATAAATGATTTAGGATAATTAATTTGTAGAATTAATTAAAGAATAATTACTTATTGTAATTAGAAGGTGATTAATCGAAGAAGTTAATCAAGATAAATATCTAGAGATTAATTAATTAATTTGATTTAAAATTAATTTATGATTGTATAAGCAAGATTTATAGATGAAATAATTAATTTAATTTACTTTAAATTAATTAGAAATAGAAGTAGTTAATTTAATTCATTTTAAATTAATTACAAATGGTATAATTATAAATCATTGTTTATGGATGAATGATATTGATATTTCATTGATGGGATCTGATCTCAGATATGATATGAGAAATATCTATGTGATATGGATGCTTGGTTTAAGTATGATAATATTTAATTATCTGTTTTGATGATAATATGAATTATCTGTTTATGATGATGTGATTATCTATTGTGATATTATGAATTATCTATCTGTGTGTATATTGATGATATTGAATTGAACTGTTAAGATAAATAGACAACTTGGCCTTAAAAGACACGTTTTGGATTTCGATGAGACCGGGATCGGTTTTCCACATTAGGAATATCCGAAAACCACATCGATTCCAAATTAACGATAGGTCGTGAATCTGAAGTAAAGATGAAGATTCAGAATGCAAGGGTTATCGTCGTTAACTCTGAGGGTGATTCCAAAATGAGTGTAACGAGATAATGCCTTCGGTTTCGTTCCAACCCGGAACGAACTTGTATGGATTGAATGCTTTCAACACATCGTCAGGTGGGCGATGAGCATTCTAAGAAAAGTATTCTCTAAAGGTAATCGCAGCCTCAAGCCTCATCACCCGGGAATGGCTAAAACAGGGGAGGTGCAGCAAGGTTAGGTGGATCATGTCCAACCAGGACAAGGATATTCCCCTGTCTAGATGTCCCTTTATTTCGGCTTAGTGGGCAGTAGCGACGGCTATCTGCGGGGTTATCTTGTTCGGGACTGTTCAGTAAGGAATGGTTCCGGCCTTGTGTTGCAGGGGGTCGGGAGTGATCCTCGGTACGTTGATCTAGGCCACGTACTGTGACGGTGTCATTGTATGGAATCCACAATCCAATAAGTGCCAACGGTTTTGATTGCATTACCCACTTTTGTGGCTATTAGCTGGAATTTAATAATGTAACAATTTCGGCTATTTTCTATTTACTTGAAAACCCTAGACCTATTATAATATCACAGAATTTCCTATCAAATGTTTTGGTTAGCGTAAGATAAAAACTTACCCATGTTTATGTGTGGGGAGTCTTACGTGATACCTTTTATTTCAAAAGGATTTTTTTTTTTAAAAAAGTTAAGCAACTTTAACCTGTTACTCATACCAGACCCATGTCTGACCCGGAGTTTATTTTTGTTTTTCATAAACTCTCGGGTACCCAAATTTTTGCGGGTAGCCAAGGGATTCAGGTTAGCTTTGACGAATTCTGAAGGAGCAATGGAGCAGGAGGCTTCAGCGTTGTAGATACATATAGTTCCGCTGTGTTGGTATCTCCGAGTCATATTGTTTGAGTTGTTTGGGTATTGAGTTGTATCGTGCTGTATTAACTAGACGGGTGTTTTATAACTGTCTAGTATGTGATCTTTTGTCTGTATAACTCTGATTGATGTTGTATATTATGTAAATACTTATGTGATTATTATAATTTACTCGTTCCGCTGTGAGATTCTGATGTTGTTGTTCTTTCTTCTCTATCTTTTCTATTTTTTCACCCCTTTCTTCATGACGAAGCGGTTTTCTGGGCATAGAAAGTCGGGTCGTGACAAAAATTTTGGAAGAATTTAAAGCATTGGATTCACTACTGTTGCTGGGGAATAATAAGGGTGATGACTGCAGCATCATCAGTATCATTTTCGAGTTTCCGTGTGATGGATTTGCTACCATAGTAAATTGAAAAATTGAATTTTGTTGTGATAAACAAATTTGAAATTAAAATTCAAGTTGCAATTGATAAATAAAAGTGAAATGAGTTTTGAACTTATAATATGAGGTAATAAAGATTTAACTTTGGTAAAGTTGAAATAAATTTGAATTAGTATGATAAAATATATGATGTGAAATTTAACTAAAGGAAGCTAAATAAATTAAATCAGATTTGGAAGTTGAATAATAAGTTGTATAACTTATTAAATGTGAAGATGTAAGTAAAACCAATTATTAAAATGGTTAAACAACTTTGTTAAGCAGAACGAGGTATGAATCTGAATAAGTGATGAAATTGACTTTGGTAAAATGTTAAATAGAATTTACTTTGGAGTTGGAATTTCAATTGGATTTTAACTGGATTTGATATGTTGTTGAAATGGAAATTTAAGATAAGTTAAACAAATGGTGTTGAAAAGGAATATAACTTAAGTGATGTTGAATAAAGTTGATTTTGGTATCGAAGTAAAATAATGAAGTGTAACGTCCCGCCTTTTCGCACGCTTTAAATCGACACACGTGCCAATTCAAACCATACGGAAGGGCGGATTGTTATGGGGTAAATAAGAAAAAACAGGGAAAGAAAAACAAATTAGAATCTCACAGCGGAAGGATAAAATATAATAATAAATGTACAGTTCATAAACTGTTTACAAACATTTGATTCTTCTTTATACAATAAATATCAGAGTTCACATACCAATCATAATCAATGCAGCTGAATTAAATAGTGTAGTGGAATATAATTAATAATAATAGTAGAAATCTCCGTCTTCGTCCTCCAGATCTAAAGTCTTCGATCCTGAAATGCTCGGACTGACCCAAGCGAATTTGAAAAGACAAAACACTCGAGTCAGAACTAAAAGATCTTATGTGAGTTAAATTAACAGAAATAAATATGAGTGCAGTAACTCAAGAGATGCTCGGGATTTACATCTCCTAAGGATCCGTTAAACTATTTACTATATAGTATATTGCGCTATTACAATAGTGCCTATTTGTAAAATAAACTTACTTTTTAATAGCGTTAAGGGGTTACCCATATAGCCCTTAACACAAATAATGGCAATGGTCTATACAATACCGTAATACCTCCTCATCGGGAGGCTACCCGAGGATACTCCATAGGTACGACACAAATAGAAACTCGTACAAGGCGCGATAGGCTAGGTGACATGGCACAACTAGGCAATGCTAGGATAGATATACCAATTACGCTTCCGGGTCGGTGGTAACGCGTAGCGCGCAGCTACCGCCCACCTCGAGCCACACCCCCAAATAAAATCAAAAGTGGCCACCGAATCAATCCAAAGTCAAAGTATAATATCGAAGGGATGTGTCCGATCAAAGGTGCTACTTTATTAACCCGTCGATCGCTACTGTTTTAGCCACCTTATGCCAACTCACGGGAGTCGGGTCCACGTATTTACCTTAAAGGAAACGCCACCACCATCCTACTTCATCCTGGAATCTCCACCACGTACACGGTTGTTAAAGTGGTTTTTGGGGTTGGTAGAGAGTATGACAACTTTCGATCCCGCTCTCTTCAACAACCAAACGTTATTATAACACCGCGGTCTTTAAAATAGTTTATACTTTAAAACTAGAAAATAATTATCCATTTCAAAACCCATAAATATGATATCATTCCCATTTCGAAAACAACTCATTTCGATATTATTTTTATAAAACCCAAATCAATAATATCATTTTTATTTCAAATATATTTCTTTTCCAAAATCATACTGCTTAAAATTTATAATATCTCGAAACCAAACATTTGGATTATAACTTTCAAAACATATTACTTCGAAATTCATAGCTTTAAAACCATAACTTCTAAAACTTGAATGGTTTTGGATATTCAACAGTATATAGAATAAAATAGTTGATTTTATATTACTTTATAAAATAAAATAATTTCCGCGACTTACCATTTATTTCATTTAAGATTAAGTCAAAATCCATAAATTTAAAATCGCTTTCAGTTTCAATAAACCACTTCAGTTTCAATATATTTCAAACTTTGAATATTAAACAATTGGAACTAAGGTGGAAATTTCTTTTCAACAATTTAAAGTCCTATTATTTATTTTGAAATATTGGCATAATAAATCCGAAGTCATTTTAAATAAAACTCAAATTACTCTTAACTATCAAAATTTCCTCCAATTTACTTATACTAGAAATATTCATTTAATCCATCTTGAATAAAATTTCAGTTATAAATATCATACCTTTTAAAATTTCAAGTTAATAAATTCTACATCAACATATGAAGTTAAATTCTTAATTAAGCTCCATTCCAAATGAATTTTCAACTTAACTCCCAATATAAATTGATTTAAAACATTAAAACTCTATATATTCTCAATATCTTAACATGTACTTAACCATATAATATAAATAATCAAACTCCATTATTCATCTTGTTTATTTTATTTAACAAATTTATACACAGCTTAAATTCAATAATTTAACCATATATGTACATAAAATAAGATTTTATATAAGGTCAAAAATTAATATTTATTAAACCGTATCCTATCCAAAACCATAAAATCCTTTCAAAAAAATAATTTTATATATATACCGCGGTGCCTGTATATAATTTTCTACCCTATGGTCAAGTGATAAAGATATTTATCATTTCAATCCGCAATTTAATAATAAAAATGCGGTTGTATATCATTTCAAACCGCAATCCCGAATGAAATCAAATGCATAACAACTTGCAGTTAATATAAATAAACATTCATTCATCCAAATATCAATCGTCAACCATTTATTACAAATCATCATCCAATTTAAACAAACATCAATATATAGCATATAAAATGTAACAGGTAATAAATACAGGTATTAACTAACAGTTTATATTCAATAATAAATTTAATAACTATTTAACTAGCAGTTTATATTCAACAATAAATTTAATAACTGTTCAACTAGCAGTTTATATGCAAATAAATAAATTTTAACTGTCAAATTTTTATGCAATAATAAAATTAATTCACAGTTAATTTAAATAAATGCGATTCAACTGAGATAATGAATAAAACATGCCAAACTGTCATAAATAAATTTCTACTCATATCTAAAATCAATTTAACAAACATAAGAAATTTTAGAAGTTGTGAGTGGATTAAAACACTCAACTTTTGAATTTAAATAGAATTCAAATCCAATTTAAACCCAAAAATTCGACGGTCTCAGAATTCGTTCAAATTAGTGTCATCAAGTCCGGAATTTCAATACGATCCTAACAAAAAAAACAGCGCGTGAATTGGTGTTCGTAGGTAAAAGTTATATCGATTAAACGAGTTGAAAATAGAAATTGAATTAAAACAAATGGAACAGGCTACTACCTAAGTTGGACACGTCACCATGCATTTGTCACGTAAGAAACTTACAGCACATCTCAAAATCGCGCTCGCCCTAATGTGCCTCTCTATCCCGTTCGCACGCAAGAAGCCGACTATGTTGAGCGAGAATCGCGCCCCCGGTCCAGTGCTAGCCACCGCCACCACCCTCCAGGTAAGGCTCTGACCTCCACGACGTCGCTCTGATCCCAAACGAACAGTAGCCGCCATCAAATTGAAACCCTAGATCGAATTTTGCGAAAAATCCGACCGTTGAATCGACATACGAATATCGCCGATGAACTCCCCTCCGTTTCTTCTTCAAAACGCAGAAATGGTTCGTCGATCCGTCGAGTTTCATCGACGTGCGATGAACGGGCGTAAATTGTTTGATTTTTACTGATCAAACGAAAAACTGAATCGAAAAATGAACACCACCAGTGAATTACACTAGTCGAGAGCTTCAACATATATTTTTTTCAAATTTTTCTGAGAACTTTGAATTTTTGATTTTGAATTGTAATTGGATTTAGGGTTTGCATCCATTGAGGAAGAGGAAGAGTTGATGAAATTTTACACGCAGATAAATGAGAATAGGCGGAGGCTACGGTTTAGCATGGTATTTATAGTCAGGATTGAAAATAGAACGGATCGGATAAGATAAATGTACGCGCTAACGACAAAATGACCCAAAAAGCCCGTTCTGATCCCAGAACGAAATTGGGAAAACCCATATATCAAAGTAGGTGTTTTAAAATATTTTAAACGCAATGGAAAAGGTTTCAGGTTCAAATTGTGTCGTATGAAGAAGTTATGCTAAAATCAATATTTTCAAATTGATTTAAATTGCATAAATTTCAAGGCCTTTCGAGTCCGTATGATCAAACGACAAGTCCGATTGCTACAAAACTTGAAACATTATTATAATTCACCGTTACGGATCAGATGAAACTAGTTTCGTCGAAATCCGAGTCAGTGGCCAAAATGGCTATTTTTCTTTTAGTTAAATAATTTAATAATCAAATAAATAAAATCCAATTTTTAATTTCAATTCTAAAATTGACCACTTTTATTTTCTCAATCATTCACATTAATTAAACCAAATTTAGATTCAATTTACAGTTAACAAATTTATTCATTTCATCGTTAAATTTCAATTTCATTATATTCACAAATTATAAATTAAATTTGCAATAATTTCCTTTAATTGACCTTCATTTAATTATTCAATCTATTAGTATCCAATAGATGAGACTAACATTGGATTCATACTCTATTACGTAAATATCTCCAAATTTCATCTAAATTTATATTTACATAGTATCTAAATATTAAATTTCATTTTATTGCAATTAAATCCAATTATTATAGTTTGAATCTCAATAATTTGTAAATCTTTATTTCCATTCTTGTATTCAATGTACTTCCTTTAATAAACCTGATGAAATCAATATTTGATCCAAAATCTATTGTAACAATATCCTCCCATTACTTTTAGTTTCAAATAACGTAATAATAAATGTTGAGTTTCATTTATTTGTAATAAATTCAATTTATTGAATTTTACACTTCAATCCAAATAATAAATCTTGCTTCAAAATCTTTAAATCAAACAAACTTCATAAAGTAAATAGGCTTATCATAAATTACATCTTATAAATTAACCATTCTTAAATGACAAATCAAATCTACCCTAACTGCATAATTTAAGTCAATTTATTGTAATTGATTCTACATTAAATGTTGTTAATTATAAATTGAACCTCAATCAATTTGTTTATTGATTTAAAAATCTAGCCATTCAATAAATAGACATTTTTATGGGTATTAATAACATTGAATCATAATACATTTCACTAACGTATTTGTTTAATTTATTTCCCAATAACGTACTACCTAACATTCTTAAATTTCAAATTTGATTTCCAAATTTAATTAAATCAATTGTCATCTATGCATAAAATCAACATTTCTGTTGATTTTACATTCAAAATCTTCAGTTATTATCTTAACTTACATAAGGTAATGTTTAATTACAATTAATTGCTATTGATTAAATACATTGGTAACGAACATTGGTAACGAACAATAGTTGTCACCATTTTCCATTTTATAACATTTGTAAACTTATTTTTTACCTTTTACATCCCACAAAAATCAGTGCACACATATCCCTTACACAAACTGATCTTTCCATTACCATTTACTATATATTTAATACAATAATCAAATGTTTACATTTTGTTACTTATTAAATTTTATAACTAAGCATAGCATGTTTAAATACAATGAATTGGAGTTTCATTTAGGTTGTTGATAATTAACACGTATTAACATTGTTTCATTTTAATTTAGTTATTATTCCATTATTTAATTGGGAATTTTAATTTCTTTCAATATTAACTCATAAAATATTATTGAATTAACAATTTTAAACATTCGCTTCATTATTAATTATAATTTTTTTCGTTTCTTCCTAAATTTAATTCCAATATCTTATTAAAATGACAAATTTAATTAACGAAATTTACGGGTCGTTACACTCTCCCCCACTCAAAACTTTTCGTCCTCGAAAAGGAAAAGAAGGGAAAAGAGGAATTAAGAATTCAATGTATCTTATTCAAAACATTAACTTAATACCCAATTAAATTTATAAAATTAATTAATCCAGATAAAATATACCACTTTATAACCATTAAATCTTTTTATATTTAAATTTATAAATTTTGGAAAACATTTTTCAAAATATTTCTAAGTCCAAAATTTACGGAAAATTTTGGCAGAGTCTCCTTTGTATGCAGAGGCTCGGGAGAAAATATAATATCGAAATAACAATATATAACCTATATTTTTCAAATTATATATCCCAACATGGGGAAAATATATAAAATAACCCTATAAAACTGTAATTCGAAAACGTACCTATTTGTCAGGTAAATTACGCTTATTTTATGAAACCAAATGCAGCAGCAATTGTTTGCATAACCTGTATTTCACTTATATAATCCAAAAAGGTTAACGATTGTATAAATGAAATTTTTAAGGTTGTTTCAATCACTAACAAATTAATACAACAACCATCAATTTCAACGAACAATACACAACAAATACAAATCAACCATTCAAACAAAACGAAACAAATAGTTGTTTGGGTTCAAAACTTTAAATTGTACGGAATGAAAAATAAACTATCAAGTGCATCATTAACTCAACAGTCTTAGATAATTATTCATACATGCTAACAAAATTAAAGTTTCCTTACCCAACCAACCCAAACCACAACAAACAACAGTTTCCACCACAAATCGAATTTACTTATTATAATTTCATTTCATACATTATTTATTTGATTTCCTTTCTTTCATTCATTTCAGTGATTTTTTTTCATTTATATAACGGTTTATCTTTTTATTTTCATTTATTTCTTTCAATTTTATTTAGAAATAACTTCAACCCTTTTACTTAAGTTTACAATTTCTCTTTATTATATTACATTCATTTATAATTGCATGACCTCATCTATTTACACTTTAATTACTTAAGTTTATAATCATCTATTTGTCATGCTTACCTTTAATTACATTTACTTGGTAAATTTTTTAATTATAACTTAAGTTTATAACATTAAATTCTCATTTAATAGTGATTTCATTGTACACTTTCATTATTTCAAATTTCTATTTGAATAATATTCTATTACAATCTCTTATTAAACATTTCAACTTTTAATATTTGGTAAGTTATATATGTTATTTAAGGGTGTAATTGAAAGATATTCAACATCCTCTTTATTTCCTTTATAACTTAGCATTAAATCTCTTACCTAAATTAGAGGTTTCAATTATTAATTACTTACCTTCCATTTCACTACAATAATTGAACAATTAATTAATGGAAATTTAAGAATTTAATACCGGGTTAAATTTTCAATTTATTTTAAAACAATAGATAAATATATTCTTACAACCTATATATCTCTAATTATATTTAAAACAATTCAAAACTTATATATATATATATATATATATATATATATATATATATATATATATATATATAGAAAAGAATCTGCAGTAAAACTATTACAGTGGCCTTTCCCTTCGAAACTCGAAAATGAAAGTCGATGATGCGGCCGCCATCACCGAAATTATTTTCCAACGACAGAAAGGAAAGTTGTGACGCCCCACCTCTATGCTCACAATAACAAAGAGTATTAAAGGAAATACTGTCCGTTATTACGAAGAATAAGGCTGGATAGGAGCGGCCATCCGTAGTTAGGCCTTACACTGGTATTGGTTATCTCGATAGGAGTGGTATATATTTTTATTTTTCATCTCTTATTTATTTACTCCCATCAACATATCCAATTCCAGTATAAAACGAACTACGATGGTTCATAATAGTTTAGGACAATAGATATAATAATAACACAGATAACATAAATGCAGAACACAGATAAAACAAAAATGTCTCATATTTATAATAACTGATGTCAGTTACAATACATGTGATACAATACATATGATACAACTACAACTGTCGACTCGGGAAGTTATATACACAAGTATATTATCGTGGATAATATACATGAATATACAACATCTTATACTGTGACAACATCTACTCCAAATGATATAAAGAAATCGAAATAGCAAGTTTCCCAAAAATCAAATTTATCAAGCCTAAGCTCAAAGCAAAATATCGCATATTTCCAGATGAATACAACCATCAAGCCCGAAGTCACAATGAAAGCCAAGCCGTAATGGCTAAGGAATTCGAACACCTCAAAAATCGTCAAAGTCATATACATGAATCAGTCCAAATCGCAAGTATCATTTTATATGAATTTGATTAAATCAGAGAAAACAACAACATCAAAGCAACAGCGAAGAACTCGAGTGAATTAAAACCATCAGCGATGAAGCCAAATCAAACACAAAACCAAGTACTAAGCTGTACTAGATGTGAGTGATAATTAGAATCACTCACCTTTAGACCAGCGCAGATTGAAGGAGCCGAAGTCACCAAAAATTCACGAAACCAAAACTATGAAGCTGGATCGAAGCGAGGGCGAGCAGCCGCGAGCACTTAAAGTCGCCATCCTCGAATTTCTTGAAAACCCTAGTTTGATAAAGAGGGACGAATGAAAGACGGGCAGCCAAATTTTTTTTCCTTTTTTCGTAGGGTTTCGAAATGAAAAATGGAGAGCGGAGGGAACGAGCCTTTGCCCGGATAATGCAACACCAAAATGAAAAGGAGCTTGGGCCGAGATTTCATTTTTAAAGCCCAAACTACACAACCAATTTTTAAACGAATTTTTTAACCCAATTAAAACTCCAAACCGCAATTAGCCATTAGCTATCATCATTAATTGTTTCATGACAATAATTAATTTTTCACAAATTCCCGGGTTGTTATAGACTCTCCTCCTTATAAAAATTGCGTCCCCGCAATTTTCATAATTAAGGTCGTCAGTAACAATTATTTTTCTAACATAAACTGGTTAGGCTAGAAAAATAAAGGTCGAGAATACAAATGCCAAAGAAATCTTTTAACTTCATAAAAGAAATTCACAAATTTTCAACAAAATCTAAGTATCAATTAGATAATCAGAAAACATCAAAACTGGATAAATGCAACTATCAGCAATATTCAATTATCAATTAGATAATTAGAATACAGAAACCACAAAACAGCAATATCTAATTATCGGTACGATAACTGGAGAATCTCAAATCAACAAATATTCAATTATCAAAAACGATAATCAAATCTCAAATCAACAAATATTCAATTATCACAAACGATAATCAAATCTCAAATCAACAAATACTTAATTATCAAAAACGATAATTAGAAACAACAAATATTCGATTATCAAAACGATAATAAAAAATCTCAAATATCTAATTATCAAAAACGATAATTAGAAACAACAAATATTCGATTATCAAAAACGATAATCAAAATCATATCAACAAATATCCAATTATCACAAGCGATAATCAGAAACAACAAATATCCGATTATCAAAAACGATAATCAGAACTCATATCAACAAATATCCAATTATCACAAGCGATAATTAGAAACAAAAAATATTCGATTATCAAAAACGATAATCAAAATCAGCAAATATTTAATTATCACAAATGATAATCAAATCTCAAAGCAACAAATATTTAATTATCACAAACAATAATCAAATCTTAAATCAACAAATATTTAATTATCACAAACGATAATCAAATCTCAAAGCAACAAATATTTAATTATCACAAACGATAATCAAATCTTAAATCAACAAATATTTAATTATCACAAATGATAATCAAATCTCAAAGCAACAAATATTTAATTATCACAAACGATAATCAAATCTTAAATATTTAATTATCACAAGCGATAATCAGAAACAACAAATATTTAATTATCAAAAACAATAATCAAATCTTATCTAATTATCACAAGCGATAATCAGAAACAACAAATATTTAATTATCAAAAACGATAATCAAATCTCAAATATCTAATTATCACAAGCAATAATCAGAAACAACAAATATCCAATTACCTGCAGATAATTGGAAACACAAATATCAAGAAATCAATTAAGATACTTTAGAAAATCAACATAAAAGGTTGGATCGATCCCATCAGATGGCAAGTTTTAGCTACGCCGCACGTGCATCTCAGATTGGCCGAAGCCTACCAAGTACTATAAATTTCGGCGCCCATCAGATTGACCCGAAGGTCCGTAGAGTGACCCGAAGGTCTAGTACTGGTATTTGACCCGAAGGTCCGCAGAGTGGCCCGAAAGCCCAACAAATGACCCGGAGGTCCAGCAGAGTGGCCCGAAAGCCCAACAAATGACCCGAAGGTCCATCATATGACCCGAAGGTCCATCAGAGTGGCTCGAAAGCCAAATAAAATCATCAGAATCATCAAAACAGCTGATATTTCAATTAATGAGTCCGGAATTAACCGAAATAGCAAACGCACATGTCCCATACCACGAGTTTTACTAAATCGTTTGATTCTCTTCATCGTTTCCTTCAAAGTGTAAAATTGTGTATTCAAAATAACATTTCACATTCCCAAACGGACAAGTCCGTAATTAAGCGAATCAGTAAAAGAAAGGGGTCATAGTCCTCGATTTTGCTGAAACGTTTAAATCGCTTCCTCATTCTTTTGAAAGCGCAAACTGCAAAACATCTGAAAACAATTTCATTTATTTTATAAAAGTAATAATTTATATTCTCAAACGAACAAGTCCTGAATTAAGCGAATCAGTAAAAGAAAGTTTTTATAGTCCTCGATTTTGCTAAATCGTTTAAATCGCTTCCTCATTCTTTCGAAAGCGTAAACTGAAAAAAATTTGGAAACTTTTTTTTTGAAACAATTTGAAAACCAATGCTCAAAACAGCAACATCTGTAACAATTTCGATAAGGAAATTGTACTTCTCAAAACACTGTAAAAACGGATCTCAAAATCAGCATTGCAGGATAACCGCTTGAAAATCCACTTTAAAATATGACGGATACTGAAGTCAAAGCGACAGTAATTTTTAAACATCAAAATCTCATCAGAATAATTTGCATCAAAATATAACACCAGAGAATTTTCATTCATCAAAATATCAACAAAACACCGTGCTTCAAAAATTTAGCATCGATGTAAAAATCCCGTTATAAAAATAACGGCAACAAAATACGTTTAGAACCAAACATCGGTTCAACGTAAAAATAATGCAGTAACGTGCAACTTAAATTTGCACGTATACTATAAAATGAACAAAGAAATCAGTCAAATATATCTTCAATGAAGATAATTCAAAACAACAAAATCTCAACAAAATCACATAACTGCAATCGCTTCGAATCCTCAAATCGGATTCGAAATTTTCAAAGAAAATAAATTAAACACAGCTATGTAAACAACAAATGAAATTTATTTAATTTCATATTTTGATTTTCAAATCAAAAAGGTTATCAGCCGTACTCGGCGAAGACAGTCACTGTATCCGCTGCGCACTCTGATAAACAGAACACACTCAATCAAATCATCAAACACAATTTCACTTTTTATTTTTAAATAAAGATATTTAAAACTTTCAACATATTTTCAAAACTTTATTTTTTGACTCAAAGCACAAATAAAACATCGACTAATAGTTGTAACACATGTTCCGTCTAAGTAATGTTTTATATTATGTCCATAAACCCCAAGCTCTGATACCAACTGTGACGCTCCACCTCTATGCTCACAATAACAAAGAGTATTAAAGGAAATACTGTCCGTTATTACGAAAAATAAGGCTGGATAGGAGCGGCCATTCGTAGTTAGGCCTTACACTAGTATTGGTTATCTCGATAGGAGTGGTATATATTTTTATTTTTCATCTCTTATTTATTTACTCCCATCAACATATCCAATTCCAGCATAAAACGAACTACGATGGTTCATGATAGTTTAGGACAATAGATATAATAATAACACAGATAACATAAATGCGGAACACAGATAAAACAAAAATGTCTCATATATATAATAACTGATGTCAGTTACAATACATGTGATACAATACATACGATACAAATACAACTGTCGACTCAGGAAGTTATATACACAAGTACATTATCGTGGATAATATACATGAATATACAACATCTTATACTGTGACAACATCTACTCCAAATGATATAAAGAAATCGAAATAGCAAGCTTCCCAAAAATCAAATTTATCAAGCCTAAGCTCAAAGCAAAATATCGCATATTTCCAGATGAATACAACCATCAAGCCCGAAGTCACAATGAAAGTCAAGCCGTAATGGCTAAGGAATTCGAACACCTCAAAAATCGTCAAAGTCATATACATGAATCAATCCAAATCGCAAGTATCATTTTATATGAATTTGATTAAATCAGAGAAAACAACAACATCAAAGCAACAGCGAAGAACTCGAGTGAATTAAAATCATCAGCGATGAAGCCAAATCAAACGCAAAACCAAGTACTAAGCTGTACTAGATGAGAGTGATAATTAGAATCACTCACCTTTCGACGAGCGCAGATTGAAGGAGCCGAAGTCATCAAAAATTCACGAAACCAAAACTATGAAGCTGAATCGAAGCGAGGGCGAGTTCGATCAAGCAGCCGCGAGCACTTAAAGTCGCCAACCTCGAATTTCTTGAAAACCCTAGTTTGGTAAAGAGGGACGAATGAAAGACGAGCAGCCACCATTTTTTTTCTTTTTGCCTAGGGTTTTCGAAATGAAAAATGGAGAGCGGAGGGAACGGGCCTTTGCCTTGATAATGCAACACCAAAATGAAAAGGAGCTTGGGCCGAGATTTCATTTTTAAAGCCCAAACAACAAAACGAATTTTTAAACAAATTTTTTAACCCAATTAAAACTCCAAACCGCAATTAGCCATTAGCTATCATCATTAATTGTTTCATGACAATAATTAATTTTTCACAAATTCCCGGGTTGTTACAAAAGTACAAAACTTAATTTCTCCAAAATCTTCTTTAAAACAATTCTTCCGAATTATATTGAAATACTTATATCAGGAAATAATTCTTCCAATAATATTATTATTTATATTTCAAAATCATTCAAAAGAAATTTCAAAACCCTGGAACTTAAGTTCTAAATTTCCAAATTGGTTTTATTTTATTTTCAGTTTTTTTTCTTCAACTATTATTTATATTTCTCTACCTAACAACCAATATATTGCACCAAATATATATATCATTCATAAAATTTTATTTTATATATAGAAAATATAATAGGCAAAATTATTTCATTCGCCTATATTAAAACAAATATTATGTCAGTCTGTCCTATTAAGTGTTTAGAAACCCCTATTGATGTCACAACATCTCATGCACCAACCAGAATTTATAAATACAAAACGGAACAGATTAACACAATATTAAAACCTTTTTATAACACTAACAAATACACTCTCTCATATATATACACTCAACGACTCCCATAGGGTATTACTACCCTATTAGTAAAGAGTCAAACCCCACAAAGCTAAGTTTTATCGCTAAACCAAAGCTCTGATACCAGATGTAACGTCCCGCCTTTTCGCACGCTTTAAATCGACACACGTGCCAATTCAAACCATACGGAAGGGCGGATTGTTATGGGGTAAATAAGAAAAAACAGGGAAAGAAAAACAAATCAGAATCTCACAGCGGAAGGATAGAATATAATAATAAATGTACAGTTCATAAACTGTTTACAAACATTTGATTCTTCTTTATACAATAAACATCAGAGTTCACATACCAATCATAATCAATGCAGCGGAATTAAATAGTGTAGTGGAATATAATTAATAATAATAGTAAAAATCTCCGTCTTCATCCTCCAGATCTAAAGTCTTCGATCCTGAAACGCTCGGACTGACCCGAGCGAATTTGAAAAGACAAAACACTCGAGTCAGAACTAAAAGATCTTATGTGAGTTAAATTAACAGAAATAAATATGAGTGCAGTAACTCAAGAGATGCTTGGGATTTACATCTCCTAAGGATCCGTTAAACTATTTACTATATAGTATATTGCGCTATTACAATAGTGTCTATTTGTAAAATAAACTTACTTTTTAATAGCGTTAAGGGGTTACCCATATAGCCCTTAACACAAATAATGCCAATAGTCTATACAGTACCGTAGTACCTCCTGATCGGGAGGCTACCAGAGGATACTCCAAAGGTACGACACAAATAGAAACTCGTACAAGGCGCGATAGGGTAGGTGACACGGCACAACTAGGCAATGGCAGGGTAGATATACCAATTACGCTTCTGAGTCGGTGGTAACGCGTAGCGCGCAGCTACCGCCCACCTCGAGCCACACCACCAAATAAAATCAAAAGTGGCCACCGAATCAATCCATAGTCAAAGTATAATATCGATGGAATGTGTCCGATCAAAGGTACTACCTTATTAACCCGTCGATCGCTCATGTTTTAGCCACCTTATGCCAACTCCCGGGAGTCGGGTCGACCTATTTACCTTAAAGGAAACGCCACCACCATCCTACTTCATCCTGGAATCTCCACCGCGTACACGATTGTTAAAGTGGTTATCAGGGTTGGCAGAGAGTATGACAACTTCCGATCCCGGTCTCTTCAACAACCAAACGTTATTATAACACCGTGGTCTTTAAAATAGTTTATACTTTAAAACTAGAAAATAATTATCCATATCAAAACCCATAAATATGATATCATTCCCATTTCGAAAACAACTCATTTCGATATTATTTTTATAGAACCCAAATCAATAATATCATTTTTATTTCAAATATATTTCTTTTCCAAAATCATACTGCTTAAAATTTATAATATCTGGAAACCAAACATTTGGATTATAACATTCAAAACACAATACTTCGAAATTCATAGCTTTAAAACCATAACTTCTAAAACTTGAATAGTTTTGGATATTCAACAGTATATAGAATAAAATAGTTGATTTTATATTACTTTATAAAATAAAATAATTTCCGCGACTTACCATTTATTTCATTTAAGATTGAGTCAAAATCCATAAATTTAAAATCGCTTTCAGTTTCAATAAACCACTTCAGTTTCAATATATTTCAAACTTTGAATATTAAACAATTGGAACTAAGGTTGGAAATTTCTATTCAACAATTTAAAGTCCTATTATTTATTTTGAAATATTGGCATAATAAATCCGAAATCATTTTAAAAAAACTCAAATTACTCTTAACTATCAAAATTTCCTCCAATTTATTTATACTAGAAATATTCATTTAATCCATCTTGAATAAAATTTCAGTTATAAATATCATACCTTTTAAAATTTCAAGTTAATAAATTCTACATCAACTTATTAAGTTAAATTCTTAATTAAGCTCGATTCTAAATGAATTTTCAACTTAACTCCCAACATAAATTGATTTAAAACATTAAAACTCTATATATTCTCAATATCTTAACATGTTCTTAACCATATAATATAAATAATCAAACTCCATTATTCATCTTGTTTATTTTATTTAACAAATTTATACACAGCTTAAATTCAATAATTTAACCATATATGTACATAAAATAAGATTTTATACAAGGTCAAAAATTAATATTTGTTAACGCTAAAAACTGAATGCTAACACCCCGGTGTATGTAGAGATTAAGTGAAAGCACCAACCGTGAACACGGGAATTAAAATGTAACGTCCCGCCTTTTCGCACGATTTAAACCGACACACGTGCCGATTCAAACCATACGGAAGGTCGGATTGTTATGGGGTAAATGAGAAAGATAGAGAAGAAATAAAACAAAACAGAATCTCACAGCGGAAGGATAAAATATAATAATCAAATATACAGTTCATGAAACTGTTTTACAAAATAATTTATTTTTCTTGTGCAATAAATATCAGAGTTACACATACCAATACAACAATGCAGCGGAATTAAATGGTGTAGTGCACTAGTATAAATAATAATAATACAAATCTTCGTCTTCGTCCTCCAAAGCTAAATCTTCAAATCCTGAAACGCTCGGACTGACCCGAGCGAATTTGAAAAGACAAAAACACTCGAGTCAGAACTAAAAGATCTTATGTAAGTTAAATTTTACAGAAATAAATATGAGTACTGTAACTTAAGAGATGCTCGGGATTTACATCTCCTAAGGATCCGTTAAACTATTTACTATGTAGTATATTGCGCTATTATAATAGTGTCTAACTGTAAAATAAACTTACTTTTAAATAGCGTTAAGGCTTTACATTTTCCACCTTAACACAGAATATATTCCCATAGTCTATACAGTACTGTAATCTCCCCCGTACTGGGCGTCGTCAGAGGGCACTCCATAGGTATGGTACAAAAACAAAAGCGTATAAGGCGCGATAGGGTAGGTGACACGGCACAACTAGGCAATGCCAGGTTAGATATACCAATTACGCTTCCGGGTCGATGGTAACGCGTAGCCGCAGCTACCGCCCACCTCGAACAAACTTCCCAAAAATCAAAAATAGAAGTGGCCACTGAATCAATCCAAAGTCGAAGTATAATATCGAAGAGGAGTGTCCGATCAGAGGAATGACCTCATTAACCCATCAATCGCTCCTGTTTTAGCCACCTTATGTCAACTCACGGGAGTCGGGTCCACGTATTTACCTTACAGGAAACGTCGCCCCAACCTACTTCATTCTGGAATCTCCACCGCGTACACGGTTAGTCAAAGTGGTTTTCGGTATCGACAGAGAGTATGTCCATATCCGATCCCGGTCTCTTTGCCAACCAATCGTTATTATAACACCGCGGTCATTTAAAAATAGTTTATACTTTAAAACCAGAATATAATCCATTTCAAAACCATAATATTACGATATCATTTCTTCTTTAAAACCCAAAAAGATTCATTTTGATATTATTTTATAAAACCCAAATCAATGATATCATTTCCCAAATATAAATCTTTTCCAAAAATTATGCCACTTTTAAAATTTATAATTCCTTGTAACCAAGTATTTGAATATTAACTTTCAACATAATACTTCGAAATCCATAGTTTTTAAAACCATTACTTTTAAAACTAAATGGTTTGGATACTCAACAGTATATAAAATAAGTGGTTTAACTTAAATGTTACTTTGAAAAGAAATATTTCTCGTGGCTTTACAATACATTTCTTTATTTAAAGTTAAAACCAAAATTTAATATCGCTTTAAGTTCCAAAACCATTTCAATAAATTCATATATATACGTATATCCATTTTGAGTATAAATATTTCAACTAAAGTGGGATTTTATTCTTTAAATCAAATGTTCTATTAATTAGCCTTGAATATTCACATAGAATTCATAATTTATAAGACTTCAATTTCTAGTAATAAATTATATATATTTTCCAATTCAAGTTATACTAGAATATTCATTTAATTTATTTTGGGAAAATCCAATTATAAATATCATATCTTAAAATTTCCAACTTAACATTTAAACATAGGATATAAATTATCAAACTCCATTTACTAAATTTTCTTCCATTTTAATAAAGAGATTTATACACCTTTTTATTTCAAATTTTTCAACTTCATATGTATATAAATATGGAAGAAAACATTTATTCAGTATAAAATTTAAGATTTTTATAAACCGTATTCCATCCAAACCATAGAAATCACATTAAAAATAGTTATATATAGACCGCGGTGCCTGTATATAGTTTTCTATCCTATGGTCAAGTGATACGGATATTTATCATTTCAATCCGCAATTTAAAAAAAAAAAAAAACTGCGGTTGTATATCATTTCAAACCGCAATCCCGAATGAAATGTAAATGCATACTAACTTGCAGTTTAATGATATCCAAATAAAACATTCATTCAACAACACATCCATCATCCAATCACAACATCGATCAATATCAATCAATAACAATTATATATATGATCATATATAACAGGTGATAACTGGCAGTTTATTCAAATTAAATTTATCAACTATTAATCTAACAGTTTATTCAGTAATAATTTATACAACTGTTAACTAGCAATTCATATGCAACAAAAATTTCCAACAGTCAATTAATACATAATAAATCAATTAAATTAACAGTTAAATTTAATAAAATGCAATTCAACAGATATGAATGAAATAAACATGCCAAATACTCATAAATAAATTTCTATTCATTTCTAAAATTTATTTAACAAACATAAAAGCTTCTAGTAATTGTGAGTGGGTCAAAACACTCACCTTTTGAATTTAAATCGAATGTAAATCCGATTTAAACCCAAAATTTGACGGTCTCTAAATTTATCCAAACCAGCGTCATCAGATCCGGAATTTAATTACGATCCTAACAAAAGAAATTTCGTGTGAAACGGAGTTCGTATGTGAAAGTTATCACAATTAAACGATTTGCAATTGAAATAAAAAAAATTAAAAATAAACAAAACAAAAATAAAATACCGTGCCGCATCCACCTTCCCTCGTGAAAAACGCATATGCTTCTTCTTGATTGCTAACTTTATTCCGTAATTTTTCTTTTATTTCGATTTACTTTAATTTTCCTCCTTATTATATGAATGTATGTATTTTAAAAGATTTGAAAGAAAAAGAAGATTTGAAAAAGAAGAATTGAAAAAAAATGATTAAAATAAGAACTGAAAACGGAAGAGAATATCTAGATTTGAAAAGAAGAAAGTTTGAAATAGAAGTAAATTTGAAGAAGAAGAAGAAGAATATTTGAAGGGAAAGAAAAAAAATTAAAATGAGAGATAATAAGGAGCTTTGAGAAAAACAAGAAGAAAGAAGAAGAAGAAGAAGAAGAAGAAGAAGAAGAAGAAGAATAGCATGGAGGCTAGGGTTAGAGTTAGGAGAAACAAAATGTAATAGAAGAATAAGAAGTAGGTTATTTATAAGGTTAGAGTTAGGTTTAGGGACAAATAGATTTGAAAGGAGTGGCTGCTATTAATTAGAAATAAAGTGAATATGAACACTTGGTATTGAAATATAGCAAATATGAACAGTCCTTTTTTTTTTTTTTAAAGTAGCAGGTATTAAAAAGAGGTATTTATTAATTAGAAAGAAAATGAATATGGAGGGACAAAAATAAATGACACGTTTCGTTAGTTTGATTCTAAATTAATTAAGTGCTAGATACAGAAAAATTTGAATACATCATATATATATATTCATACTTTAACTGTGTGACAAAATTGCTAAACATACATCAAGTACGATTAATTGGTGACAATATATAGGAATAATCAACAATAAATGTGGATGCAATCACATAAGGATCTAATAGGGAAGGAGATAAAAGTAACAACGTTGATTAATTCCACTTCCCCACTTTAGCCAATCCAATTACAAAATTTAAAATTTTATAAAATTTCTCTCCTTTGATTTCTTAAACAATTTTAATAACTAACAACAAGTTCTATGTTAATTCAATCGTTAATCATTTCGCCAATTACCAAATTAAATTTCAATTATTCGCAATAAATCAAATTATAAATTTTTCATTCCAATAAATAAAATAAATCTTGATTTTTTTTTCTTCCGTCCTTATTAATTCCACAACTTGTTCAATTTGAAAATCATTATCATATTTTCCAAATGTTACCTTAATTTAACACTTATGTAACGTATTATTAGATTCGTTGCAAGATTTCAATTTCAATCCCCATTTCTTAATATACTCAAATTCTGGACATTTTTATTTCCTTACCCATAAGTGTAACATTTATTGCCAATTCCATCCAAATTTAACAGGTAACCCTTAACAATGTTTTCAACCAAAGGTTATACTTAAGTTTACGTTGTATTCTACAACTTATCATATTATGAAGAAAATTCACATTATTCCCCAATATTACCTTAATTCATATTAACTTAACATTAAATTTACTCTTCATTCTATTATTAACCTATTAGTATTAAATAGATGAAATTAACATTGGTTTTACACTCTATTACGTAGATATCCTTAAATTTTATCTAAGTTTATATTTACATAATATTCCAACATTAAATTTCATCCAATTTTTTTTCTTCCTTTTTATTTTAATTAAATCCAATTTCCCTAAAGTTACATTCAAACAAGTAAATTTTGATTTCCAATCAATCATTATACTATAACATTCTTAACATTTTTTCATTACACTACCAAATTCTACCTTGATAAGTTTACGCTTCTATTGCTTTACTTTCACACTTCCGTTAAAATATAAATTAATTCTAAAGTAACGTTTATTGTTGACCCCGCCATTTTAATTACTCATATTTAGATGAACGTTATTTCAAATAAGTTCATTGACTCATTTAAATTAGGTAGTTTATAGTAGTTGTTATCCCACCCTTACAATTATTTCCTACTAACGTGCTACCAACTCCTTTAATTAAAATTTGAATTCCAAACCTTATTTAATATACTAAGTAAGATAAATAACATATATAGATTGCTACCAGCTTTCCTTTTCTTGCATCTATGTGTTTATTACTTGACACACCAGTAAATATTACATATACACGAAATTCCGTTATCACTTGCCTAACAAGGTTATTATCACTTAAGATCTCACTGCATCCACATTTTCACATTTTCATTTCCTAGTTTCTTTACTTTATTCTACATAATTTATTACAAATGGGATTTTCTTTGGTTTACATCTTATTTGTATTTAACATTTCTCAATCACCAATTCATTTCACTTTAACTGCGGTAAATTGGCGGATAAATTGAATTTGATTCCCAAAATCTAAATTAACAAGAAACAAGGGTAGGTAACATACAATAGTCATTACTCCAAATTCTAGTCACCTAAATAGTCTTTTATTCCTTGCAAATAAATGTTACTATTTATTTTCATAGTACAAATCTCAATGATTATCCCATTTTAATTTGCTTAGGCCATTTATTTCACTATACATATCTACATAAATGGGTAATTTATTCAATTCATTAAGTGTCAATTCTATTAAGCCCTGTTTATATCTTTATGCATTCTTCTATAACTTTACAAAAGGGAATAACTTTTAAACTCATACACTTAATAACAAAACCGTTATAAATCCAATAAACTTCCAAATCCAAGTTTGTACACATTTTACACAACTATTATGATTTCTCACAAACGTTGAATTTATTAAATGACCATTTATTAAAATTTAATTCCCTTAATTGAATCAAATGCTTATTATTATATATATTCTTTTCATTCTACCATTCCTTCCCATTATAAATTCATTAACGTATTTACACATCTCTATCTTTCAAATATAAAATAACCAAACTGATTACAAACACTGTTTCTATCAATTTTCATAAGTTTGTTCAAAACTATACTTTTGTTTACATAAAATAAATTTTATGTTTCTATTAGTTTTCTTTTCCTTTCACTACAGGCATAAATTATTACTATCTACACTAATTACATCTTTGTATTAATGAACACCATTTAAGTTAATATTTATACTAACATTCACAAATTCAACATTTATTTGTTTCTTCAAAATTACTTTAAATCAAGTTGTGAAAATTTACATTATCCACATCTATTATCATAAAATTTTATAGTTACACTAAATTGCAACCATTATACCAAATTTCTACATTTATTTTTTAACCAAATTAGAAATTATATTAATTCATTTTATTAAATATCATAAATTTAACGGGTCGTTACATAAAAACAAGTAGAAAAGTCACAGAGAAAGCAGTAAAAGACAACAGTTTTATAGTGGTTCGGCTTCAGATTAAGCCTACGTCCACTTTAATCCTCTTTATTACTGAATCAATTACAAATTTACAACAATCTTCAATTACAATACTGATGAGACAAACAATTAGAACTCCGATGTAGAAGAATTCTTTGAATCCATGTTGATTGTGTTAGATTTCCTCTTGAGGTCTGTTGAGATGTCTTTCGTGTTTGAATTGTCGAGTGAGTCGAGAATTCAGCAGAGTATCGGCGTTCCAGAAATGAGCCCAAAAGATCCTCTTTTAGTTGGAGTAGGCGGGGTATTTATAGGAGAGTTCGTTGTTAGGTCGTAGGTCGCAAGCGACCTTGGATAGGTTGTAGGTCGTCCACGACCTAGTGGGAGCCGTTTACGGCTTATACATGGTACACTTGATCGTTCTGGAGAAACTAGCAAGTCATAGGTCGTGGCCGACCTAGGTAGGAAGCGGCATAGGAAACTCCTTTGGTATGTTTAGGTCGTGAGCGACTTAGGTATAGGTCGTAGGTCGTGGGCGACCTAGTAGACACGGTTTACGGCCTAACAGGAGCACCTTTGATCATTCGAACAAGTCATAGATCGTGGGCGACCTAGGGAAGGAACGACATAAGGAAGACAAGTTACCTCGATTTTGTATAGCTCGCTAAGTCGCTAGGTCGTTAGAGAACTTTATCCCTGTTAGGTTGCTCCCCTTATTATCTTGCTAGGTCGCGTATACCTTTAGGTCGCTAGGTCACCTCAGTCCACAGGTCGTTGGTGTGCTAGGTCGCTCAGTCCATTTAGTAACTAGGTCGTTTAACTTGCTGAGCCGCTTTATGTGTTAGGTCGCTTATTCCCTTAGGTTGTTAGGTTGCGCCTTCACATAAGTCGTTAACTCGTTGAGTCATCGGTCGCTGGACCTTCTAATCCTTTAGGTCGCTGAGCTCTGCAGGTCGCTGACTAGTTGAGTCGCTACTTTCTCTAGATCGCAGGGTCGTTGAAAAGAAGAGGGTTAACACGTGCCCCTCGAAGTATACGCCCAAGAGTTAGGTCGTGTGCTTCGATATCTTTTAACCCGTGCTAGCTTAGATCGTTAACTCGCGGGCGACTTATGAAAGAGTTAGGTCGCTCGTGTTGATTCGTGTTCCTTTCTCTCCCCTATTTAAGCCGTTAGGTCGTTTTCTTCTTCCTTCACCTTATTGTATTCTGCTGCCGCCATTACTATCTTTGAGCTCGAGAACTTTTGAAGCCGATCTTCCTGTTGATTTGATCATCATCTCCTCAATCTCATTACGTAAGTGAATTTCGACCATTATTCAACCACGACCACCATCAAATTGTGAATCCCCCAGTTTTCGACCCTATCCCGATTTTGCATGCTGCATTTCGCCGTGGATCATGTCACGATTAGCTTTTGATCAATTTTGGACACGTTGTCGATGTGATTCACGAGAGTACAATAGTACTTTTGGTTTGTGATGGATCAGAGGCGATTTGTGTTGGTTTTGGATGATTTGGTGGCGTGGAGATATGGTGGATTTGATTGTAGAGGGACTAACAGGTTATTGGGTTAACGGGTTAGGTGATTTGCTGAGAGAAGAAGAGTTAGCGAGTTAAGGGGAGTTAGTTCGTGCTCGACTTAGGACTTTAGCTATTCGAGACGTGAATCATGAGATTTAACTCGGCAGACGGCTTAAAGAATCGGCGCGACCTAAGGATCCTTATGACCCAAAAAAGGGGCTGAGCGATTTAACTCGTAGCGACTTAAACTTTAGATCGCGTGAGCGACCTAGTCTTTAGGTCGTGTGAACGACATAGTACCTAGTCGTGCGGACGACTTAGGACTTAAACAGTTTTTCACTGCCGAGTGGCCTCTTGCGACCTAGATCAATTTCAACCCAAACTGTTAGGTTGTGAGCGACCTAGGACTTAGAGAACTTCTTGACTCGGATTGTGACTTAAGGACTTGAACAAAACTTGAAAGCTTCAGAATTTTGATAGAACTTGATTGAACTTCCAACTTGAACTGTTAGAATAAACTGCTTGAACTTTGAACTGTCTTGACTTTAAACTATTTGAACTTTGTTGTACTTCTTTACAGATTATATTCACTTGTAAGCTAACAACCTGCTGAACACAACATTTGCAGAAAACTAGGACGAATATACTGCCATCGATTGCCCACATCGAATGACAGATTAGTCGATAAAATATAATCAACTTAAAGAAATTTTATGAAGTGCTATGAATCAACAAATTCAAGCGAAGTATTAAAGCAAAGCAATATTAATCAATTTAAACTGATTTGTTTGCATCAATACTGCACTTGCATTTGGACTTAAAACAACAAAACCTGAAACTTTGTAACTGACAAATGCCTGTTAGTTTAATTTCAGTTATATTTGCTTGTCATTTTATTAGTCCTGCACAACACTTCACACATTTAGGAAACGTGCACCTTCATATTTGAATATCCAGTTCCTTGTGTAGAATGTCTTCTCAAGAAGAGATAATCGAGCAATTTGAAGGAGTCTTCCCGATAGCCGACCCATTGGATAATCCTCCGGAAAGAACTCCAACAACCCTGAGACAACGGACATTCAACCAATTACGTATTCAATTTGGGATTGCCGAAGCGGATGCTATACTTCCCGGGCCAAATGATACTGCTGACAGACCACCTCTTGGTTTTGTCGCTGTCAACCGTCAGATGTGCCTTTGTGGTGCCATTCCTCCTTTCAATAAATTTCTTCATCAACCCCTTTTTCGACTAACCATCTCTCCCTTTCAATTACAACCCAATGGCTACACCATCCTGATGGGATTGTGTGTTTTATTCAGGAGGACACTTAACCGTCTTCCGAGCTTTGAAGAAATTTTGTTACTTACGCACATTCGCAAAGAATAAAGACCACCCCTCCACTATTCTCGTGAGAAGTGCCAGAAATCGTAAACTTATCACCGATCTTTCCGATAGTGCTCACGGTTTTCTGAATCAATTCTTCTTCATTCGCTGCCCCTTGGGGTTTTATGCCATCTGGAGAATAGGAAGTAAGATTGCTCATCCTCGTTCTTTCCGTTTAAGCTTTTCGAGATCCGAATTGCTAAGTGCTAACTTCATTCTTTTCTTTTACAGCACTTCCTTCTCCCTCTATAAATCCCAGTCACAAGACGACTTTTGATAGATTAAGTGTCGCGCCGGTCGAAGAAAGAAGTATTAAGTTTTTGCTGAAAAATGAACTTCTGCACCAATATGGGCTTCTGCACCCTTCTCATTCTACCCAAACTCATGAAGTCCCCGACTCTCCAGTAAAGACATCGGATGCCCCAATTTCCGTCGAGAAACTTACGCCGAAAGAACATACTGTTGAGGCTTCGTTGGTAAAGTGTTCTACTTCAATTGATGTTGCGGGGTCATCCGGCAAACTTGCACTTGCCCCGGTCATCGAAGAAGAGGAACCTCCCCAACAATCCGAGAAATCTGATGACGAAGGAACTGGGAGAGCGAGTCTCGCCAGGCACAGCGGTGATGATACTTTTGAGGGGTTGAGCGACCTGATGATTACTTCACAGGAGCTTTTTAAAGATGATCCTATCACTGCTAAAGTTACTTCTCCAGCAGTTGAAGCGACATCCGTTCTGCAACAAATTCCATCAGCCCAAGAGTTGACACTGGCTGTTAAATCCATCATCACCTCCCAATCCAGGAGTGGTTCGTGATTCGACGCACGTAGTTTGCACGTTACACACACTTAGGACTTTTCAGCACTTATATGCTTTCAACTTTCTTGCTTTCAGGATTTCTGAGTTTATATTATTTTCTACTTTCAGATTCTCCAATGGGAAGAAGTGACTCCTATTACGACGATTTCCAGCGTTATGGGAAGCGCGGTTCTTATGACCCCAGGAGGTATCTTCCTGCCTCTTGGAAAACTGACGAAGAAAGAGCCTCGAGAAGAGCTCGTGAAAGGCGCGCCTATGAAGAACGCCACGAAAGACGCAATGAGCGACATGATTCTTCCCAAAGGGAAGATGATTCTCATAAACGGAAATCCCGTGATGATAAAGGGAAAAGCCACATCCCTGAAGATGCGAGTAAAAGGGCCAAACATGGCGAAAAGCCGTCTGAACTTCCTGAAAGGCCCGCTGCTCCTGTACCTTCTCAATCTCCTGCCCTTACTCGTACTGATATTCAAACAATTATTGGCAGGCCCTCATATCAGGTTGGACAAGGCCCGGTCACTCTTCAAAGTCGGTTTCCGCATTGATTCTTGAACGGAGTGCGCTTTGACCTTGATTTGGCCCCGATTGACAAGCAAGCTATTCTGCGCAATCTTGATGCCGTCAAACTCGATATTGAGAGAACGTCGGGTTGGCAAAAGCTTGTCGACGAGGTTCAGAGGGTAAATCGTGCAAATCTTGTGGCCATGCTAACAATGGAAAACGACAAATCTGAATGGCAGAAAACTCTTGAGCAGCATGACGCGGAAATGGGGAGCATAGCCACTTATAATGAGAAGCTTGAAGCAGAAGTTGAAAAACTTAAGGAAGAGCTCGCCACTTCTACCACTTCCTACTCTCAGAGAGAAGAAATGCTTCAAAAGTAAGTGAGAGATGCTCATGCGGCACAGAGAGATGCTGAAGCCAAATTTGAAGCGCAGCAGCAAGCTGTAGAAAATTACCGGGCTGATGTTGCTCAACTTCGAGAGAAAACCAACTCTCAGAACTTGGAGATTGAACTGCTCAAAGCTCAACTTTCTAAAGCTGAAAAGGAGCGTGATGAAGCTGTTGCCGGCAAAGCTGCAGCCGAAGAATCTCATATGGCAACCAAAGCTGAAGTCAGCTCCACTCTATTCGAGTTTTACATCCATAGTGTTCTGGGGCACGGTAGCCTTAAGTTTTTGGGACCGGCAGATGAAATCACTTTGGCCAAAGTGTGGGAGGCCATACTTGATATGCTTGGAGGAGCCAGATATGCCGAAGTAGATTTAATGGCGCACTATCTAGATGATGATGCATGTGCCGCTCTTGCCAGGGGAAAGGAGCAACTCGCCAAAGAGTGAGCCGAAATGACAGAAGGAGAACATTTAGGAAAAACAATCTCAACCGACCCAGTTCTACCTTCGGTTTCGGCCGATATCGATATTGCTGGCTCCAGTTCCCATTCTCCTCCTCCTGTTAAAGCCGTTATTGAAAGTGCCGCCGCCCACACTGGATATGAGACTCAAGAAAGTGCTGAAGCGCAGGACTTCGAAGTTGATATAGTAAAGTCTGCTTCTCCAGGTAACCTCAATGTTGATCTTGCTCAAGTGGACTGCTTGCTTTCTTCACATGAGCTTGATGAACTTTTTGATTATTACATAAATCTTGACGCACCGCTTTCTCCTCTTTTCATGAGAGATACCGACTTTAACTTCTCTTCTCATGTAGTGAAAGCGCCAAGTGTTGCTCAGTCTTCCCCTCTTCCAGTTGTTTCCACTCCGCCTCTTCAGATTACTCCCCCTTCCGTTTCTCAACCGGGTTCACAAGAGGAGCAGAACACTTTGACATTCAATTCTTTAGCAATTCTCAAGCCGGCGATAAGAGCTTCATATTCTGCTTCATTATTTGTTGAAGGGAATTCCAATCTCAATGCATAGCACAACAACCGCCCTTCAGGGGTTTCAAGCACAACTCCAGCTCCGGAACAGTAATCGTTTCTTACACCATCAACATATAATTTCCATCGATTTGGGGGATTATCAGTCACTTCTTCCTCACTATCACCTTTATCTATACATTCTGCGATGAAATCTGCCAAAGCTTGTCCATTGATCGCTCTCCGGGGATGATAAGTGATGTCGTATTGGCTGAGTTCAATATTCCACTTCAGAAGATGACCCGAAGTCTCTGGACGAAACAGGACTTGCTTTAGAGGTTGATCAGTGAGGATTTTGATAGGATGAGCTTGGAAATACGGCCTCAACTTTCTTGATGCAATCAGTAGACAATAGGCGAGTTTTTCCAACTTTGAATAATTTCATCTCTGCCCCGGTGAATCTCTTGCTGATATAATAGACCGGGCTCTGAATTCTTGCGTCTTCCCGTACCAACGCTGCACTAAGAGCATGAGATGAGATTGCCAAATATACGAAAAGATCCTCACCATCGTCGGGCTTAGAAAGTATTGGAGGCGTTTCCATACGACGAAACAACTCATCGAAAGCTTTCTGACATTCAGGAGTCCAGTCAAAATTCTTTCTTCCTTTCTTCAGTGCATCAAAGAATGGAATACATTTATCAGTAGCTTTGGAAATGAATGGACTCAAGGCAGCGACTTTTCCATTAAGACTTTGTAGTTCCTTCTTCGTTCTATGAGCTTTTACTTCTTTTAAGGCAGCAATCTGAGTAGGATTAGCTTCAATGCCCCTAGCACTCACAATGAAACCCAGAAATTTTCCGGACTCCACCCCTAACGAACATTTCAAAGGATTAAGCTTCATTCCGTACTTTCGGAGGATTGCAAACATTTCCGCCAAGTCGTCCATATGGTCTACCGCTTTCTTTGACTTCACCAACATCGTCAACATAAACTTTCATAGTTTTGCCAATTTGCGGTTTGAACATAGCATTAAGGAGTCTTTGGTAAGTTGCCCCTGCATTCTTAAGTCCGAAGGGCATGACTCTATAGCAATAGAGACCAACATCGGTGATGAAGCTTGTGTCCTCCTGATCCTGCTCATGCATCATAATCTGATTATATCCGGAGTAAGCATTCATGAAAGATAACAATTCGTGCCCCGCTTTTCCATCCACCAACTGACCTATTCTGGGTAATGGGAAGCAGTCTTGGGGCAGGCTTTGTTTAAATCTGAGAAGTCAATGCAAACTCTCCATTTTCCATTAGCTTTCTTAACCAGTATTGGATTTGAAACCCAATTTGGATAAGTAGACTCCCTGATAAACCATTCTCCATAAGCCGGTCTACCTCTTCTTTCAAAGCTACTGACCTTTCGGGACCTTGGGTTCTTCTTTTCTGTTTTACCGGTGTAAACTTCGGATCAATGTTCAGAGTATGTATTGCAATTTCAGGGGATATCCCACACATATCAGCATGAGTCCAAACGAATACGTCCAGATTAGCTTTCAAGAATGTTACCAAGGAATTTTGAACTGTCATACTAAGCCGCGAACCCACATTCACCACTTTGTTCAGATCTTTCGGGTCAACAGGTACCGGCACCGTTACTTCAACTGGCATCAATCTATTCTTCCCTGCACTAGCTTTTCTGGGATCCATTTCTCTTCGTGCCCCGCTATGCTCGCCAGTGCAGGGTTCAGCCTGTAATTGCTACAAGGATGGTTCTTTGATGCGGACTGGGGCTGCCGCATCTTTTTCCATTTCTCTCTTCCTTGCTTCGCGCAACTCTATCAGATAATATTCTCGCCCAGCGTTCTGATCCCCTTTAATAACTCCAACTCCGTTATCCATGGGGAATTTCATAATGAGGCACCACGGGGCAAGAATTGCTTTAAAAGCCGCAAGAGTTGGTCGGCCTAGAAAGGCGTTGTAGGCAGAAATTCATGAACAATTACAAAAGTCTGTTTTCGAACCACCTTTTTCTGCCCCTCTCCAAGCTCGACGAACAAATCAATAGTTCCAATTGGCTGCTTCGGTTCCCCAGTGAACCCAACAATTTTCTGAGATGAGGCTTGAACATCGGCTATTAGAACTTTCATTTGGTCGAACGTTTTTTTGAAGAGAATATTGCAAGAAGCGCCGCAATCTACAAGCACTCTTCTCACAATAGCCAGCCCAATGCCTGCAGAGACGACCAAGGGATCCATGGTCGGAGCTTCAATACCCATAGAGTCCCTGGCTTTGAACACAATATCATCATTGAAAGTTTTCTGCTGCTTCAAAGGTGCAGCGTCTTCTAGCACAAAAACACTCTCTTCTGCTGGTGCATACTTCAAGGCACGGGCATATCTTTCCATCTCGCCCCAGCTTCTGCCTACTGGGTGAGGACCTCCTGTAATCACATTGATAACAGGCCTTTCCGATTCATGCCGGTATTCCTCTCACCCGAGCCAGATGGATGAGCAGGAAGTTGCTGGCCCTTCGTGGATGAAGTTGGGTCATTTCTACTTCTCTTAACATATTGTTGCAACTTGTTTTCTCTCAATAGTTCTTCAATTAAACTTTTCAGATGGCGACATTCGTTGGTATCATGACCGGGTTGATTATGAAACCGACAGAATCTCCCACTTTGAGCAGCTTTTTTGTTAACTCTCATCTCTGGCGGTTTAGGATATTCTACTGCATCTTTGGTAGCAAAAAAGATATTCTCCGGAGTGTCAGTCAAAGGAGTGAAATCTGAAGATCTTAAGAAGCGAAGTTCCTTTATATCTTTCTGTTTCTTCCCACCATTGTTCTCCCTTTTCTGACTCCCGGATTCCCTTTTGGTAGGAGCAGTAGCATTATTCTTGACCTCTGTCAATGCTACTTTGACTGGTGCTCGAAGGCTTTCCAAGCGCATGAATTCATCAGCTTTCTTATAGAATTTCTCAAGCGAATTCGGTTCTTTCATCTTCAGCCACTTCCCAAATTCGCTTGATTTGTCGATTGCCCTCATCAAGTATGTCAAGACCATCCGTGGTTCTGCATTATCCACTTTAGCCATAGCTATGTTGAACCGGTTCAAGAAAGACCTGATAGACTCCCCAGGATTCTATTCCAGGCTTGACAGTGACATAATATCCTTTGCCTTTGAAGCATACAACCTGAATTGCTCTTTAAACTTCCGATTCGAATCGACGAACTGGTCTATTGATCGGACCGAAAGCTTTGTGAACCAGAGCAGAGCCACTCCTTCTAAGTATACTGGAAAGTACCGGCATTTGATCTCATCAGATGCTGTAACGACCCGTATTTTACGTGTTGATATATTGTAGAATTTACAGGTCGTTAGTGTTGTTTATGTCGTTCATAACCTAAGTCGTGTGGGGAGTTAACTCGTGGATAGTTTGGACCGACTTAAGAGGTTTACGACCTTAGGGAGTTAGCTTAGGTCGTGAGCGAGTTAGCTTAGGTCGTGTGAGCAAGTTATGGGTTTCTGACCGACCTATAGTTATGTAGTGGACGACTTAAGGTGGTTGGACGAGTTAAGGTGTTAGCATGTTACGACCTAGTGGTTTGGACGACCTAAGAAGTAGACGAGTTAGAAGGCAACGACTTAAGAAAGTTGTCGGGTTACGACCTATAGGTTTGAACCGAGTCAGGGTAGTAAGCGACTCATAGGTAACGACTCAAGGAAGGTGACCGACCTAAGTGATTGACCGGGTTAAGATGTTAGCGGTCTAAGGATTGGGACGGGTTATGGTATAAGTCGTGGGTCGGCCATACTGTTGAGTCGATAGGTCGGCAGGGGATAGGTCGGCAGCGACCTAAGTTAGGTCGGAGGCTTTTATATCGTGTATAGTTGTTAGGTCGTGTGGCCCGTGTTATTGTTAGGTCGGCAGGAAGAAGTTTGCGACTTAGTGGTTAGGTCGCATGAGTCTTGGGTTGGCCATGTCTTTAGGTCGGCTGTGTTGTGTTGGTTAGGTCGTAGGTCGGGTTGGTTGAGACGCTAAGTTGCAAACGACCTAAGGCTTAGGTCGTTAAGTCGTGAAACGACTTATGGTTAGGTCGGTGACGACCTAAGGGGCGGACGACCTAAGGGAAATTCAGCCTATAAATAGAGGGGTTTGGCTCACTTTTTGGCACCGGTTTTTGAAGCGACGAAGTGCTGCCATTTTGGGAACTCGACTACAACATTTCTTCATCTTCTTTTCTCCATTCCAATCTAGTTCTAACATCCATCCAAGATCGAAGATCGAAATTGAAGATCCAAGAGCCAAAGTTGAAGATCTTCATCCAACGAAGCTAGATTTCATCGTTTTAAGCGAGATTTCGCCGGATCAAGCCTTGATCTTCGCTGTCCAGATCTGAAGTGTTTAGTTTTTGAGGTGTTTGGGTGATTTGGTGAGTGGTGGTTATCTCTCACGCGGACCCAAAGGAGTATATTGGATTGGTGGTTTGTTGGAGTGTTGTAGATAGTGATTTTGTGCACTTTCCTTAGATCCAAGTATAGATCCATTGTTTGTGAAGATGTTTACCTATGCAAGCTCATTTATTAAGTTATAGAAACAAAACCCATGTTTTATATTTGCTAGATCTATGCTAAAAAAAAAAAAAAAAAACCATGATTTCACATATGTTGGACTTTTGCTCGTTTATTTACGAAATTCCCATTATAGTTGATATTGCTTAAATTGCTTAATAGATCTTGTTTGAATGATTGATTATTTGAATGTATGATTGATTTGATTGTTTCCAAGTTAGCTAGTAGTTGATTTGGAACAAGATGATGAAAGAGGATTCAAAAGCTATGGAAGAAGGCTCTTGAATGGTGAAAGCTGCTTAAGGCATATGTAGCGGATGTTGAAGCTCATATGTATAGATTGGATGATGTTGAGATGGGACTTTGCCATGATTTGATGAGGCAAACCATGTTGTTGAGTTGAGACTTTGCTTTGATGCGATGAAGCGAAGTATGATGTGAGTCTTGGCTTAATCCAAGCAGGGATCATTCCAAGCATGTTGATAACTTGAAGAGTAGTTCAAGTTGGTTGATAATGGATTGTTCAAGAGGTAGCTTGAGCTTGTATGAGGATAGTCGTCAAGAAGGATGGCTAGGAGGCTTGGATCTCGTCGTTGTTGAAGGTTCTAGCATGCTCAAAAGCAAGAGTACATGGGGCGCCCATAACGACTACAGGTAGGTAGTCGGGACACCCAAAAGACTACAGGTAGGTAGTTGAGTACTCTGGGCAAAGTAGATAAGTCCTAGGCACAAGGCAGTGTGCGGAGTTATGGTTAGAACCGGGGTTACCATTAGCCCTTGACAGATGGTTATTCAACTAACGGTGAAATCGAGGCAAGGATAACAGTGATAGCCAGAGTCATGGATGTTTGGTTGTATTATCATTCGGCTTCAAGAGCGGTGTTTTCTGGGTGCTTATCTGATCTTGGTTTAGGCCTTGGGGGTTTGTATTTGGAAAACATCGTCCTTGACTCGAGTGGTATTCGCTTTACCTTAATTGTCTATGTTGTTATGCTTGCTTCTCCTTAGTGTATGTCTGGGGCTATCACTGTAGAAAGAGGTGGAGTGGGATGGTTTGGTTCCTATTCCTTTATCCTTTATGCTCTTTTGGTATGCTTGATAGTTGATTTACTGCTCACTAAGACTTTGTCTGACTCAAGGTTTTATGTCTCCTCTTATTACCTTGGGCTGTTCATCCATGTTTGGGATGGGCAGACTAGGTAGCAGGTGACAGGTGCTGTGCTAGGAGTTCTACGCTGAAGATGACGAAGACGAGCAGGAGGCTTTGCATATTAGTTTTCTTACTATATGTACTGGGTATCCGCTGCTGTATTTGGTTGAGTGATTTGTAGTGAGGCTTTCATGTATGGATTTGAGTAGATGATTGTACAAAACTACTGTGATGCTTATATGATGATGTTCTGTTCTATGGAGCTTCACTATATTATATTTCTCTATTATATTTTATCCATGCGCTGTGAGTTATGCGATAGAGATTCTTTTGTTTTGTTTTACCCTGACTATCGTCCATGGCTGCCTGGCACGCCTTTCAGCGCATTATTTCCTTGTTTTGGTGCGGGAGTCATGGGCGGTCGTCACATTTGGTATCAGAGCCAGGTTAATCGATTTTAGCCAACGCTCGCTAACGTAACTACGTATGAGAGACGTAATTGTATTTTGATGGATGATTACTATATATAATATAGTAGTTTAGAAGGATTTGAACTCCTTATGCAGTTGTTACTTAAGGTGTTCTAATCATTCTTATTACAGATATTAAGGATGAGTCGAAGAGGGAGACCAGCTGCAAGGGAAAGCCGTGCTACTGAAGGAGCTGTTGATTATGGAACTATGTTCGAAGCGATGATGACTTCGATCATGAGAAGGATACCAGCTCCAGGGCCATCTGTAGATGTGGGAGTTCAAGTCCAAGCTCCAAGGCCGGTGGATTTTGCTAAGCTTTGTAAGGATTATACTGCTCTTGGAGGAAAAGCTTTCTTGGGAACGGAGTCGACTATTGAGGTCCAGAGATGGATTGATGCTTGCAAAAGAATCTTTGGTGACTTAGGGATTGAGGATGCAACTAAGAGGAAGCTTGCATCGAGACAGCTTCAGGGAAGAGCTGCTGATTGGTGGAATTCTATCACCATAGATACACCAGAAGAAGGGATTACTTGGGAGCAATTCCAAGTTAGATTTGAAGCTAAGTTCATCTCTACTTCCCAGAAATCTGTCTTGTTTAAGAGGTTTGTGGAGCTCAAGCAAGGGGGAAGGCCTGTTCTTGAGTATATTTCTGAGTTTGAAGCTTTGTCTAAGTATGCCAGATCGTACATTGATTCTCCCTACCAGAAGAATGAAAAGTTTGTGACTGGTCTGGATGCTTATCTTGGGAGGCAGTTAGTGGATCATCTGGACGATCCATTTGAGAAGCTTGTGGAAAAAGCTCTTAGGCATGAGAGTTTGTTTCCTAGGGAAAGTTCTGTTGTTGCCGTAACTAGGGAAGGATCTAAACCACAGCAGAGTGGCAATAGGAAGAGGAAGCAGCAGCAACAGAGGGGTAAGGATGGTCAGAAGAAGCCTAAGAGCGAAATGACTTGCTATAACTGCCAGCAGAAGGGCCATCTTTACAAAGATTGTAAGAATCCCAAAGTGCCGGGAAAGTGTTACAACTGTGATAAGCTGGGACATATCAAGAAGGATTGTCCAGAACCGAGGAAAGATAGGCAGGTTGTGCAAGCCTATGCTTTGGGGGCTGTTCCATCGTCTTCGAAAGCTCCTACTGCTGAAGAGAAGGGGAAGAGTGTGGTTGTTCAAGGTACTCTTTCTATTTGTGGTGTTCCAGTTAGAGTGTTGTTTGATACTGGAGCGTCGCATTCTTTTGTTTGTGATGATTTGGTAAGCCGGTTAGGTATGAAACCGGATATTGTTGATAGGCCATTGGTTGTGACTAATCCGGTAGGGGGTTCGTCATGTTTGTGTATGTTATGTCGTGGTCTAGTTGTGTCGAGTCATGATTGCTCGTTTGTTTGTGATTGCTTTGTTCTGAACTTTGCGGGGTTCGGAATTATTTTGGGTATGGACTGGCTTAGGAAGTATGCGGCTAGGATTGATTGTGAGAGGCTTGAGGTGACAGTCGGGAATGTGGAAGGGCGAAAGGTTGTGATACGATGTAAGCATGAAGAAGGCGTCTTCATGAGCTTCATGTATTCGCTAGTTGTTCCACGGGATGGACTGTCATCAGTGCCTATTGTGAATGAGTTTGGTGATGTCTTTGAGGAAGTCAAAGGGTTACCGCCGCATAGGGAGATCGAGTTTCGTATCGATCTAGTTGAGGGAGCCAGACCTGTTGTGATGCCTCTTAGGCGGATGGCACCGAGGGAGCAGCAAGAGCTGAAGGTGCAAGTTGATGACCTTTTGCAGAAAGGATTCATTCGGAGAAGTGTGTCCGAATGGGGTGCGCCAGTTGTGTTCGCAACCAAAACGGATGGATCGTTGAGGTTGTGTGTTGATTATCGTGAGCTGAATAAGGTGACTAAGAAGAACAAGTATCCATTGCCGAGAATAGATGACTTGTTTGATCAGCTTCACGAGGCTAAGGTGTTTTCTCAGATGGATTTGGCAACGGGATTTCACCAGTTGAGAGTGGCAAAGGATAGTGTGCCGAAGACTGCTTTCAGGACACCATCCGGGTTTTATGAGTGGCTGGTAATGCCGTTTGGATTGACTAACGCGCCAGCATATTTTGTGGATCTTATGAATAGGGTATTCAGAGATCAGTTGAATAAGTTCGTGCTTGTGTTCGTGGATGATATTTTGGTTTACTCCAGAACCGAGGAAGAGCACAAGACGCACTTGAGGATTGTTTTGGGAATTTTGTGGAAACATCAGCTGAAGGCTAAGTTTTCGAAGTGTCACTTCTGGAAGAGTGAAGTGAGGTTCTTAGGCCATGTTATCTCTGGAAATGGAATAGCGGTTGACCCCGCTAAGGTGGCAGCGATCCAGGATTGGGTTAGACCTAAGAATGCATCTGATGTGAGAAGTTTTCTTGGATTAGCAGGATATTATCGTCGGTTTATCAAAGACTTTTCCAAGATAGCTGCACCGTTGACAGGATTGACGAAGAAGAACCAAGTGTTCAGATGGGATGATAAGTGTGAGCAAGCTTTCGTAATCCTGAAAGAACGACTGACAAGTGCTCCTGTTTTGACTATTCCGAGTGGGAATGATGAGATGGTGGTTTACACCGATGCATGTGGCACTGGACTAGGAGCGGTGCTAATGCAGAAGGATAAAGTTGTTGCGTATGCTAGTCGACAACTAAAGCCGCATGAAAGGAATTATCCGACTCATGATTTGGAGTTAGCGGCGATTGTGTTTGCTTTGAAGATGTGGAGACACTATCTATTGGGAGTTAGATTCGAGCTGTTTACAGATCATAAGTCGTTGAAGTATCTGTTTTCCCAAAAGGATTTGAATCTTCGACAGCAACGGTGGCTAGAGTTCTTAGCATCGTATGATTTTGGTATAGCCTATACTCCAGGGAAAGGTAACGCAGTGGCTGATGCGTTAAGTCGAAGACATGCAGGTTTGGGAGCCATGTTTTCGGAATGGAAGAGTCTTGAGTATTTGGCTGAGTTTGATTTCAGGCCCAGATGTGAATTGGAACCTGAGATGTTGGCAAACTTATCGATAAGGCCTACTCTTGTGGAAAGGATTGGCGAGAGCCAAAGGAGAGATGATAAGCTTGTCAAGATTATCCGTGATTTGGAATCCGGATTGGATCAGGAGAAGGATAAGGGATTCGAGGTCGATCGAGAGGGTTGGCTTCGAAAGCAAGGACGATTGGTTGTTCCTGATGTTGATGGATTGAGAGATGAGGTTCTGAGGGAGAGTCATCATTCGAAGTTGACGATTCATCCAGGTGGAAATAAGATGTATCGGGATATGAAGAGAACCTACTACTGGGAAGGTATGAAGAAGGATGTTGGAAATTTCATTTCCAAGTGTATGAACTGCCAGTTGGTGAAAGCTGAGCAGAAGAAGCCCAGTGGATTACTTCAGCCATTAGAGGTTCCTACATGGAAGTGGGAGCAGGTGTCGATGGATTTTATCGATGGTCTGCCTAGGACAAGAGCGGGAAATGAAGGGATTTGGGTCATTGTAGATCGCTTGACCAAGAGTGCAAGATTCATTCCTGTTCGGTCGACTAGGACTGCATCGAAGTTGGCTGAGCTGTATGTTAAGGGGATAGTTCGTTTCCATGGTGTTCCGAAGAGTATAGTGAGCGATCGAGACCCGTTGTTCACTAGTGGATTTTGGAAGAGCTTCCAGGAAGTTTTGGGAACCGAGTTGTGTTTGAGTACAGCTTATCACCCTCAAACAGATGGTCAGACTGAGAGAGTCAACCGAGTTTTGGAAGATCTTCTTAGAGCATGTGTTTTGGACTTCGGAGGATCATGGGAAGATCACCTTCATTTGGTGGAGTTTGCTTATAATAACAGTTATCAGTCGAGTATTGGTATGGCACCATATGAGGCATTATATGGAAGACCGTGTAACTCTCCGACATGTTGGTTGGAAACTGGAGAAAAGCTGATACTTGGGCCAGAGATGATTCGACAGACTTCAGATTGTATAGAGATCATTCGGCAACGAATGAAGGCAGCCCAAGATCGTCAGAAAAGTTATGCCGATAATCGTCGTAAGGATTTGGAATTCGACGTAGGTGATATGGTTTTTGTGAAGATTTCTCCTCTGAAGAGTGTCATTAGATTCGGGAAGAAAGGAAAGTTAACTCCGAGATTTGTTGGACCATTCCCGATTATCGAGCGTATTGGAAAGCTCGCTTATAGATTGGAGTTACCGGAAAAGATGGCGGGTGTGCACAATGTTTTTCATGTAGCTTATCTACGGAAGTATGTGCACGACCCAAAGACAGTGGTTTCTGCTGATAGCTATGAAGATTTGGAGGTTGATCCAGTTGTTTCGAGACCTCGTAAGCCGCTTCGTATTGTTGAAACCGATACGAAACAGCTTAGGAGGAAGACGATTACGTTGCTCAAGGTACAATGGAGTGATGATGTTAACGACTGTACGTGGGAAGAGGAAGAGAGGATGAAGGCAGCTCATCCCGGACTCTTCGAGGTTTGGCCCTAAAGTGTCGTGACATCTCATGAATTTGTAGCTTGTTCTAAGCCTTAGAATTCTGCATGCTAGGCTAGAATTGGATGCATGGTTTGTTGATTGCTATGGATGGTAGGCATGCGGATTATCTTTGATTGCTGTTGTTTGCTTGGAATTTCGGGGGCGAAATTCCTAAGGGGGAGAGAATGTAACGACCCGTATTTTACGTGTTGATATATTGTAGAATTTACAGGTCGTTAGTGTTGTTTATGTCGTTCATAACCTAAGTCGTGTGGGGAGTTAACTCGTGGATAGTTTGGACCGACTTAAGAGGTTTACGACCTTAGGGAGTTAGCTTAGGTCGTGAGCGAGTTAGCTTAGGTCGTGTGAGCAAGTTATGGGTTTCTGACCGACCTATAGTTATGTAGTGGACGACTTAAGGTGGTTGGACGAGTTAAGGTGTTAGCATGTTACGACCTAGTGGTTTGGACGACCTAAGAAGTAGACGAGTTAGAAGGCAACGACTTAAGAAAGTTGTCGGGTTACGACCTATAGGTTTGAACCGAGTCAGGGTAGTAAGCGACTCATAGGTAACGACTCAAGGAAGGTGACCGACCTAAGTGATTGACCGGGTTAAGATGTTAGCGGTCTAAGGATTGGGACGGGTTATGGTATAAGTCGTGGGTCGGCCATACTGTTGAGTCGATAGGTCGGCAGGGGATAGGTCGGCAGCGACCTAAGTTAGGTCGGAGGCTTTTATATCGTGTATAGTTGTTAGGTCGTGTGGCCCGTGTTATTGTTAGGTCGGCAGGAAGAAGTTTGCGACTTAGTGGTTAGGTCGCATGAGTCTTGGGTTGGCCATGTCTTTAGGTCGGCTGTGTTGTGTTGGTTAGGTCGTAGGTCGGGTTGGTTGAGACGCTAAGTTGCAAACGACCTAAGGCTTAGGTCGTTAAGTCGTGAAACGACTTATGGTTAGGTCGGTGACGACCTAAGGGGCGGACGACCTAAGGGAAATTCAGCCTATAAATAGAGGGGTTTGGCTCACTTTTTGGCACCGGTTTTTGAAGCGACGAAGTGCTGCCATTTTGGGAACTCGACTACAACATTTCTTCATCTTCTTTTCTCCATTCCAATCTAGTTCTAACATCCATCCAAGATCGAAGATCGAAATTGAAGATCCAAGAGCCAAAGTTGAAGATCTTCATCCAACGAAGCTAGATTTCATCGTTTTAAGCGAGATTTCGCCGGATCAAGCCTTGATCTTCGCTGTCCAGATCTGAAGTGTTTAGTTTTTGAGGTGTTTGGGTGATTTGGTGAGTGGTGGTTATCTCTCACGCGGACCCAAAGGAGTATATTGGATTGGTGGTTTGTTGGAGTGTTGTAGATAGTGATTTTGTGCATTTTCCTTAGATCCAAGTATAGATCCATTGTTTGTGAAGATGTTTACCTATGCAAGCTCATTTATTAAGTTATAGAAACAAAACCCATGTTTTATATTTGCTAGATCTATGCTAAAAAAAAAAAAAAAAAACCATGATTTCACATATGTTGGACTTTTGCTCGTTTATTTACGAAATTCCCATTATAGTTGATATTGCTTAAATTGCTTAATAGATCTTGTTTGAATGATTGATTATTTGAATGTATGATTGATTTGATTGTTTCCAAGTTAGCTAGTAGTTGATTTGGAACAAGATGATGAAAGAGGATTCAAAAGCTATGGAAGAAGGCTCTTGAATGGTGAAAGCTGCTTAAGGCATATGTAGCGGATGTTGAAGCTCATATGTATAGATTGGATGATGTTGAGATGGGACTTTGCCATGATTTGATGAGGCAAACCATGTTGTTGAGTTGAGACTTTGCTTTGATGCGATGAAGCGAAGTATGATGTGAGTCTTGGCTTAATCCAAGCAGGGATCATTCCAAGCATGTTGATAACTTGAAGAGTAGTTCAAGTTGGTTGATAATGGATTGTTCAAGAGGTAGCTTGAGCTTGTATGAGGATAGTCGTCAAGAAGGATGGCTAGGAGGCTTGGATCTCGTCGTTGTTGAAGGTTCTAGCATGCTCAAAAGCAAGAGTACATGGGGCGCCCATAACGACTACAGGTAGGTAGTCGGGACACCCAAAAGACTACAGGTAGGTAGTTGAGTACTCTGGGCAAAGTAGATAAGTCCTAGGCACAAGGCAGTGTGCGGAGTTATGGTTAGAACCGGGGTTACCATTAGCCCTTGACAGATGGTTATTCAACTAACGGTGAAATCGAGGCAAGGATAACAGTGATAGCCAGAGTCATGGATGTTTGGTTGTATTATCATTCGGCTTCAAGAGCGGTGTTTTCTGGGTGCTTATCTGATCTTGGTTTAGGCCTTGGGGGTTTGTATTTGGAAAACATCGTCCTTGACTCGAGTGGTATTCGCTTTACCTTAATTGTCTATGTTGTTATGCTTGCTTCTCCTTAGTGTATGTCTGGGGCTATCACTGTAGAAAGAGGTGGAGTGGGATGGTTTGGTTCCTATTCCTTTATCCTTTATGCTCTTTTGGTATGCTTGATAGTTGATTTACTGCTCACTAAGACTTTGTCTGACTCAAGGTTTTATGTCTCCTCTTATTACCTTGGGCTGTTCATCCATGTTTGGGATGGGCAGACTAGGTAGCAGGTGACAGGTGCTGTGCTAGGAGTTCTACGCTGAAGATGACGAAGACGAGCAGGAGGCTTTGCATATTAGTTTTCTTACTATATGTACTGGGTATCCGCTGCTGTATTTGGTTGAGTGATTTGTAGTGAGGCTTTCATGTATGGATTTGAGTAGATGATTGTACAAAACTACTGTGATGCTTATATGATGATGTTCTGTTCTATGGAGCTTCACTATATTATATTTCTCTATTATATTTTATCCATGCGCTGTGAGTTATGCGATAGAGATTCTTTTGTTTTGTTTTACCCTGACTATCGTCCATGGCTGCCTGGCACGCCTTTCAGCGCATTATTTCCTTGTTTTGGTGCGGGAGTCATGGGCGGTCGTCACAGATGCTCTAGCACCAGTCATGTGCCAATCATACTTATACAGGAATTGATTGGGATCGCTTGTTCCCTTATAAGCCGGGATGGTAGGAGAAACAAACTTCCTTGGGAATTCCGCCTTTAGAATCTTCTCGGTGAACGGAGTTTTGCTCGGAGCGAATCCCCATTCCTTCTCATCTTCATCCCTCTGCATGCTTTCTTCCATGATTTGTCGCACCATGCCCGAAAGATATTCCTCATTATTTAAAGGATCTGCAGGAAAGACTTCGGCCATTTTCTCGGAAGTTTGTCTGGACAAACGTTCGCGGAGAGTTGGCTGTGGTCTCGAATCCTTCAGCTTGAGGAGGTGTTTCTTTGGCGGGGCTAGCTGCTCTTTGAGGAATATTCCTCTCTTCAGGATTATGAACATCATCTGCAAGGTTTTCTTGGTTATTCGTCGGTTGACGATTAGCTCCGAGCAATGCATTTAACCTCTCAAGCATTAAAGCATTCTGAGTCTCCATCTGCCGGTATAATCCAGATATTGCAACATCTAACTCCGCTCGTGTAATTCCGGCACTTGGTGCTGCTTGACTTGACGAAGGAGAAGTGGCAGTATTTTCATGGACATTACTGGGTCTTGTAGATCCGCGCTTTCTTTCAGGAGCCATTACCTCTGACAGACTTCTGGTTTTGAGAGAGATTCTTTCTACAATCTTTTGCGAAGCAATGACGAAGATAGCCTGAGTTGGGTTCTCAGTGAAAGCACCAAAAATGTTAACGCTGAAAACTGAACGCTAACACCCTGGTGTATGTAGAGATTAAGTGAAAGCACCACCCGTGAACACGGGAATTAAAAACAAGTAGAAAAGTCACAGAGAAAGCGGTAAAAGACAACAGTTTTATAGTGGTTCGGCTTCAGATTAAGCCTACGTCCACTTTAATCCTCTTTATTACTGAATCAATTACAACTTTACAACAATCTTCAATTATAATACTGATGAGACAAACAACTAGAACTCCGATGTAGAAGAATTCTTTGAATCCATGTTGATTGTGTTAGATTTCCTCTTGAGGTTTGTTGAGATGTCTTTCGTGTTTGAAGCGTCGAGTGAGTCGAGAATTCAGCAGAGTATCGGCGTTTCAGAAATGAGCCAAAAAGATCCTCTTTTAGTTGGAGTAGGCGGGGTATTTATAGGAGAGTTCGGTGTTAGGTCGTAGGTCGTCCGCGACCTAGTGGGAGCCGTTTACGGCTTATACATGATACACTTGATCGTTCTGGAGAAACTAGCAAGTCATAGGTCGTGGCCGACCTAGGTAGGAAGTGGCATAGGAAACTCCTTTGGTATGTTTAGGTCGTGAGCGACTTAGGTATAGGTCGTAGGTCGTGGGCGACCTAGTAGACACGGTTTACGGCCTAACCAGAGCACCTTCGATCATTCGAACAAGTCATAGATCGTGGACGACCTAGGGAAGGAATGACATAAGGAAGACAAGTTACCTCGATTTTGTATAGCTCGCTAAGTCGCTAGGTCGTTAGAGAACTTTATCCTTGTTAGGTCGCTCCCCTTATTATCTTGCTAGGTCGCGTATACCTTTAGGTCGCTAGGTCACCTCAGTCCATATGTCGTTGGTGTGCTAGGTCGCTCAGTCCATTTAGCAATTAGGTCGTTTAACTTGCTGAGCCGCTTTATGTGTTAGGTCGCTTATTCCCTTAGGTAGTTAGGTCGCGCCATCACATAAGTCGTTAACTCGTTGAGTCATAGGTCGTTGGACCTTTTAGTCCTTTACGTCGCTGAGCTCTGCAGGTTGCTGACTAGTTGAGTCGCTACTTTCTCTAGATCTCAGGGTCGTTGAAAAGAAAAGGGTTAACAATATTTATTAAACCGTATCCTATCCAAAACCATAAAATCCTTTCAAAAAAATAATTTTATATATATACCGTGGTGCCTGTATATAATTTTCTACCCTATTGTCAAGTGATACGGATATTTATAATTTCAATCCGCAATTTAATAATAAAAATGCGGTTGTATATCATTTCAAACCGCAATCCCGAATGAAGTGAAATGCATAACAACTTGCAGTTAATATAAATAAACATTCATTCATCCAAATATCAATCGTCAACCATTTATTACAAATCATCATCCAATTTAAACAAACATCAATATAGAGCATATAAAATATAACAGGTAATAAATACAGGTATTAACTAACAGTTTATATTCAATAATAAATTTAATAACTGTTTAACTAGCAGTTTATATTCAATAATAAATTTAATAACTGTTTAACTAGCAGTTTATATGCAAATAAATAAATTTTAACAGTCAAATTTTTATGCAATAATAAAATTAATTCACAGTTAATTTAAATAAATGCGATTTAACTGAGATAATGAATAAAACATGCCAAACAGTCATAAATAAATTTCTACTCAAATCTAAAATCAATTTAACAAACATAAGAAATTTTAGAAGTTGTGAGTGGATTAAAACACTCACCTTTTGAATTTAAATTGAATTCAAATCCAATTTAAACCCAAAAATTCGACGGTCTCAGAATTCGTCCAAACTAGTGTCATCAAGTCCGGAATTTCAATACGATCCTAACAAAAAAAACCGCGCGTGAATTGGTGTTCGTATGTAAAAGTTATATCGATTAAACGAGTTGAAAATAGAAATTGAATTAAAACAAATGGAACAGGCCACTACCTAAGTTGGACACGTCACCATGCATTTGTCACGTAAGAAACCTACAACACATCTCAAAATCGTGCTCGCCCTAATGTGCCTCTCTGTCCTGTTCGCACGCAAAAAGCCGACCATGTTGAACGAGAATCGTGCCCCCGGTCCACTGCTAGCCACCGCCGCCACCCTCCAGGTAAGGCTCCGACCTCCACGACGTCGCTCTGATCCCAAACGAGTAGCAGCCGCCATCAAATTGATACCCTAGATCGAATTTTGTGAAAAATCCGACCGTTGAATCGACAAATGAATACCGCCGATGAACTCCCCTCCGTTCCTTCTTCAAAACCCAGAAATGGTTCGGCGATCCGTCGAGTTTCATCGACGCGCGATGAACGGGCGTAAATTGTTCGATTTTTACTGATCAAACAAAAAACTGAATCGAAAAACGAACACCACCAGTGAATTACTCAGTCAAGAGCTTCAACATATATTTTTTTTCAAATTTTTCTAAGAACTTTGAATTTTTGACTTTGATTTTGAATTGTAATTGGATCTAGGGTTTGCATCCATTGAGGAAAAGGAAGAGTTGATGAAATTTTACACGCAGATAAATGAGAATAGGCGGAGGCTAGGGTTTAGCATGGTATTTATAGTCAGGATTGAAAATAGAACGGATCGGATAAGATAAATGTACGCGCTAACGACAAAGTGGCCCAAAAAGCCCGTTCTGATCCCAGAACGAAATTGGGTAAATCCATATATCAAAATAGGTGTTTTAAAATATTTTAAACGCAATGGAAAAGATTTCAGGTTCAAATTGTGTCGCATGAAGAAGTTATGCTAAAATCAGTATTTTCAAATTGATTTAAATTGCATAAATTTCAAGGCCTTTCGAGTCCGTACGATCAAACGACAAGTCCGATTGCTATGAAACTTGAAAAATTATTATAATTCACCGTTACGAATCCGATAAAACTGGTTTCGTCGAAATCCGAGTCAGTGGCCAAAATGGCTATTTTTCTATTATTAAATAATTAAATAAATAAAATCAAATTTTTAATTTCAATTCTAAAATTGACCACTTTTATTTTCTCAATCATTCACATTAATTAAACCAAATTTAGATGTCAATTTGGAGTTAACAAATTTATTCATTTCATCGTTAAATTTCAATTTTATTATATTCACAAATTATAAATTAAATTTGCAACAATTTCCTTTAATTGACCTTCATTTAATTATTCAATCTATTAGTATCCAATAGATGAGACTAACATTGGATTCATACTTGACGCAACGGATTAATCAAAACAAACTTCAATCGGTGAAAGTATCGATCGATGGAATGAAGATACCGAAATGCCCAAATTCGTTGATCCGAAGATACCGAATTCTATCTATCTCAAACAAGTTGATAGCGCACTATACCGTGTTCAAAGATCTACGATTCTTCGCACGTTGATCTAGCGCACTAGATTCCGTGAATCGGCTTCTACGATCGTTGAATCGAGCGCACTCGATTAACCGAAAGAGGAGATAGGAGATTACACTCAACTACCAATTTTAGAAGAAAGCACACAGCAATCAACAAGAAATTTTATCCCAAAATCAACTTAAAACAATGTACAACGCACCCCCTATTTATAGTGTTTCTTCGACCTGAGCCTTAAGTCGTATATGACTCATCCCCTGCGACTCACGACTCATCTTGAGTCGGTAGCGACTCATTAGCAGTAGACGACCCAACCACATACGACTCAATACATGACTTAGGAAAAATACAAACAGTACAACACTAACGACTTAAAAATGCCATGACTCAACTGACTCAACACCAGTGTTTACATACCAGCTCGTAATACAACATATACGACTCAACATAGGTCGTGAAAGACTCACGACTCAACTAAGGACCGACTCAAGACCCACACGACTCAAGCTTCCAAGTTCTTTGCGGCATGCCTCTTCGAATGACTTAGCTAGGTCGTATTCTGCCTCCGACTCAAGGACCTTACTTGCTGAAACCTTCCCCTTCTTCGTGTTAAGCCGTAAACGACTTATGTATGGGTCGTTGAGTCGTGTACGACTCATCAGCCTCGAACACCCCAAGTTCCCGTTGAGTCGCAGCCCTGTTCCATTAACCCGTATACGACTCAAGTGTTTGTTATCTCGTGCCTCTTCTTCGTTAAGTCGTACCTCCCCTTCACTCGACCAGTTAGGTCATTCACGACTCATAGTTGCTTGACTCGTGAACGACTTAAGACCTAAAAACGAAGCTTCCTTAACTCGAGAACGATCTTCCTCTTTAGGTCGCATACGACTTATCCCCTGAGCTGCATCATCCTCCCCTGGTTGAGAAAAATTCGTCCTCGAATTTGTAAATTCTTCTGCCTCAGATTGTTCGTCTCTATAATATGGTACGAGATGCTTAACATTGAACACGTCAGACGTGTAAACATCTTTTGGCAGCTTCAACTTATAAGCATTTTCATTAATTTTCTTCACAATTTCAATTGGACCAATTTTCCGCGTCTTCAACTTGTTATAAGCACCCACCGGAAAACGATCCTTCGTCAATACAGCATAAACCAAATCACCTTCCTTAAATTCAACACTCCGTCGTTTCAAATCAGCAGCCTGTTTATACTTCTCATTTGACTTTTCTAATCGTTCTTGAACGATCTTGAACGATCTTATGACATTCGGTTAATTCTTCAACAAAATCAATAGCCCGTTTAACCGTCCCCTTCGGTTGTGGTACCACCGCTAAATCCAACGGTCCCTTGGGTAAATTTGAATATACAATCTGAAATGGACTGAATCCCGTGCTACGATTCATTGCATGATTGTGTGCAAACTCGGCTTGGCATAACTTCATGTCCCAACTCTTCAGATTGTCCTTCACAAGACATCGCAATAAATTCCCCAACGATCAGTTAACAACTTCGGTCTGTCCATCCGTTTGTGGATGATAAGCACTGCTGAACTTCAACTTCGTTCTCACCATCTTCCACAAACTAAACCAAAAGTGACTCAGAAAACGTGTAACGACCCAGTATTTTCAACCATTCGCATCCGCACATGTCGGACTTGAATTGTTCAAAATACTGCGTTGTAGAATAAATTTGGCAAAACTCAGAATATGCAGTAAATAAATCACAGAATCACATACACAGATATCAGAATCTCACAGCGGAAATTAAAAATTCAGTGGTTCATGAAACCACTTAAAACTTAAACAGAATTACATAGTTTATAATCTTCGATACAATTTTAAACATAAAAGAAACAGAGTCTTCAAAGGTCTTGAATTACAGAAGGATAGAAACTGAGACAAGCTTCCGGCAGCACAAATGATCTAATGAGTCCTAGTTCCGGAGAGAAAAACTGAGACTGCAACTCAGGCTGACCCGAGCGTAAAATAAAACAAACACTCGAGTCAGGACATACATACTTATATAATGTAAGTTAATTCAAGTGTACTGTAATATATAGCAAATAACTTAAAGGATGCTTGGGATCGTCCACCCTCTAAGGATCCGTTAAACTATTTACTATGTAGTATATTGCGCTATTATAATAGTGTCTATTTATAAAATAAACATACTTTTTCTTAGCATTAAGGGGTTACCCATATAGCCCTTAACACGTAATAGTCCCAGTAGTCCATCCAATATCATAGCCCCTCCTGATCGGGAAGCCACTAGAGGATACCACACGGGCTACGGGAGAAATCCAAACTCGTACAAGGCTCGATATGGTAGGTGACACGGCACAACTAGGCAATGCCAGGGTAGATATACCAATTACGCTTCCGGACCGATGGTAACGCGAAGCCGCAGCAACCGCCCACCTCGAACAACACTCCCAAATCAAGGGTGCACCCAAACAATCACATAAGCAATAGAATGGTATACGAAGAAGTGCGTTCGATCAGAGGAGCTACCTCATTAATCCGTCGATCGCTCCTGTTTTAGCCACCTTAAGCCAACTCACGGGAGTCGGGTCCACGTATATACCTTTCAAGAAACCGTCACCACCAACCTACTTCATTCTGGAATCTCCACCGCGTACACGGTTAGTCAAAGTGGTTTTCGGTATCGACAGAGAGTATGTCCATATCCGATCCCGGTCTCTTTGCCAACCAAACGTTATTATAACCCGTGGTTATTTAAAAGCAGTTTACACTTAAAACCAGAATAAACATTTCCATTTCAAAACTATAAATACGATATCATTTTAAAACCCAAAACAATATGATATTGTTATATTCAAATATAATTCTTTTCAAAAAACCATACTGCTTAAAATTTATAATATCTGGAAACCAAATATTTGAATTATATCTTCAAACATAGTATTTTGGAAATTTTACTTTAAAACCATAACTCCCAAACACAATGGTTTGGACATTCAACGGTATATAGAATAAATGGTTTAACTTTATGGTTACTTTGTAAAGAAGATAATTTACATAGCTTTACAAATATATTTCTTTATTTAAAGTTTTAAACCATAATTTAAATATCACTTTATGTTCCCAAAACCATTTCAATTTCTATATATATATCCAATTGGAGTATTACTATTCAAAACTAAGGTTGGGTTTTATTCTTTCAACAAATCAATATTTTATTATTTAGTCTTGAATGTTCCCATAAATTCCAAAACTCCAAATTTTAGCCATTAAATATTTTCAAAATTTACTTAATACTAGAATATTCATCTTAAATTTATTAAGGAAAATCCAGTTATAAATATCATATCTTAAGATTTTCCAAAACTTAAACATAAAATAAAATTTATCAGATTCCATAAATTTTAAAGCAATCAAATTCTAGATTCCATAGCACTTAGGAAATGCTACCTAAGGTTATGGGTAAAACTAGTCCAATTTCAAAAGACAGCATTTAAATGTTGTAGTAGATTGTTTAACTTAATAAATATTTTCAAATATAACTTATTTATTTATATATATATTTCTTAACTAAAATCTTATTCTTTCAAAATCCAGAATTTCCAAAATAAGTTATATTCCAAAATTTTATTCAAATATTTATTTATTTATTTATTAACATTTATAAGTTATTCAAAAATCAAATAAAAGTCTTTAAAGATATTAAATCAAATATTTAACTTCCAAAATAATTTTAAATATCTCAGAAAATATTATAAGAACCACGGGCCTGTATATAGTTTTCTAGCCTAGGTCAAGTGATACGGATGTATATCATTTCAACCCGTAATTTACAAAACCCCGGGTTCTATCATTTCAAACCCGCAATCCCAAGTTATCAGTTAAGCAGTTAACAGAATAGTTTAACAATAATCATCATTTAGGCCTATCATTTCAGCCCATAACAATCTAAATTAACAGGGAACTTGCAGTGGTGATTTAAGCAGTAAATAAACAATAATATAATATAACTGCAGAAATAATACAACAGATACATAACTGATGAGGTGTCAAATTAAATGGGGTTTAACATTCTACGTTATACTACAGACAGATAATAACGGAATAGAATTTACACATACACTTGCAATAATTTACAAAATATATGTACATATGTCTGGTGAGAAAAACTCACCTGGGAGTTGCAGAAAAATTTTGAATTTCAAAACGACAGTTCACCGGTACAGACCGACAGAAAATAACGATCAAATTCTCGGATGTCGCCTAGATTCAAATCTAGAGCAAATTCAAATATTTTAAAACGCGACTTTAGAAATTACGGTCAAAGAAAAGATAAAATAGAACGAAAATTGATTTGCTTTGCTCGACTACTCCACCGTGTAATACGACCAAAGTGTACCCAAAACGTGAACCGGTTAACCCTAAATTTTCGACAAAATTTTTCTAAAGTCAGAGAACAACAGGGTGAAGTTTCCTACTCTATGTCGTGATACACATGTACACGTGCACACTTAGAATTTCAACTTACACGTGTACATGCACACACTCACGCCATACATACCCGTGCACACATTTATTCACTTGCCTCAATCACTCAGCTCTTCACCAAAACAAATCAGGTCAGCTTCTCCTTGGCATCACACTCCATTTGCACCACTCTGGTCAGTGGTGATTTTACTCACCAGCCTAGTCTATTTTACCCAACTGCAAACTCCATACACGTGCTGACACAATACATATACCCAGAGACACCGGCACATACTCAGACTTACAGATGCCTTCCCTACCCTCTGCTTTATCTTGCATGAATGCAAAAAGTCTTCCCTCATCTTTACACTTCATGCTCAGTTCACTTATTTCCATTTCCACCTTTTCATACAGGCAAGGCAACATAGTGTTTTCAGTTCATGTGATCCTAGGCAAGCATCTTCTTCTTAAATCCAACACTTAGCTTCACTACTCGTATTCAGTTTTAAATTTAAGTTTAAACTTAGTTTTAAAAACCTTTTACAGTTTATTTCTCCTCAGGTTTTAAACTTCCCAATTCTACACTTCAACAGGCAAGCAACCCAACTACCCGAGACATCATCTTAGTTACTTCGAGAAAATATGTGGATGCTTCGAGTCATTTTATTCAAAACTTCGAGCAACTCATACTCCCCTCTGGTAAAATCTGAAGCAGCTACTACACACCCCTGAACCCTATACATCACTGCTTCAGACAGCATAGTCCTAAGCTAACTTCTAATCACTGAGCACATTATTATGAACACATACAAAATGGGAATGCAGACAGGAACAACATGGATGAAGTACTAACAGTACTTACAAATGGGGATGAAGACTTGAATACCCAGGAAAACAATGACCAGACCAAGTGCAACAGCATGGATGCACATAGATATGATACGGAAACATATTAGATAATGCAAACTGGAATGGATATGAAGACTGAACATATCAAAAATTTGGAAAAATACAAAGTTTCAAAATGAACACAATAGGCTACAGTTACAAAAAAAAACTCAAGTGAAGCAAATAATGCAGCAGTAGCAGGTATATATGAATACAACCTCAATGCAGACAAGCAGACACACTATCTACATACATATATAACATCAAGCAATGATTTAAACAACAAGATAACATATGGTTTCAAGGGTCTGTTCATATTGTAAGAGCAGGGACAGAGAAATTTAAGCTTGCCCAGGAACTATATATATAAATTTTTTTTTCTCTAAACTAATGGCTTAACTCAAGTGCAAAATAATGAATGGTCTAATGGTTACCAGGCATGGGCAACATGCACATGAATGATCAGTCAATAGGCTTATAACCACCAAGTTAGAGCATGCAAGAGAATCGTACCCAAGTGTATCCAAATGCACTACTTGTATTCAATCATGAAATGAAATTTATATGCCAAGGACAGAGGAAATGCAAACCCACATAGCAGTAAGGATGTTGCATGCAACTGAGATGAACAGAGGTGCCACAGTGATTAGGGATATGGGATGCAGACAACAAAAGAGTGCTTACAGAGATGTTCAAACAAACATGCACATGAAGATTTATAGGCAAACACACATGAAATTAAAGACTGAAGCAACATGAGGCATGCAATACTTGATACATATCTTTATTACAAGAACAATTATGCACTTCAACTACTTAGTTAAACAGAATATTTCAGTAGCATCTGTTCTTATCCATTTAATAAAACTGGGCAGCATTTGTACTTATCATTTAAAACCAATTTATAGCATCTGTTTTTATCAATTTAAATTTTTAAAAGAAATCAGTAACATTTGCTCCTAATAATTCAAACATAATTACTAGCATTAGTTTCTACCAATTTAAAACAAAACCAAATAGTATCTGTTTTCATCAGTTCAAAAATCCAAGCAAATTGAGCAATAACAGTAACTAGAAACCAAAAATACAACTACTCAGTTTAAGCCTACAATAAAAACTCTCCACATTCAAACTGCTTCAGACAAACATCCTATGTTCTTCCTAGTTCTAACCAGATCAGCCACAGGCCTACCCATATTTCATACACTCTCAACTCATCTAAACAACTCAGGTAGTGGTATAGACAAAATGAAATGGCCGAGCAAAGCATCAAGAAAAAGAAAACAAAAGGCTGAAGAAGGAAAAGAGAAATTTACCTGATGGCTGGAGGAAGCAAGTCAGAAAATGAGATGCAGAGGGGAAAGGGTATACTTATAGGTTGCGTGATCAAGGAAAAAGGAAAAATGAAGTATACCAAAAGAAGGCACTGAGATCTCTACTAGTTCGAACGTTACAAATGAGAATTTTCGTATGCATTGATTTGGGAAGCAAATGGTTGCGTGATCAGTTAAAGGAAAATGGAAGGATTTCGAAAGTTGCCACCAAAAATTGGAACTGCTGCATGATCAAGGGAAGAGAAAGCTCAATCAGTGAAGAGGAATTGTATCAGTTATAAAAATAAACATGTAACTGAAGGCGTGATATTGGGCAGATCTGTTGGAGGCAGAGAAATATGCATGTTTTCAGGCTTTGAAGTATATGTACCCATTTGCAAAGGAAATGAACGTCAGAGCGAAAACAAATCGAACGTTACATATTTTATAAATGCACTAAATTGCTCACATGATCCATTTTAAATTTTGCTAAAATTTAGTATGACGTTATTAAATAGGGTGGTTAAAATTTTATGTAGGATATAGGCAAAACTTATGCAATTTTTATTTGAACCAAACTGCCAGTTAAACAAGTAACGTTTGTTATAAAAATTGCTGACTGATATTTTTCCTCAAAATAATTCGAAAACTATATTTTTACACTACGTTAAACAGACGCAGTCTAAAACACCAAAAATTTTCATAAAATAACATTTTTTAAAACACACGTTTTATTACGTTGCTTATACCCTAAAATTGGCGCTTCTTTTAAACGCGAAATTTAACAGTTCAAACACAGCTTAAATTTTTACAGTTATTATTTAATTATATTGACATATACAATTTTATAAAATATATCTTCAAATAAAATAATTAAACTATATTTGTAAACACAATTTATACAAAATATAATACAAAATTAAATAATTAAAAATAAAATAAATAGCTAAAACCAGGGCTGTTACACTCTCCCCCACTTAAGGACTTTTCGTCCTCGAAAAGGAACGAAGAAGAGAAACAAAGGAAGATAAGCTAGATAAACAAGTACCGTAAACGAATAGTTCCGGTATTTGAAGCACGAAGAAGATCCACTAAAATCGGTTTACCCCTTTTCAGTTAGACCGTCGGTCTATGGGTGGTAAGCGGTGCTCAGATTCCGATGAGTAACAAAGATTTCAAAAATTATAGAAAGATTGCTAAACAGACTGTTATAAGCAATAGTCTTCCCACTCTGTAGCATATAAGGGAATCAAGGACACTCAAGATAGTTTGAAAATAAAATAAGATAATAACTTTGAAATCATACTGTCTTTGAAATCATAATACTTTGAAAGTTTATAGATATTATCATTTGGAAATACTACTAAAATCATAACACTTTAAAATAATCTTCATTTACTCAATTATAATTTTCCAAAACATTTTATTTCTAGAACAGCAGCACTTAAAATATGCTATAGTAGATATGATATTATTTCTAATCAGCATTATTTTACTTAACTCTTAATTTAACAAATAACCTACCACTTTATTTGAAATACCTATTTTAAAAATAAGATATGCCTTCAATAAGTTATATTTGAAATTCCCATTTGAAAACCAAATTCCCAATGATCAAATTTATAGTGATATCAAAATGTGTCTTAACTATTTAAATCATAATTATCCATTTAGACATCAGTTAACTATGATTTTAAGATAAATAATCCTTACTACAAAAATATCCCTTCAAATAAATTTTATTTTCTTTTCAAAGATACAATGTTTATTACACAAACCTATTCATTTCAGGGAATAACCTTTATTAAAATTTCTTGGTTGATTTAAGGTTCCATATTAAATCAAATTTGATTATCAGGTTATTTAAATAAAATTCATTAAATTCCTTTTTCCATATTTATCTCCCTTAATCTTTTATAACTAAAATTTAAGTGTATAACACTTATTATAACCCCCAAATTTTATTTATAAAATCCTTTTATATTGTACATTATCCAATTTCATTGTTAACTTTTGAAAATCAAGGTAAGTTATATTGAATGAAATTGAGTATTATACAACTAAAGCTTCCAAATTTTTTATCTTCAAGTTAAAATTATTCTTATTCAAGAATTTGATTTTATTTTTCAAGGTAACTTCAAGAATTAAATTTTCTGATTCCCTTCAAACCATTTAAAAAAATAAATATATATACATAATATGTCAAATCAAGTTTAAATTATATACCTATATATATTAAGTCATATTTTTAGAAATTCAAATCAATTAAAATCTCAAGATAACACTGTAGCCAGTCTACAGAATGGTCTTTCCACTTCGAAACTCGAAAATGAATGTCGATGATGCTGCAGTCATCACCGAAATTATTTTCCAGCGACAAAGAGAAGAGCACTAAATTTTAAATTCTTTGGAAACAAATTTCTATTCGAAAATACTTTAAATAATATATCCTTTAAAATTTTAAACACAAGGTTTGAAATCATCAGAAATTAAATTCTCAAGTTCTTGTTTTAAGTTCATTTCTGTTTCCAAATAAATTTATAACCATTTTTATATTCAATTATTTATATTAGACAAACACATGGTTCACAAAACATAAGTAAAATCAAACTATTATCTCTTTGACAACTAGAACTCATATATAAAATATTAGATTTTATTTCAAAAATAGGAATAAATTTTTTCAAAACAAGGATAGAGACTCAAATTTGATGAACTCAAATCAAATAGAATCCAAGATAAGTTGGAATCAGAAGATCGGATGATAAAATAACAAAATAAGGAACTGGTTAAGTTATATAAATCGCAGATAACTTTGACCTAGTCATCCGTGACTAAAAGAGTCAGATCGATGTGATTGAGTAAATCTACATTTGATCTGAAGAGATAGAGTACGGAATAACCAAAGATACTAGCATATAAACCGAGGATAAATATAAACCACCGGTGAATCAATGCTAACGGTAAAGGAGTTTCACCCCTTTATTAGAACAATGGCGAGACCGCCAATTCACTATAAAGACCATCCGAAGTGGAGTTATGGGTTACTCCAGAATCTAAGATGATGAAAAAGTGAGGGACACGAATAAACTCTGGAACCGTAGGGGACGTTCCAAAATTCGAAAAGAAAGTGGTCCAATCTCGAATGAACATGATTCTGTAAATCAAATTTACCATATATTCCAAGTTTTGCCTAGAACCTGGCTCTGATACCAAATGTAACGACCCAGTATTTTCAACCATTCGCATCCGCACATGTCGGACTTGAATTGTTCAAAATACTGCGTTGTAGAATAAATTTGGCAAAACTCAGAATATGCAGTAAATAAATCACAGAATCACATACACAGATATCAGAATCTCACAGCGGAAATTAAAAATTCAGTGGTTCATGAAACCACTTAAAACTTAAACAGAATTACATAGTTTATAATCTTCGATACAATTTTAAACATAAAAGAAACAGAGTCTTCAAAGGTCTTGAATTACAGAAGGATAGAAACTGAGACAAGCTTCCGGCAGCACAAATGATCTAATGAGTCCTAGTTCCGGAGAGAAAAACTGAGACTGCAACTCAGGCTGACCCGAGCGTAAAATAAAACAAACACTCGAGTCAGGACATACATACTTATATAATGTAAGTTAATTCAAGTGTACTGTAATATATAGCAAATAACTTAAAGGATGCTTGGGATCGTCCACCCTCTAAGGATCCGTTAAACTATTTACTATGTAGTATATTGCGCTATTATAATAGTGTCTATTTATAAAATAAACATACTTTTTCTTAGCATTAAGGGGTTACCCATATAGCCCTTAACACGTAATAGTCCCAGTAGTCCATCCAATATCATAGCCCCTCCTGATCGGGAAGCCACTAGAGGATACCACACGGGCTACGGGAGAAATCCAAACTCGTACAAGGCTCGATATGGTAGGTGACACGGCACAACTAGGCAATGCCAGGGTAGATATACCAATTACGCTTCCGGACCGATGGTAACGCGAAGCCGCAGCAACCGCCCACCTCGAACAACACTCCCAAATCAAGGGTGCACCCAAACAATCACATAAGCAATAGAATGGTATACGAAGAAGTGCGTTCGATCAGAGGAGCTACCTCATTAATCCGTCGATCGCTCCTGTTTTAGCCACCTTAAGCCAACTCACGGGAGTCGGGTCCACGTATATACCTTTCAAGAAACCGTCACCACCAACCTACTTCATTCTGGAATCTCCACCGCGTACACGGTTAGTCAAAGTGGTTTTCGGTATCGACAGAGAGTATGTCCATATCCGATCCCGGTCTCTTTGCCAACCAAACGTTATTATAACCCGTGGTTATTTAAAAGCAGTTTACACTTAAAACCAGAATAAACATTTCCATTTCAAAACTATAAATACGATATCATTTTAAAACCCAAAACAATATGATATTGTTATATTCAAATATAATTCTTTTCAAAAAACCATACTGCTTAAAATTTATAATATCTGGAAACCAAATATTTGAATTATATCTTCAAACATAGTATTTTGGAAATTTTACTTTAAAACCATAACTCCCAAACACAATGGTTTGGACATTCAACGGTATATAGAATAAATGGTTTAACTTTATGGTTACTTTGTAAAGAAGATAATTTACATAGCTTTACAAATATATTTCTTTATTTAAAGTTTTAAACCATAATTTAAATATCACTTTATGTTCCCAAAACCATTTCAATTTCTATATATATATCCAATTGGAGTATTACTATTCAAAACTAAGGTTGGGTTTTATTCTTTCAACAAATCAATATTTTATTATTTAGTCTTGAATGTTCCCATAAATTCCAAAACTCCAAATTTTAGCCATTAAATATTTTCAAAATTTACTTAATACTAGAATATTCATCTTAAATTTATTAAGGAAAATCCAGTTATAAATATCATATCTTAAGATTTTCCAAAACTTAAACATAAAATAAAATTTATCAGATTCCATAAATTTTAAAGCAATCAAATTCTAGATTCCATAGCACTTAGGAAATGCTACCTAAGGTTATGGGTAAAACTAGTCCAATTTCAAAAGACAGCATTTAAATGTTGTAGTAGATTGTTTAACTTAATAAATATTTTCAAATATAACTTATTTATTTATATATATATTTCTTAACTAAAATCTTATTCTTTCAAAATCCAGAATTTCCAAAATAAGTTATATTCCAAAATTTTATTCAAATATTTATTTATTTATTTATTAACATTTATAAGTTATTCAAAAATCAAATAAAAGTCTTTAAAGATATTAAATCAAATATTTAACTTCCAAAATAATTTTAAATATCTCAGAAAATATTATAAGAACCACGGGCCTGTATATAGTTTTCTAGCCTAGGTCAAGTGATACGGATGTATATCATTTCAACCCGTAATTTACAAAACCCCGGGTTCTATCATTTCAAACCCGCAATCCCAAGTTATCAGTTAAGCAGTTAACAGAATAGTTTAACAATAATCATCATTTAGGCCTATCATTTCAGCCCATAACAATCTAAATTAACAGGGAACTTGCAGTGGTGATTTAAGCAGTAAATAAACAATAATATAATATAACTGCAGAAATAATACAACAGATACATAACTGATGAGGTGTCAAATTAAATGGGGTTTAACATTCTACGTTATACTACAGACAGATAATAACGGAATAGAATTTACACATACACTTGCAATAATTTACAAAATATATGTACATATGTCTGGTGAGAAAAACTCACCTGGGAGTTGCAGAAAAATTTTGAATTTCAAAACGACAGTTCACCGGTACAGACCGACAGAAAATAACGATCAAATTCTCGGATGTCGCCTAGATTCAAATCTAGAGCAAATTCAAATATTTTAAAACGCGACTTTAGAAATTACGGTCAAAGAAAAGATAAAATAGAACGAAAATTGATTTGCTTTGCTCGACTACTCCACCGTGTAATACGACCAAAGTGTACCCAAAACGTGAACCGGTTAACCCTAAATTTTCGACAAAATTTTTCTAAAGTCAGAGAACAACAGGGTGAAGTTTCCTACTCTATGTCGTGATACACATGTACACGTGCACACTTAGAATTTCAACTTACACGTGTACATGCACACACTCACGCCATACATACCCGTGCACACATTTATTCACTTGCCTCAATCACTCAGCTCTTCACCAAAACAAATCAGGTCAGCTTCTCCTTGGCATCACACTCCATTTGCACCACTCTGGTCAGTGGTGATTTTACTCACCAGCCTAGTCTATTTTACCCAACTGCAAACTCCATACACGTGCTGACACAATACATATACCCAGAGACACCGGCACATACTCAGACTTACAGATGCCTTCCCTACCCTCTGCTTTATCTTGCATGAATGCAAAAAGTCTTCCCTCATCTTTACACTTCATGCTCAGTTCACTTATTTCCATTTCCACCTTTTCATACAGGCAAGGCAACATAGTGTTTTCAGTTCATGTGATCCTAGGCAAGCATCTTCTTCTTAAATCCAACACTTAGCTTCACTACTCGTATTCAGTTTTAAATTTAAGTTTAAACTTAGTTTTAAAAACCTTTTACAGTTTATTTCTCCTCAGGTTTTAAACTTCCCAATTCTACACTTCAACAGGCAAGCAACCCAACTACCCGAGACATCATCTTAGTTACTTCGAGAAAATATGTGGATGCTTCGAGTCATTTTATTCAAAACTTCGAGCAACTCATACTCCCCTCTGGTAAAATCTGAAGCAGCTACTACACACCCCTGAACCCTATACATCACTGCTTCAGACAGCATAGTCCTAAGCTAACTTCTAATCACTGAGCACATTATTATGAACACATACAAAATGGGAATGCAGACAGGAACAACATGGATGAAGTACTAACAGTACTTACAAATGGGGATGAAGACTTGAATACCCAGGAAAACAATGACCAGACCAAGTGCAACAGCATGGATGCACATAGATATGATACGGAAACATATTAGATAATGCAAACTGGAATGGATATGAAGACTGAACATATCAAAAATTTGGAAAAATACAAAGTTTCAAAATGAACACAATAGGCTACAGTTACAAAAAAAAACTCAAGTGAAGCAAATAATGCAGCAGTAGCAGGTATATATGAATACAACCTCAATGCAGACAAGCAGACACACTATCTACATACATATATAACATCAAGCAATGATTTAAACAACAAGATAACATATGGTTTCAAGGGTCTGTTCATATTGTAAGAGCAGGGACAGAGAAATTTAAGCTTGCCCAGGAACTATATATATAAATTTTTTTTTCTCTAAACTAATGGCTTAACTCAAGTGCAAAATAATGAATGGTCTAATGGTTACCAGGCATGGGCAACATGCACATGAATGATCAGTCAATAGGCTTATAACCACCAAGTTAGAGCATGCAAGAGAATCGTACCCAAGTGTATCCAAATGCACTACTTGTATTCAATCATGAAATGAAATTTATATGCCAAGGACAGAGGAAATGCAAACCCACATAGCAGTAAGGATGTTGCATGCAACTGAGATGAACAGAGGTGCCACAGTGATTAGGGATATGGGATGCAGACAACAAAAGAGTGCTTACAGAGATGTTCAAACAAACATGCACATGAAGATTTATAGGCAAACACACATGAAATTAAAGACTGAAGCAACATGAGGCATGCAATACTTGATACATATCTTTATTACAAGAACAATTATGCACTTCAACTACTTAGTTAAACAGAATATTTCAGTAGCATCTGTTCTTATCCATTTAATAAAACTGGGCAGCATTTGTACTTATCATTTAAAACCAATTTATAGCATCTGTTTTTATCAATTTAAATTTTTAAAAGAAATCAGTAACATTTGCTCCTAATAATTCAAACATAATTACTAGCATTAGTTTCTACCAATTTAAAACAAAACCAAATAGTATCTGTTTTCATCAGTTCAAAAATCCAAGCAAATTGAGCAATAACAGTAACTAGAAACCAAAAATACAACTACTCAGTTTAAGCCTACAATAAAAACTCTCCACATTCAAACTGCTTCAGACAAACATCCTATGTTCTTCCTAGTTCTAACCAGATCAGCCACAGGCCTACCCATATTTCATACACTCTCAACTCATCTAAACAACTCAGGTAGTGGTATAGACAAAATGAAATGGCCGAGCAAAGCATCAAGAAAAAGAAAACAAAAGGCTGAAGAAGGAAAAGAGAAATTTACCTGATGGCTGGAGGAAGCAAGTCAGAAAATGAGATGCAGAGGGGAAAGGGTATACTTATAGGTTGCGTGATCAAGGAAAAAGGAAAAATGAAGTATACCAAAAGAAGGCACTGAGATCTCTACTAGTTCGAACGTTACAAATGAGAATTTTCGTATGCATTGATTTGGGAAGCAAATGGTTGCGTGATCAGTTAAAGGAAAATGGAAGGATTTCGAAAGTTGCCACCAAAAATTGGAACTGCTGCATGATCAAGGGAAGAGAAAGCTCAATCAGTGAAGAGGAATTGTATCAGTTATAAAAATAAACATGTAACTGAAGGCGTGATATTGGGCAGATCTGTTGGAGGCAGAGAAATATGCATGTTTTCAGGCTTTGAAGTATATGTACCCATTTGCAAAGGAAATGAACGTCAGAGCGAAAACAAATCGAACGTTACATATTTTATAAATGCACTAAATTGCTCACATGATCCATTTTAAATTTTGCTAAAATTTAGTATGACGTTATTAAATAGGGTGGTTAAAATTTTATGTAGGATATAGGCAAAACTTATGCAATTTTTATTTGAACCAAACTGCCAGTTAAACAAGTAACGTTTGTTATAAAAATTGCTGACTGATATTTTTCCTCAAAATAATTCGAAAACTATATTTTTACACTACGTTAAACAGACGCAGTCTAAAACACCAAAAATTTTCATAAAATAACATTTTTTAAAACACACGTTTTATTACGTTGCTTATACCCTAAAATTGGCGCTTCTTTTAAACGCGAAATTTAACAGTTCAAACACAGCTTAAATTTTTACAGTTATTATTTAATTATATTGACATATACAATTTTATAAAATATATCTTCAAATAAAATAATTAAACTATATTTGTAAACACAATTTATACAAAATATAATACAAAATTAAATAATTAAAAATAAAATAAATAGCTAAAACCAGGGCTGTTACAAAACGAGTATCCCGATCAGAAACAATAGATTCTGGTAAACCATGCAATCGATACACCTCCTTAAAGAATAATTGTGCCACTCGAACTGCATCCGCTGTCTTCTTGCAGGCAATAAAATGTGCCATCTTCGAAAATCTGTCCACTACAACAAATATCGAATCATTTCCCCTTTGAGTTCTAGGCAAACCCAAAACGAAATCCATGCTGATATCAACCCATGGCTTAGATGGTACAGGTAATGGCATATACAACCCTGCATTCGTCGCTGTTCCCTTTGAAACCTGGCAAATATGGCATCTCTCCACAAATCTTTCAACTTCTTTTCTCATCGACGGCCAAAAGTAAGATTGAGAAATCAACTGCAATGTACGATCTCTACCCACATGTCCTTCCTCATGCAACTCCCTGATAATCTTCAATCTCAAGCTACAATCCGGAATGCATAAACGATTTCCTTTAAACAGAAAACCATCCACCAATATGAATTCATCAGCGTTTCCTTCCTTAACTTGTTCAACAAATTTCTTAAAATAAGGATCTTCTTCAATTAGCTCTGGCAATAGCTCGAAACCCGTCACTTCAACTTTCATTGTCGTTAATAGATGACTCCTCCTACTCAAAGCATCAACTACCCGATTTGTCACTCCCGACTTATGTTTAACAACGAAAGTAAATTGTTGCAAATAGGCAATCCATGATGTATGTCTCGCAGAAATCTTGTCCTGCCCCTGCAAATGCTTCAACGCCTCATGATCAGTGTACAGAACAAATTCCTTCTGAAATAGATAATGCCTCCAGTGCTTAATAACTTGTACCACAGCATAGAATTCAACGTCATATGTACTGTATCTCATCTTTGCTCCTGATAACTTTTCACTGAAATAAGCAACAGGTCTCCCCTGCTGACTCAACACTCCTCCAATCCCAACCTTTGATGCATCAGTGTGTAGCTCAAACAACAACTGAAAATTAGGTAAAACAAGAATTGGCGCCGTCGTCAACAGTTCTTTGATTCGTTCAAAAGCAACTCCCGCTTCCTCTGACCATACAAACTGCTTCCCCTTCATGCAATCAGTAACTGGAGCCATCACGCTACTGAAGTGTGGAATGAATCTCCGGTAGAATGACGCTAGTCCATGAAAACTTCTCACTTCCGTAACTGTCTTTGGTTGTGGCCAATTTCTAATAGCTTCAACTTTACTCTGGTCCACTTGGATTCCCTTCTCAGATACAACATATCCCAAAAATAATACACTTCTCGTCATGAACACACATTTCTTCATAGCTGCATAAAATTGTTCCTCACGAAGAATAATTAACACCTTTCTCAAATGCTCTACATGCTCCTTTGTGCTTGCACTATAAATCAGAATATCATCAAAGTAAACTACCACGAACTTCCCAATGAGTGGTCTAAAGATTTGATTTATCACCCACATGAATGTACTAGGTGCATTTGATAAACCAAATGGCATAACCAACCATTCGTATAACCCCTCTCTCGTCTTGAAAGCTGTCTTCCATTCGTCACCCGGTCTAATTCGAATCTGATGATAACCACTTTTTAAATCAATCTTCGAAAAGATAGTTGCCCCACTCAACTTATCCAACAAATCATCCAACCTCGGCATAGGAAATCTGTAACGAACAGTAATCTTGTTCAAAGCTCGACTATCTGTACACATCCTCCATGTTCCATCCTTCTTCGGCACCAACAAAGCTGGCACAGCACAAGGACTCAAGCTTTCCTGAACACGTCCTTGCTCAAGTAACTCTCCCACCTGCCTTCGTAATTCTTCATGTTCCTTCGGACTCATTCGATAATGTGGTCTATGTGGTAACACTGCTCGCGGAACAAGATCAATTTGATGTTGAATGTCTCTCAATGGTGGTAACTCCTTAGGCAACCCTTCTGGAAACACATCTTCAAACTCTTTCAAAACTGGCTTTGCTTCCTCTGGAATTTTAACCTCTTCACTGCTCTCTCTCCCAATCAACAAATAGACTTCAGGCTCCTCTTCAACTTCTTTAACAAACTCTTTCAAAGATAATAAAGTTTTCAGCTCTTCAATCTCTTCCAGCTTGCTCTCCTTCTGTTGTTGCTTCTTGGGAACCAAAGTGATTTTAGTACCCTCGAACATGAAACTGTAACTATTGGCACGACCATCATGTTGAACTGCTCTATCAAACTGCCATGGTCTTCCCAACAACAGATGACACACGTCCATATCCACTACATCACACCAGATTTCGTCTTTGTATTTCTTCCCAATAGAAAAATTAACACAAGCCCTTCGACACACCTTCACTTCACCACCCTTCCTTAACCATGCGAGCTTGTACGGTTTAGGATGCTTCTCAGTTTTCAAGTTCAACTTCTTCACAGCCTCGGTAGAAATAATATTATCGCAACTTCCAGCATCAATAACGAACTTGCAAACTTTTCCCAGAATAGTGCATGTCGACTGAAATATGTTACTCCTCAACCAACTACAATCCTCCTCTTGCTTTGGTGTAAGACATGACATCCTCATCATAAGATTACAACCTTCATCTCCAGATAATTCTTCTTCCTCCTCAACATAAGGTGCATTTGAACATTCTGCCTCCTCACCATCATCCTCCTCAACTTCTACAACCATTGCTCTCTTCTTCGGCTTCGGACATTCATTGCTTTTGTGACCCAACTCCTGACAATTATAACATTTGAACCCACTGCTAACCTTTGCCTTCTCAGCCTCCTTCACCACTGGCTTATTGACAGGTTTAGAAACATTAGAGCTCTCCCACTAACACCCTTCACTTGATTATTGGAATTAGTAAACACACCACCTCCACGCCTTCCTTGCTTCTCCCAAGCCAACGCTTTCTGATGTGCCTCTGCTACTGATCTTGGATCAAACATATTAACCATATCTTGGATCTGCATTCTCAATCCCCCAATGAATCTAGCAGTTAATTGTTCTTCCGTTTCCATAATATCATTCCTAGCAATGAGTTGGTAAAATTCATCAGCATAATCACTAACAGACTTCGTCCCTTGCCTCAGATTCTGCAACCTCTGGTACATAAGTGATTGATAGTTGTAAGGTAAGAAAGTAGATCTCATCAACTTCTTCATCTTATCCCACGTTTCTATCTTTGACTTCCCCATTCTCTCCCTGGTAAGTTTAGTTTGTTGCCACCACGCCAAAGCTCTCCCCCTCAACCTAGTAGCAACCAACTTTACTTTCCTATGCTCAGGAACCTCCTTAAAATCAAAGATCTCTTCAACATTTGACACCCAATCAAGAAATTCTTCAGCTACCATTCCTCCTTTAAACTCCGGAATCTCCATCTTCATTCCCGATTCCCAACGTCGATCATCATCAATAACCCGATGCTGACGTTGTCCTTGATCTCGGTCTCTGAAATGAATACTTCCCCTCTCACTATCAAACTCCTCATCAAAGTCTGATGCATATCGTTGTCTTTCACGCCCCCCAACATCTCTACCACCACTCCTACTACCAACATCCCGTCTATCATGATCATCAACATTCCTCCTACTTCGATTATCAACACTCCGTTGATCCTGACTCTCTCTCCTCTCCCGATCTGAATGATGTGAAACTATACTTCCTCCACGAATGGATTCAGGTGAATTTCTTCTTCTACTTTGATTCATATCAATCATAAGCTTCTCCAACCTACCAATGTCTTCATCAATCTTCTCATGCATACGTTGTTCCATTTGATCGGCCTCTTCTCGTCTATATAATGCTTCAACATTTTGATGGCGATTAGCTCTCCTTGGCGGCATGATTGAATCAACACAACACTTCACAAAACAACAATAAGTCACTTCAAAAATCTTTAAGTTCCAATAAGACTTCAACAAGTCGAACACAAGCTTCAACACAAGTAAACAAATCACGGCCTCAACACTTGTCTCGGCTTGCTCTATACGGCTTAACTCCTTGACTCGGCTACAACTTAGATCGGCCTCAACAATTCACGGCTCAACCTTATTTGGCTCGGCCACCTACTACAACCGCTTAATGCAAACAACAACAAGGCACGGCTCCAATCACCAGCTCGGCCTCAATACTTCAAACACTTGGCGCGCAAAAATTCTCCCCACAAATTCAAACTCCTTTGCACCCTTTGATCCACAAGGCTATGGATCAAATATTCCAAAATTGTTGCAACTTCAATAAGAACACAATGAACACAACTTCAAATACTTGGCTCCAAGAATCAACTTAGCTATGATTGGCTAAGTATGGCTCCGATACCAAAAAACTGACGCAGCGGATTAATCAAAACAAACTTCAATCGGTGAAAGTAGCGATCGATGGAATGAAGATACTGAAATGCCCAAATTCGTTGATCCGAAGATACCGAATTCTAGCTATCTCAAACAAGTTGATAGCGCACTATACCGTGTTCAAAGATCTACGATTCTTCGCACGTTGATCTAGCGCACTAGATTCCGTGAATCGGCTTCTACGATCGTTGAATCGAGCGCACTCGATTAACCGAAAGAGGAGATAGGAGATTACACTCAACTACCAATTTTAGAAGAAAGCACACAGCAATCAACAAGAAATTTTATTCCAAAATCAACTTAAAACAATGTACAACGCACCCCCTATTTATAGTGTTTCTTCGACCTGAGCCTTAAGTCGTATACGACTCATCCCCTACGACTCACGACTCATCTTGAGTCGGTAGCGACTCATTAGCAGTAGACGACCCAACCACATACGACTCAATACATGACTTAGGAAAAATACAAACAGTACAACACTAACGACTTAAAAATGCCATGACTCAACTGACTCAACACCAGTGTTTACATACCAGCTCGTAATACAACATATACGACTCAACATAGGTCGTGAACGACTCACGACTCAACTAAGGACCGACTCAAGACCCACACGACTCAAGCTTCCAAGTTCTTTGCGGCATGCCTCTTCGAACGACTTAGCTAGGTCGTATTCTGCCTCCGACTCAAGGACCTTACTTGCTGAAACCTTCCCCTTCTTCGTGTTAAGTCGTAAACGACTTATGTATGGGTCGTTGAGTCGTGTACGACTCATCAGCCTCGAACACCCCAAGTTCCCGTTGAGTCGCAGCCCTGTTCCATTAACCCGTATACGACTCAAGTGTTTGTTATCTCGTGCCTCTTCTTCGTTAAGTCGTACCTCCCCTTCACTCGACCAGTTAGGTCGTTCACGACTCATAGTTGCTTGACTCGTGAACGACTTAAGACCTAAAAACGAAGCTTCCTTAACTCGAGAACGATCTTCCTCTTTAGGTCGCATACGACTTATCCCCTGAGCTGCATCAATACTCTATTACGTAAATATCTCCAAATTTCATCTAAATTTATATTTACATAATATCTAAATATTAAATTTCATTTTATTGCAATTAAATCCAATTATTATAGTTCGAATCTCAATAATTTGTAAATCTTTATTTCCATTCTTGTATTCAATGTATTTCCTTTAATAAACCTAATGAAATCAATACTTGATTCAAAATCTATTGTAACAATATCCTCCCATTACTTCTAGTTTCAAATAACGTAATAATAAATGTGGAGTTTCATTTATTTGTAATAAATTCAATTTATTTAATGTTACACTTCAATCCAAATAATAAATCTTGCTTCCAAATCTTTAAATCAAACAAACTTCATAAAGTAAATAGGCTTATCAAAAATTACATCTTATAAATTAACCATTCTTAAATGACAAATCAAATCTACCCTAACTGCATAATTTAAGTCAATTTATTGTAATTGATTCTACATTAAATGTTATTAATTATAAATTGAAACCTCAATAAATTTGTTTATTGATTTAAAAATCCATGTAACGACCCGGAATTTTCGATCCCGAAAATTCCAAATAGTTATGAAAAAGAAGAAAGAGATAGAAGAAGAAGAACAAAATCACCAAACATCTCACATTCGCAGCGGATAAAATATAATAAATACTAACAGTTTACAAAAGAATATTATATCTATCGATTACATTTAATATACATCATAGTTTCACATTATATACGGTCACTGGATATTTACAATTATCAAGGCTCAGATAATCAGAAATATATATAACAACGGAAATACTTCTTACGTTTCTGCCATCCAGCTCGCCTCATGAGCTCCAGAACGTACCTACCTGAAAATCTATAATACTCGGTCTGACCCGAGCATTACACCAAAGTAACACCCGGGTCAGGCTGGAAACCAGCGTGAGTAAATCCAACTAATAAGAATTACCAAAGCAATCAACTTATATTAACCCGGGGTGACAAACAAATTCACAATTAGCTATAAACATCACTTATTCCACACATCAATTTCCTAAGTACCAAACTTAGATAAATTAATTCAATTTACTCAAAACATTTCATTCCAACCTATTTATTTTACAATTCAATCTATAAAAAAAAATTGAAGTGGTTTTCGGGTATTTTTCCAATACACGACCCCGGTCTCTTCGAACCTCATGTCACTCTAACCTAATTTTATTCGAAGGAAATACACAACATTTCATAACATATATATCACTGATTCAAAACATCCAATACTATTCAATTGTCCGTATGCAAATTTGATCAATTCCAAATAAATTCAATTAATTTTGATTGTATTCCAATCCTCAATCACTTAGATTTCTTAACTTGTTAATTAATTAGTTTCAAAATCAAATAATTCAATCATCCCTTCAACATTCATCTTAATTAACCCAGCTGGATTAATTATCCTTTAATTTCATTCAAGCAACTATCTTTAATTAACTTCACCATATCACTTATCCTTAACCCAACGATAAGTAATCTTAAATGCTTCATGAACAAATTATTGGTTTAAGCTACATTAATCCTTAATTACTTATATATTGACTTCTCATAAGTCATTCATTATCGATTATCTATCTTAATTAATCAATCTTTAATTACGTCTTTAATTATATAAGTTATTGATTTCCAATTATATTCAATTTACCTTAGTCTAAATCTATTATATTAATTAAACCACAATATTAACCACTACTTCATTAAATAAATTAATTCTCCTTCATTATTCATCTTGATTTTTCTCTCGATGAATTACACAAAGAAGTTATATTTTATTAATTGCATTAAGTAACTATTTATTTAACCATCCAATGTCCCTTCTAATTAATTTTAAACTAAAATTAATTAACCCCAAATCATTAGTTAATTTAATTAAGTAATTATTCTTTTAAATTTTTCTACCCAATTACCGAGTCACCAATTCATTAAACCCTTTATTTAATTTAAACTACACATTTCTTATTTACGATTTAAGTTTAAACCATTTTAAACCCAAATGCTACGAGTCAAACAATAATCAACTCGAGAACCATCCCAAAACTAAATTCATCGGATTTTCAGCACACATTCAATTGACACAATCAATCAACCAATTATTTAAATTCAACCATTTAAATCTAAATAGAAATCTAACAGAGTGAGATTTACTCACCTATGTTTTATTTGCAATCCGCTCCATATCGGCTTGTCCCTCCAAATTTCAAACCTTGCATAACATTATACGATTTATTAATATTCGGAATAGAAATCGAACCATTTAGTACTATTTAATAATTCAACTGGTTAATGAATTAAATTTGAACTTATCTTCCTTTAAAGAATTGCTTCATAACTAAAATAATTTAAATCTAATTAAACCAATACATCTTTATTATTTAAAAATTAACTAGAAAATGACACTGAGTATATACGTATATTTATCCACTCTTGAAACTCCATGTGTACATATAAAAATAATAATCTATAGATTTTAAAATCTAATTAATATAAACTTCAACATTTTCAAACCCCTATTATTTTCAAACCTTAATTATATAAAATAATTTCCTGTTAACTTCCATATATTAAAACATGCATGAGAACATATATATTTATTAAAATAAAATAAACTGAATTAATGTCCAGATTATACCTTACTTCACCAATGCTCGGACATCTTACTTCAACAACAACATGAACACAACCACTGTACAACACTCCTGCCATTATGTAGCTTCCTCAAACAGTCATCGCCAGGCCATACCTTACTGGCAACTCCGCACTATATCCAATACCAAACCATTGTGACCATCCCTCGAGCATAAACTCCCGCAGAAATCGCGTCGCTGCAGCCTCGCAAATCTCCTCCCTTCCATCGATCGCCACACTCGCTCAGGTGATACTCCGAGCTTCACTGCCGATCCAGAACGAAATCGAACACCCGCTCGAGTCGCGCTTCCCCTCACTGCCCAAAATCGCATACCAATTGGAACCGCCGCAGACTTCCCCTTCCTTCCCTCAATTCGAAATGAGCCACGATCGAGTCTCGAACTCGATCTTGTTCACGCCACCATTTTTGTTTTTCCAAAGTCGAGATGATTTGGGGAGTAGATAGAATCGGCCGTAATATGTTAGCGGCGGGATAAGTGGAAGCAGAGTTTCGATTTCTACTGAATTTGAGAATAAAGGCTTCGGCCATTTCTCTCCCTTTTTTTCATGAATTAAGGTTCACCGGTTGAAAGTTAGAGAGGGGGTTAATGTAGGGTTGGAGAAGCTTCCTGCGTACGCTGTAGAAAAATATCTCTAACCTAACGTACTTCAAAATCTATTATATTATAATTTTCCAAAATGCCCTTTGAAATTGCTGCCATAAAAATCTCGATTTCCTCTTAAGCAATGCCGCGAGGCAATTATAAGGTTTTACCTACGTTCCGAACATGATGGAACGTGTTTCAGAGCCTAATTCAATCATATGTGCGAGTTACGGGAGAAAACGATCAATTTTAAATTAAATCGATTAAAATAGTTCTAAACGTTTTGAGCTGACAGGGTCAAACGACAACTCCAATAGCTACGAAAATTGAAATCCGATAATAACTAACTAACGGATCCAATGAGACTGGTTTCGTCGAATTCCGAGACTGTGCCTCGGAAGGCTATTTTTTTAAATTCAATTTAAACGATATAATTTCAAAACTGAACAAATTACCTTTAAATTAAATTTCAACCATTCTATTATTTTTAGTATCATCATTATAAATTTTATAAGCCTTCAAATTATTTTAAACAGGCTTAGAAATTTCTGATTCAACAATTTACCCATTTTCAATTATTAAATTCAATATTTAAACTATAATTCAATGATTTGATTATCAAGTAAATATTGATTTCTGGAATTCAAGTTAAAATTAACCTTTTAAATATTTTAAGAATCAATTAACTATTCAAATTTAAATTGTTAGAAATTCCGGGTCGTCACATTCCTCCCCCATTAAAAGAATTTCGTCCTCGAAATTACTAATTAGGAAAAGTGGTCCAAAACCCGTTTGCCTTTTTCCCAAAACCTACAATTCAACATCCTACCAACTATCTTCTATTAAAGACCCACAATCACCTTAACCAACTTCCCAAACCTTCCATAGTTTCCAACGACATTAATTTACTTCACTTATTCAAGTTTAAGTTTAAAATCAAATTTTGAATTATCAAAATTTCTCAAAAATTTTCTAACTCCCTAAATTCCCGAAAATTTTTGCCAGCGTCTCCTTTACGCGGCTAGCTCGGTACAACTACAAAAGGCCACCACGGGCTCCTAATTCCAAAAGAAAACAAAAGCCAAGTGGCTACATCAAAAACCCAATCCAATTTCATACAGAAATTTAAAATACATACCTTTTTGTTGGGCAGTTCAATTTATCCTTTGGAATCAAATCCAATTCTTTTTTTCCATTAATACCCGCATATCTTGTTTAGCAACAATATTCAATTGAAACTTTACAAATCATTTTATACATTCTCTTATATAGATTTTCATATTTACTTCTATTTAAATTCGTTTTCCCGTTTTAATATGAATTCAACTTATTTCAATTTTGAATATTAAATTTTATTTTCCATATATAATTGAGTCTTATTAGTTCCATCTACTACTCTATTTCAGTTTCATATTTAAAATTGTTTAATTGCTTAACACAATTTTTCTCAAAAATTGTCAAAAAATTTCTAACTCCCAAAATTTTCGGAAAATTCTGGCAGAGTCTCCTTTGTACGGAGGAGCTTTTGGAATTTGACAAGAGATATAAATATATACATCGACCCACCCGGTCAGAAAAAGCAAAAACAGTTCATATTTCCTATTTTTATTGCGTAGGCATACCTTATTTAGCATTTTAAGCAAGCAGCTTATTAATTTAAGCAATTAGCGCAATCCAAACCAGCCAAACGGCCTTCAGGTACCTGTACTATCTCATTTTAAATATGTAAGTGCCATATATAGAAAATTTATTAGCATTTCACTTATATTTAATAGCTAACACATGTATATCATAAGCAACAAGCACCAAAACGCTTTCCATAAGCGATTTATATAACTTTTAAGCTAATTCGACTGCTTTCAATCAATTCATAAGCCATTTCATTCAGTTTCAATGGTTTGTAACTCAATTTCTTACATCCAATTGATTTTAAATCCCAACAAGCTCATATTCAATTTAGTTGATTTCAAAATCAATTTATTTAATCTCTATCAGCCCATAGAATTTTAATTACTTTTATTTACGTCATACGACGATTCATTCTATACCAATTCGTCAATATTCGCTTAATAGAGTATTTATTTAGTTTATAACTACTTCAAATTACTTTTCAACTCATCCTGTAATTAATTCCACTTCATTTCTAATTTATTCGCCAACCATTCATTGCATTTCATTTCATTTCCGCAATTGTTCCATTCAAAACAATTTGTTAAGCTTGGCACATCCAATACTTATAAATTAATAACCATTTTCCAAATTAATTTAATCCAAGTTTTTATTTAATGGGCTTCCACTCTTATTCAATGCCAAGCTTCCATAAATTTTAAACTTAAGTTAATTTACTTTGATTTATTCCAACATCAAACTTAAGTTTACTTCCATTAAATTCAGTTAGCCCATCAATTTAAATTTTAAATTTAAATTCACCTTCTCAATTTATCAAAATAATATCCAACCACACACTTAACTCATTTATACTTCTAATTAATGTGCCACCGAACTTAAGTTAAGTCTAATAATCCAATTCCAGTCACAACTTTGTTTTAGTTTTTATTTAATCAGACTTCATCCATTATTATTTAACTCAATCAACCCATTTTAAAATTTTAATTTACTTACTTAATTCGTTATCGAATTTATTTTATTAATATAAGTCCATTCTCAATTTATTTCTATCCACATGGGTTTTGTTTTGCAACCCAAACCATTTCTATTATAATCACTTCTCTTATATCCAATTTACTGGCAAATTTCATTAAATATTATTCAAATCACCCTTGGATTTTATTTTTAATTCAAACCATCACATTTTTCAATACAATTCTATTTTATTTTTATTTCACAACATCTCCTCTTATTTAATTCATTATCAAATTCAAGTCGCATTCTATTTACAATTCAAATTCATTCCCAAACTCTATCATTAATTTTCAATCCATTTATTTACCCACGTTGAATTTATTAACACACTAAATCAAACAATTATTTAGTCAACCAGCTCACTTCCAATTTCTAAATCAATATTCGATTTCAATGACAAAGAATCACTTCTTAAATTTTCCCGAGTTCAAATTTATTTTATAATTCCAGTTTGGGTTTCCTTATTTTCCAAAATTCCAATATCTTTATTTAAAAATTTTAGAAATTCTTTTATATTCACATCATACTATTAAAATAACTCTTTATGAAAATACTTTTTTATAACTCGATGTCTCAACCAGTCCATCCTTGTTCTCACAGAAATTCAGTCATACGTTGATCAGGCGTTGGACTAAAAATCTATAAGTACTTAGTAAACCCGTTTTCAACACCCAGTGAAAATACTTTTGAAAAATAATTTTATTGAAAATATAGAAAACAGTTTTTTGAAAACAGAGGAAATATCTTTGGTGAAAATGCTCTGGAAATCATCACCCCCATCCATGGTCGCAGTTAACCCGATGGCTACGTTGCCATCCCGACAAAATCCACAGATAACTGTAGGCCTCCGCGCCCTGCGATTACACCATGGAACCCACGACAGATCGTAGCTACAACTGGGGTTACGTAGCCATCACAGCAAAAACCCATATAACTGTAAGCATCAACGCCATCGAATTCCGTTGCCAAAAATGAAACTTCTCCACTCCACTTGACCATAGATTGCAATCTACCGATGTTGCGTTGCCTTCCCGGCAAAATCAAGTGTAGACCGTTGACACTCATCCTCCACACGATTTTCGCTATGGTCCCCACAGTAGATCGCAGCGACATCGAGTTACACTGTCTTCACAGCATAGCCCAAATGCCTCTGTAGGCATCAACGCCATCGACTTACGCTGCCTAATAATCCTCAGGAACTAGTTTTGTCCGGACTCCTCACAGGATCAACTTTAGAACCCCCCCCCTTGGGATCAAGGCAGCACCACCCGGTGGCACTCTTGAGAAGTTCATTCCAAGGGAGCGCCTTTTTCCCCTGAGCCATCATCAAAACACTTTATACTATACATATAGTATCTTTCAAATCATACACCTAGTATGATCTCATACAAGGCTCCTTTACACAAAATCAATTTTTCCAAAATCGATAATACTCAAACTAGGCTTTTCAAATTCCAATATTGATTTTACCCAAAAATCAAAAAGCCTTTCCAAAACCAAAGGTTCTCAAAACCTTTTCCAAAATTCTCATAAGATCCTTTATATATATATATATATATATATATATATATATATATATATATATATATTAAAACTTTGGATCATTTCCAACTCGTATAAAACCCTTGTATACTTCAAACACTTTCAAAATCCATCAGAGTGAGATATACTCACTTATTCCCATTTTCCCTTAATCCCCATTTGGATTATCACTTCAATTCTTATCTCAGTTGGGTATTAAATCAATAACAGTTTCAGTTTATTTTTGGAAAATAGCTTGAAAATTTTAAAAATAGATAAGTAGTTGAAAAATAAATATTAGTTCGCAAAATAGCTATAAAATAGTTAACTAATTGTAAAATAGTCAGAAAATAGTTGAATAGTTTCAGGAATTTTAAATAATTGCAAAATAGTTGTAAAATAGAAATTAGTTTGTGAAATAGTTGAAAAATAGTAATTAGTTTAGAAAATAGTTGAAAAATGGTTAAATAGCTTCAAAAATAATCGTAAAACAAGTATATAAAATAATTTGGCTTTAAGAAAGAAAGGTTGTATATATTTAATAGCTTAGAAAAATAAGTTTATATCAAAACAATTTATATTGAAAATAGTCAAGAGCCAACTGTTCACATCCCCAACAATTCAATTTAAATCTCCATTTAAATTGACCCAATTCCAATTCAAATAACTCCAAATTCCATTGGACTTGATTAATTCCCACTTCAAGTTGAATCAATCTTGATTCCTTCCCAAATTTAAATCACATTCTAGTTGATTTTAATCCTATTCAATTTTAATTATAATTTCATATTATTCCAATCAATTTGGATTATTATCAATTTAATTTCAGAATCCAAATCACTTCAATTTAACCCAATCCAATTTCCCATTTAAAATTTTTAAACTTATACATTTCAATCACCAACCCAATTACTTCAAACCAAATTACATTTTGAACTAATTCAATTTCAATCTTGAATTTAAACTACCTCGAATTATATAAATTCGAGTTAAATTCTCAAATGTTGATTTAACTTTTTAAACCAAATTAACTTTTATTTAAAGTTTTTTAACAATCTTAAATTTCTGAGTCCAATTCTTCATTTCAATTTATCTCTACTTATATTTTTCAGATTCAAATAAGAGCTCAATACAAGTTTATTTGTTTTCAAAATTTAATTTATTATTCAATTTTATCTTCCCGTTTGAAGCCAGTTCTTAAACAATTTTAATTTACAAACTCAATTATTCAAAATTATTTTATTTATACTATACCATTCTCAATTTAAAGATTTTTATCAACAATAGGATGATAACATCCAATTTATTCTAAAATATCCATCCATTTTCAATTTTTAAATCTCCAACCCGTTTTGAGGTCACACAAATTCCCAATTCAAATCAACCATTTAACTTTCCAAGTTAAATTCCAATTTCATCTTGAAATTTCCAATTCTGATTGCTTTTTCTACACTTATTTAACTTCCCAAAGTTAAATTTCAATTTACTTAATCCGATCAACCTTACTCAATTTGAATTTCCGCTTCAAACTTCAAAATTCTTTTCCTCTTATAAGCTCAAAACTTATACTACTTTGGGTTTTTTTACATCACAATTCAGGGAAAAATCAAAACTCAACCTCTTAGAGTTTATTTCAAATTATCTTTGATATCATGTATATCCATACATATTTATTTCTTGGCCCTCCCAGCCATGTTTTAAAATTGTAAACCACCTTTGGTTTAAATTCAAATCAAATTTCAAACAATCCATTGTTTGCAACAAATCCTATTTCCTTTTTATATTATTCTTATTTCTATAATTTCAAGATTAAATTTCAGTTTGAATCCCATTTCAAACTTACATTTAGTTAAAGATTTTAAATAATTTAATTCCTGAATCCTAATTTTAGAATTTCATTTTCAATTAATTAAATTTCGATTTGGTTGTATTTTCGTTTTTACTTCATTTAATTCTAATTCAAGACTTCAATTTGGTTGTATTATATTACTTCTAAATTTTAATTCCAATAATTTAACAACCAATCACCTTAATATTTATTAGAAGGAAATATTGCTTTATATATCCAAAAAAAATATTTTATATAAAATCATTTAAAATCTTTATATAAGAAAATAACAAGTACGCGCTCATATATATACACTCAACACATTCCAGAGTACTTTAGACTCTGTTTAATGAGTAATCCCCACAAAAGCCAAGGTTCTCGCTTAACCTTTCAGCTCTGATACCAAATGTAATGACCCGGAATTTTCGATCCCGAAAATTCCAGATAGTTATGAAAAAGAAGAAAGAGATAGAAGAAGAAGAACAAAATCATCAAACATCTCACATTCGCAGCGGATAAAATATAATAAATACTAACAGTTTACAAAAGAATATTATATCTATCGATTACATTTAATATACATCGGAGTTTCACATTATATACAGTCACTGGATATTTACAATTATCAAGGCTCAGATAATCAGAAATATATATAACAACGGAAATACTTCTTACGTTTCTGCCATCCAGCTCGCCTCATGAGCTCCAGAACGTACCTACCTAAAAATCTGTAATACTCGGTCTGACCGGAGCATTACACCAAAGTAACACCCGGGTCAGGCTGGAAACCAGCGTGAGTAAATCCAACTAACAAGAAGTACCAAAGCAATCAACTTATATAAACCCGGGGTGACAAACAAATTCACAATTAGTTATAAACATCACTTATTCCACACATCAATTTCCTAAGTACCAAACTTAGATAAATTAATTCAATTCACTCAAAACATTTCATTCCAAACTATTTATTTTACAATTCAATCTATAAAAAAAAAATTGAAGTGGTTTTCGGGTATTTTTCCAATACCCAACCCCGGTCTCTTCGAACCTCATGTCACTCTAATCAAATTTTATTCGAAGGAAATACACAACATTTCATAACATATATATCACCGATTCAAAACATCCAATACTATTCAATTGTCCGTGTGCAAATTTGATCACTACCAAATAAATTCAATTAATTCTGATTGAATTCCAATCCTCAATCACTTAGATTTCTTAACTTGTTAATTAATTAGTTTCAAAATCAAATAATTCAATCATCCCTTCAACATTCATCTTAATTAACCCAGCCGGATTAATTATCCTTTAATTTCATTCAAGCAACTATCTTTAATTAACTTCACCATATCACTTATCCTTAACCCAACGATAAGTAATCTTAAATGCTTCATGAACAAATTATCGGTTTAAGCTACATTAATCCTTAATTACTAATATATTGACTTCTCATAAGTCATTCATTATCGATTATCTATCTTAATTAATTAATCTTTAATTACGTCTTTAATTATATAAGTTATTGATTTCCAGTTATATTCAATTTACCTTAGTCTAAATCTATTATATTAATTAAACCACAATATTAACCACTACTTCATTAAATAAATTAATGATCCTTCATTATTCATCTTGATTTTTCTCTCGATGAATTACACAAAGAAGTTATATTTTATTAATTGCATTAAGTAAATATTTATTTAACCATCCAATGTCCCTTCTAATTAATTTTAAACTAAAATTAATTAACCCCAAATCATTAGTTAATTTAATTAAGTAATTATTCTTTTAAATTTTTCTACCCAATTACTGAGTCACCAATTCATTAAACCCTTTATTTAATTTAAACTACACCATTTCTTATTTACGATTTAAGTTTAAACCATTTTAAACCCAAATGCCACGAGTCAAACAATAATCAACTCGAGAACCATCCCAAAACCAAATTCATCGGATTTTTAGCACACATTCAATTGACACAATTAATCAACCAATTATTTAAATTCAACCATTTAAATCTAAATAGAAATCTGACAGAGTGAGATTTACTCACCTATGTTTTATTTGCAATCCGCTCCATATCGGCTTGTCTCTCCAAATTTCAAACCTTGTATAACATTATACGATTTATTAATATTCGAAATAGAAATCGAACCATTTAGTACTATTTAATAATTCAACTGGTTGATGAATTAAATTTGAACTTATCTTCCTTTAAAGAATTGCTTAATAACTAAAATAATTTAAATCTAATTAAACCAATACATCTTTATTATTTAAAAATTAACTAGAAAATGACACTGAGTATATACGTATATTTATCCACTCTTGAAACTCCATGTGTACATATAAAAATAATAATCTATAGATTTTAAAATCTAATTAATACAAACTTCAACATTTTCAAACCCCTATTATTTTCAAACCTTAATTATATAAAATAATTTCCTATTAACTTCCATATATTAAAACATGCATGAGAACATATATATTTATTAAAATAAAATAAACTGAATTAATGTCCAGATTATACCTTACTTCACCAATGCTCGGACATCTTACTTCAACAACAACATGAACACAACCACTGTACAACACTCCTGCCACTACGTAGCTTCCTCAAACAGTCATCGCCAGGCCATACCTCACTGGCAACTCCACACTGTATCCAATACCGAACCATTGTGACCATCCCTCGAGCATAAACTCCCGCAAAAATCTCGTCGATGCAGCCTCGCAAATCTCCTCCCTTCCATCGATCGCCACACTCGCTCAGGTGATACTCCGAGCTTCACTGCCGATCCAGAACGAAATCGAGCACCCACTCGAGTCGCGCTTCCCCTCACTGCCCAAAATCGCATACCAATTGGAACCGCCGTAGCCTTCCCCTTCCTCCCCTCAATTCGAAATAAGCCACGATCGAGTCTCGAACTCCATCTTGTTCACGCCACCATTTTTGTTTTTCCAAAGTCGAGATGATTTGGGAAGTAGATAGGAATCAGCCGTAATATGTTAGCGGAGGGATAAGTGGAAGCAGAGTTTCGATTTCTGCTGAATTTGAGAATTAAGGCTTCGGCCATTTCTCTCCCTTTTTTTCGTGAATTAAGGTTCACCGGTTGAAAGTTAGAGATGGGGTTAATGTAGGGTTGGAGAAGCTTCCTGCGTACGCTGTAGAAAAACATCTCTGACCCAACGTACTTCAAAATCTATTATATTATAATTTTCCAAAATGCCCCTTGAAATTGCTGCCATAAAAATCTCGATTTCCTCTTGAGCAATGCCGCGAGGCAATTATAAGGTTTTACCTGCGTTTCGAACACGATGGAACGTGTTTCGGAGCCTAATTCGATCATATGCGCGAGTTACGGGAGAAAACGATCAATTTTAAATTAAATCGATTAAAATAGTTCTAAACGTTTTGAGCTGGCAGGGTCAAACGACAATTCCAATTGCTACGAAAATTGAAATTCGATAATAACTAACTATTACGGATCCAATGGGACTGGTTTCGTCGAATTCCGAGACTGTGCCTCGGAAGGCTATTTTTTTAAATTCAATTTAAACGATATAAAATCAAAACTGAACAAATTACCTTTAAATTAAATTTCAACCATTCTATTATTTTCAGTATCATCATTATAAATTTTATAAGCCTTCAAATTATTTTAAACAGGCTTAGAAATTTCTGATTCAACAATTTACCCATTTTCAATTATTACATTCAATATTTAAACTATAATTCAACGATTTGGTTATCAAGTAAATATGGATTTCTGAAATTCAAGTTAAAATTAACCTTTTAAATATTTTAAGAATCAATTAACTATTCAAATTTAAATTGTTAGAAATTCCGGATCGTCACAATCTAGCTATTCAATAAATAGACATTTTTATGGGTATAAATAACATTGAATCATAATACTTTTCACTAACGTATTTATTAAATTTATTTCCCAATAACGTACTACCTAACATTCTTAAATTTCAACTTTGATTTCCAAATTTAATTAAATCAATTGTCATCTATGCATAAAATCAACATTTCTATTGATTTTACATTCAAAATCTTCAGTTATTATCTTAACTTACATAAGGTAATGTTTAATTAAAATTAATTGCTATTGATTAAATACATTGGTAACGAACAATAGTTGTCACCATTTTCCATTTTATAACATTTGTAAATTTATTCTTTACCTTTTACATCCGACAAAAATCAGTGCACACATATTATAATCCCTTACACAAACTGATCTTTCCATTACCATTTACTATATATTTAATACAATAATCAAATGTTTACATTTTGTTACTTATTAAATTTTATAACTAAGCGTAGCATGTTTAAATACAATGAATTGGAGTTTCATTTAGGTTGTTGATAATTAACACGTATTAACATTGTTTCATTTTAATTTAGTTATTATTCCATTATTGAATTGGGAACTTTAATTTCTTTCAATATTAACTCATAAAATATTATTGAATTAACAATTTTAAACATTCGCTTCATTATTAATTATAATTTTTTTTCTTTTCTTCCTAAATTTAATTCCAATATCTTATTAAAATGACAAATTTAATTAACGAAATTTACGGGTCGTTACATGAAGTGAATTAAATGAATATGAACTTGAGTTATATAAAGGAGATTCAACTTTAATTGCAAAATAAATTGGTAATTGAACTAATGGATTGAATGTTAATCAATCGAATGTAATAAATTGATATGAAATAATGGATATAAGTGTAAATTCATTTACGGCTAATTGAATGGTAAACCATATTTAAGGTAAACAAAGTGAATATGAATGTTGAATGTAAAGTGAATAAATTCGGTTGTATTGGATATATATTGGTTGTTAGATTATTGTTAATTGATTGAGTAGAAATTCATATGCAATTGAATGAATAAAATTGAAAGCTAAAGCAATTGAATTCAAATTGGAAGTTAAGTAAATTTAAATTGAATAGAAATTGATTTGAATTGAAAGTGAACAAATGTGAATGTAAATTAGTGAATGTAAACTAATTGAAAATGAATAATTGAATGTCGTTGTATATGAATTGGTTGTAAACAATTACAAGTAATGTTGAAATCATATAAGTTGTTTATACACCTTGTTTAGTATGCATTTCTTTTAATATGCATGTGTTGTAGCTGTTTAAAACAGTAAATTGTTAATAACTTCTTATATATGTCACTTACATATTTATATTGAGTAAGTACAGGTATCGGGGCTAATGTTTGGCTGGTTTTGGGTTGCGCAAATGCTAAATAAATAACTGCTTTGCTTAAAAATGCTCAAAAGGTACGCCTACGCAATAAAAATAGGAAATATGAACTGTTTTTCTGTTTTCCGACCGTGTGGGTCGATGTACATATATTTATATCTATTGTGATATTGTAAAAGCTCCTCCGTACAAAGGAGGTTATGGCAAAATTTTCTGAAAATTTAAGGCGTTAGAAAAATTTCGGGAAATTTTGGAAATTTTATTTTTGTGAAAACTAAGTTTTGATTTGAAGTCAAAGGTTAAACGATGTAGTTGATTTCGTAAAGATAACTATATATGGACTTGAAAATATTAGTAAATATTTTGTAAGAAGTTTAATTATTGAATATTTGGAAAAGTTAAACACTTAAGAGAATTATAAATCAAATTTGAACGGTTTGTTTTGAAAAGTTAATGGATTATGTAACTTTTTCTTACTTGGTAATTTCGAGGACGAAATTCTTTTAAAGGGGGAAGTTTGTAACGACCCAGAATTTCTGTCATTTGAAATTCAGATATTTAATTGATTAAATCAATAAGTAAAATTTGTAAGTCGAATAAATTTTATTTTGAATATCTAGATTTAATTGGATAATTAAATCGATAATTTAATATGTTAAATTACAGGAATAATTGGAAATTGGGTTCAAAATGATTAAAATGATTTATAAAGTTAAATTAAATCATATTGGAGTTAGAACAATGTTTGTGAACTTTTAAAATTGAATTAAAAGTTAAATTATGAAAATTGAATATTTTAATATTTAATCGACTAGTGAAAATAGTCATTTTTCAAAAGCATTGCGGATATTTTTCACTTCCCTTATTGTTGTTGTTTTAAAGATAAATAACTGTTTTGAGTTCTTACAACAATCCCATGACTGGCCTGGAGTTTATTGTTCTCTTTCTAAACTCTGGGTGCCCATAATTTTCACACGGGCAGCCTAGAGTCAGGTTATCAAGTTATTCTGGATTCAGAAGTGCTATGGAGCTCGCCTCTATTACTTGTATATGATATTATCTTTCCACTGTAAATTCACTTGTAAGGACATGTTTGTACAACTGTCCATTGTTTTGTTGTGTTGTATATTGTTGTTGTACACTCTGATGATGTAATGTAGAAAATGTACAGTTCTTTGATTTAAAGATATTCATTTATCTATTATATGTTGTTCCGCTGCGACTGTGAGATTCTGATATTGTTTCTGTTCTGTTTCCTTACTTCTTCTATCTTTTTCTTCTTTTTAAACCCTAAGGGTTCGGTTTTCCGGCGTTCGATTGTTCGGCAGTTGATACAGTGGACGTATTGATGTCGACTTTCGTAAGTCGAAGAATCGGGTCTTTACATTTGGTATCAGAGCATTTGGTTAAGTGACAACCTTGGCTCTGTTGGGTGTTACTCATTAGAGATAGAGTCGGTAGTATTCTAGAATGGGTTTGAGTGTAATAATAGATATGAGAGCGTATTTGTTAGTGAAAATAAAATTGTTCTATGTTGTGATGATTGGTTTGTTGAGTGGTATATGGATTCTGGTCGGTGTAGTCGGTACAACTCTATCGATAGGGATCTCTAAACACTTGTTCAGAAAAATTCGCCACGATATTGTTTTAAATTGGGTAAATGAAATAATTTTACCTCGATTATATTTTATATATAAAAGGAATAATTTTTCAGAATTATCAAAGTGTATGTCAAAATTGAATTGTTTGGTTGTTGAAAATGTAAGAAAATATATAAGCGAATCGAAGTTGTTCGAATAATCCAAATAAAAACAACAATTGTGAAAGAATAAATCATATAAGAGCTCAATTGTATAAGTATAGAATTTTAATTGAAATGATTTACAATTGTGGAATAATCTTGTATATGTAAAGGGAATGGTGAAATTCTATAAGAAAGGATTTACAAATGAGATTTATAAATAAAGGAAAATTTTGAAGAGTTTAAATTGCTTAACAATGTTCACTGCTAACATAATTAATATGTCAAAATTGAGAATATTCCACCAACATGATTTGCATGTCATAACCTACCAAATTAACATAATTAATTAACTACTTTAATACGTTACAAATTTTCTCCTTTTCATTATTTTTAGGGAATGGGTATAATAACAGATATTATGATAATATCCAAAACATTTAGTTACCACACACTTCATTATACATTATAAAAATTTCCTTTTTTTTTTCTTCTTCTTAAATTTAGTTACAAAAATCATATTAAATTAACGAGTTTAATTCTCTAAATTAAATATTTAAACAATATTGGTAAACACAATTTATATAAATTATATTCCTAAAAACAAAAAAATTAAAAGAAATAAATAGCTAAAAACTAGGGCTGTTACACTCTCCCCCACTTAAGAACTTTTCGTCCTCGAAAAGGAACAAAAGAAAAGAAACAAAGGAAGATAAGCTAGATAAACAAGAACTTTAAACGAATAGTTCCGGATTTGAAGCACGAAGAAGATCTTCTAGAATCGGTTTTACTCTTTTCAGTTCGACCGTCGGTCTATGGGTGGTAAGCGGTGCTCAGGCCCCGATGAGTAACAAAGATTTTTAAAGATTATAGAAAAGATTTCTAAATAGACTGGTATAAGCAATAGCCTCCTCATTCTGTAGCAGATAGGGAAACCAAGGACACTTAAAGATAGTTTGAAAACAAATAAGATAATAAATTTGCAATCATAATGCTTTGAAATCATTAAATTTATAAATATTATCATTTGGAAATCATGCTACTAAAATCATAATACCTTTAAAATAATCTTCATTTATACCTTTTAAATTCAATGCCAAACAATATTCATTTCAAGGTTGAAATATTCCTAAGTTCATTTATAAAAAAAATTTCCAAAACATTTTATTTTTAGAAACAGCAGCACTCATAATATGCTATAGTAGATATAATAGTATTCCTAATCAGTTTATTATGTACTTAACTCTGAATTTTAACAAATAACCTAACACTTTATTAAAAATACTTATCTTATAAATAAGATATTCCTTCAATAAGTTACCCTTGAATTTCCATTTGAAAACCAATTCTCAATTATCAAAATTTAGTGATATTAGAATACGTCTTAACTATTTATTTAGACATCAATTAAACTATGATTTGAAGATATATAATCCTTACTCCAAAAATATCCCTTTCAAATATATTTTCCTTATTCAAAGATACCTTGTTTATTACACAAACATATTCATTTCAGGAAATAACCTTTTATTAAAATCTCTTGGTTAGATTTACGGCTCCATATTAAATTAATTTGATTATTAAGACATTTGAATAAAATTCCTTAAATTCCTTTTCCTTATTTATCCCCATTAATCTTTTATAACTAAAATTTAAGTGTATAATATTTATTATAACCACTCATAAAATCCTTTTATATTGTATATTATCCAATTACATGTTAACTTTTGAAAATCAAGGTAAGTTATATTAAATGAAATTGGGTGTTATACAAATAAAACTTTCAATTTAATTATCTCCAATTGGAACCTTTTTATTCAAATTTTTGTTATTATATTTATTTTCCTTCCTCAAGATAACTTTAAGAATTAAATTCCTGATTCCCTTCAAACCATTTAGAGATAACTAAATATATATACCTAATATGTCAAATCAAATTTAAATTATATATCTATATATATTAAGTCATACTTTAGAAATTCAAATCAATTAAAATCTCAAGGAAACACTGTAGCCAGACTACAGAATGGTCTTTTCACTTCGAAACTCGAAAATGAATGTCGATGATGCTGCAGTCATCACCGAAATTATTTTCCAGTGACAAAGAGAAAAGCACTAATTTTAAAATTTCTTTGGAAACAAATTTCTATACAAAAATACTTATTACATCCTTTTAAAATTTAAACACAAGGTTTGAAATCATCAGAAATTTAATTCTCAAGTTTTAGTTTTAAATTCATTTCTGTTTCCAAATTAATTTATAACCATTGTTTTATATTCACTTATTTATTAGACAAACACATGGCTTACAACACCATAAAAAAAATCAAAACTATTATCTCTTGACAACTAGTTAAATTAATTATAAAATTTTGAAAATTATACTCATATATATAATATTAGATTTTAATTTCAAATATAGGAATAAACTTCTCAAACCAGGATAGAGACTCAAATTTGATGAACTCAAATCAAATAGAATTCAAGATAAATTGAAATCAGAAGATCAGAATAAGGAAACTGGGTAAGTCTATATAAGTCGCGGACAACCTTGACCTAGTCATCCGTGACTTAAAGAGCCATATCGATGTGGTTGGGGTAAATCTACATTTGATCCGAAGAGATAGAATTTGGAATAACCAAAGATACTAGCATATAAACCGAGGATAAATATAAATCTCCGGTGAATCAATGCTAATGGTAAAGGAGTTTCACCCCTTTATTAGAATAATGGCGAGACCGCCAATTTACAATAAAGATCATCCGAAGTGGAGTTATGAGATACTCCAGAATCTAAAGCAGATGAAAAAGTGAGGGATACGAATGAGCTTTGGAACCGTAGGGAATGTTCCAAAATTCGAAAAGAGAGTGGTTCAATCTCGAATGAACGTGATTCTGTAAATCAAATTTACCATACATTCTAAGTTTTGCCTAGAACCTGGCTCTGATACCAAATGTAACGTCCCAATATTTTCAACCATTCGCATCCGCACATTGTCGGACTTGAATTGTTCAAAATACTGCGTTGTAGTATAAATTTGGCAAAACTCAGAATATACAATAAATAGATCACAGAATCACATACACAGATATCAGAATCTCGCAGCGGAAATTAAAAATTTAGTGGTTCATGAAGCCACTGATATAACTTCAACAAAACAGAACTTACATTGTCTATAATCCTCAATACAAATTTTAAGACATAAATAGAGATAGAGTCTTCAAAGTCTTGAATTCCAGAAAAGATAAAGGCTGAAACAACTTCCAGCAGCGCGAATGATCTACTGAGTGTCCTAGCTACGGAGAAGAAATTGAAGCTGCAACTCAGGCTGACCCGAGCGTAAAAATAAAACATAACACTCGAGTCAGGACATACATACTTATATAATGTAAGCTAATCCAAGTGTACTGTAATATAGAGCAAGTAACTTAAAGGATGCTTGGGACCGCCCATCCTCTAAGGATCCGTCAAACTATTTACTATGTAGTATATTGCGCTATTATACTAGTGTCTATTTATAAAATAAACTTACTTTTTAATAGCGTTAAGGGGTTACCCATATAGCCCTTAACACGTAATAGTCCCAGTAGTCCATCCAATATCATAGTCCCTCCTGATCGGGAAGCCACTAGAGGATACCACACGGGCTACGGGAGAAAACCAAACTCGTACAAGGCGCGATAGGGTAGGTGACACGGCACAACTAGGCAATGCCAGGGTAGATATACCAATTGCTATCCAGGCTGATGGTAACGCGCAGCGCGCAGCTGCCGCCCACCTCGAACTAACTCCCCCAAAATCAAAATATAGAAGTGGCCACTGAATCAATCCAAGATCATAGTATAATATCGAAGAGGAGCGTCCGATCAGAGGAATGACCTCATTGGCCTGGAATTGCTCCTGTTTTAGCCACCTTATGCCAACTCACGGGAGTCGGGTCCACGTATTTAGCTTACAGGAAACGCCACCACCGACCTACTTCATTCTGGAATCTCCACCGCGTACACGGTTGGTCAAAGTGGTTTTCGGTATCGACAGAGAGTATGTCCATATCCGATCCCGGTCTCTTTGCCAACCCATCGTTATTATAACCCGTGGTCATTTAAAAACAATTTATACTTTAAAACCAGTATAAACATTTCCATTTCAAAACTATAAATACGATATCATTTAAAACCCAAAACAACATGATATCGTTATATTCAAATATAATTCTTTTCCAAAACCATACTGCTTAAAATTTATAATATCTGGAAACCAAATATTTGAATTATACCTTTAAACCATAATATATTGGAAATTTTTCTTTAAAAAAACATAACTCCCAAAACACAAATGGTTTGGATATAAATGGTTTAACTTTATGGTTACTTTGTAAAGAAGATAATTTACATAGCTTTACAAATATATTTCTTTATTTTAAACCATAATTTAAATATCACTTCATGTTCCCAAGACCATTTCAATTCCTATATATATATCCAATTGGAGTATTAATATTCAAAACTAAGGTTGGATATTTTTTCTTTCAACAAATTAGTGTTTATTATTTCGTCTTGAATATTCCCATAAATTCCATAGATAAAACTCCAAAATTATGCCATTAAATAATTTCAAAATTTACTTAACACTAGAATGTTCATCTTAAATTTATTAAGAAAAATCCAGTTATAAATCTCATATCTTAAAGGTCTCCAAAACTTAAACATAAATATAATTTATCAAATTCCTTAAATTTCAAAACAATCAAATTCCAGATTCTATAGCACTTAGGAAATGCTACCTAAAGTTACGGGTAAAACTAGTCCAATTTCAAAAGACAGCATTTAAATGCTTTAGTAGATTGTTTAACTTAATAAATATTTCCAAATATAACTTATATATATATTTCTTAACTGAAATCTTATCCTTTCAAAAATCCAGAATTTCCAAAATAAGTTATATTCCAAAATTTTATTCAAATATTTATTTATTTATTTATTAACATTTATAACTCATTCAAAATCAATATAAAATCCTTTAAAGATATTAAATCAAATATTTAACTTCCAAAATAATTTTAAATATTTCAGAAAATATTATAAGGACCACGGGCCTGTATATAGTTTTCTAGCCTAGGTCAAGTGATACGGATTTATATCATTTCAATCCGTAATTTACAAACCCCGGGTTCTATCATTTCAAACCCGCAATCCCAAGTTAACAGTTAAACAGTTAACATAATAATAGCACAGTAATCATCATTTAGGCCTATCATTTCAGCCCACAACAATCTAAATTTAACAGGGAACTTGCAGTGGTGATTTAAGCAGTAAATAAACAATAATATAATATAACTGCAGAAATAATACAACAGATAATAACTGATGAGGTGTCAATTTAAATGGGATTCATCATTCTACGTTATACTACAGACAGATAATATTTAAATAAAATTTTTACACATACACTTGCAATAATTCACAAAATATATGTACATATGTCTGGTGAGAAATACTCACCTTAAACGCTGCAGTGGATCTAAATCAAACACGGTATCTACTTCGGAAAAAAAAAACGGAAAGCACGATCAAACTTCGGCGGATGCAAAGCCTTGACTTAAACCTATAAGATCCAAATACCAAGTATGCGAATTTAAAAATTACGGTCAAAGCAAAATTTCAGAACAACTGGAACGAATAGAATAAAAGAAATTTAGTTCAACTTGCTCGACTACTACAACCCGCTAACCGTCTCAACATATCCTAGTCCCATACTTCAACCGTACGCATGCATAAAATAAATTGAATAAATTGCAAAATAAATTGCAAATTTAATACAATTGATTGAATAAAAAGATGTTATGCACCCAAACAAAACAAATACATGTTTAGACATTATTAAATTATTTCTCACATTTTTAATCATATTTATCATGATCAATTATTTTCATTCTCATATATATTTATTTAAATAAAATGACAATATTGGCAACAAACACAATACTGTTCAAATTATTCGATTTAATCAAATGTAGCCACTAACTACATTCGAATTCATTAAATAATACTTTATTTCACATACATGTTCATCATGTTTAGGCAAATTATTTCTTCTTTTACTTTTATTATTAAACATTAAAAGGTGATTATTGGTATACATCACCAATATCCTTTTATTAACCATAATAAATACAATCCATTGATATTTATCCACCCAAATTCTCAAATAAGTAGTTAAATTTATTTTTAACCATCTTAAATTTATTTCAACCATTAAAAATTGAAATAAATGTCATTTTATTATATTCACCCAAGATTTATTCATACAATATTGTTTATTTGAATTAAACAACATTTCATATCATTTTCTCCTTATCAATTTATCTTCTCCATTATTAAATTGTAATTCTTTTTTTTTTTTTTTTTTCTTTCTATGCCTTCCTCTTCAAACTGCACTTATCCAAATCCACAATACCACTAACTACATCATAACTACACTAATTCCATAGTCTAGCTTCCTACAATCAATTTATATCATTTCTTCCAGCCTACTACTAACAAAGTTCTATATGTATTTATAAATGGCACGGCATGATGGGGAAGTAGCCGAGCAAGGAAATCAGAGAACACAAGAAGGAGGAAGGAAAATTGGAAGAAGCAAAGAAATAAACAATGCAAATTATTTACCTGATAGAAGCTTGTACCAGAGAGGGACAAACAAGGAGATATGAAAACTTATGTGAATGAGGCAAAGTATTTATAGATAAACTTGCGAAATAAAAAGGGGAGATAAATAGGCAGGTTTGAAAACGTAAGAAATAAATGCAAGCGTTGATTTTTGAGTGCATGCGTTTAGGCAAGAGATTTATTTCCAGTTCTTCTTGTTTGAACGCTACACGAAAATTGTGATAAATGCATGCGTTGATTTCTCTTTCCAGTTTTATGTTTGAACGATATCACTCTTTTGTATTTTTTTTTTTAGATAGCTTGCGTGATTTATACCAGTTATAATCTAAATTTAAAGCATGCGTTACTGCAAATTTGAACAGATTTGATTGAGGAAGCAAAACTTGAGCTCTTGCGTGATTTATGGTAAGCAATGAAAAAGCTTTTAACTGAAAAGGCAAAAGTAATAAATGCTTACATAAATATTTACTTGATCAATGGTTCGAAAAATTTATTTATTGCAAAACAAACGCAGTGGAAACAGAGAGATATAATGGGTATGCGAAAATTTGCAAAGATAGGCAAGATTAAATTTTGAATGCATTTAATTTAGGTGAGAGGAAAAATGGCAATTGGAAGAGTTGATATTTTTGTGGATAAGGCTGCGTGAATAAATGAATACAGTGACATGCTCAAGAAACAAATGGTAAGAGGCAAATGTCAAAATGTTAAAAGAATAAAATTTTGTGCCACGCGCAAAGGAAGGCAAATTTGATTTCCATATTCTTCTAATCAATTAATTCCCCTTTAATTGCCTTTAATTGATTTCAATTGATTACCTTATCCCTTTTAATTACCCTCCTTAATTGATTTCAATTAATTACCATATTACCAATTAATTATCCTCCTTTAATTACATACTCAAATTTGGTTACTAACTTAATTAGTTAATTAACCCTTTTTGTTAATTATCAATCCTGCGACGTCTCACATTAATCCGTCCGCTTTGTAGGCACTGGTAGCCGGACTGGTTACACGGGCAGATTTCTCCTACAAAATGGGGATTAACCTCGTGTCCTCATGCCATTAACCAAAAGAATTAACTTATTTATCTTTCATCAATTTTATTAATTTGCATTAATTATTCAATAAATTAATTCTGGTCAACTACTGAAATTTTACAATTAATTTCTCTATTAATTGTCATAAATTTCTTTTTGAAATATCTATTAATTGTCATTAACTCCATTTTAAAATATCCGTATGTGCCTTTCTTCAAGTTTGGAATTGCTAACTAGGAATAAGGTAGATTTATCAAATAAATTGATTGTAAGTTTCATTGTTTTAAATTGCTTAACAATGTTCACTGCTAACATAATTAATATGTCAAAATTGAGAATATTCCACCAACATGATTTGCATGTCATAACCTACCAAATTAACATAATTAATTAACTGCTTTAATACGTTACAAATTTTCTCCTTTTCATTATTTTTAGGGAATGGGTATAACAACAGATATTATGATAATATCCAAAACATTTAGTTACCACACACTTCATTATACATTATAAAAATTTCCTTTTTTTTTTCTTCTTCTTAAATTTAGTTACAAAAATCATATTAAATTAACGAGTTTAATTCTCTAAATTAAATATTTAAACAATATTGGTAAACACAATTTATATAAATTATATTCCTAAAAACAAAAAAATTAAAAGAAATAAATAGCTAAAAACTAGGGCTGTTACACTCTCCCCCACTTAAGAACTTTTCGTCCTCGAAAAGGAACAAAAGAAAAGAAACAAAGGAAGATAAGCTAGATAAACAAGAACTTTAAACGAATAGTTCCGGATTTGAAGCACGAAGAAGATCTTCTAGAATCGGTTTTACTCTTTTCAGTTCGACCGTCGGTCTATGGGTGGTAAGCGGTGCTCAGGCCCCGATGAGTAACAAAGATTTTTAAAGATTATAGAAAAGATTTCTAAATAGACTGGTATAAGCAATAGCCTCCTCATTCTGTAGCAGATAGGGAAACCAAGGACACTTAAAGATAGTTTGAAAACAAATAAGATAATAAATTTGCAATCATAATGCTTTGAAATCATTAAATTTATAAATATTATCATTTGGAAATCATGCTACTAAAATCATAATACCTTTAAAATAATCTTCATTTATACCTTTTAAATTCAATGCCAAACAAAATTCATTTCAAGGTTGAAATATTCCTAAGTTCATTTATAAAAAAAATTTCCAAAACATTTTATTTTTAGAAACAGCAGCACTCATAATATGCTATAGTAGATATAATAGTATTCCTAATCAGTTTATTATGTACTTAACTCTGAATTTTAACAAATAACCTAACACTTTATTAAAAATACTTATCTTATAAATAAGATATTCCTTCAATAAGTTACCCTTGAATTTCCATTTGAAAACCAATTCTCAATTATCAAAATTTAGTGATATTAGAATACGTCTTAACTATTTATTTAGACATCAATTAAACTATGATTTGAAGATATATAATCCTTACTCCAAAAATATCCCTTTCAAATATATTTTCCTTATTCAAAGATACCTTGTTTATTACACAAACATATTCATTTCAGGAAATAACCTTTTATTAAAATCTCTTGGTTAGATTTACGGCTCCATATTAAATTAATTTGATTATTAAGACATTTGAATAAAATTCCTTAAATTCCTTTTCCTTATTTATCCCCATTAATCTTTTATAACTAAAATTTAAGTGTATAATATTTATTATAACCACTCATAAAATCCTTTTATATTGTATATTATCCAATTACATGTTAACTTTTGAAAATCAAGGTAAGTTATATTAAATGAAATTGGGTGTTATACAAATAAAACTTTCAATTTAATTATCTCCAATTGGAACCTTTTTATTCAAATTTTTGTTATTATATTTATTTTCCTTCCTCAAGATAACTTTAAGAATTAAATTCCTGATTCCCTTCAAACCATTTAGAGATAACTAAATATATATACCTAATATGTCAAATCAAATTTAAATTATATATCTATATATATTAAGTCATACTTTAGAAATTCAAATCAATTAAAATCTCAAGGAAACACTGTAGCCAGACTACAGAATGGTCTTTTCACTTCGAAACTCGAAAATGAATGTCGATGATGCTGCAGTCATCACCGAAATTATTTTCCAGTGACAAAGAGAAAAGCACTAATTTTAAAATTTCTTTGGAAACAAATTTCTATACAAAAATACTTATTACATCCTTTTAAAATTTAAACACAAGGTTTGAAATCATCAGAAATTTAATTCTCAAGTTTTAGTTTTAAATTCATTTCTGTTTCCAAATTAATTTATAACCATTGTTTTATATTCACTTATTTATTAGACAAACACATGGCTTACAACACCATAAAAAAAATCAAAACTATTATCTCTTGACAACTAGTTAAATTAATTATAAAATTTTGAAAATTATACTCATATATATAATATTAGATTTTAATTTCAAATATAGGAATAAACTTCTCAAACCAGGATAGAGACTCAAATTTGATGAACTCAAATCAAATAGAATTCAAGATAAATTGAAATCAGAAGATCAGAATAAGGAAACTGGGTAAGTCTATATAAGTCGCGGACAACCTTGACCTAGTCATCCGTGACTTAAAGAGCCATATCGATGTGGTTGGGGTAAATCTACATTTGATCCGAAGAGATAGAATTTGGAATAACCAAAGATACTAGCATATAAACCGAGGATAAATATAAATCTCCGGTGAATCAATGCTAATGGTAAAGGAGTTTCACCCCTTTATTAGAATAACGGCGAGACCGCCAATTTACAATAAAGATCATCCGAAGTGGAGTTATGAGATACTCCAGAATCTAAAGCAGATGAAAAAGTGAGGGATACGAATGAGCTTTGGAACCGTAGGGAATGTTCCAAAATTCGAAAAGAGAGTGGTTCAATCTCGAATGAACGTGATTCTGTAAATCAAATTTACCATACATTCTAAGTTTTGCCTAGAACCTGGCTCTGATACCAAATGTAACGTCCCAATATTTTCAACCATTCGCATCCGCACATTGTCGGACTTGAATTGTTCAAAATACTGCGTTGTAGAATAAATTTGGCAAAACTCAGAATATACAATAAATAGATCACAGAATCACATACACAGATATCAGAATCTCGCAGCGGAAATTAAAAATTTAGTGGTTCATGAAGCCACTGATATAACTTCAACAAAACAGAACTTACATTGTCTATAATCCTCAATACAAATTTTAAGACATAAATAGAGATAGAGTCTTCAAAGTCTTGAATTCCAGAAAAGATAAAGGCTGAAACAACTTCCAGCAGCGCGAATGATCTACTGAGTGTCCTAGCTACGGAGAAGAAATTGAAGCTGCAACTCAGGCTGACCCGAGCGTAAAAATAAAACATAACACTCGAGTCAGGACATACATACTTATATAATGTAAGCTAATCCAAGTGTACTGTAATATAGAGCAAGTAACTTAAAGGATGCTTGGGACCGCCCATCCTCTAAGGATCCGTCAAACTATTTACTATGTAGTATATTGCGCTATTATACTAGTGTCTATTTATAAAATAAACTTACTTTTTAATAGCGTTAAGGGGTTACCCATATAGCCCTTAACACGTAATAGTCCCAGTAGTCCATCCAATATCATAGTCCCTCCTGATCGGGAAGCCACTAGAGGATACCACACGGGCTACGGGAGAAAACCAAACTCGTACAAGGCGCGATAGGGTAGGTGACACGGCACAACTAGGCAATGCCAGGGTAGATATACCAATTGCTATCTAGGCTGATGGTAACGCGCAGCGCGCAGCTGCCGCCCACCTCGAACTAACTCCCCCAAAATCAAAATATAGAAGTGGCCACTGAATCAATCCAAGATCATAGTATAATATCGAAGAGGAGCGTCCGATCAGAGGAATGACCTCATTGGCCTGGAATTGCTCCTGTTTTAGCCACCTTATGCCAACTCACGGGAGTCGGGTCCACGTATTTACCTTACAGGAAACGCCACCACCGACCTACTTCATTCTGGAATCTCCACCGCGTACACGGTTGGTCAAAGTGGTTTTCGGTATCGACAGAGAGTATGTCCATATCCGATCCCGGTCTCTTTGCCAACCCATCGTTATTATAACCCGTGGTCATTTAAAAACAATTTATACTTTAAAACCAGTATAAACATTTCCATTTCAAAACTATAAATACGATATCATTTAAAACCCAAAACAACATGATATCGTTATATTCAAATATAATTCTTTTCCAAAACCATACTGCTTAAAATTTATAATATCTGGAAACCAAATATTTGAATTATACCTTTAAACCATAATATATTGGAAATTTTTCTTTAAAAAAACATAACTCCCAAAACACAAATGGTTTGGATATAAATGGTTTAACTTTATGGTTACTTTGTAAAGAAGATAATTTACATAGCTTTACAAATATATTTCTTTATTTTAAACCATAATTTAAATATCACTTCATGTTCCCAAGACCATTTCAATTCCTATATATATATCCAATTGGAGTATTAATATTCAAAACTAAGGTTGGATATTTTTTCTTTCAACAAATTAGTGTTTATTATTTCGTCTTGAATATTCCCATAAATTCCATAGATAAAACTCCAAAATTATGCCATTAAATAATTTCAAAATTTACTTAACACTAGAATGTTCATCTTAAATTTATTAAGAAAAATCCAGTTATAAATCTCATATCTTAAAGGTCTCCAAAACTTAAACATAAATATAATTTATCAAATTCCTTAAATTTCAAAACAATCAAATTCCAGATTCTATAGCACTTAGGAAATGCTACCTAAAGTTACGGGTAAAACTAGTCCAATTTCAAAAGACAGCATTTAAATGCTTTAGTAGATTGTTTAACTTAATAAATATTTTCAAATATAACTTATATATATATTTCTTAACTGAAATCTTATCCTTTCAAAAATCCAGAATTTCCAAAATAAGTTATATTCCAAAATTTTATTCAAATATTTATTTATTTATTTATTAACATTTATAACTCATTCAAAATCAATATAAAATCCTTTAAAGATATTAAATCAAATATTTAACTTCCAAAATAATTTTAAATATTTCAGAAAATATTATAAGGACCACGGGCCTGTATATAGTTTTCTAGCCTAGGTCAAGTGATACGGATTTATATCATTTCAATCCGTTTACAAACCCCGGGTTCTATCATTTCAAACCCGCAATCCCAAGTTAACAGTTAAACAGTTAACATAATAATAGCACAGTAATCATCATTTAGGCCTATCATTTCAGCCCACAACAATCTAAATTTAACAGGGAACTTGCAGTGGTGATTTAAGCAGTAAATAAACAATAATATAATATAACTGCAGAAATAATACAACAGATAATAACTGATGAGGTGTCAATTTAAATGGGATTCATCATTCTACGTTATACTACAGACAGATAATATTTAAATAAATTTTTTACACATACACTTGCAATAATTCACAAAATATATGTACATATGTCTGGTGAGAAATACTCACCTTAAACGCTGCAGTGGATCTAAATCAATGTGACGACCCGACTTCCTACCTCCAGGAAATCGCATCATTTTGAAGAAAGAAAGGGATAGAAGAAGAAAAGAAAGAGAAAGAAGAAAGACAACAACATCAGAGAACTCACAGCGGAACGAATAAAATATAATAATTAACATAAAATATTACATAGTATCAGATTACATCAGAGTTACACAACTATACAACACATATTAGACAGTTATAAACATCTGTCTAATTCATACAACTCAAGTACAACAGAAGAAACAGATACCAAACACAGCGGAACCATAACATATCTACACGTCGAAGCCTCCTGCTCCATTACTCCTCCAGAATTCGTCAAGCTAACCTGAATCACTTGACTACTCATACGTAATATGAGTACCCAAGAGTTTAATAAAACAGAAAATAAACACTCGGGTCAGACAGGGGTCTGGTGTGAGTAAACGGTTTAAAATTGCTTAACTTTAGAAAACCTTTGGAAGAAAAAGTATCACGTAAGACTTCCCACACATAAACATGGAAAAGTTTTTACCTTACGCTAACCAAAACATTTGATAGGAAATCCAGTGATATTATAATAGTGTCTAGGGTTTTCAAAATAAATTACAGAAATAGCTGGAATGCTTGCATCTCACGTTCCAACATAGTTGGGCACAATCAAAACCGTACAGGCACTTATTGGATTTTGGATTCCATCAATGGCAGGGCTACTGGGGTACCGCCCGTCACAGTACGTGGCCTAGATCACCGTACCGAGGAGCCACCCTAACTCCCCTGCAACACAAGGCCGGACCCATCCCTTACTGGATAGTTCCGAACAAGACAACCCCGGCGGTTGTCCGGATCAACCGCCCCACACAGCCGAATATAAAGGGACCTCTAGACAGGGGTAAATCTTGCTCTCCAGTGGGAGCTACCCACGAAGCCTTGCTGCACCTCCCCTGTTTTAGCCATTCCCGGTTGATGAGGCTTGAGGCTGCGATTACCTTTATAGAACAAATCACTTAGAATGCTCATCGTCCACCTGACGATGTTCTGAAAGCATTCAATCCATACAAGTTCGTTCCGGGTTCGAACGAAACCGAAGGCACTATCTCGTTGCACTCATATTGGAATCACCCTCAGAGTCAACGACCATAGCCCTTGCACTCTAATCTCCATCTCGAATCTATAAGAACTATTCCGTCAAACTCATTACGGAATCACCCACAGAGTTATACTGACGTATAGCCCTTATACCTCGAGTCTTCACTTGCTCCACTTGGATTAACGACCTAACGTTTAATTGGAATCGATGTGGTTTTCGGATATCCAAATATGGAAACCCGATCCCGGTCTCACCGAATCCAAACGCCATTTTAATGTCCAAGTTGTACTTAAGGGATTTAACAATTAACTTATTCAGGATGATATAAACAGATAGATGAATAACATTATCATTATAGATAATTCATAACAACATTCATCTCACAAAGCAGCATTCACAACATTGATATCCAAATCATCCAATATCAACCTAACACCCAGTATCAATCATCCATTATCATTCAACATCCAATATCAATCATTCAATATCAACCAATCATCCAAAGCAGAATTGATTAACTCTTAATAAGTTTAATTAACCTCTAATTAAATTAATTACTATCCTTTAATCACTTGGATTATCTTACTCCTGCTTCATTGATTTATTACAAATCAATTCATTTATCATTCCTTAATGATCTTCCTAATTAATCTCCCTAGATTAATTATCCTTTAATCATATTCAAGTAATTATCCATAACCATATTCAGTAATTAACCTTTAATTACTATCATTAATTACAATAATTAATGATCCTTCATTGATTAATTAATTACATTAATCTTTAATTAATTACAATTAATTAATCACACTTAAATTAATTACTTTAATTAATTACTTACATTAATTATATTAATTAATAATCTTTACTAATTAATAATCCTTTAATTAATTAAATAATTAACTTGTAATTAATTATCTCATTAACCATAAACAGTAATTAATTACTTATCTTAATTAATTAACTTCTTAATTATATTAATCCTTGATTAATAAATCAAATTAATTAATCTTTAATTACTTCATTAAGTAATTATTAAACAATTTAAATTAATAATTAATCCTTAATTAATTACTTTATTAATTAATTACTATCTTAAATTAATTACTCTTAGTAATTAATCTTGAATTAAATCTCATTCATTAATTAATCATATTAATTAATTAACTAAAATAAATTAAGTAAATTAACTCTTAATTACTTACATAAGTAATTATCTCTAATTACTTCTATTAATAAAATTTACTTAACAAATAATTAATTTCAACATTGAATAATTCTTAATTCATTAACAAATTAATTACTTCATAATTAATTAACTTTAAAACAATTAAGCCAATCAATTTCATAATTGATAACATTAAGTGATCCCATTAATCATTTCCAATTAATTACTACCATGAGTAACTCCTCCAATTACTTCCATAAGTAATTACCATTCTAATTACATTCAAAAATTAACCATTGATTACTTCATTAAGTAATTACACTTAATTAATCCATAATTAAGTGATTATTTAAAATTAATAAATAATTAACTAATTATTTAAAATTAATTAAACAATTAATTAATTAATTACTTCTTTATATTTCAAAATCCTTACTTAAGAATTCATAAATCTTAATAACAAATCATATTTATTAAGTATTCTCAAATTCGTATCAAAATAATTTAACCTTATTTATCTTATAAATAAATTATTTGAATTAAACCAAATTTTAAATATCTTAAAAACAAATTATCAATTTGGTTTATAGAATTAAAACTTAACCTTATTTAAATTTTAAAGCATTTAGAAATCAAATTTGAAAATTTTAAAATACTTTAAGTATCTAAATTTATACTTGTACATTTCAATATAAATTTGAAACTTTGTTTTACCTCTTTACTTCAAAATTTACTTGAGACCTTGATTCGTATTGAATTCACTTAATACTTTAAAGGTTTAATTAACATTTTCTTAAAGAAAACAAGTTTAAATTTGTAAATTAACTCCCTTTAATAAGATCTTTAACATGATTTCCATTTATTTATTCAGCAAGTTAATTCTGAACTTCACCTCACTACACAGTACAAACCAAACAGGCATCTCCTAATCTCAAGTTACCCACCTACGAAATCCATGTGCTCCTCGCGTCACTCACCTTTCATTACTGCATCGAGTCGATTGCAAGTAAATATAAAAACTCTTCGTGTTGAACTCGATACACATCTTCCCCAAACTCCCATTCCCAGCTCAAAGCATCTCCGTGCACACACTGTGCTCGTGCACCTAGCACGGCAATCCCATCGACGTCGAGCCCTCCTCTGACCTTCACCAAGTCGGCGGCAACCTCATAGCACCATCCCTCAACCCAGAACTAAAAATTGGAGTACGAATCAAAATTCGAGCATCTGCTCGAGACTCAGAAATAACCACGATCACCAAAATTTCCCAACGCCGATCATCTCGTTGCCGTTCCACCTTGCCGAACCCACCATAGAGACGCCACAACCCCACGCTAAGTTTCCCTCAAGAAGCGATCACCTCCGTTCCTCAGTTCGTGACGCAATTGCCTCAGTACCCACGGCAAACTAAACTCACTGCAAAACCCTATTTCATTCGATTCCCATCAATTTACTCAATAGAAAAATCAATTTGTATTTTTCCTTCAATCCTTAGCCCAAAGGCTTGCTTCACCCACAAAATCAATTCAAAACAACAACTGAATCAAAAACAATTCACCAAAGTTCCCAAAACACTCAAACCCAAATTTCGAATAAATTACCACACTAAAAATTACAAACTTCATATCTAAATTCATGATTTTACATCCAGATTACATGCATGGAGTTGAATTTTGAATTTAAGAAAATAAATTTTTAACAAATATTCATGTTCCTCTGTAATCTTTACTTAATTCATGTTTTATGATATTAAAAATTTCCAGACTATTTTAAAATCTTTATTATACAATTACAAATCTATTTCATTCAAATACTAAAGACTAATATGGTTTTGAGTTGTTGGCATTGAATTTCTTTGAATAGAAATAAACCTGGACATATAACAGTGATGTAAATATTCACTGACTTCTCACCACATAGCATATATACAAATATGCATTCAAATTCAGGCATACATATAAACATATCATATCACTTTACTTCAAACTTAATTCATATTTTCCAGATAAATTTTTAAAGGTGAAATTGTTTTTGAGATAAAGATTTACTCACATGTTAAATGCAGAGAGCAGAGAGCAGAAAACAAAGCATGTAGTTAAACAAATAAAACTGTTTTTAAAAGAGGTTTTACTCACCTTTTTATCTGCAGGGTAGATTATCTTAATTCCAGGCTTTGAATTTTAGAATCTGAAGAAAACTTTGATTCATTTTCCAGGCTTGCTGTTTTGAAACTTAAATCCATGCATGCATCAAATTGATGTTGATCTCCCTTTGCATGTTTCCAGATTAATGATTAAAAGATTAAATCTTGCTGAAGAACTCCACTTGAAAATGCAGGTTTGAATATTATGTTTTAAACTTGCTTTTTGATTTGATTTTTTTTAGTTGCAGGTTGAAGATAATATGTAGTTGCAGATTTTAATTTTAAGTTTTCAGATTTGCCATTAAAACATGAAAGAATGAAGAAAGAAAGTTTTTGAGAAAACTGATTTTTCTTCTTAATACATTTATTAAAAATTACAATGAAAACATTGCCACTTGTTTTTAAATTGGACAAGTGTCTTAAACATATTTTAAAAGTTTACAAGTGTTAAGAAAAAGATTATTATGTTTATATACTTATCTTACTAAGTATTATGCTTTGTTAATTATGTAAATATGGATTTATATTAATCTATTTTAAACTATAGTATTTTATGTCAAAACAATCAACACATACACATTTGAATTTTAATAATCCTTTATTTAGCTTAAATGTAGATATAAACTTACACATTTTTTTAAAAAAAAACAAACAACTATTTATATTTTGGAAACAAATCTTGAATAAATCTTTAAATTAACTTTTGAAAATATTCATTTTTAAAACAAAGCTTGTTTGAATCCTTTTTAAACAATCTTATCTAAATAACAATTATCCTGTATTTGAAAACAAATGAATTAATCTAAATTATCTTTTGAAAATCTTATTGAATTTAAAACAAAACTTTAAAATTGCAGTATTCATTCATACATAAATTATTGACAGATTAAATTAAATTTTCAAAACAATATCAAATTATAACATATACATACATATATATTACAATTTGAAAATCCAACCTTAAATTAAAACAAAGATATTATATTCACAATATATATCAAATGTATATATTTTAAATAGAGTAAAAATTTATTAGCTTTGACAAAAATAATTCTTATCAATTTTATTGCCATATTACAAATTTATTAACCTTTAAACAATTAAATTTAACCAACTTAAATTAAAATTACAAAGAAAATCATTAAACCCATTAAATTATTTACACAGATTATTAAATCGATATTGCCCAAAATTCCGGGTCGTTACAATCCTCCCCCCTTAAAAGAATTTCGTCCCCGAAATTTAAAAGCAAAGTTAATTTAATAACCCAGCAAAGATTTTAATTCAATTAGCAAAGCATTCCTAACAACCAGTAACTAACAATCAAAGCAATCAATCACACAAACAAACTTAACTAATTATTCTGACATAAATCAGAGTAAAATTCTAATACTATCCCGAGTTTCCCAAGTAAAAATCACCGGGAGACTCGCTCTACAAAGCTAAACTAACAAACAAACTATACCACCAAAATCCAGAGCTCCACTCTTCTCTAGATCCCTCAATCTGAAAAGAATATCAGATTTATTCTCAAATCCAGCTCAACATCCAACTCCAACTGAACTACAGATTCAACGACCAATAATGAATTATACACGTACTCCCTCAGAGATACGTGAAATAAAATGAACTCCAGCTATCCAAACTGGCAATTCAATCTCATAGACATCAAATCTTATCTTATCAGAACACAGATAAGAAATCTCAAATGCCAAAGCACTAACCAACAAATCTTACTCAATTTCTTCTCTCTTAACCAGAGAAATCTAACAGCACTGAAGTCTCCAACTTCGAATTCCAACACTCCTTATCTCATATCTTTATTTCTCGACAGATAATTCTGGACTGCTAATCTTTTCCTGATCAGCTCAACCTATGCTGATACTTCCAGAAACAGCTAGACCAAAACATACAAGCTTCAGGATCCTATCCAACGGAAAACTCTTCCAAAATCCGTCGAAATCCAGAACACAAACTCTACTACCCAAGCAAAGGCAAACAGAACTTATTTCCTTCCTTGTACAGCTGCTAGCTCGCTTCCGCTGTACAACTCTGATTCTGAAATAGAAGAGAATACTGTTGATGAACACAAATGCAAACTTATCCAATATATACCAGAAACTTTGTTCATCAAATCCATATAACCTTAGTGACTCATCTAACTTAGTCACACAACCTTACACAGAATCCAATTCAAAAGCTAGATCTAACCAAATCCAAATTCGAAAAATTGTTGAGCCGCTACACCAACTCTACTTCTCCAAGAGCCATCCTACAACCAGGCTAGCTACCAAAATCACCTCTGGAATCAAAACAATACAGAACTCAACTCCAGATGCAGACGAACTTCTGATTACCTCAGTAGCTCCTATTTCCTCATGAGAATCCTCAGTCTCAAACAAAGAATGCTCAAGAAAATTCCAAACCAATCACAAGTCACTTTTGCGATCCAACCTAATTCGGATTCCAAAGAAACTGTCCTCACTTTACCAATTAGAACAGCTTTAAGCTTTTCCAAACAAGGTTAATTCTTCAAGATAACTTCCACCAACTGCTCGGACTGCTACAAGAAGAACCACAAAGATTCCTGAACCATCCGAGAAACAATCAACTCTGCTGCTTCCAACTCTATCTCGGTGATATTGCAAGGCTAAAAGACCTTCTTGTCAGCACACCGAACACTTTCGAGTTGCACTGCTACCACCGCTATCAAAGACTCCAAATCCAAATGCTTCTCGAAAACCAAAACTATCTACAAACCACACAGTGGACCTCCGAGATGGCAGATAACCCCAAAAGAAATTCGGCTCCAAACCAAGCATCAACACCTCACTCTCCTTAAAATACGACAAATGAGACCATGTCGAAGCAAAGCAACTTATAGAACTTAGTCTCATATTCCATAACAGCCAACTTCCATATTGAAGATCCAGATAACTTCTATACAGACGAGTCTTCCCTGAGGCAGGTAAGACTGCTCCTCAACCACTTCTAAAACTACTTCAAGAGAAAACACCTTCAGAAAATATCCAAGGAGACTGCATCTCATCATGCAGTTATCAAGATACCATCACTTACTACTGCACCACCAACAAATCCAAACTTAAGAATAATTCGCTCACCCGAGCGAAATCCAAACTTACACTTCAAAGATAAACTCCGAATCTTCAAAAGATTTCCTTCGGATATAAGAATAATCCTTACTCCAAACAACAAATCTCACTCGAGACGGTATTAGGTTTACAGTCTCGACAAAAACTTCCAACCTCAAACATATGGACCTCTTCCATCAGTGGTAATCGTGTTACACACACACACACACCACTACTCCACTATCTACCTTTATAACTTATGTTGGAAAATCCGAACAGATAACCCAACCGATTAGGTAGATATAAATATATATATATATAGTTAGATATACAAACTACAAATACGGTCTCTCAAGAAAGACACCATTACAGAGCCTAGGTATTCACTCAACCTAACGCTCTGATACCAAGTGTGACGACCCGACTTCCTACCTCCAGGAAATCGCATCATTTTGAAGAAAGAAAGGGATAGAAGAAGAAAAGAAAGAGAAAGAAGAAAGACAACAACATCAGAGAACTCACAGCGGAACGAATAAAATATAATAATTAACATAAAATATTACATAGTATCAGATTACATCAGAGTTACACAACTATACAACACATATTAGACAGTTATAAACATCTGTCTAATTCATACAACTCAAGTACAACAGAAGAAACAGATACCAAACACAGCGGAACCATAACATATCTACACGTCGAAGCCTCCTGCTCCATTACTCCTCCAGAATTCGTCAAGCTAACCTGAATCACTTGACTACTCATACGTAATATGAGTACCCAAGAGTTTAATAAAACAGAAAATAAACACTCGGGTCAGACAGGGGTCTGGTGTGAGTAAACGGTTTAAAATTGCTTAACTTTAGAAAACCTTTGGAAGAAAAAGTATCACGTAAGACTTCCCACACATAAACATGGAAAAGTTTTTACCTTACGCTAACCAAAACATTTGATAGGAAATCCAGTGATATTATAATAGTGTCTAGGGTTTTCAAAATAAATTACAGAAATAGCTGGAATGCTTGCATCTCACGTTCCAACATAGTTGGGCACAATCAAAACCGTACAGGCACTTATTGGATTTTGGATTCCATCAATGGCAGGGCTACTGGGGTACCGCCCGTCACAGTACGTGGCCTAGATCACCGTACCGAGGAGCCACCCTAACTCCCCTGCAACACAAGGCCGGACCCATCCCTTACTGGATAGTTCCGAACAAGACAACCCCGGCGGTTGTCCGGATCAACCGCCCCACACAGCCGAATATAAAGGGACCTCTAGACAGGGGTAAATCTTGCTCTCCAGTGGGAGCTACCCACGAAGCCTTGCTGCACCTCCCCTGTTTTAGCCATTCCCGGTTGATGAGGCTTGAGGCTGCGATTACCTTTATAGAACAAATCACTTAGAATGCTCATCGTCCACCTGACGATGTTCTGAAAGCATTCAATCCATACAAGTTCGTTCCGGGTTCGAACGAAACCGAAGGCACTATCTCGTTGCACTCATATTGGAATCACCCTCAGAGTCAACGACCATAGCCCTTGCACTCTAATCTCCATCTCGAATCTATAAGAACTATTCCGTCAAACTCATTACGGAATCACCCACAGAGTTATACTGACGTATAGCCCTTATACCTCGAGTCTTCACTTGCTCCACTTGGATTAACGACCTAACGTTTAATTGGAATCGATGTGGTTTTCGGATATCCAAATATGGAAACCCGATCCCGGTCTCACCGAATCCAAACGCCATTTTAATGTCCAAGTTGTACTTAAGGGATTTAACAATTAACTTATTCAGGATGATATAAACAGATAGATGAATAACATTATCATTATAGATAATTCATAACAACATTCATCTCACAAAGCAGCATTCACAACATTGATATCCAAATCATCCAATATCAACCTAACACCCAGTATCAATCATCCATTATCATTCAACATCCAATATCAATCATTCAATATCAACCAATCATCCAAAGCAGAATTGATTAACTCTTAATAAGTTTAATTAACCTCTAATTAAATTAATTACTATCCTTTAATCACTTGGATTATCTTACTCCTGCTTCATTGATTTATTACAAATCAATTCATTTATCATTCCTTAATGATCTTCCTAATTAATCTCCCTAGATTAATTATCCTTTAATCATATTCAAGTAATTATCCATAACCATATTCAGTAATTAACCTTTAATTACTATCATTAATTACAATAATTAATGATCCTTCATTGATTAATTAATTACATTAATCTTTAATTAATTACAATTAATTAATCACACTTAAATTAATTACTTTAATTAATTACTTACATTAATTATATTAATTAATAATCTTTACTAATTAATAATCCTTTAATTAATTAAATAATTAACTTGTAATTAATTATCTCATTAACCATAAACAGTAATTAATTACTTATCTTAATTAATTAACTTCTTAATTATATTAATCCTTGATTAATAAATCAAATTAATTAATCTTTAATTACTTCATTAAGTAATTATTAAACAATTTAAATTAATAATTAATCCTTAATTAATTACTTTATTAATTAATTACTATCTTAAATTAATTACTCTTAGTAATTAATCTTGAATTAAATCTCATTCATTAATTAATCATATTAATTAATTAACTAAAATAAATTAAGTAAATTAACTCTTAATTACTTACATAAGTAATTATCTCTAATTACTTCTATTAATAAAATTTACTTAACAAATAATTAATTTCAACATTGAATAATTCTTAATTCATTAACAAATTAATTACTTCATAATTAATTAACTTTAAAACAATTAAGCCAATCAATTTCATAATTGATAACATTAAGTGATCCCATTAATCATTTCCAATTAATTACTACCATGAGTAACTCCTCCAATTACTTCCATAAGTAATTACCATTCTAATTACATTCAAAAATTAACCATTGATTACTTCATTAAGTAATTACACTTAATTAATCCATAATTAAGTGATTATTTAAAATTAATAAATAATTAACTAATTATTTAAAATTAATTAAACAATTAATTAATTAATTACTTCTTTATATTTCAAAATCCTTAATTAAGAATTCATAAATCTTAATAACAAATCATATTTATTAAGTATTCTCAAATTCGTATCAAAATAATTTAACCTTATTTATCTTATAAATAAATTATTTGAATTAAACCAAATTTTAAATATCTTAAAAACAAATTATCAATTTGGTTTATAGAATTAAAACTTAACCTTATTTAAATTTTAAAGCATTTAGAAATCAAATTTGAAAATTTTAAAATACTTTAAGTATCTAAATTTATACTTGTACATTTCAATATAAATTTGAAACTTTGTTTTACCTCTTTACTTCAAAATTTACTTGAGACCTTGATTCATATTGAATTCACTTAATACTTTAAAGGTTTAATTAACATTTTCTTAAAGAAAACAAGTTTAAATTTGTAAATTAACTCCCTTTAATAAGATCTTTAACATGATTTCCATTTATTTATTCAGCAAGTTAATTCTGAACTTCACCTCACTACACAGTACAAACCAAACAGGCATCTCCTAATCTCAAGTTACCCACCTACGAAATCCATGTGCTCCTCGCGTCACTCACCTTTCATTACTGCATCGAGTCGATTGCAAGTAAATATAAAAACTCTTCGTGTTGAACTCGATACACATCTTCCCCAAACTCCCATTCCCAGCTCAAAGCATCTCCGTGCACACACTGTGCTCGTGCACCTAGCACGGCAATCCCATCGACGTCGAGCCCTCCTCTGACCTTCACCAAGTCGGCGGCAACCTCATAGCACCATCCCTCAACCCAGAACTAAAAATTGGAGTACGAATCAAAATTCGAGCATCTGCTCGAGACTCAGAAATAACCACGATCACCAAAATTTCCCAACGCCGATCATCTCGTTGCCGTTCCACCTTGCCGAACCCACCATAGAGACGCCACAACCCCACGCTAAGTTTCCCTCAAGAAGCGATCACCTCCGTTCCTCAGTTCGTGACGCAATTGCCTCAGTACCCACGGCAAACTAAACTCACTGCAAAACCCTATTTCATTCGATTCCCATCAATTTACTCAATAGAAAAATCAATTTGTATTTTTCCTTCAATCCTTAGCCCAAAGGCTTGCTTCACCCACAAAATCAATTCAAAACAACAACTGAATCAAAAACAATTCACCAAAGTTCCCAAAACACTCAAACCCAAATTTCGAATAAATTACCACACTAAAAATTACAAACTTCATATCTAAATTCATGATTTTACATCCAGATTACATGCATGGAGTTGAATTTTGAATTTAAGAAAATAAATTTTTAACAAATATTCATGTTCCTCTGTAATCTTTACTTAATTCATGTTTTATGATATTAAAAATTTCCAGACTATTTTAAAATCTTTATTATACAATTACAAATCTATTTCATTCAAATACTAAAGACTAATATGGTTTTGAGTTGTTGGCATTGAATTTCTTTGAATAGAAATAAACCTGGACATATAACAGTGATGTAAATATTCACTGACTTCTCACCACATAGCATATATACAAATATGCATTCAAATTCAGGCATACATATAAACATATCATATCACTTTACTTCAAACTTAATTCATATTTTCCAGATAAATTTTTAAAGGTGAAATTGTTTTTGAGATAAAGATTTACTCACATGTTAAATGCAGAGAGCAGAGAGCAGAAAACAAAGCATGTAGTTAAACAAATAAAACTGTTTTTAAAAGAGGTTTTACTCACCTTTTTATCTGCAGGGTAGATTATCTTAATTCCAGGCTTTGAATTTTAGAATCTGAAGAAAACTTTGATTCATTTTCCAGGCTTGCTGTTTTGAAACTTAAATCCATGCATGCATCAAATTGATGTTGATCTCCCTTTGCATGTTTCCAGATTAATGATTAAAAGATTAAATCTTGCTGAAGAACTCCACTTGAAAATGCAGGTTTGAATATTATGTTTTAAACTTGCTTTTTGATTTGATTTTTTTTAGTTGCAGGTTGAAGATAATATGTAGTTGCAGATTTTAATTTTAAGTTTTCAGATTTGCCATTAAAACATGAAAGAATGAAGAAAGAAAGTTTTTGAGAAAACTGATTTTTCTTCTTAATACATTTATTAAAAATTACAATGAAAACATTGCCACTTGTTTTTAAATTGGACAAGTGTCTTAAACATATTTTAAAAGTTTACAAGTGTTAAGAAAAAGATTATTATGTTTATATACTTATCTTACTAAGTATTATGCTTTGTTAATTATGTAAATATGGATTTATATTAATCTATTTTAAACTATAGTATTTTATGTCAAAACAATCAACACATACACATTTGAATTTTAATAATCCTTTATTTAGCTTAAATGTAGATATAAACTTACACATTTTTTAAAAAAAAAACAAACAACTATTTATATTTTGGAAACAAATCTTGAATAAATCTTTAAATTAACTTTTGAAAATATTCATTTTTAAAACAAAGCTTGTTTGAATCCTTTTTAAACAATCTTATCTAAATAACAATTATCCTGTATTTGAAAACAAATGAATTAATCTAAATTATCTTTTGAAAATCTTATTGAATTTAAAACAAAACTTTAAAATTGCAGTATTCATTCATACATAAATTATTGACAGATTAAATTAAATTTTCAAAACAATATCAAATTATAACATATACATACATATATATTACAATTTGAAAATCCAACCTTAAATTAAAACAAAGATATTATATTCACAATATATATCAAATGTATATATTTTAAATAGAGTAAAAATTTATTAGCTTTGACAAAAATAATTCTTATCAATTTTATTGCCATATTACAAATTTATTAACCTTTAAACAATTAAATTTAACCAACTTAAATTAAAATTACAAAGAAAATCATTAAACCCATTAAATTATTTACACAGATTATTAAATCGATATTGCCCAAAATTCCGGGTCGTTACAATCCTCCCCCCCTTAAAAGAATTTCGTCCCCGAAATTTAAAAGCAAAGTTAATTTAATAACCCAGCAAAGATTTTAATTCAATTAGCAAAGCATTCCTAACAACCAGTAACTAACAATCAAAGCAATCAATCACACAAACAAACTTAACTAATTATTCTGACATAAATCAGAGTAAAATTCTAATACTATCCCGAGTTTCCCAAGTAAAAATCACCGGGAGACTCGCTCTACAAAGCTAAACTAACAAACAAACTATACCACCAAAATCCAGAGCTCCACTCTTCTCTAGATCCCTCAATCTGAAAAGAATATCAGATTTATTCTCAAATCCAGCTCAACATCCAACTCCAACTGAACTACAGATTCAACGACCAATAATGAATTATACACGTACTCCCTCAGAGATACGTGAAATAAAATGAACTCCAGCTATCCAAACTGGCAATTCAATCTCATAGACATCAAATCTTATCTTATCAGAACACAGATAAGAAATCTCAAATGCCAAAGCACTAACCAACAAATCTTACTCAATTTCTTCTCTCTTAACCAGAGAAATCTAACAGCACTGAAGTCTCCAACTTCGAATTCCAACACTCCTTATCTCATATCTTTATTTCTCGACAGATAATTCTGGACTGCTAATCTTTTCCTGATCAGCTCAACCTATGCTGATACTTCCAGAAACAGCTAGACCAAAACATACAAGCTTCAGGATCCTATCCAACGGAAAACTCTTCCAAAATCCGTCGAAATCCAGAACACAAACTCTACTACCCAAGCAAAGGCAAACAGAACTTATTTCCTTCCTTGTACAGCTGCTAGCTCGCTTCCGCTGTACAACTCTGATTCTGAAATAGAAGAGAATACTGTTGATGAACACAAATGCAAACTTATCCAATATATACCAGAAACTTTGTTCATCAAATCCATATAACCTTAGTGACTCATCTAACTTAGTCACACAACCTTACACAGAATCCAATTCAAAAGCTAGATCTAACCAAATCCAAATTCGAAAAATTGTTGAGCCGCTACACCAACTCTACTTCTCCAAGAGCCATCCTACAACCAGGCTAGCTACCAAAATCACCTCTGGAATCAAAACAATACAGAACTCAACTCCAGATGCAGACGAACTTCTGATTACCTCAGTAGCTCCTATTTCCTCATGAGAATCCTCAGTCTCAAACAAAGAATGCTCAAGAAAATTCCAAACCAATCACAAGTCACTTTTGCGATCCAACCTAATTCGGATTCCAAAGAAACTGTCCTCACTTTACCAATTAGAACAGCTTTAAGCTTTTCCAAACAAGGTTAATTCTTCAAGATAACTTCCACCAACTGCTCGGACTGCTACAAGAAGAACCACAAAGATTCCTGAACCATCCGAGAAACAATCAACTCTGCTGCTTCCAACTCTATCTCGGTGATATTGCAAGGCTAAAAGACCTTCTTGTCAGCACACCGAACACTTTCGAGTTGCACTGCTACCACCGCTATCAAAGACTCCAAATCCAAACAAACACAATACTGTTCAAATTATTCGATTTAATCAAATGTAGCCACTAACTACATTCGAATTCATTAAATAATACTTTATTTCACATACATGTTCATCATGTTTAGGCAAATTATTTCTTCTTTTACTTTTATTATTAAACATTAAAAGGTGATTATTGGTATACATCACCAATATCCTTTTATTAACCATAATAAATACAATCCATTGATATTTATCCACCAAAATTCTCAAATAAGTAGTTAAATTTATTTTTAACCATCTTAAATTTATTTCAACCATTAAAAATTGAAATAAATGTCATTTTATTATATTCACCCAAGATTTATTCATACAATATTGTTTATTTGAATTAAACAACATTTCATATCATTTTCTCCTTATCAATTTATCTTCTCTATTATTAAATTGTAATTCTTTTTTTTTTTTTTCCTTTCTATGCCTTCCTCTTCAAACTGCACTTATCCAAATCCACAATACCACTAACTACATCATAACTACACTAATTCCATAGTCTAGCTTCCTACAATCAATTTATATCATTTCTTCCAGCCTACTACTAACAAAGTTCTATATGTATTTATAAATGGCACGGCATGATGGGGAAGTAGCCGAGCAAGGAAATCAGAGAACACAAGAAGGAGGAAGGAAAATTGGAAGAAGCAAAGAAATAAACAATGCAAATTATTTACCTGATAGAAGCTTGTACCAGAGAGGGACAAACAAGGAGATATGAAAACTTATGTGAATGAGGCAAAGTATTTATAGATAAACTTGCGAAATAAAAAGGGGAGATAAATAGGCAGGTTTGAAAACGTAAGAAATAAATGCAAGCGTTGATTTTTGAGTGCATGCGTTTAGGCAAGAGATTTATTTCCAGTTCTTCTTGTTTGAACGCTACACGAAAATTGTGATAAATGCATGCGTTGATTTCTCTTTCCAGTTTTATGTTTGAACGATATCACTCTTTTGGATTTTTTTTTTTAGATAGCTTGCGTGATTTATACCAGTTATAATCTAAATTTAAAGCATGCGTTACTGCAAATTTGAACAGATTTGATTGAGGAAGCAAAACTTGAGCTCTTGCGTGATTTATGGTTAGCAATGAAAAAGCTTTTAACTGAAAAGGCAAAAGTAATAAATGCTTACATAAATATTTACTTGATCAATGGTTCGAAAAATTTATTTATTGCAAAACAAACGCAGTGGAAACAGAGAGATATAATGGGTATGCGAAAATTTGCAAAGATAGGCAAGATTAAATTTTGAATGCATTTAATTTAGGTGAGAGGAAAAATGGCAATTGGAAGAGTTGATATTTTTGTGGATAAGGCTACGTGAATAAATGAATACAGTGACATGCTCAAGAAACAAATGGTAAGAGGCAAATGTCAAAATGTTAAAAGAATAAAATTTTGTGTCACGCGCAAAGGAAGGCAAATTTGATTTCCATATTCTTCTAATCAATTAATTCCCCTTTAATTGCCTTTAATTGATTTCAATTGATTACCTTATCCCTTTTAATTACCCTCCTTAATTGATTTCAATTAATTACCATATTAACAATTAATTATCCTCCTTTAATTACATACTCAAATTTGGTTACTAACTTAATTAGTTAATTAACCCTTTTTGTTAATTATCAATCCTGCGACGTCTCACATTAATCCGTCCGCTTTGTAGGCACTGGTAGCCGGACTGGTTACACGGGCAGATTTCTCCTACAAAATGGGGATTAACCTCGTGTCCTCATGCCATTAACCAAAAGAATTAACTTATTTATCTTTCATCAATTTTATTATTTTGCATTAATTATTCAATAAATTAATTCTGGTCAACTACTGAAATTTTACAATTAATTGTCATAAATTTCTTTTTGAAATATCTATTAATTGTCATTAACTCCATTTTAAAATATCCGTATGTGCCTTTATTCAAGTTTTGAATTGCTAACTAGGAATAAGGTAGATTTATCAAATAAATTGATTGTAAGTTTCATTGTTTTAAATTGCTTAACAATGTTCACTGCTAACATAATTAATATGTCAAAATTGAGAATATTCCACCAACATGATTTGCATGTCATAACCTACCAAATTAACATAATTAATTAACTACTTTAATACGTTACAAATTTTCTCCTTTTCATTATTTTTAGGGAATGGGTATAACAACAGATATTATGATAATATCCAAAACATTTAGTTACCACACACTTCATTATACATTATAAAAATTTCCTTTTTTTTTTTCTTCTTCTTAAATTTAGTTACAAAAATCATATTAAATTAACGAGTTTAATTCTCTAAATTAAATATTTAAACAATATTGGTAAACACAATTTATATAAATTATATTCCTAAAAACAAAAAAATTAAAAGAAATAAATAGCTAAAAACTAGGGCTGTTACACCAATTATTAAAATAATTAAACAACTTTGTTAAGCAAAACGAGGTATGAATCTGAATAAGTGATGAAATTGACTTTGGTAAAAAGTTAAATAGAATTTACTTTGGAGTTGGAATTTGAATTGGATTTTAACTGGATTTGATATGTTGTTGAAATGGAAATTTAAGTTAAGTTAAACAAATGATGTTGAAAAGGAATATAACGCAAGTGATGTTGAATAAATTTGATTTTGGTATCGAAGTAAAATAATATAGTGAATTAAATGAATATTAACTTGAGTTATATAAAGGAGATTCAGCTTTATTTGTAAAATAAATTGGTAATTGAACTAATGGATTGAATGTTAATCAATCGAATGTAATAAATTGATATGAAATAATGGATATAAGTGTAAATTCATTTACAGCTAATTGAATGGTAAACCAAATTGAAGGTAAACAAAGTGAATATAAATGTTGAATGTAAAGTGAATAAATTCGGTTGTATTGGATATACATTAGTTGTTAGATTATTGTTAATTGATTGAATAGAAATTCATATGCAATTGAATGGATAAAATTGAAAGCTAAAGCAATTGAATTCAAAAATTGGAAGTTAAGTAAATTTAAATTGAATAGAAATTGATTTGAATTGAAAGTGAACAAATGTTATGTAAATTAGTGAATGTAAACTAATTGAAAATGAATAATTGAATGTCGTTGTATATGAATTGGTTGTAAACAGTTACAAGTAATGTTGAAATCATATAAGTTGTTTATACACCTTGTTTAGTATGCATTTCTTTTAATATGCATGTGTTGTAGTTGTTTAAAAGAGTAAAATGTTAATAACTTCTTATATATGTCACTTACATATTTATATTGAGTAAGTACAAGTACCGGGGATAATGTTTGGCTGGTTTTGGGTTGCGTAAAATGCTAAATAAATAACTACTTTGCTTAAAAATGATAACAAGCTACGCCTACGCAATAAAAATAAGAAATATGAACTATTTTTTTGTTTTCCGACCGTATGGGTCGATGTATATATATTTATATCTATTGTGATATCGTAAAAGCTCCTCCGTACAAAGGAGGTTATGGCGCAATTTTCTGAAAATTTAAGGCGTTAGAAAAATTTCGGGAAATTTTGGAATTTTTTTTTGTGAAAACTAAGTTTTGATTTGAAGTCAAAGGTTAAACGATATACTTGATTTCGAAAAGATAACTATATATGGACTTGAAAATATTAGTAAATATTTTGTAAGAAGTTTAACTATTGAATTTTTGGAAAAGTAAAAGACTTAAGAGATTTGTAAATTGTGACGACTCGCCCTTCTACTACCAGAAAGACGTATCATCATTAAGAAAAGAAAGGGATAGAAGTAGAAAGAAAGAGAAAAAAATAACAACAATATCAGAATCTCACAGTGGAATGGAACAAAATATAATATATAACATAACTATTACATAGTTATACATGTATCAGAGTTATACAATATCAATACATATGACAGTCATGCATACATCTGTCACTATATACATCAGAGGTACATCATACATCAACTACTGACACAGCGGAACTAGATAAATAGCTACATACGTCTGGAAATTCCTGCTCCAAGCTCCTCCAGAAATCAAAGTCCAAAACCTATCACTTGGCTGCTCATAAAAATTTGAGTACCCAAGAGTTTATGAAAAACAAAATATAAACTCTGGGTCAGACATGGGTCTGGTATGAGTAAACGGTTTAAAGTTGTTTAACTTTGAAACATTTGAAAATAAAGGTATCACGTAAGACTCCCCACCAATAAATACGGGTAAGTTTTTACCTTACGCTAACTAAAACATTTCATAGGAAATCCAGTGATATTATAATAGTGTCTAGGGTTTTCAAGTAAATAGAAAATAGACGAAATTGTTACATGATTAAATTCCAGCTACTAGCCACAAAAGTGGGTAATACAAATCAAAACCGTAGGGTTTCTTAGGGAAAATGGATTTCCAACAATGGCAGGGCTACTGGGGTACCGCCCGTCACAGTACGGGGCCTAGATCACCGTACCGAGGATCACTCCCGACCCCCTGCAACACAAGGTCGGAACCATTCCTTACTGAACAGTCCCGAACAAGATAAACCCCGTGGTTGGCGCGACCAACCACCCACTAAGCCGAATAAAAAGGGACATCTAGACAAGGGAAATATCTTGTCCTACTTGGGCATGACCCCCCTAACCTTGCTGCATCTCCCCTGTTTTAGCCATTCCCGGTTGATGAGGCTTGAGGCTGCGATTACCTTTATAGAACATATCACTTAGAATGCTCATCGCCCGTCTGACGATGTGCTGAAAGCATTCAATCCATACAAGTTCGTTCCGGGTTCGAACGAAACCGAAGGCATTATCTCGTCACACTCATTTTGGAATCACCCTCAGAGTCAACGACGATAACCCTTGCATTCTGAAAACACCATCACGATCTTCATTTCAGAATTCACGACCTAACGTTTAAATTGGATCGATGTGGTTTTCGAAGAATCAAATTTGATTCTTCCGATCTCGGTCTCATCGAATCCAAACGCCATTTTAAGGGCCAAGTTGTCTAATTAACTTAACAGTTTAAATAATTTAAATTCAACAATTGAATTAACATAGCATTTATCACAGATAAAACATATACAAGCATCATAGGTATAACATAACATATCACAGAGCATCACAGAATATCATCACATAAATATCACAATCAGATATTTAACACCACGGTTCATAAGCAATTACCCTTAATCTTATTTGTAATTAATTCAATTTAGAATTAATTACCTGAGAGTCAATCACTTAACTCTATTTAATTAATTATTAATTAACAATTAATTACCTATTTCAGTTCAAATCATCTAATTGATGATTCCTTAATTTATTATTAAGTCTTAATTACGTAATTACTTTATTTCATGCTATTAATTAACTATTACCTTAATTAAGTGACTTAACTTTAATTACTTAATTAACTGTTCCCTGATCACTAATTAATATCTTTAACATTTATCAATAAAACTTAAGTATCCAATTATTATCTGCTAATTACTTAATCAATCAACAATTAATTCTAAATCAAGCTACTCAATTAATTATCTATCGATTCATAATTAAATTACTCGATTAACTAACTATTAATTCATTCATTAATTAACTTACGTAGTTGATTTGAATTATTTATTTACTTATAATCCATCACTAACTGTGTTCGAATTATTCTTAATTACTCAACTACTAATCATTTATTTATTTACTCAAGTAGCTAATTACTATTTATTTATCACAAAATAGTTACATAAGCCAAACTCTATTTAAGTTTTAAAATGTTAATCGTTTTTAATTACTTTCGAAAATAATTTATTGATATCAATCATTCAACTTAATTAACGTTTACAAGTCTCCCTTTTCTTTTATTTTGAAAATCAATTTTAGTGTTAACTACAAACTTTAATTATTAGTTAACTTATACTTCTTAATTAAAATGATTTAAGTGTTTAAGAAAAGTCGTTAAACTTTTGACTATAATAATTAAAATTTGAACATATCTTAGCTTAACCCCTTTTAAACATTTTCTAAGCTCAAAACGTTTAAAATATAGATTACCAATATTTAAATCATTAAACTTTTGACTATCAGATTATCCTTTAATGCCCTATAAATCATTACAGTGCTTATGTTTTACCTTAAGATTTAATCAGCTTCTAAATTTAAGTTATAACATATTATTTTAGTTGAGTACCTATAGATTACCAACGTTTGATGAGGATAATTTGAGTTTTGCTCAAAAATATGCAAACCTGTAGCAATAACAGAAGGCACAGAGTACATGGAATTATATACAAGATCAAGCATACACCATATCATATGATGATTAAATCATGAACTGTTAAAAAAAATGGAACTTAAAGCTTTAACTAATCTTGTTTACTCACCTACAAGATTTTATAAACAGAGAATACTAGCTGTTCTTGAAAATCTGAAGCTTGAACTGTCTTGAATCTGCTCTTAAATCCCTGTTTGAATTCTTGACAGATTTCTAGTTTGAATTAAATTAATCACTTCTTTTTCTTCCTCAGGTTACAGAGTTTCTCATTATTTTTGTGAAAGAACTAAAAAGAACAAATGTAAACATATATATAGGAGATGGTAGATGTGTAAAAGAAGATGCTTACTGGTGTAGTTATTATTTGTCTGATATGGGCAGACTTATTTACTGCAAATGACAAAGATTTGTAGTATTTGTTTGGAACAAAAGAGTGGCTGAATTGATGATAATTAATGCTTTGCTTCATAATATGTTTGCATAATTATTAATATGTTTATACTGTAAAGATATTTGTATGAAGATTGTACTTCTGCAGGTCAACATGGCTTGTACATAAAGCTATTCATTTTGTCTTGTTATTTTTATTTACGTATGTTTATAAATACTTTCTGTAATATTTTCTAGTTCTAAATTTTCAGGCAACACTGAAGATACTTCTTAAGTGCAAACTGGTTTTAGCTTAAAAATTCATACACATTTTTTTTTTAGATTTGTACTTTATACTTTTGGTCTTGCAAAAACAAAATATTTTTTATATCCCAGTTTACTAGTGTACAGCATATGTTTGTGTTCACATTTGTATCTTGACTTTGTCTAACTATATTTGAATTATATTCTAGATGGTGACTTATATTAGCTTTATACTTTTGTTTGTATTTGCATTTAAACTATCAATATTTAAATGATATCCATCTGCTTGCTTACCTATTTATATTTGTATTTTATATTTTGATTATCAATATTTACATTATATCCTTAAGTTTTACTAATATTTAGTATTTATTTTTATATTTATTCCAATTATAATTTATTCAAATTATATACAATAGCTTGACTCATATTTTACATTTATATTTCATATTACTAGAATTTGATTTTAAATTTTTAAACATTATCTTTTATAGATATTTCTATCAAATGATAACAAAAGAAAGTATTTTACTTTGAATGTATACGATAAATATTATAACGAGATTTATTTAAATTTCAAACATTATTATTCCTATGTATATTTATCATAGGTAAACCAAGTAAAATGTTTTAATTCAATTATATAAAATAAATTTTATTATAATATTATCAAAAGATTTTATTTTGAATTCTCAGAGTCCAACTCCCTTTTAAAAAATACAATTTAAATAAATAAATTGGCACTATTCCCAAATCATAAGCATTTTAATATGATCAATTTACATTTTATTTAAATTAGATTAAACATTTATTAAAATAAACGGGGCCAAAAATCCAGGGTCGTCACATTCCTCGCCCCTTAAAAGAATCTCGTCCCCGAAATTTAAATTAAAGATAATTAAAAGCTGTTATACTAACTATTCAAACATACTATCATTTATATATTAACAACAACCAAACTGTTAATCTTAACAAACATCACTAACTATCCAAACACAAATTCGGATAAGCTTCCCTAAAATTATCGAGAGTTTGTTTCTCGATGATCAACAATCCGAACTGGATTCCTAACCACAGTCAAATTTGATTCGACTTCCAAATTCCTGAATTACTGGTTTAACAACTAATGGTGAATCATGAACAAATTTCCTTAGATGAGATATATGGAATACACAATAAATTTCAGATATCCACTATGGAAATTCAATTCTGAAAACTTACAGTATTAACTCTTTCCAAATCTTATTGACTACTTACAGAATTTCAATATCTATTCAATCAAGCCCGTACGATGTACATATACTATTTGTACGCAATATCAAATTTGATCCCTCGCCCGATCACACAATTTCACTTCCGAACTAGTATTGTCCACCCGACTTCCTAGTACGGACTCAGATCTGGTTCCTTGATCAGAAACTGTCATTCTCCTTGCATAGTCATAACTATGATAGAGAATTGCCAAAATAAATCAAAATCCATATCCATGGTTCGTCATCGAAAATCGAGTGAAAAATCCTAACTCGGATCGATATATAACTGTCTCGAAATTTTGTACTCGAATCTGGATCAAATTGTTATGCGAATAAAATAATATACATACATCCTATGTATTTATATCCATTGATTATCAACTATATCAATTTCTTTTATTCACAGTATTATGATTCTGTCCACTTGGAATAATTTTCTCAGTATCAAATTTACTAAAGAATTTCACCATTCATTTCTAAAGTTTAATATAGGCATTATATATATTCTTATATTATTACTCTGCCACTTTAGCCTTTATATCTTCTTATTTAAATCTGATTTTCCAATTTGAATTTCTAATTCCATATGAATCCAAATTTTCTTCAACTCTGAATATTTAATTTTTATTGACTATCTTTTCATTTATAACTGATTCTTATCATTATGTTAAATTAGTTTCATCCACTAGTTTATTTCAATCTCCAACTTGAAATTGTTTTGTTGCTAATTTTTTTTTTTAGCATTACATATTTTCATAAGCACATATGTATAATTTCAACACTTATCAAAATTAATTTTAACCAATTCTCAAATCATTCTCTTCAGTTTAAGTGATTTATAACTTACCTGCTTATATATATAATCCATTTAAGCAAAACAAACTCATATTCAAAATTATCCTCTTTCGCTTCTAATAATTCATAAAATTTATCTAATTTCATTTACTTCAAACAACCCATTTTCTATATGCAATTTGACAATACTATTGTGAATAAATAATTACTTAAGCTTTATGACAAATCTTAAATTAATACCAACTCAATTTACACCTGGCTCCACCACAATTAATTTATTCACAATCCTTACGTTGCATTTCTTTCATTTCAACAGGTTTGATTCCAAGCCATTTTATTAAACTTGACAACCAATGTTTTAAATAATCATCTCACAATTTACTTAAGTTATCTATTTTCTTCAACTGTTCCTCCCAATGACTTAAGTTTATTCTATTCCACAGATTCCCATTTAAATCTTTTGATTTGATTTTCTTTTAATCAAATCCTAACTATTTACTTATTTATTCGATTAGTTTATTCTTTTATCCATCCTTAAATTTTAATTTACATTAACAATTCATTATTGAATTTATTCATAATAAGGTTATTCAATTTTATGCTTGAATTAGATTTGTTTACAACTTACTCCAATTCTATTTTAATTCAATTCAATATTTACTTATTTACATAAGAATTTTATTCTATTCAATATATTTATAACTCGATTGAATTCATTTAAATTCAGTTTTATTTCAACTCAACTTCAGTTAAATTTAGCTACTTACCATATTTTTTTTATTACTCAATATATGAGTTCAAGACTTACTTATCTACTTAAAGGCTTATATTGCTCATTTGAGTCATTTCATCTTATAACCACAATTTCAGATTATATATATATATAGCACTTACTGTCTTAAGGTATAAATTTCCACCTCACAATTACAATCATTATACCTTCAAATTTTATATCCAATTAAGTTCGTTTTGAACTTCAATTCCATTTAACTTATCTCAGGTTAAACTCAAATATATTTTCTTCACTTTCATTTACTTAAGTTAAATTTTAATTCTCGGATTAAAATTCCCAATTTCTTCTTATTAATATCAACTTTACTTTATAAGTTCGATAGTTGATTTATTCAAACCTTTCACATTATTAAATAGAATTCTTAGAATTCAATTTCCCAGTTTTCATTTCCAAAACCATTTTGAAATGATAACTACACTTACCCACTTGATGTGAAATCAAATTTGCAAATTCCAAACACTTGTTTTCACCAAAACAAATTTTCTCTTTTTGAAAATTTCTAAAACAACTTGTATACCCAAAAAGCCCAAACAATATCATGACCAACCAACCTGGTAGCAATCCATCAATTTAGAAACTCGAAAATGAATACTGATGATGTGGCCATCATCATCAGGATTATTTTCCAGCGACTGAAGTGAGCTCAGTGCTTCCTTACTTCCACAATTTTCTCTCAAAACAATTTCCATTCAACAATATTTTCCAAAGCAATATTCCATCATTGCCTTTAAATCTTTGAAAAAACATTTCAAACATTCCCAAGATTTTAAATCCCCAAATCCTTTGTTTAAATTCATTTAAACACCTTCAAATTTCCGGGACTTAAATTCTGGTTTTAATTATATTCCTTTTTATTAAAGATCATAGTTAGATAATTTTACTTAGTTATAAACCTCTCAGATTTTTAAATTGTAGTATTAACAACCAAACATCCAAATTTATATATAATAATTTCAGAAAAATATTTCCTTTATGTCAGAATATAATTTTGGGTAAAATTATTTCATTTACCCTACTTTAAAAACAATACTATGTCGGTCTACCTTGTTTAAGAGTTTAGGAATCCTTATCGATGACATGGCGTCCCACACATCGACCAGAATCCATAAACACTCAACAGATAAGTCAACACAATATAAAAACAATTTTATATTCACTAACAAATACGCGCTCATATCTATTAATACACTCAAACTCATTTTAGAGTACTACTGACTCTATTCTATGAGTAATTTCTACCCGAGCCAAGGTTATCACCAACCTATGCTCTGATACCAACTGTGGCGACTCGCCCTTCTACTACCAGAAATACGTATCATCATTAAGAAAAGAAACAGATAGAAGTAGAAAGAAAGAACAACAATATCAGAATCTCACAGCGGAATGGAACAAAATATAATATATAACATAACTATTACATAGTTATACATGTATCAGAGTTATACAATATCAATACATATGACAGTCATGCATACATCTGTCACTATATACATCAGAGATACATCATACATCAACTACTGACACAGCGGAACTAGATAAATAGCTACATGCGTCTGGAAACTCCTGCTCCAAGCTCCTCCAGAAATCAAAGTCCAAAACCTATCACTTGGCTACTCATAAAAATTTGAGTACCCAAGAGTTTATGAAAAACAAAATATAAACTCCGGGTCAGACATGGGTCTGGTATGAGTAAACAGTTTATAGTTGTTCAACTTTGAAACATTTGAAAATAAAGGTATCACGTAAGACTCCCCACCAATAAATACGGGTAAGTTTTTACCTTACGCTAACCAAAACATTTCATAGGAAATCCAGTGATATTATAATAGTGTCTAGGGTTTTCAAGTAAATAGAAAATAGCCGAAATTGTTACATGATTAAATTCCAGCTACTAGCCACAAAAGTGGGTAATACAAATCAAAATCGTAGGGTCTCGTAGGGAAAATGGATTTCCAACAATGACAGGGCTACTGGGGTACAGCCCGTCACAGTACGGGGCCTAGATCAACGTACCGAGGATCACTCCCGACCCCCTGCAACACAAGGTCGGAACCATTCCTTACTGAACAGTCCCGAACAAGATAAACCCCATCGTTGGCGCGACCAACCACCCACTAAGCCGAATAAAAAGGGACATCTAGATTGGGAAATATCTTGTCCTGTTTGGGCATGACCCACCTAATCTTGCTGCATCTCCCCTGTTTTAGCCATTCCCGGTTGATGAGGCTTGAGGCTGCGATTACCTTTATAGAACATATCACTTAGAATGCTCATCGTCCGCCTGACGATGTGCTGAAAGCATTCAATCCATACAAGTTCGTTCCGGGTTCGAACGAAACCGAAGGCATTATCTCGTCACACTCATTTTGGAATCACCCTCAGAATCAACGACGATAACCTTTGCATTCTGAAAACACCATCACGATCTTCATTTCAGAATTCACGACCTAACGTTTAAATTGGATAGATGTGGTTTTCGGAGAATCAAATTTGATTCTTCCAATCATGATCTCATCGAATCCAAACGCCATTTTAAGGGCCAAGTTGTCTAATTAACTTAACAGTTTAAATAATTTAAATTCAACAATTGAATTAACATAGCATTTATCACAGATAAAAAATATACAAGCATCATAGGTATAACATAACATATCACAGAGCATCATAGAATATCATCACATAAATATCACAATCAGATATTTAACACCACAGTTCATAAGCAATTACCCTTAATCTTATTTGTAATTAATTCAATTTAGAATTAATTACCTGAGAGTGAATCACTTAACTCTATTTAATTAATTATTAATTAACAATTAATTACCTATTTCAGTTCAAATCATCTAATTGATGATTCCTTAATTTATTATTAAGTCTTAATTACGTAATTACTTTATTTCATGCTATTAATTAACTATTACCTTAATTAAGTGACTTAACTTTAATTACTTAATTAATTGTTCCCTGATCACTAATTAATATCTTTAATTATTTATCAATAAAACTTGATTATCCAATTATTATCTGTTAATTACTTAATCAATCAACAATTAATTCTAAATCAAGCTACTCAATTAATTATCTATCGATTCATAATTAAATTACTTGATTAACTAACTATTAATTCATTTATTAATTAACTTACGTAGTTGATTTCAATTATTTATTTACTTATAATCCATCACTAACTGTGTTCGAATTATTCTTAATTACTCAACTACTAATCATTTATTTATTTACTCAAGTAGCTAATTACTATTTATTTATCACAAAATAGTTACATAACCCAAGCTCTATTTAAGTTTTAAAATGTTAATCGTTTTTAATTACTTTCGAAAATAATTTATTGATATCAATCATTCAACTTAATTAACGTTTACAAGTCTCCCTTTTCTTTTATTTTGAAAATCAATTTTAGTGTTAACTACAAACTTTAGTTATTAGTTAACTTATATTTCTTAATTAAAATGATTTAAGTGTTTAAGAAAAGTCGTTAAACTTTTGACTATAATAATTAAAATTTGAACAAATCTTACCTTAACCCCTTTTAAACATTTTCTAAGCTCAAAACGTTTAAACAAATTGGAAGAAAACAAATTTGCTCAACCTTTACATTACTGAAATACTGCAGTTGACCAAAATCCCGAGCACTACCCTGGGCAAACTCGTGCAGCGCTTCGAGTTATTCATTCCATTGACCTGAGCCCTTCCCCTGAACCCCTTCTTCTTCCTCTGTTCTTACTTCTTCTGTTTCTTTTTTTTCTTAAGTTTAAGTTTAAACTACAGTACTCAAACACACACACACGACCCAGAGCGAAGACCCGAAGAAACTTCAAAATTTCTCGAGTCAAACACGCAACGGCCCAGACTCTCCTATCGGCCGACACGACATTCCCTCCCCAACGCCACCGTGCACGTGCACGTGCACAGTGGTTCACCACGCCTCCAGCGGCCCTCGTCATTACCCACAAACCACGTTTTCCCTTCTCACCCATAATCGAAACCCAGAGATTCAAAATAAGGTCGAAACTAAAAATTTACAGTTTTTAAGAAAACACTGCAAACAAGTCCCTCGGCAATTTCGCTCGCGATCATCGAACAAGCCATTGGAGTTGCCGCCGCTTCGCCTACACGACCACGACACACTAAACCATCAACCCACAAAATTTCGTGCAGCTCGGTCACGAAATGATGACGAACTCGATGATTAACAGAGAAGAAATAAACACCCAGTAAAAGCCCTAATAGGGTCTCGTGTTCCAACTTCAATCAATAGAAAAATTAATTTACATTTTTCCCGAGTTTATAGATGTATAAACATGCTTCAATCCAAGTTTCACTATTTATAATTGGATTGATTGTTTGAAAATGGAATAAATGTAAACTTAATTCAATTGCAAGCTGTGCTTGGAAAATGAAGTTAAAAATCTTCGTTTTAGTTTTGAAAATCATGAATTCCAGTATGGATTCAATCTATGACCTTGAACTAATATTTTACAACAACCTATTTTTATCAGATTATCCTTTAATGCCCTGTAAATCATTACAGTGCTTATATTTTACCTTAAGATTTAATCAGCTTCTAAATTTAAGTTATAACATATTGTTTTAGTTGAGTACCTATAGATTACCAACGTTTGATGAGGATAATTTGAGTTTTGCTCAAAAATATGCAAACCTGTAGCAATAACAGAAGGCACAGAGTACATGGAATTATATACAAGATTAAGCATACACCATATCATATGATGATTAAATCATGAACTGTTAAAAAAAATGGAACTTAAAGCTTTAACTAATCTTGTTTACTCAACTGAAAGATTTTATAAACAGAGAATACTAGCTGTTCTTGAAAATCTGAAGCTTGAACTATCTTGAATCTGCTCTTAAATCCCTGTTTGAATTCTTGACAGATTTCTAGTTTGAATTAAATTAATCACTTCTTTTTCTTTCTCAGGTTAGAGAGTTTCTCATTATTTTTGTGAACGAACTAAAAAGAACAAATGTAAACATATATATAGGAGATGGTAGATGTGTAAAAGAAGGTGCTTACTGGTGTAGTTATTATTTGTCTGATATGGGCAGACTTATTTACTGCAAATGACAAAGATTTGTAATATTTGTTTAGAACAAAAGAGTGGCTGAATTGATGATAATTAATACTTTGCTTCATAATATGTTTGCATAATTATTAATATGTTTATACTGTAAAGATATTTGTATGAAGATTGTACTTCTGCAGGTCAACATGGCTTGTACATAAAGCTATTCATTTTGTCTTGTTATTTTTATTTACATATGTTTATAAATACTTTCTGTAATATTTTCTAGTTCTAAATTTTCAGGCAACAGTGAAGATACTTCTTAAGTGCAAACTGGTTTTAGATTAAAAATTCATACACATTTTTTTTATTTTAGATTTGTACTTTATACTTTTGGTCTTGCAAAAACAAAATATTTGTTTTGTTATTTATATCCCAGTTTACTAGTGTACAGCATATGTTTGTGTTCACATTTGTATCTTGACTTTGTCTAACTATATTTGAATTATATTCTAGATGGTGACTTATATTAGCTTTATACTTTTGTTTGTATTTGCATTTAAACTATCAATATTTAAATGATATCCATCTGCTTGCTTACCTATTTATATTTGTATTTTATATTTTGATTATCAATATTTACATTATATCCTTAAGTTTTACGAATATTTAGTATTTATTTTTATATTTATTTCCATTTATAATTTATTCAAATTATATACAATAGCTGACTCATATTTTACATTTATATTTTATATTACTAGAATTTGATTTTAAATTTTTAAACATTATCATCTATAGATATTTCTATCAAATGTTAACAAAAGAAAGTATTTTAATTTGAATGTATACGATAAATATTATAACGAGATTTATTTAAATTTCAAACATTATTATTCCTATGTATATTTATCAGAGGTAAACCAAGTAAAATGTTTTAATTCAATTATATAAAATAAATTTTATTATAATATTATCAAAAGATTTTATTTTGAATTCTCAAAGTCCAATTCCCTTTTAAAAATACGATTTAAATAAATAAATTGGCAGTATTCCCAAATCATAAGCATTTTAATATGATCAATTTACATTTTATTTAAATTAGATTAAACAGTTATTAAAATAAACGGGGCCAAAAATCCAGGGTCGTCACATAAGTCAAATTTGAAAGGTTTGTTTTGAAAAGTTAATGGATTATGTAACTTTTTCTTACTTGGTAATTTCGATGACGAAATTCTTTTAAGGGAGGAGTTTGTACGACCCATAATTTCTGTCATTTGAAATTAAGATATTTAATTGATTTTAAATATCAACAATGAAAATTTGCAAGTCGAATTTATTTTGAATATCTGGATTTAATTGGATAATTAAATCGATAATTTAATATGTGAAATTACAGGAATAATTGGAAATTTGGTTTAAAATGATTAAAAATGACTTATAAATTTATATTAAATCATATTGGAGTTAGAACAATGTTTGTGAACTTTTAAAATTGAATTAAAAGTTAAATTGTGAAAATTGAATATTTTAATATTTAATCGACAAGTGAAAATAGTCATTTTTCAAAATCATTGCGGATATTTTTCACTTCCCTTATTGTTGTTGTTTTAAAGATAAATAACTGTTTTGAGTTCTCACACCAGTCCCTTAACTGACCTAGAGTTTATTGTTCTCTTCTTAAACTCTGGGTGCCCATAAGTTTCCACACAGGCAGCCTAGAGTCAGGTTATCAAGTTATTCTGGATTCAGAAGTGCTATGGAGCTCAGGAGGCGAGCTGGATGGCGAGACGTATTACTTGTATATGATATTATCTTTCCGCTGTAAATTCACTTGTAAGGACAAGCTTGTACAACTGTCCATTGTTTTGTTGTGTTGTATATTGTTGTTGTACACTCTGATGATGTAATGTATAAAATGTATAGTTCTTTGATTTAAAGATATTCATTTATCTATTATATGTTGTTCCACTGTGACTGTGAGATTCTGATATTGTTTGTTCCGTTTCCTTACATCTTCTATCTTTTTCTTCTTCTTAAACCCTAAGGGTTCGGTTTTCCGGCATTCGATTATTCGGCAGTTGATACAGTAGACGTATTGATCTCGACTTTCGTAAGTCGAAGAATCGGGTCGTTACAGGAAAACAATGCATGCGCCACCTTTTGACATCGGCCTATAGGACTAAATCTCGAGTGCACGCACGTATATAGGCTTGAGCCACCTGAGTTTAACCCTGCCTTAATCTGTTTCAAATGTTTGTGTTTCAGGCTTTGAAAAAATATAATAGGGAAGAGAGCCGCATCATTTTTGCATTTTTCTCCTGCATGATTGGGTCGCTAGCCACTGACTTGGCATGCTACTGCATGCGTTCAGCTTAAAATAAAAATAAATAAATAAATAAATAAATAAAGGGAGAAGTAAGTTATGCGTACATGTCAGGAATGAATATATGGGCAAGCATAGTGTTGTGTTGTCCAACTAGAGACTAGGTTAAAATTACCCTTTTGCATTTCTGAAGTAGAAAATGTGCGCCACCTGTAGCTTGTGTACTCAGTCCTCTATGCCATGACGTGAAGTCTCAGGAGTGCATGCATTCGAGTTTTGACATTTGGCAAGGGTCATGCCTTTTTATAAAAAAAAGAAAAAAAATATTATAATAAGAGGGTGAATAGAATAGTAGGGAGCCACCTGTGCATGTGAGTAGAACATCCTGAGCATTAACGTGTTAGGATATATAGTGAATATGGTAGGTAGATACATACATGAATAACAGTCTTTATGCACTATAAACAGATCCATATGAAGTATTGTATACTAAGAATAATTATGAAGTACTAATACGTAAACCACATGTTGCACTTAGTTAAAAAAATTTAAAAAAAATTAAAATAAATTAAAAAAAATAAAAAGGAATGAATGAACAAGCCGAGCCTTTGATATGTCGGTCAAGTCGTGTGGTGAGTGGTCGAACCGTTGTGTCAATGTCCTTTAATTCAATCTTGTTTCAAATTTGCTGTGTTCGTGATAACATTCGAATACTTAGTTTTATTTAATTACTTTGTTCAAGATTTGAATCCAGTCGTTGCATCCACTGAAAATTGATCGTGCCTTTTGCACTCTTCTTTTGGGGTAGATATCGTTGTTTGAATAAATTCTACAGCTACGAGAAGGTGAGCATTCTCACCTGGCAAACGTACTTATATATCTGTGAATTAATAACAAGTGTAATTGTAGAATAAAATTTTATTTCATTTTATTTGACTGTTATATAAATTGATGATGTTAAAAATCCTGTTATTAAACCTACACATCATCAGTCATATTAGATACTATTTTATTTATGCTGTTATACTATTTATTAATTTACTGCTTAGTCTCACTGCTAGTTCCCTGTAGAATAGAAATCTTTGCAGGCTGAAATGATAGGTCTGAACGATACTTATTTTATTCATTTATTTATTTAGTTATTTAACTTGGGATTGCGGGTTTGAAATGATAAAACCCGGATTTTCTTTATAAATTACGGATTGAAATGATATATTATCCGTAGCACTTGACCTAGGTTAGAAAATATTATACAGACCCGTGGTTATATATATATATATGTATGTATGTATGTATGTATGTATATATATGTATATATATATGTATATATGTATATATGTATATATATATGTATATATGTATATATATATGTATATATGTATATATGTATGTATGTATGTATGTATAAATTTTCAAGAATTATTAAATATTTGTAAAATTAGAATGTATAATATTTTATTTAAAATTTGATTTAAAATGATTCTTAAGCATAGTTATATTTTACAAGTTAAAGATGTAGATAAATAAAAGTTAAAAATTTAAAGTATAAATTTCTCTTGTAAATTTGGATTTGTAAAATAAATGGAATTTTAGCTAAGAAATGAAATATGAAATTTGTTATAACTTGAATATAAAGCGAGGTTAAGTTTTCCATGAATTAAATAGTTAAATTAGTGAAATATGGAAGTTGAAATATAACTTGATTTAGAAATGGGAGGCTGGTTTTGAAATAAAGGTAAGATAAGAAATTAATTGGAAATGTAGTTATTTTGGAAATGGTATTTTAACTCAATTATTAAGTAAAATTCATAAAAAATGTGTACTTGATTTTATATAGAGTATAAAAGTTAGATATATACTTGAAGAATTTACTTTATAAAAATCATAAATTATTGAGAAATTTAAATGACTATTTAAAAGTAGAAATTTTGATTTGTTTAAATAAAAGGTTTAATTTTGCTGAAATTATATTGAAATCTAAATTTTAATTTACTCAAATTTATTATAAAGGATATTACCGCATTTTGCAAGTGCTGTAGTTGATACAATTGGACTAAGGCTAAACTTTTGGGATTTTATATTTTATTTTGTAAGAAAAATAGCTTCATTTTTAAGTAGTTTCAAAAGTAGCATTTTGATTGAAATATAAACTATTTTAGATTCTTTATAACCATGGGTAATAATAACGTTGGTTGTTAAAGAGACCGGGATTGGATATGGACATACTCTTTGTCGATACCGAAAACCACTTTGACAACCATATACGCGGTGGAGATTCCAGAATGAAGTAGGATGGTGGTGACGTTTCCTTTGAGGTAAATATGTGGACCCGACTCTCGTGAGTTGGCATAAGGTGGCTAAAACATGAGCGATTGACGGACTAATGAGGTAGCACCTTTGATCGGACGCACTTCTTCTTATGCCATTCTATTACTTTGTGATTGTTTGGTGCTCACCTTTGATTTGGCAGTGTTGTTCGAGGTGGGCGGTAGTAGCAGCTACGCATTACCACCAGTCCGGATGCGTAATTGGTATATCTACCCTGGCATTGCCTAGTTGTGTCGTGTCACCTACCATAGCGAGCCTTATATGAGTTTGGTTTTCTCCCGTAGCCCGTGTGGTATCCTCTGGTGGCTTCCGGATTAGGAGGGACTGTGATATTGGATGGACTACTGGGACTATTACGTGAATATTGGGTCACTCCTTAACGCTATTTAAAAGTAAGTTTATTTTACTAATAGTCGCTATTATAATAGCGAAGTATTACTATATAGTAAATAGTTTAACGGACCCTTAGAGGATGGACGGTCCCAAGCATCCTTTAAGTTACTTGTATTTTATTACAGTTCACTTGAATTAGCTTACACTGTATAAGTATGTATGTACTGACTCGAGTGTTTATGTTTTAATTTACGCTCGGGTCAGCCTGAGTTTCAGTTCAGACTTCACTCCGGAGCTTGGACTTCTACTGATCGTCACTTTTCATGTTGCCGTCAAGTTTCTGTTCAGTTCTTATTAGGCTTTGTAATCAAGACAATCTAATATCGAGATTTTCTGTGGAGATTTTAAACTATATTTGGTTTAAGACTATGTACTTTATACTTATTTTGAGACTATTGATAGTGGCTTCATGAACCACTAAGTAATTTTTATATTCCGCAGCGGGTATTCTGATTCTGTGTCTATGTTTCTGTGATTATTTATTTACTGTATATTTTGAGATTTGCCAAATTTTATTTACAACGCGGTATTTTGAACAATTCAAGTCCGACATGTGCGGATGCGAATGGTTGGAAATATCGGGTCGTTACAGTTTGGTATCCGAGCTTTGGCTCTAGGAAAAACTTAGAATGTATGGTAAATTTGACTTACAGAATCACTTTCATTCAATCTCTTCCTTTTGATTCGATTTCCTTTGAATTTTGGAACGTTCCCTGCGGTTCCAAAGTTCATTCATGTCTCTCACTATTCATCTTCTTTCGATTCTGGTGTATCTCATAACTCCACTTCGGATGATCTTTATAGTGAATTGGCGATCTTGCCAATATTATAATAAAGGGGTAAAACTCCTTTACAGTTAGCATTGATTCATCAGAGATTTATATTTATCCTCGGTTTAGATGCTAGTATCTTTGGTTATTCCGAACTCTATCTCTTCAGATCGAATGTAGATTTACCCTAGAAAATCCACATCAATCTTACTCTTTAAGTCACGGTTGACCAGGTTGAGGTTGCCCGCGATTTATATAAACTCATCCAGTTCCTTATTTTGTTATTTAATCATCGGATCTTCTGATTCCAACTTATCTTTAAATCAAAATTCTCTTTGATTTGAGTCCATCAAAATTGAATCTTTATCCTTGTTTTGAAAATTTTATTCCTATATTTGGAAAAAAAAATCTAATATTATATATATATGTATAATTTTCAGAAATTTTATAATTAATTTAACTAGTTGTCAAGAGATAATAGTCTTTAATTTTATTTATGGTTTTGTAAACCAAGGGTTTTGTCTCATATAAGTAATTGAACTATAAACAATGGTTACAAATTAATTTGGAAACAGAAATGAATTTAAAACTAGAACTTGAATTCCCGATGGTTTCAAACCTTGTATTTAAAGTTTAAAAAGGATATATTATTTAAATTATTTTCGAACAGAAATTTGTTCCCAAAGAATTTTAAAGGTTTAAAAATCAGTGCTCTTCTCTTTGTCGCTGGGAAATAATTTCGGTGATGACTGCATATCATTGACATTCATTTTCGAGTTTCAAAGTGAAGAGATCTATAGTCTGGCTACAGTGTTACCTTAAGAATTTAATTGATTTATAATATATAGATATATGATTTAAATTTGATTTGACATATTATGTACATATATTTATTTATCTCTTAATGGTTTGAAGGGAATCAGAAATTTAATTCTTAAATTTTATCTCGAAGAATAATTTCAATTATAAAAAGAAAATCAAATTTTGAATAAATGATTCAAACTTGAGATATTGAATTTGAAAGTTTTATTTGTATAATACTCAATTGCATTTCAATATAACTTACCTTGATTTCAAAAGTTAACAATGTAATTGGTTAATATACAATACAAAAAGATTTATAAATAAAATTTGAGTGGTTATAATAAATTGTATACACTTAAATTCAAGTTATAAAAAGATTAATAGAGGTAAATAAAATAAAAGGGTAATGGTATAATTTTCAATATAAAATGATGTTAAAGGAACTAAGAATAAATTTAAACAGTTGTAATAAGTGTAAAACATAGATGAGAAAAATATATTGAGAGAAATAAATTTAATTATAGTTAGGAATAAAGAAGAAATTAATTTATTGAACACATTTTTGAGTATAACAAATGATTTTCAAACTTATGATTTTAGAAATTTTTATTTTAAGATAATTGGAAGATGAAGTAATGAAATTTGAAATAGTAAAATTTAACTTGAGTGAAATTAAATAGATGAAATCAATTATTAATTTAAAATTGAATTTGTATGGTTTAGATTAATGATTCTAATTTAAGTTTCAATTTAGTTTTTTTTTCAGGTTGTTTCTATTCCCCTACCTTCTTCCTTTTCGAGGAAGAAAAGTTCTGAGTGGGGGAGAGTGTAACAGCCCAAAATTTAACAAGTATTTCATTCTTTTAATTATAAAACTTTGGGGTTTATTATATAAAAATCTAAATTTTTAAAATTGATTAAAACATTTTCCAAATTTTTAATTAAAGGATAAGATTTCTGAAATTTTGACTTTGGTTAAAGATTAACTCTAATTGGAATTTTTAAAATTTTAAATTTTATCTTTCAAACTCTAATTTCAAATTCTTTTAATTCAACTGAATTATTGTAACAACATTTATACTTTTTGTCTTTTTTAAAAATGGATTATCTACCTTTTTAAAATTAGTAATATTTTGTTTTACTTAATTAGATCCATTTGAATAATAAATTTCCTTGTAAATGGTAATATGAATCAGAAGAACATAAAAAAAAATTATTTTTTTAGTTAAGTAATAAATTTCAAAATTTACATTATATTAATAAACTGTTTAATTACGCGTTTAAAAGGCACGTTATTTGGTGGAATAAATAACGTATAAGCGTTACTTTTGTATAAATTTGGGTGTATATTATTGCGGTTGTAGTACGCATTCTTAAAAATTCGTACCGCAGATATAAATAATTAATTAATTTGTAGATGTGCAATTCTAAGTGGTAAATGAATAAATTTCCTAGCCTATTAATTTCGTTTAAAAGTTGCCTAAATTCGCATGTAAACGTTACCTTTTCCTTTATTTTCAATCGTTCTAAAATTGGTATGAAATTTTTGATTTCCCCTACTATTTAAATTTTATTTGCTTACCGTTTCCTTCTTCCATTAAATCAACGCAAATTACTCCCTTTAAATGTAAAACGTGCCTCACCATTTAACGCAATCACTTTGGTGTAAAATTTAAACCATTCCTCCTCTGTTGAACAATAAGTCACGATCAATAACATGCCATTCAAAAACAAATTTTATTAATTCTTGCGTTTTAACCTATGCAGTTTGCATCTTTTAATCAAACACGTTCAAAATTGTTATTTCTTGCCTTTGACCTCTCCCACATAAATCTATGCAGTTATTTTTCTTGTCATTCTAACAAATATTGCCGAAAATTTTCGCATGCCTTGAATTAGCGTTTCTCATTTATCTTTTTGCCTGCATTTTTAAATTAATAAATCAACAAAATTTACCTCTTCATAACGCAAACATCACGCAGAATAATCTCCTGACCAATTAAAAATGATTTCTTGCCATATTTTTTTTCCTTTACGTGAATTGCGCAACTTCTCTTATATAAATGAAAACCCATGATCACAAATTCCATAACCGTTCACATTTTTAAATTCTTGCCATGGTTCCCAAAAAATCAACGCAATCAATTAATTGCTTGCCTATTTCTTTCACCCCAAAATCATCGCATGTTTACATCTTTTAAATAATCATGTTCTTTTTTATTCTTTCCATTTACCGTTTCTAAAGCAACTTATTTCTTGCATTTTTAACAAACGCAATTATCTCCATCATGCGCCTTCATTAAATTATTATCTTAGCTAAATAAAGAATTTAATCCGTAGACGTTCCATTTTTCTAGCCATTTCTTTTGTAAATCAACGAAATAAATTAATCGTTGCCTATTTTCACCTTAAATCAGTGCAAGGTTTTATTTGTTAGAGTCCGTTCAAAAGTTCATTTATCTCTTGCAGTTTCTCCCTCTAAAATCACGCAAGATACCCTATGTACATATTCCAATCACGGATATAATCGTTTTAAATCAATTCTTGCCGTTACTTTGCTAAAATCACTCAACCAATTTAATTATAAAACGCAACCTTTAATAATACAGTGAAATCATTCTGTTCTTTTAGCATTCTAAAATTTCAATTCACTTGCCATTTTTTTCCTGCATTGATTTTTCGCATGCCCAAAAACACGCAACCCACTATATAAATTCATAACCACTCATTTACATTTCCATTACCGCAAGCTCATCTTTAAATACGTAGCACATTTGCAACAATTTCATTCATTTTCTTCCCTGTCATGCTAAAGCTTCAGGTAGCATCAGGTACATAGCTGCATCCCTTCTTCATTCTTATTTTCCTTCTTTCTTTTTTTAGTTTTTCTCTATTTTCTATTGTTTGTTCCACCGTGCTCGGCTACTCCGCCACCACCCTTTGCTCCTTGTTCTGTCACCGACCTTACACCATGAACCATCCCGTGACTTTGTGCTGGCCAACGCCCCAAAAAAAAGAAAAAAAGGAGGAAAACAATGCATGCGCCACCTTTTGACATCAGCCTATAGAACTAAATCTTGAGCGCATGCACGTATATAGGCTTGAGCCACCTGAGTTTAACCCTGCCTTTATCTGTTTCAAATGTTTGTGTTTCAGGCTTTGAAAAAAATATAGTAGGGAAGAGAGCTGCATCATTTTGCATTTGCTCCTGCATGATTGGGTCGTTAGCCACTGACTTGGCATGCTACTACATGCGTTCAGTTTAAAAAAAAATAAACAAAGGGAGAAGTAAATTATGCGGACATGTCAGGAATGAATATACGGGCAAGCATAGTGTTGTGTTGTCCAACTAGAGACTAGGTTGAAATTAACCTTTTGCATTTCTGAAGTAGAAAATGTACGCCACCTGTAGCCTGTGTAACCAGTCCTCTATGCCATGACGTGAAGTCTCAGGAGTGCATGCATTCGAGTTTTGAAATTTGGCAAGGGCCGTGCCTTTTTATAAAAAAAGAAAAAATATTATAATAAGAGGGTGAATAGAATAGTAGGAAGCCACCTGTGCATGTGAGTAGAACATCCTGAGCATTAGCGTGTTAGGATGTATAGTGAATATAGGTAGGTAGATACATACATGAATAACAGTCTTTATGCACTATGAACAGTCTTAATTACTAAGAATAATTATGAAGTATTCATACGTAAACCACATGTTGCACTTAGTAAAAAAAATAAAAAAAATAAAAAGGAATGAATGAACAAGCCGAGCCTTTGATATGTGGGTCAAGCCGTGTGGTGAGTGTTCGAGCCGTCGTGTCAATTTCCTTTAATTCAATCTTGTTTCAAATTTGCTGTGTTCGTGATAAGATTCGAATACTTAGTTTTATTTAATTACTTTGTTCAAGATTTGAATCAAGTTGTTGCATCCAATGAAAATTGATCGTGCCTTCTGTACTCTTCTTTTGGGGTAGATATCATTGTTTGAATAAATTCTGTAGCTTCGAGAAAGTGAGTATTCTCACCTGACAAACGTACTTATATATCTGTGAATTAATAACAAGTGTAATTGTAGAATAAAATTTTATTTCATTTTATTTGACTGTTATATAAATTGATGATCTTAAAAATCCTGTTATTCAACCTACACATCATCAATTATATTAGATACTGTTTTATTTATGCTGTTATACTATTTATTAATTTACTGCTTAATCCCACTGCTCGTTCCCTGTAGAATAGAAATCGTTACAGGCTGAAATGATAGGCCTGAACGATATTTATTTTATTCATTTATTTATTTAGTTATTTATTTAACTTGGAATTTCGGGTTTGAAATGATAAAACCCAGATTTTCTTTATAAATTACGGATTGAAATGATATATTATCTGTAGCACTTGACCTAGGATAGAAAATATTATACAGACCCGTGGTTACATATATATGTACAAATTTTTTGAAATTATTAAATATTTGTAAAATTAGAATGTATAATATTTTGTTTGAAATTTGATTTAAAATGATTCTTAAGCAATGGTCTACAAGTTAAAGATGTAAATAAATAAAAGTTAAAAATTTAAAGTATAAATTTCTCTTGTAAATTTGGATTTGTAAAATAAATGGAATTTTAGCTAAGAAGTAAAATATGAAATTTGTTATAACTTGAATATAAAGCGAGGATAAGTTTTCTATGAATTAAATTGTTAAATTAGTGAAATATAGAAGTTGAAATATAACTTGATTTAGAAATGGGAGGCTGGTTTTGAAATAAAGGTAAGATAAGAAATTAATTAGAAATTTAGTTATTTGGAAACGGTAATTTAACTTAGTTATTAAGTAAACTTCATAGAAAATGTGTACTTCATTTTATATAAAGTATAAAAGTTAGATATATACTTGAAGAATTTACTTTATAAAAATCATAAATTATTGAGAAATTTAAAAGTGGTAATTTTGATTTGTTTAAATAAAAGGTTTAATTTTGCTGAAATTATATTGAAATCTAAATTTTAATTTACTCAAATTTATTATAAAGGATATTACCGCACTTTGCAAGTGTTGTGTAGTTGATACAATTGGACAAGGGCTAAACTTTTGGGATTTTATATTTTATTTTGTAAGAAAAATAACTTCACTTTTAAATAGTTTCAAAAGTAGCATTTTGATTGAAATATAAACTATTTTAGATTCTTTATAACCACGGGTAATAATAACGTTGGTTGTTAAAGAGACCGGGATCGGATTTGGGCATACTCTTTGTCGATATCGAAAACCACATTGACAACCGTGTACGTGGTGGAGATTCCGGAATGAAGTAGGATGGTGGTGACGTTTCCTTTGAGGTAAATACGTGGACCCGACTCTCGTGAGTTGGTATAAGGTGGCTAAAATAGGAGCGATTGACGGACTAATGAGGTAGCATCTTTGATCGGACGCACTTCTTCGTATGCCATTCTATTACTTTGTGATTATTTGGTGCGCACCTTTGATTTGGAAGCGTTGTTCGAGGTGGGCGGTAGTAGCAGCTACGCGTTACCGCCGGTTCGGATGCGTAATTGGTATATCTACCCTGTCATTGCCTAGTTGTGCCGTGTCACCTACCATAGCGAGCCTTGTACGAGTTTGGTTTTCTCCCGTAGGCCGTGTGGTATCCTCTGGTGGCTTCGCTATCAGGAGGACTATGATATTGGATGGACTACTGGGACTATTACGCGTTAGGGGGAATATTGGGTCACTCCTTAACGCTATTTAAAAGTAAGTTTATTTTACTAATAGACACTATTATAATAGCGAAGTATTACTATATAGTAAATAGTTTAACAGATCCTTAGAGGATGGGCGGTCCCAAGTATCCTTTAAGTCACTTGTATTTTGTTACAGTTCACTTGAATTAGCTTACACTGTATAAGTATGTATGTCCTGACTCGAGTGTTTATATTTGAATTTACGCTCGGGTCAGCCTGAGTTTCAGTTCAGACTTCACTCCGGAGCTTGGACTTCTGCTGATCATCTCTTTTCAAGCTGCCGTCAAGTTTCTGTTCAGTTCTTATTAGGCTTTGTAATCAAGACTGTGATGTCCCAGAAATTTAGGCAATAATTATTTAATAATTTCTCTAATAATTATTTTAAAACGTGAATATTGATTTAATAAATTAATTTAAACTGAAATTATCTTTTGAAAATTTATAATTATTTAGTTTGTTAAATGATATTGTTTTCAAATGTTAAAAATATTTAAGTAATAAATTTATCTTTCTAACTGACTTAGAAATATTTATTTATAATGTATAAATGTTTATACATTGTAAATAGAGGATTTGGTTTTAATTTTAATTTATATTAAATAAAGGATGTTTTCTAATTTATATATAATTGTACAAATTGTAAATTGATTTAATTTGATTTAAATTGTTAACTTTTCAAAAGTTTGTTTTAAAGATCTATCTTATAATTTTCATAGAAAGTAAATAAGTATCTATTTTGTTTTTAAAAATAAATATAGTTTAAAATTTTTTTTATAATAAAAATTTGTTTTGTTTTATTTTAAAATTGCTTTTCTTTTGAAATTTAGTTTATAAAGAATATTATTTTAAAAATAATTAAACAAACATTAAATAAATGTTATAAGAAGTTATAAATAAACATGTAATTATTTCAAGGCTAAGGTTAATACAACATTTAAAACTTGCTAAAAATAAATTAGTAATGATTTAAGATAATTTAAATACAAGTATCAATTTAGAATTTTCTTTTCTTTATTTTGAAAATGTACATGTGTTAATTTTTTAAACTAAATAGAAGACACTTGTAATTAATCTACAGCATAATGCAACAAGTGGCAATGTTTGTTTATTTTTGAAATTTATTCTTTAGAATAAGAAATGTACAATGCATTTTGTTAAAAAACCCATTCTCTTCAAAAGGAAATCTGAAAATCAGATTTATGAGAAGAAAAATTTCAAAACCCAAATATACAACTCCAATTCAATCTACCACTTCCACATCAAATTTCAAGTTCAACTTCAAATCTGCAAAACCTATCCACTCAAAATTATGCAAATAAATACCATCTGAAATCTATAAACAAACTAAAAACCCAAATCTGCAATGTAACAATCTATTATATCTTCAAAGTCTGTAATCTGTATGAGATCAACTTCAAATCTGCAATTTTTTAACATCAATTGAAGTTCAATTACAAATCTGAGAAAATGAGGATGAAGTTTTAAGAATCCAACTACAGCAAGCAAATGCAAATCTGGTTCCAGGAAATTCAAAATCAGGTTCCAGGAAGTGAATTTGCATCAGACATTGTTCTTTGCCTCTTCATTAAAAAGGTGAGTAAACCTTTATTTTTAAAAACAGTTCTTCTTTCTAAAATCAGTGCTAAAGTAAATACTAGAACTTAAGTTCAAATGCAAACTGTTTTCATTTAAAAAAAAAAGAATAATAAGTAAAACTTTTGTTTTTCAAAATGCAATTCTTCTGTCTGGATGAATCTTATTGCATGTGTGAACTATAGCCTCTAATGATTGCTTTGAGATTGAATATAAATGTGTGTTTATAAGTATGATAATGCCTGCATACTTGTTTCTGAATATTATATATATTTGTTGCTCTGTGGTTGATAACAGCCCCCTTTTCCACTAGATAAATTGATAATTTCCTGTACAATGGGAATTTGACAATGATCACTGAAGAAAATTGGTTAATAACATCATATTCTTGGTTTTAAAAATAGTTTAAGATAGTATTGTTTAACAAATGGACTGTAAAAATTTAGATTACAGTTTTAAATAAACTGTAGGGGAAAGGCATTTCTGTTTCAAAACAGAAATGGGAAAATTTGAAAATGTCTGTAAGCTAGTGGATTTAAGGTGTTATGATGCTTCATGTTAGTGGAGTATGGATGTAAGAATGGAGTAAATTTGGTGGTAGATGATCAGAGAGAGAGAAGAGTTTGAAATTGAGTTTTTTTCCAGGTTTTCAAAACCTGATTTTAAGTGTGCAGTTCTTAGCATTTGCATATGCTCTATGTGTAACGGCCCACTATTTTGTACCATTCAAATTCGACAATAAATAAAACATGTCAAGCTTGAATAGTTCAAAACAATAGATTGTAAATAAATTAGGAGCAAATGAAATCAAATCACAGACACAGATATCAGTAAACTCGCAGCGGAATTTAAATTACTTAGTGGTTCATGAAGCCACTTAAAAATCTCAACCAAATAAAAATTACATAGTTTTTAAATCTCCAATACAGTTTAAAACTTCAATAGAAATCCAAATATTCCAAAGTTTCGATTACATAAATAAGATATAGACTGAAAGATTTTTGCCAGCAGCTCGAAAGATCTACAGGATGTCCTAGCTCCGGGAAGAAAGCTGAAACTGCAACTCAGGCTGACCCGAGCGTAAAATAAAACATAAACACTCGAGTCAGGACATACATACTTATATAGTGTAAGCTAATTCAAGTGTACTGTAATAAGGAGCAAGTAACTTAAAGGATGCTTGGGACCGCCCATCCTCTAAGGATCCGTTAAACTATTTACTATATAGTAATACTTCGCTATTATAATAGTGTCTATATTAAAATAAACATACTTTTAAATAGCATTAAGGCTTTACATTTTCCACCTTAACACGTAATAGTCCCAGTAGTCCATCCAATGTCATAGTCCCTCCTGATCGGGAAGCCACCATAGGATACCACACGGGCTACGGGAGAAAACCAAACTCGTACAAGGCTCGCTATGGTAGGTGACACGGCACAACTAGGCAATGTCAGGGTAGATATACCAATTATGCTTCCGGACCGATGGAAACGCGTAGCCGCAGCTACCAACCACCTCGAACAACACTCCCAAATCAAAGGTGCGCACCGAAACAATCACAAAAGTAATAGAATGGCATACGAAGAAGTGCGTCCGATCAGAGGTGCTACCTCATTAATCCGTCAATCGCTCCTGTTTTAGCCACCTTATGCCAACTCACGGGAATCGGGTCCACGTATTTACCTTAAAGAAAACGTCACCACCATCCTACTTCATTCTGAAATCTCCACCGTGTACACGGTTGTCAAAGTGGTTTTCGGTATCGACAGAGAGTATGCTAGATATCTGATCCCGGTCTCTTTAACAACCAAACGTTATTATAACCCGTGGTTACAATCTTTAAAAATGGTATTTATACTTTGAAATCAAAATAAATTTCAAATACCCTCAATATCAAAATATTGTTTTATAAAATACCATTTAAATCTATTCAATTTATTTAGGAATTTATTTGCCCTTTTACTAAATTTTAAAGTTTAAATTCTTACTTTTAAAACCATTCAAAGTCAGTTCCTTATTTTTATTAATTACATATTTAATTCCAAAATTTAAGCCTTTTCCCCCAAAGATTATTTCCATAAATTTATTTTAAACAATTCAAAAATTCAGTTTCCGTAGCACTTATGAAATGCTACCTAAAGTCTATAGGTTAAAACAGTTCGTTCATAAAGGACAGCATTTAAGTGTTGTAATAGACTATTAACTTAACAATTAAGTTTTAAATTCCCAATTATAACTTATTATCAATTATTTACTTAACTGAAATCTTACCTTTACCAAAATTCAGTATTTCCCAAAATAAGTTATATTCCAAAATTTTATTTAAACATTTATTTATTTAACATTTTTGACTCATTCAAAAATTAATATAAACTTTATAAAATCTTTAAATACATTTAAACCAGAATATTATAAACTTCCATTTAAAATAATTATAAAATATTTCAGAAAAATATTATATGAACCACGGGTCTGTATATAGTTTTCTAGCCTAGGTCAAGTGATACGGATTTATATCATTTCAATCCGCAATTTATAAAACCCCGGGTTCTATCATTTCAAACCCGCAATCCCAAGTTAACAAATAAAATTTAAACAATTAAATAAATAGATGGATAATAATTGTCGTTCAGGCCTATCATTTCAGCCTATAACAAATCTCAATTTACAGGGAACTTGCAGTGATAATTTAAATCAGTAAATAGGCATTAACTAATATAACTGCAATAATATTATAATAGATAAACAACTGATGAAGTGTCAATTTTAAAATGGGGTTTAACATCATACGTTATATTTCAGATAAAATTTAATAAATACTTTACAAATACACTTGCGATAATTCACAGATATATGTAAGCATGTTTGTCTGGTGAGAAATACTCACCTGAATGCTGCAGAAAATTTCTATTCAACAACGAATCTACCCGAAATAAGAGTATAGAAAGCACGATCAAATCACAGCGGTAGCAACGACTTGATCAAAAATCTAGAAGAAGATCCAAATAAAACCAAAACGCGACTTAAATTTACGGTCAAAGAAAAAAAAATTAAATAGAACGAAAATTAGAACGGGATTATCTAAAGGAAAATCGGACCAAACTCTGCTCGACTACTACACCCCGCTAACCGTCTTAACATAACCCAGGCCCATACTTCAACCGTGCGCATGCATATTTTCCACCTTTCCTTTGCAACGATACTTACCAAAATTCCAATCATCCAGACCCAAACTCCATCATCCATTTACAAAGGTTCTAAGAGATGCATCTTTAACTACTGTTGCCGCCTCAGCCTTTCTACCTATCACAAATGCATGCACGTATGCACTCAGTTGGATCTATAGGCTGAGTCAAACTCCCCTTTTATTTTTATTCTTATATTTATGCAAAAGGGAAACAGAGTTTCTCGGTTCCGGCCAAAATTTCCAAAACATAATGCATGCTTCACATATTATTTCTTTTTGCTTCCATGCGAGATAAACCAAAGTGTGCATCTCAGTTCTCACGCATCCTAGGTAAACATTTCTCCTTTCCCCCTTCAGTTTCGGATAACACGTCCCCCTCTCCAAACAGAAAACACGTCCCCCTCTCCAACATATATGCATGCACGGCTATTGTATGCGACAGTAAGGAGAAATAAAGCAAGGAAAAAAAAAGAAAATATGGAAAGGAAATATAAATAGAATGACCCATTACCTGAAGCTTGTACGCAACAGTCAGAGCAATGCAAGTGGGGAAAACTTTGGAGAGATGAAGCTTTGTGGTGGGGTTTAATGATATATATATATAAGAAACAAGTTGAGATCTATTGAACGCACGGAGAATCTTCAGAGATGCGAGATGAGGAAATGAAAATATGAACGAGGCTAGTATATTTATAAACAGGAGTTACTTTGTACGCAAGAAATAAAATATACACGTAAAAGAAATCAAAGCACTCGGTCCAAATTGGGAAAAAGGACCGGCATGCAAGGAAAAATAGGTGGAAATTGGCAAGACATCACGGTAAGTCTAGGATTCCAGTCTACACAAATTTTTTGATAGAGCAATAAATTTCGTATTTGGTAAAAATGGAAGGCCGAGTGTGATTTTGTGGATAAGGCTTGCGTGATTATAGGAACAGTAAGCAAAATAAAATTTGCTTTGAACTGAATAGGCAATTCGAATGAAATGTGAAATTCTCCCATCTATACAAAAATTTTGATTTAACGAATTCCTAGAATGATGCGTGAATTTTGGCAAGAGATTGATTCTTAAATAAATAAATAAATTCTCCTTTGTATTCATGGATAAAGCTTGCGTGAAGATGCAGAGAGATATATTGGGCATGCATACAAGAAAAACGACAAATGATAATAGATCGGTCCACTTTTCCTTATTTAGAGGTTGCGTGATTTTTTTTTATTGCCAGTTATACGAAAATTGATTGCAACTTTATCTCTTTTTATTCTCTCCTCAATTAACAGTTGCGTGATTTATATGCAGAGACGAAATGGCAAGAGGAAATGTTTGTTTTGGCGAAGGAGCAATTTCAGATAAGTAAATGGCAAGGTAAGATTTTGAATTAGCAAAGATTTTGGAATTGAAAAGTTTTATACCAAGTTTTAAAAACCAATGTAAGCTATGGAAAAAAAATAACGTTTTGCTATAAAACTACTAACTGATATTTTAATCCATATAGATATTGAAATAAAGATTTTAAAATACGCCAAACCGACGCAATACAATACACCTAAATTTATACAAAAATAACGTTTATAAATTTATACGTTTTTACGTTACCTATGCCCTAAATTTTTACGCGCCCTTTAAACGCGAAATCCAACAGTCCACTAATACACTAAATTCTTCAAAGTTATTACTTAACAAAATTTTATTAGTTTACATACTCCATATTTTATATATATATAAAAATCCCTTTTTATTAAAATTCCAATGGAGTTGTCTTTTAACAAAATTAACAATTTCAAAACTTCCAGTTTATTTTTAGACTTTTGGGAAATGATTTAATCAAACTAATATATATTTTTAAAAATAAGTTTCAAGATTTAATAATTAAAAGAAATGAATTGCTAGAAAAACTAGGGCTGTTACACTCTCCCCCACTCAGAACTTTTCGTCCTCGAAAAGGAACGAAAGAAGGAAAAACAAAGGAAGATAAGTTAACAAAACAAAGTACCTTAAACGAATAATTCCGGATTCGAAGCACGAATGCTCTCCTCCGTCTCCCATGTGCAATCTCGTTCATCAGTGCTCCATTGCACTTTGACCAACCGGACAGATTTTCTTCTTAGCTGTTTCGTACCTTGATCAACGATACGAAGCGGCTTTCTTTCAATGGTTAGATCAGGCTCGATGTCCAGACTATCAAGAGTAGTAGGCTGGATGATAAGAGATGGATCGTGAAGACAGCGACGAAGGTGGGATACATGAAACACATTGTGTATTCCAGCAAATTTCTCGGGTAGATCAAGTCGATAAGCAAGAGATCCAATCCTTTCCAAGATACGGAATGGACCGATGAACCTAGGGGCCAGCTTTCCTCTACGCCCAAACCGAGCTACATTTCTTAAAGGAGAAACCTTTAGAAAAACCAAATCACCAACATCAAACTCCAAGCTCCTTCTACGCCGATCAGCGTACTTTTTCTGTCTATCCTGAGCAACCTTTAACCTTCTCTTAATCTCCTCCACTTTCTCCGAAGCTTCCAAAATCATTTCGGGCCCAAGAACTAAGCGGTTACCGGATTCAATCCAACAAGAAGGAGATCTACACGGTCTTCCGTACAGAGCAGCAAATGGGGACATCTTAAGACTAGCCTGATAACTATTGTTATAGGTGAATTCCACAAGATGGAGATGATCTTCCCAAGATCCTCCATAATCCAAGATGCAAGCACGAAGAAGATCCTCAAGAATCTGATTTACCCTCTCCGTTTGACTGTCAGTTTGTGGGTGGTAAGCGGTGCTCTGGTTCAAACGAGTACCCAAGGATTCTTGGAACGCTTTCCAAAACTGACTAGTGAAAATAAGGTCTCGATCGCAAACAATGCTAAGGGGAACGCCATGGAGGCCAACAATCACCCTCATATAAATTTCGGATAAGCTCGAAGCCGTACGGGTAGACCTGACTGGAATAAAATGAGCGGACTTAGTCAGTCTATCCACAATAATCCAGATGCTTTCATTTCCCTTCCTAGATCTCGGCAAACCATCGATAAAATCCATAGAAACTTGCTCCCACTTCCAATCGGGAATCTGCAGAGGCTGCAACAATCCTGGTGTCTTCTGATGATCTGCCTTGACTTGCTGACAAGTCGCACACCTACTCACAAAGATAGAGACATCACGCTTCACCCCTCTCCACCAATAGAGTTTCTTCAAATCCTGATACATCTTCGCTACACCAGGGTGAATGGAAAGTCGGGACCGATGATGTTCGCGAAGTAACTCCTGTCTCAAACCATCAACATTTGGGACACAAATCCTATAATTGATCCTTAAAATCCCTTTATCATCAACCTGAGCTCCACTACCATCAGAACTATTACTACCTCTGCTTCGGACATTCTCCTTAATCAATCTGATGATCCTGTCCTCATCTTGCTTAGCTACGATACGGTCCACCAGAGGAGAAGAAACAAAAAGTTGGCACACCAAAGACTTCTTTCTACTCAACGCATCCGCCACTACATTTGCCTTCCCAAGGGTATAATTGATGTCGAGATCGTAAGAAGTTAAAACTCGAGCCAACGTACTTGTCTCTGATTCAAATCTTTCTGGGTAAAGATATATTTCAGAGACTGATGATCAGTGAAGAGGTCAAACTTAGCTCCCAAGAGGTGACGTTTCCACAGCTTCAGAGCAAAGACAACAGCCAGCAATTCTAAATCGTGAGCAGCATAATTAGCCTCATGGGTCTTCAACTGTCGACTAGCATATGAAATTACCTTCCCATCTTGCATTAATACTGCTCCCAAACCCTCGCGACAAGCATCGGTGAATACCGTTAATCTCTCATTTCCATTTGGGACGGTAAGCACTGGTGTGGAAGTCAGCTTGTCCTTCAACTCTTGGAATGCCGCTTTACACTCTTTGCTCCGAATAAACTTAGCATTCTTTCGAGTCAGAGCAGTGAGCGGTGCAGAAATCCGAGCAAAGTTCTCAATGAACCTCCGATAGTAACCGGCAAGGCCCAGAAAACTGCGAATATCAGTAGGGGTCTTAGGTTCTTTCCAATCTTTGATCGCAGTGATCTTGACTGGATCAACAGAAACTTTTTCACTGGAGACAATATGTCCGAGGAATCGGACTTCTTCTTCCCAGAAATGACATTTTGAGAATTTAGCCTTTAATTGGTGATTTTGGAGAGTCCCTAAAACATATTTCAAGTGCGACTCATGCTCATCCCTTGTTTTGGAGAAGACAAGGATGTCATCAATAAAGACAAGAACAAATTTATTGAGCACATCGCGGAAGACACGGTTCATCAAGTCGACGAAGAAGGCAGGAGCGTTAGTCAAGCCAAAAGGCATAACTAGCCATTCAAAGAAACCATTCTTGGTACGGAAAGCAGTTTTGAGAATGCTCTCCTCAGCGACTCTAAGTTGATGGAAACCTGTGGCTAAATCAAGCTGAGAGAAAACAGTCGCTCCATAAAGTTGATCAAACATATCATTAATACGGGGCATAGGATATCTGTTTTTCATAGTAAGCTTGTTCGGTTCCCTATAATCAACACACATCTGGAGGGAACCATCAGATTTTGTGACAAAAACTACAGCTGCTCCCCATTCTGAGAAGCTAGGTCTGATCAACCCTTTAGAGGATAAGTCTTGAATTTGCTTCCTTAATTCGCTCTTCTCACGTGGTGCCATTCTTCTGGGCGGAAGAACTACAGGTCGCGCTCCAGGGATGAGATCGATATGGAAATCAATTTCCCGCTTCGGAGGTAAAGAAGTGACTTCACCAAATACGTCGGAAAATAATCTAACCACCGGAGTGGACTCAATATCACCATGGAAAATATCGAGAGAATAAATTAAACTACCAGCGAACTCTTGAGGCAATTTACACTGGATCTCTAATGGATTTCCCAAATCATCTTTGAGGTCAACAGTTCGAGAACTGCACGAGATATGGGCGTCATGCCTATCTAACCAATCACCCCCAAGCAAAAGATCGAAAGCATCAAACCCCAAAACATAAAAGTCGCCAGTGAATCGATAATTCTCAAGGAAAAGTTTCACATCCCTACAAACTTTACCAAGGTTTGCAGGGCCACCAATGGGGTTTGAAACACATAAAGGTACGGAAGAAAATTCAGGAGAAAGGAGATGCTCAAATTTATTACAAAGATCCGATGAGATGAAGCTATGGGAAGCTCCGGTATCGAAGAGAACTCTTACAGGAAAATAATGCAAGGTAAAAGAACTCTGGAGTGTACCTTGAGAATCATTTGGCGCTGGAGCGGGTGCAGGTGCAGACTGTGGAGCTGGAGAGGATGCAGAAGTCACCGCAAGATCCCTGATGCTGTGCCCTTCTTCTGCGCAGGGCAGTCTCTCTTGAAGTGTCCCGGCTGAAGGCAGATGTGGCAGAGGTCTCGTCTAGCTAACTGAGAAGGAGGTGAAATAGCAGCACCCAAAGTGGGACAACTATTAGCGTAGTGTCCTTTCTGGTCGCATCGGTAGCAAGTAATGGTAGATAGATCCACAGGCTGCCTCTGGGATGCCGAAGACGATGATCCAAGTCCTGGAGTCCTATTCCTCTTATGCCGGTAGAAGTTGGGCTTCCTTTTCCTAGAATTCCCACAAGACTGAGCCGGTGCAGACTGGGCAGCTGGAGTGGCCCTAGAGGTAGGGTTCTCATAACGGAGAGCCATATCCATCAAAGCAGTGAACGTCCCATGCACATGTGTAATAAGTCGATCGTAAAACTCAGGTCGAGCACCAGCGATAAATTTCTCGTTCTTCTTAAGCGGGGTATCTATCAAATTCAGGCCGTATTGGGAGAGCTCATTAAACTTTCTCTCGTATTCCGTGAATGACATATCGCCTTGCTTCAGATCCATAAAGTCTCGGTAGAGCTGAGACTTGCCCGCTTCGGGCATCCATTTGACCAGAAAGACCTCCCTAAAGCACGATAAGAGATATAAGATAGATTCAAAAATGGGAAATTTGAGTCCGAATTTGGACAACCGAAGAGATACCTAAATTGCTCCCAAGTGAGGTCAGCCTCATTAGTGTGAGCAGTAATAGATAGCCACCAATTTAAAACGGCTCCCTTCATTTGCCAGGCCGCCAGTTGCCTCTGCTGGGCATTTGTGATTTCGAGACAGGAGAAGATTCTCTCCAAGTCTCGTAACCATTGCTGAGCTTCTATAATGGTTTCTGAACCTGTAAATTTAGTGCCACCAAGCTCAGTATAATCTTTGCAAAGCTTAGTAAATCTAACAGGGGCTGCGGATGGAGGAGCTGGGGCATTAGCTCGTCCACTACCTCTAATATTTCCTCGATTCATCCTGAGACATTACGAATGAATTTAAGAACAGAGGAAAAATATTGATGTCAAGATATCCCTGGTAAGACAAAGTTTAACTAGAACAAGCAAGGCTCAAATTATATAGGATGGAGAAAAGGAAAGAAGTAGTTGGAAAATTATTATTTTAAAACAGGAAAGTTTTATATCAAAATACTTCTTTGAAAACCCTTTTGAAAACCCTTTTGAAAACCATTTTATACTTTAAAATACGTTCTCTCACAAGGAAAGGATTTTAGAATTTGACTTCACTTATTCTAGGTATTGCTAGCCTATCTCTAATGAGTTTTTGCTCCTTAGTCTATGGGTAAACCAAAGCTCCGATACCAACTGTAACGGCCCACTATTTTGTACCATTCAAATTCGACAATAAATAAAACATGTCAAGCTTGAATAGTTCAAAACAATAGATTGTAAATAAATTAGGAGCAAATGAAATCAAATCACAGAATCACAGACACAGATATCAGTAAACTCGCAGCGGAATTTAAATTACTTAGTGGTTCATGAAGCCACTATAAAAATCTCAACCAATTAAAAATTACATAGTTTTTAAATCTCCAATACAGTTTAAAACTTCAATAGAAATCCAAATATTCCAAAGTTTCGATTACATAAATAAGATATAGACTGAAAGATTTTTGCCGGCAGCTCGAAAGATCTACAGGATGTCCTAGCTCCGGGAAGAAAGCTGAAACTGCAACTCAGGCTGACCCGAGCGTAAAATAAAACATAAACACTCGAGTCAGGACATACATACTTATATAGTGTAAGCTAATTCAAGTGTACTGTAATAAGAGCAAGTAACTTAAAGGATGCTTAGGACCGCCCATCCTCTAAGGATCCGTTAAACTATTTACTATATAGTAATACTTCGCTATTATAATAGTGTCTATATTAAAATAAACATACTTTTAAATAGCGTTAAGGCTTTACATTTTCCACCTTAACACGTAATAGTCCCAGTAGTCCATCCAATATCATAGTCCCTCCTGATCGGGAAGTCACCAGAGGATACCACACGGGCTACGGGAGAAAACCAAACTCGTACAAGGCTCGCTATGGTAGGTGACACGGCACAACTAGGCAATGCCAGGGTAGATACACCAATTACGCTTCCGGACCGATCGAAACGCGTAGCCGTAGCCACCGCCCACCTCGAACAACACTCCCAAATCAAAGGTGCGCACCAAAACAAACACAAAAGTAATAGAATAGCATACGAAGAAGTGCGTCCGATCAGAGGTGCTACCTCATTAATCCGTCAATCGCTCCTGTTTTAGCCACCTTATGCCAACTCACGGGAGTCGGGTCCACGTATTTACCTTAAAGAAAACGTCATCACCATCCTACTTCATTTTGAAATCTCCACCGCGTACACGGTTGTCAAAGTGGTTTTCGGTATCGACAGAGAGTATGCCAGATATCCGATCCCGGTCTCTTTAACAACCAAACGTTATTATTACCCGTGGTTACAATCTTTAAAAATGGTATTTATACTTTGAAATCAAAATAAATTTCAAATACCCTCAATATCAAAATATTGTTTTATAAATACCATTTAAATCTATTCAATTTATTTAGGAATTTATTTGCCCTTTTACTTAATTTTAAAGTTTAAATTCTTCCTTTTAAAACCATTCAAAGTCAATTCCTTATTTTTATTAATTACATATTTAATTCCAAAATTTAAGCCTTTTCCCCCAAAGATTATTTCCATAAATTTATTTTAAACAATTCAAAAATTCAGTTTCCGTAGCACTTATGAAATTCTACCTAAAGTCTATAGGTTAAAACAGTTCGTTCATAAAGGACGGCATTTAAGTGCTGTAGTAGACTATTAACTTAACAATTAAGTTTTAAATTCCTAATTATAACTTATTATCAATTATTTACTTAACTGAAATCTTACCTTTACCAAAATTCAGAATTTCCCAAAATAAGTTATATTCCAAAATTTTATTTAAACATTTATTTATTTAACATTTTTGACTCGTTAAAAAATTAGTATAAACTTTATAAAATCTTTAAATACATTTAAACCAGAATATTATAAACTTCCATTTAAAATAATTATAAAATATTTCAGAAAAATATTATATGAACCACGGGTCTGTATATAGTTTTCTAGCCTAGGTCAAGTGATACGGATTTATAACATTTCAATCCGCAATTTATAAAACCCCGGGTTCTATCATTTCAAACCCGCAATCCCAAGTTAACAAATAAAATTTAAACAATTAAATAAATAGATGGATAATAATTGTCGTTCAGGCCTATCATTTCAGCCTATAACAAATCTCAATTTACAGGGAACTTGCAGTGATGATTTAAATCAGTAAATAGGCATTAAATAATATAACTGCAATAATATTATAATAGATAAACAACTGATGAAGTGTCAATTTTAAAATGGGGTTTAACATCATATGTTATATTTCAGACAGATAAAATTTAATAAATACTTTACAAATACACTTGCGATAATTCACAGATATATGTAGGCATGTTTGTCTGGTGAGAAATACTCACCTGAATGCTGCAGAAAATTTCTATTCAACAACGAATCTACCCGAAATAAGAGTATAGAAAGCACGAACAAATCACAGCGGTAGCAACGACTTGATCAAAAATCTAGAAGAAGATCCAAATAAAACCAAAACGCGACTTAAATTTACGGTCAAAGAAAAAAAAATTAAATAGAACAAAAATTAGAACGGGATTATCTAAAGGAAAATCGGACCAAACTCTGCTCGACTACTACACCCCGCTAACCGTCTTAACATAACCCTGGCCCATACTTCAACCGTGCGCATGCATATTTTCCACCTTTCCTTTGCAACGATACTTACCAAAATTCCAATCATCCAGACCCAAACTCCATCATCCATTTACAAAGGTTCTAGGAGATGCATCTTTAACTACTGTTGCCGCCTCAGCCTTTCTAGCTATCACAAATGCATGCACGTATGCACTCAGTTGGATCTAAAGGCTGAGTCAAACTCCCCTTTTATTTTTATTCTTATATTTATGCAAAAGGGAAACAGAGTTTCTCAGTTTTGGCTAAAATTTCCAAAACATAATGCATGCTTCACATATTATTTCTTTTTGCTTCCATGCGAGATAAACCAAAGTGTGCATCTCAGTTCTCACGCATCCTAGGTAAACATTTCTCCTTTCCCCCTTCAGTTTCGGATAACACGTTCCCCTCTCCAAACAGAAAACACGTCCCCCTTCCAACATATATGCATGCACGGCTATTGTATGCGACAGTAAGGAGAAATAAAGCAAGGAAAAAAAAAGAAAATATGGAAAGGAAATATAAATAGAATGACCCATTACCTGAAGCTTGTACGCAACAGTCAGAGCAATGCAAGTGGGGAAAACTTTGGAGAGATGAAGCTTTGTGGTGGGGTTTAATGATATATATAAGAAACAAGTTGAGATCTATTGAACGCACGGAGAATCTTCAGAGATGCGAGATGAGGAAATGAAAATATGAACGAGGCTAGTATATTTATAAACAGGAGTTACTTTGTACGCAAGAAATAAAATATACACGTAAAAAAAATCAAAGCACTCGGTCCAAATTGGGAAATAGGACCGGCATGCAAGGAAAAATAGGTGGAAATTGGCAAGACATCACGTTAAGTCTAGGATTCCAGTCTACACAAATTTTTTGATAGAGCAATAAATTTCGTATTTAGTAAAAATGGAAGGCCGAGTGTGATTTTGTGGATAAGGCTTGCGTGATTATAGGAACAGTAAGCAAAATAAAATTTGCTTTGAACTGAATAGGCAATTCGAATGAAATGTGAAATTCTCCCATCTATACAAAATTTTGATTTAACGAATTCCTAGAATGATGCGTGAATTTTGGCAAGAGATTGATTCTTAAATAATAAAAAAATTCTCCTTTGTATTCATGGATAAAGCTTGCGTGAAGATGCAGAGAGATATATTGGGCATGCATACAAGAAAAACGGCAAATGATAATAGATTGGTCCACTTTTCTTTATTTAGAGGTTGCGTGATTTTTTTTTTATTGCCAGTTATACGAAAATTGATTGCAACTTTATCTCTTTTTATTCTCTCCTCAATTAATAGTTGCGTGATTTATATGCAGAGACGAAATGACAAGAGGAAATGTTTGTTTTGGCAAAGGAGCAATCTCAGATAAGTAAATGGCAAGGTAAGATTTTGAATTAGCAAAGATTTTGGAATTGAAAAGTTTTATACCAAGTTTTAAAAACCAATGTAAGCTGTGGAAAAAAAAATAACGTTTTGCTATAAAACTACTAACTGATATTTTAATCTATATAGATATTGAAATAAAGATTTTAAAATACGCCAAACCGACGTAATACAATACACCTAAATTTATACAAAAATAACGTTTATAAATTTATACGTTTTTACGTTACCTATGCCCTAAATTTTTACGCGCCCTTTAAACGCGAAATCCAACAGTCTACTAATACACTAAATTCTTCAAAGTTATTACTTAACAAAATTTTATTAGTTTACATACTCCATATTTTATATATATATATATATATAAAATTCCCTTTTTATTAAAATTCCAATGGAGTTGTCTTTTAACAAAATTAACAATTTCAAAACTTCCAGTTTATTTTTAGACTTTTGGGAAATGATTTAATCAAACTAGTATATATTTTTTAAAATAAGTTTCAAGATTTAATAATTAAAAGAAATGAATTGCTAGAAAAACTAGGGCTGTTACACTATGTTGCATCGAGTAGGAGGGAATTTTTGGGAGGTTGCAGAAGGGTTGTAGATGGAGCTATAGCCGGAGTTGTAAGTGGTCTGGTGATCGGTGATTTGGTTGCAAGATGTTGACAGGTTTACATTGGTAACTCAGTTTGGCAGTTTGGTGTGTGCAGGGTTTTTGTCTCGAGTCAATGCTCGGGTATTTTTGGTTCTGACTCGAAGAAAAGGGTTTAAAAACTCGGAGTAAAAATGATGGGTTCTCAGGTTTTTGGTTGCAGGTTTAAAAACCTGTAGTTTTTGCACTTTAAATTTTTGAATGAAATACATATTTTAAGTTGAAACCTGGATTCAAGTATGAATTGAAAACTGAATTCAAATGAAGTTTTGAGTTCAAGTTTTTTAAAAAAATGATGAAACTTTTGAATTTAAACAAGATTTAAATTCAGTTTTAAATCAAAATTAAAACAGTTTCAGGTTTATAAACCAGAAGCTTTTGCAGTTTTTTTTGAAAAAAAATGTTGAATGGAAATCAAATTCTAGTGCAGAAGTTTGATTCATGTATAAGTTGGAACTGAATTCAAATAGAGTTTGAAATTCAAAGTTTTTTTTTAAAATGAAATATTTTAAATTTAAACAAGTTTTAAATTTAGTTTTTAAATCAATATTAGAACAGTTGCAGGTTTTAGAACCTGTAATTTTGTAGTTTGTTGTTTAAATAAAATTCATATTTTAAATTTCAACTTGATTCAAGTACAAGTTAAAAACTGAATTCAAATGTAGTGTGAAATTCAAAGTTTAAAAAAAATGAAATCTTAAATTTAAACAAGATTTAAATCTAGTTTTAAATCAAGAATTAAAACAGTTTTCAGGTTGCTCTTAAAACCAGGTTTTTGATTCAAACAGGTTTTTGTTAGTTTTGTATGTTTTAAATTTTTGAACAGATTTGAATGTTTTAAGCAAGTTTAAACTCTGTATGAAATCAATTTAAAAACTGTTTCCAGTTTTCTTTGAAACCCAGTTTTAATTTCAAAACAGTTTTAAATTTAAAATGAATGAACATATTCAAATGTTTAAAAGTGAATTTGAAAATGAAATTTCATTTCAAATAAGTTTAAACTTGAAAGAATTTAGTTCCTTTAGTATTTGAAAGTATTTGAAGTAAAATATGAAGTGTTTGATTTAAATTTGAGAGTTGAAAATAATCAATTTATTTTCAAAGTTTAATTTATCAAGTAATTTAGTTTAAATCTTTCTTTTATATTTAAGTAATGAATGTTGTTTAACATTCATTTTTATTTTAAGGTTTATAATTATTTGTGGAATTAATATTTAAATTATTAAACATTTGAATCTTTAAATAAATTGGAATTTGAATTTATTTAGAAATGTATTGTTTTAATGCATTTTGAATTTAAATGAGTCATTTGATAAGTGATCTAAATTATTTTGAAAATATTTAAAGTAATTAAGGATTTTACTTAATTATTTGATTTTTTTAAATAATGATTTAGATTAATATGAAGTAGAAAGGAATTATCGATAATTAATCTAACTCAAATTTTCTTAAGTATGTAATTATGAAATGTTGTTAATTAATAATTGGTGATATTTATATAGGGATAATTTAGTAATTAATTAATGTCATTAATTTTGATAATTATCTAGATTAATTAATTGAATATAATTAATTGTTAAAGTAATTAAGGATTTAATTACTTATTGTAGTTAATTTTAATATTGTGATTTAATTAAGTTAATTAATTTAGTTTAATTAATTTAAATAAATCATCTAATGATTTTTAGAGAGTAATTACTTAATGTAATTAGTGGAGCAAGATTACTTAGAGAAGTAATATTGATAATTACTGGAATGTAATTAGTAATTTGGATAATTACTTTTGGAATTAATTAAGGAATTAATTAATGATTAATTATTGGTTAATTAATTTGTTAATGAGTAATTAAAGATAGTTAATTACTAAATTGAATATTAATCAAGGTGATTAATAATTAGATTAATTATTAAATGTAATTAATTTTAATTAAATAATTTATTTAAATATTAGGGATCATTAATTATTATAATTAATGATGTAATTAAGGATTGTTTGATTAAGTTAAATTAATTAAGTGATTAATTAATTGTAATTAATTAAGGACAACTATAATTAATTATAATTAATTAATAAATGAGTAATTAAATGTTAATTACTTATGATTAAGGTTAATTAATTTATGAAATTAAATTAAAGACTAATTACTCATTGTAATTAGAGAATGATTAATCAAAGTTGTTTAATCAAGTTAAATACTTAGTGATTAATTAATTAACTGGATTAATTAATTAATGGATGTTAAGCAGGATTTAAATGAGTAATTAATTTAATTTAAATTAATTAGAGATGGTTGTAATTAATTTAATTCATTTTAAATTAATTATAATTGATGGTTAATTAAATCATTGCTTGTGGATGTTATTGATTGAATGTTGTGATCTCAGTAATGAGATGAGCCGTATCTGTATGATATGAATGTTTGGTTTAAGTATGATGGTTTGTGATGGATTATTTGGTTGTGATGATTATCTGTTTATGGATGTTACAGATTATCTGTTTATGTTATGAATATGATTATCTATTGTGATATATAGTTTATCTATCTGTGTGAATTAGATAATAATGAAATAAGTTAATTGTTTAAAACCCTTAAGTACAACTTGGACATTAAGATGGCGTTTGGTTTCGGTGAGATCGGGATCGGGTTTCCATATTTGGATATCCAAAAACCACATCGATTCCAATTAAACGTTAGGTCGTTAATCCAAGTGGAGTAAGTGAAGACTCGAGGTGTAAGGGCTATACGTCAGTATAACTCTGTGGGTGATTCCGTAATGAGTTTGACGGAATAGTACTTATAGATTCGAGATGGTGATTTGGAGTGCAAGGGTTATCGTCGTTAACTCTGAGGGTGATTCCAATACGAGCGTAACGAGATAATGCCTTCGGTTTCGTTCGAACCCGAAACGAACTTGTATGGATTGAATGCTTTCAAAACATCGTCAGGTGGACGATGAGCATTCTAAGATTTGATATGTCCTATAAAGGTAATCGTAACCTCAAGCCTCATCAACCGGGAATGGCTAAAACAGGGGAGGTGCAGCAAGGCTTCGTGGGTAGCACCCACTTGAGAGCAAGATTTTCCCCTGTCTAGAGGTCCCTTTTTATTCGGCTGTGTGGGAAGTTGAATCGCGCGCCAACTGCGGGGTTGTCTTGTTCGGAACTATTCAGTAAGGAATGGGTCCGGCCTTGTGTAGCAGGGGATTGGGAGTAATCCTCGGTACGGTAATCTAGGCCACGTACTGTGACGGGCGGTACCCCAGTAGCCTGCCATTGATGGAAACCCATTTACCCTACGAGACCCTACGGTTTTGTTTGTATTACCCACTTTTGTGGCTAGTAGCTGGAATTTAATGAATGTAACAATTTCGGCTATTTCTTATTTACTTGAAAACCCTAGACGCTTTTATAATATCACTGGATTTCCTATCAAATGTTTTGATTAGCATAAGGTAAAAACTTTTCCATGTTTATGTGTGGGAAGTCTTACGTGATACCCTTTGTTTTCAAAGGATTTTATAAAGTTAAGCAACTTTTATCCCTGTTTACTCACACCAGACCCCTGTCTGACCTGAGTGTTTATTTTCTGTTTTATTAAACTCTTGGGTACTCATATTACGTATGAGTAGTCAAGTGTTTCAGGATTGCTTTGACGAGTTCTGGAGGAGATAATGGAGCAGGAGGCTTCAGCGTGTAGATATATTTAGTGGTTCCGCTGTGTTTGAGTTGAGTCTGTTTCTCTGATGTACTTGAATTGTAATTGCTAGACGGATGTTTATAACTGTCTAGTTTGTTTTGTATTAGCTGTTTAACTCTGATGTATATGATACTATGTAAAGTTTTATGTGATATATTATAATTTATTCGATTCCGTTGTGAGATTCTGATGTTATCTGTTCTTTCTTTCCTTTCTTTCTCTTTTCTATCCCTTTCTTTCTTCTTAGTGATGCGACTTCCTGGAGTGTGGAAGTTGGGTCGTTACAAAGACAATCTAATATTGAGATTTTCTGTGGAGATTTTAAACTATATTTGGTTTAAGGCTATGTACTTTATACTTATTTTGAGACTATTGATAGTGGCTTCATGAACCACTAAGTTATTTTTATATTCCGCTGCGAATATTCTGATTCTGTGTCTATGATTCTGTGATTATTTATTTACTGTATATTTTGAGATTTGCCAAATTTTATTTACAACGCGGTATTTTGAACAATTTAAGTCCGACATGTGCGGATGCGAATGGTTGGAAATATCGAGTCGTTACAAAAATGGATTTTGATTTAATCCCAAAGTAAATTTTGATAAAAAAGTTATATGTTATATATTATTTTAAAATTATTTGAAATGAAAACCAATTTTTCGTTCTAAAGTTTTTTTGTTAAGTTACTACATGGACACATGTAGCTTATGCGCTAGGAAAGTGTGGTATGCGCATCATTATAGGATGTGTTGTTTGATTATTTTCAATCGTTAAAATGAAATGGAATTTTTGAAAATTTTGGATAGTCGAAAACTTCCGAGTTGTTATAGAACTTGTGCTTAAGTGTTTTCGAAAATATAGAGTTGAGTTTTGTAAAACTTGAAGATAGCAAGTTAAAACACATTTTGAAATTTATTAATCATATTTGTTACAAATTTGATGTTTGTATAAACTCTAAGGATGTAATGGAGTATTATACAAGTATGAACTTAAGTTATAAAATGTGGATAAACTTGAATTTTTGTTTTATGAAATGATTCATTAATGGATTTAGTATGAAGACATACTAATTTAACAAATGAATATGGTTAAAAAGGAATTGATATAGTTAAGAAGCCAATTGAATAAATACATAAGTTGTACGTAGATCATTTGATTAGCATAACTGGTCTTGATCCAGATTCGGGTACATGTTTTCTAGGTGGTTTACACCAGTATGGACAAGGATTTTTCACTCGATTCTCGACGGTGAACACTTAATATGAGTTCGTGATATGATGCCCATTTTTTCTATCATAGTATATTGCTATGCGAGTAAAATGGAGGTTTTTAATCACGGAACCAAATCGAAGTCCGCGCTAGAGAGGTTAAATGATCTATACTAGTTTGAAAGTAAAATCTATGTGATCGAGCAAGTGATCAGATTGGATATTATGTACAGATGATATATATACATCGTAGGGGCTTTAGCATATTTTTTATAATGTACGTTGACTTATGAAGAGTTCGAGGAATGACTCTTCGATTTATTATGAGTTAGCATGAATAATCATCGAAGTAATGACTTGAGGCTGTTGAGCGTAAGATATGCTTAGTAGATGGTATTTGAGTATTTGCGTGCTTGTTCCTTTGTTAAGTTTAGAAATACCGTGAAGCGAGGATGCCCGGGGTGGTGCCAAGGAAGAAGAATTGCAGTCTGAAGGAGTTCTATCTAGAGTGCTTAGGACTAGGGTTTCTTCTTATCTTAGTATCGTATATCTTTTGTGATGTACTCACCGCGTGAGGTGGAGTCGCTTATTATGCATTTCAGTTTGTAGTTTAGTTTATATATAGTTTCAGCAGATATATATATATATATATCATCGTTATTGTTTGAATTTCGAGAAAAAAATTTTAAGTGGGGGAGAATGTAGCGAATCGAAAATTTGAACGATTGTCTTCGAATATCGAAACGTTTTGACATATAATTAAGTGTTATATATATAATTTTATAACTTTGTTTAGCATATGTTAAATAATAAATAATGATAAGATAATTGTTTTTGAAATTTGTTTACAAAAATATATTCTTTGAAGAAAAATCGATAATGTGACCAAAATCGGTTTATCGGTAAACAGCTTTTCAATCGATATAAGTCGTTGTAACTCCTGTGCACTTGTCTTAATGATTAAATGAACTCATTAGCAACTAATTAACACACTCACATCTTCATAGAGCTTCTAATTTTCTAGAATCATCCTTTACGATAAGAGATATTATCATGGTGAGGGTATAAGTGTAATTTGCATAAAGGAGAATCGACTTAAAGGAGAAGTGATGGGAAGTGAAGCTTCTATGGTGGGGGGTGAATGCAAGCTTAAAGAACCCTATTTTGGTGCCTATATAAGGAGAGGCATACCTTATAGTATAATCATAAATGTAAAGCTAAAATTATCAGTAAATCTATGTCTTATGATCTAAAGAAAATTATTGCAAATCAAATACAAATTAATTGAAATTTAGTGTGAAGACCTGGGGGTATTTATAACACATTCCATGAATTTAGTAGTTTAAGAATCAAAGCCACACTCACCCTACATTGGAAGGCCGTGAGCTGTAAGTGAGGGAAGAAGGGGGAAAGCAAGAAAGAGAGGAAAGGAAAGGGGTTGCAAGGTTGGGTTTGGACTTGGGTTCTTGGATCTTGGTTGTTGGATCGGTTAAATTTGAGTTAACATCTCACTTTGAATTAAAATATAACACATTTATATTTGTGTTTGATGGTGTTTATGTTGTTTGAATTGTTGTTGACATATGTTAAAACATTGGTTTGAATTCTTACTTTAATATTAAAAGACATATGCAATCCATGTATATGGACTTGAATGAACATGAATGGGCTTGTATGACTTGTGAAAAAACCTTAAAAAAGCACATAGATTATAGATGGACTTTCGGTTTAGATTAGAATTAAGTTTGAAAGTGCACTTATAACGATAGTCGCTATAGATTAATTGTGAATTGCCTTGTTTTTAACAATTGCTGCGGAACTATATAACGATATTCTTAGAGGGTTCTCGCCATATTTATAATGTTTTATATGTACGATTATTGTATTAAAAGCTTGAATAGTAAAAAGTTAAGTAACATATCAAAAGGTGACCAAAACTTCACTTGTCCCAAACTTCCCCGATTAGCCTAAATTTTGGACATTAAAAGGTTTGAAAAGATATTTAAATTTAAGTATTTTGTTTCATTCTTTTACAAGTGTTTACTAACTCATATTAAAGTGTCTTAAAAAGTGGTTTGTGGTATTTATTAATTTTTCGGAATTAGTTGTAAATTTTTAAAAAGGGGTATTTCGTTAAAATATAAAAGAAATGTTCTTTTCAAGTTTTAAAAAAAAATTGTAAAGTTGTTATTTTCAAGTATTATTTTAGATAAATGTTTTAAAAACTATTGTAATTATTTTCAAGTATTATTTTAGATAAATGTTTTAAAAAACAATTGTAATTATTTTCAAGTATTCTAAAAGTATAAATAAAAGGTTTAGAAAGGGATTAGAATTGCTAAATGGTCAAATGGTTGATTATTTAATTACTTGTTTGAAAAGTAATTAACTACGATTAACACTAACAACCGTTGAAGTAAGGCTTGTCTATTTGTGAGAGTTAAGGTTGATGTCGAGTAGGGACGAAGCAATAAAGTTCTAACCTATCGGTTTCCCTCTTAGCCGAGAATATTAAGTCGGAAAATGTCGGAAATGTTTTAATCTTGTTGATTTCTTACTTGTTTTTGGTAATCATTAACATTGTACTTAACACTAAAAGCCAATGAGGTGGACTTATCTATTTGTGAGATTCAGTAATGAAGTGTCTAGGTAAGGCACTGGTGCAACCAGTGCTCTAACTTACCTGGCTTCACTCTTGGATGAGGAATATTTAAGTTGAAATGTCGGAAACGAGTTGGTATGCATCGTTATTTGTATAAGCAATTATTTTTTGTTAGATGATCGATTAGTCATCATAGAACTTGACCAAATATTGACTTAAGAAGTTATCGGAAAACTTCACGATTTCACACCAATAAGAACCCTGAGGGAGGAGTATTGGTACGAAAAGTCTTAAGCTTTCGCTTACATCTGAGAGAACGGGAATTGAGTTAATCGAAAATTCATCCATTGGTTTTGGAGAGTTCGGTAAGTGGGAAGATTGTACTTATATGAAATGAATCAAAACTCGCAATCACTTCAAAACCGTATATATATGCGATCTATGTTCTGGAAGCGGTTATGAAGTGGAATGTTACGATGTTGAACTGCCTATCCTAAGGTTAAGTCTAAGGGAAAGGTCGACGTCAACATTTCAAAACATTCTATCGTGTAGTACTGTCTATCTTAAGGATTATTCCAAGAGAAAGGACAATGTTAGCATTCATCTTATGCAGAAAACCTACGTGGAGGTTCGAGATCTTTTCAAGATGCACGAATCCATGTAGCTATTCGTGATCTGTTCGAGGTGATGGAATTCATTTGGGGATTCGACTTTTTTTCAAGTCATGAAGACTCATGTGAGATATGCCGAATGTAGCTCAATATTGAAAAATGACAAAAATAGAGGAGGGACATGACCAGGGGGTTTAGCTGACCTCAAGGGTATATCGACTCCATATCTAGAGAAGCTTATCGTTGTTGTTAAAGGGAGTTAATATGATCCGAATCACACACCGAGGGTGATCCGGTTATTTGTATCTTAGAGTATATCCAATCTAGAGATATACGATGCTCGGAAGGTAGTTTCGGATCCTTGTCATAAAATTTGGATGAGGCCAGAACGAGGAGATCTTCATGGAAAAATCCATATGCGAACGTGCCTTAGCAATATTGATTGTATACCTACTATTGTTGTGGCGTTCATACAGCAGCTATTTGATATGATTTATGTGCTATAAAGTAGACATTATATATCATATCACTATATGTTAAACTTAATGAATGGTCGGTTTCATTTGAGAGGAACTCCGCTATAGGAATTCGTACTGTCTCAATGGTTACTGTTACTTGTCTCATATTTCTTCAGTTTTGCTGGTTTACCAAACTGATCAGTGTGTTATTCTCTTATAATGCTCGGGTCAGCCTCGTGTATTTTTCAGATTTAGCTACGGACGCTTTGGAGTTTATGAAGAAGAGCTGGATGATAACCTTCCATGGTATTCTTATTTCCACTGCATTTTTTTATTGTATGTATCAGCATATATGAGGACGGGTTATTATATCTGTCCAGGCTAATGTTAGAACTTAGGTTTTAGCAACTATGATATTTTTGTATTCAGAGCAATCCTTTGTATTGTTCCTTTGGTATCATATATTATCGTTCTGTTATGAGAATTTGATATTGTGTTCTTCTTTTCTTGTTCTATTCCTTTTCTTTTATTTTACCTTAACTTTTTGTCTTTCTGACACTTAGGTGTTCGGCACACAAATATCGTGGCTGTATTTAGTGCCGACATTTGATGACGAAAAAGTCGAGTCGTACAATCTATATACTCAAAAGTTATAATTCGTACGATGTATATGAATCATCCGAATGCAATATCAGACCCGATCACTTGCTCGGATACATGAGTATGTCATCCAACCTAGTATAGATCACATAACTTCTCCATTTCGGAGCCCTAATCTAGTTCCTTGATCCAATACTTATGTTTTCCTAACACAGTTTTGAACTATGATAGAAAACACCCACATCATTCCAAGATTCTATCTCAAGTTCTCGCATTCCAGACTGAAGTGAAAATGCCTGGTTTGGATTGGTATATATCACCCAAAAATCATGTGCTCGAACTTTGGAATCAAAAATGGTCATGCAAATAAAATGATCCAAGTCCAACTTATGGTCTCTATTCCCTCAGGATAACTTTTAAAATTATACTACACCAATTCTTTTTTTCAGTTTACGAAACATTTCACAGTCCATTACTCAAGATTTTTAAATTTAGATAATATCTGTAACGACCCGCCATTTTGATCATCGAAAGTGGACAAGAAACACACCATTGTGTTCAAAGTCGTGCATCCAATCGGCAAAAGGCCAGATTGTTAGGGTAAATAAAAAGAAATGAACAGAGAACAGTGAAAGCAGAATCTCAAAACAGAGTCGACAACATATAATATAATAAAGACTATAGGAATTGTCACTCCAACAATACAAAGTATATCGAGTTAAAAACAAACCTTATCAGTTGCACAGTTACAAAATCCTGACCTTACAAATGCTGATAGGGATATTATATAATACAGCGGAAAATAAAATACTACGATAGGTAAATCACCAGCTCCCCTCCAAGATCTCCATAACATCAAAGAAAACCTGAAAAAATACTCGGTCTAACCCGAGAACTATAATAAAATAACAGCCGGATCAGTATGGAAATACCAGCGTGAGATAACCCAAAAAATGGGGAATGTATAAAAGTTCTGTGAGACCATGCCAATAACGCGGAATGGGTTTTTACCTCACAAGAATAACACCCATACAGGCAAGAGCCGAAATAATCAACAGGAAACAAATACAATTTTGTGAATGAGCATAATTAGTATTAAAACAAAACTTGAAAGAATGGAAATAACCTATGTAAAATCCAAACTGGATAGAGTGGATAAAACAAAGAAACAGTCCAGATTTGCTTGAATGGACAAAATAAGATGTCAGTTTAAACTTGATTGAACGGGCTAAATAAGGTAACAGTCCAACTTAACAGAATGGAATAAATCAATACTTAAATGTCGTGAAGAGGAGGAGTTGGCTCTACTAACGGCAATTTAAAGATAAACAGATTCAGGGATTCGAATCAAATAAGGAAAGCAATTTTTCCAACAAATGACTAAGAAGGTGCACTTCCCATGGAGTATATATATAGTAATATACTCCTGAAAGCTCATACACTCCATGACACTTCTCGGAAACATACCAGCAGAACCTCGCAAGACCTTACCGAGTATCCGAATATTTTCACATCTAAGTGCACAAACGAATCCAAACTAGATGAGATGTGAGAATACCCTAATCGGAGCGACCCCACATAGCTGGACGTCCACTCGCGCTTTTGATTTAGTCATTTTCCGATAAAGGATAGCAACGCTCAACTGAGCAATAAATCGTCTTAGAATGACGATAATAAAGTATTTGAATTAATCGATAGCTTAGGTACCAACTATCGAGGATATAAAACGATCGTATATGGAAATTAAGTCTTACAGACTTATCACCACTCATTGATTTCAGACTTGTACTATTTCTTGGTTAACAATAATATCGGACAAGTCAATGTAGTGTTAACTCAAAGTCATATCCAACAATTATTCTTAACTTTTGAAATAGCGACAAGTTTACTTCTTCGATGTTTAGTGCTAATTATACAAATAAATCATTTTCATATGTGATTGGCTTTACAGAAATAATTCATTTCCATAAATGAATCAAACTTTTTTTTATAAACGAACTGAACTTATGCTTGATATCCATATTATAGTATTGGCAAAACATTTTTAGAAATACTCTTTCAAACCGTTCTTTTATAAGACAAAATTTATAACGCTAAGTGTATTAAAAACAAGGGTCAAAACAAATGTTGTTAAAACATTGTTTATTATAAACTCAAAAACAATTCACGCTTAGCTTTATTTATAAATAATCTCTTTTAGAGGATTTTCTCATTTATAAACCATTATATGTAAATTTTAAAACAATATTTATTATCTCAAATGTATACAGAATTGTTATGCCTCATTCAATTAATTGCATAACCCTATGCTTTCCCATTAGAATTAGTTACCGATTTTAAAACGTTAAGAGAATAATTTTTCCAAGCGCTCGACCCAGAAGGACTAAACCAACATCAGACCGACACCCTGAAGATTATCCAACTTAACATCCCAATAATCGAGTTCCAATTCCTTTTTACCTTACCCAAAATTTTGCCTTATAGTCAAAACTTTTTATGTGATCTTTGACAGGTATCCGGATTTTCTTTTAACAAACTTAAATCTGAATAATCAATAATTAACATGAATAATTAAATCTCAAACGTTATTTAACTAAATTGATTAATAAAACTTAGACATTATTAATCATCATTAGTAAAAATGATTTATCCCATTTCAAATACAATTAACGTAAACAGTTCAATTAAATTCAAACAATATTAATTAAGACAATTAATTAAAAATATCATTTGTTAAAATGATTTATTTAATTATATAACATCATTAGTTAAAAAGATTTAATTAAATGCAAAATATCATTAGTTAAAACAATTAGTTAAATTTAAAACAAACGTTAATTAGATGATTAATTAAATTCAAATATCATTATTTAAAATGATTAATTACTTTTAAATACCATTAATAAAAATGATTATGAATTTCAGTTATCATCAATTAAAATAATTAATTAAACTCAAGAAATCATTAGTTAAAATGATAAATTAAATCTTAACTCATTTAGTCAAAGATAAACCAATTTTTAAACATCTTCTATTAAACTGGTTAATTAATCTCAAAAACAATAGTTAAAATGATTAATTATTTTAAATTATCATTAATCAAAATGATCACTAAATTTTAATGTTCTATTTAGTGGAAACACAAGCTCAAGTTCATATGACAGGGTATTAGGGATGAAATAGAATAAATGGTGATATAGCGAAATTGCTATGATGACACTTAACAAATTAAATGGAATATCATGATTTATTTTAATTAACCGTCAACGTAACAACATAATGATGTTAACAAATGATCATTGGTGAGAAACCTGTAACAACCCATAATTTTTAACAAATATTTTCAATAGAATTTATTTGGAAACTTGGATTTTTAAATCATTTAAATTGAAATCTTGGAATTTTCTAACGAAATTTTGGATTTTGTTTATAATTTATTTTCCAAATATAATAAAATAAAGATCTTCTTAAAATTTTATATTTTGGTCAACTATGATCAAACTTTGACTTTCAGTTGAAATTTTAAATTTTGAATTTTAAATTCCCAATCTTTTTCTTTGAAGCTGAATTTGATTCTGATATTCGTTCTGCTTTTCATTTCGTCAAATTCTATTTTATACTTTTTGAATCTGATAAATTTCAGCGTTTTACAACGCTATTATTTTCAGTATTTTATTTGTTATTTTCTATTTTCTATTCCCTATTTTTATTTTCTATTTTGTTTGGCCTTGATCTTTTTATTTTGATTTTTATACGAATTGTTGGACTTGTTTGCTAATAGGCTTAGAAATTCAAGAAACATATGTTTCTTTTTCTTTAATGTGAAGTGTAACTTTCTATTTGCCAAGCCGTTCAAACATTTACACTTCTTAGCTGTACAAACTTATCACCTCCTTCTCATTCACGTACATATCATTTCTTTCTCACCTCTCTTCTCATTTCATTTCCTGAGAAAAAAAGGAGAATTTACAGTAAGTTTCATTTTCTCCTTCTCCTTCTTTTTCTTTTTTCCTTTTTCTTTTGTTCCAAGCATGCTCGGCCATCACATGCTCTTGCCGACCATCTCTCCCCCATCCACCACCATATGACCGGCCTCTATCACCATCTCTCTCCTCCATGACCATGCCGTGACCGCTTGGATCCAAAACACCCTTCCTATGGCCTCACAAACCATAGCCGAGACATTTACACCATCCCTTTCCTCCTTGTTAGCCTCGACCACCACCATCACTTCCACCTCCTTCATCCCCTGATCCTAGCCGCACCTGATGACCAGATCTGACCACCTGAACCAATACCATGAACCGGGTCGAGCCATGTAAACCCAATGGCCGGGCCATATTTGCCTTAGGCCGGACCCAAACATCATCATACCCTTGACCTTTTGCCTACACTTGACTTTTGCCCTACCATCACTTTAGTTCATTCCCTAGCCGTGCCTTTTGCTTGTCATGGCCGAGCATATATGCTCCTAAACCATGATGGTCGAGCCATGTTTTGATGTTGGCTAGTCTACTTGTGTTGTGGCCTAGCCCACTTGTATTGATTAGCCAATTTTTACTTCATTTTGATTCATGTTTGTGTATTGTTTTGATATATAATCTTTTGTATAATATAGTTGCTTATATATGTTTATATTTGTTTGTTTACAAGATTTGAATCTTGGCTCTTCATCCACTCAACTCTAGTTCGTGCTTTATCGTGCTTTTCGGAGTTTGTTCGTGCCTTGAATTTCAATCTCTAGCTTTAGAAGGTGAGTTTATCACTCTCGACATTCGTACTTATATAATTGTGAAACAATGACATGTGAATTGTAGTTGATGATATGCTATGTTGATTATATGCCTGTTACATCACCTGATATGAAATACCATGTTATACTGTTTATTCTATTTTCTGCTTCTCACACTGCAATTTCCCTGTTAGTATGGAATCACTATGGGTTGAAATGATACATACCTGAACGGATATTAGAATAGGGAAAAATCGTTATCAGCGGAAATGCTAGGCTCATGCAATTTTTATTTTATTTGACTTGGGATCGCGGGTTTGAAATAGTAGAACTCAGATTGTTTTGTAAATTACGGATTGAAATGATATATATCTGTATCACTTGACCTAGGTTAGAAAATATTATACAGATCCATGGTTAATTTTTAATAGTTTTCTAAAATTTATTAAGTATTTTGAATATTTAAAATATGAAATTTTAATAAAAATTGATTTAATGATTTTTAAATATAATGATATATTGGAATTTTATAAGTAAATAATCGGTTTAAACTAAATTAAAGATTTTAGCTGTGATAAATAACTTAATAATTTAAATTTAATTTAATATAAAATTTTAATTCTAAACTAATAAGAATAATAGATTTTATTTTTGAAATAGGTATGTTTTGTATAAATAAAACTATGAAAAAAATTAGAATAGTATGTTTAAACATGTCATAGTAGTATTTGTAGCATTTTTAAAATGCTATGGTATTTTAGTTGTGTTTTTTAATGCTGTAGTTATAGAAAGGATAACATTTTTAAAATGCTACGTTACTTTAAGGCTATGCTTAAAAGGTGCTACTGTTTTCAAATTGTAGCATTTTCTAAAGTGCTATTATATAAGGTAACATTTTAAAAGTGTTATAGTTGCTAACTTATTACATTTTTAAAATGCTATAATAAGTATGGTTTGAAAGTGGTATGATTTTTAGAAGATAACATTTTTGAAGTGCTATAACCAAGATTTGGAAATTTTACCAATTTTTGAAAATGGATATTATTTTGGAAAATAATGGCATTTGGTTTTAAATGGTTTTGAAATAAATATCCATGGGTTATAATAACGTTTGGTTGTTAAAGAGACCGGGATCGGAAGTTGTCATACTCTCTGCCAACCTCGAAAACCACTTTAACAACCGTGTACATGGTGGAGATTTCAGAATGAAGTAGGATGGTGGCGACGTTCTATTAAGGTATATTTGTGGACCCGACTCCCGTGAGTTGGCATAAGGTGGCTAAAACAGGAGCAATCGACGGGCTAATGAGGTCGCTCCTCTTATCGGACACGCTTCTTTGTATGCCATTCTATTACTTTGTGATTTATTGGTGTGCACCTTTGATTTTTTTGGGAGTGTAGCTCAAGGTGGGCGGTAGCTACGGCTACGCGTTACCACCGGTCCGGAAGTGCAATTGGTATATCTACCCCGGCATTGCCTAGTTGTGCCTTGTCACCTACCCTAGCGCCCCTTGTACGAGTTTTGATTTGTGTTGTACCTATAGAGTATTTGTGGCAGCCTCCTGATCTGGAGGTATGACGGTACTATATAGACTATTGGCACTATAAAATGTGTTAAGGGGGATATGGGTAACGCCTTAACGCTATTTTTAAATATATTATACTTTACTTTGGACACTATTATAATAGCATATATTACAACATACTAAATTGTTTAACGGATCCTTTAAAAGATGGGCAGTCCCAAGCATCCTTTAAGCTGTGCATTTCTATTACAGTTCACTTGAGTTGGTTTACATTGTATAAGTATGTATGTCCTGACTCGAGTGTTTGTGTTTTCCTTTATGCTCGGGTTGGCCTAAGTATCAGCTTCGGATTTTAACCTTCTGGAGCTAGAGGATTTGCTGGAGATTATCTATCTATCTAGTTGTTAGTATTTCTATTCAGCTTATGTACTAGTGGACATTTATGTATTTATTGGGATTTCTATTGTATTTACTTTTCAGACCATGGTATTTTGTACTTGTTTTTGACTCTGTGTTGTAATAGCTTCATGAACTCTATGGTTATTTTATTTTCCGCTGCGAGTTATTCTAATATTTCTGTGTCTGTGATTCTGTGATTGGTTTTATTTGCTCCAAATTATATTACAATCTATTGTTTTGAATTTATCAAGTCCGACATGTGTGGTTTTATTGTCGATTTGAATGGTCCAAAATAGTGGATCGTTACAAAACCCCTCAGGGTCTCTCTATAAATTTTCTGTGCAAAACAATGGTTATGAATAATATATGTATAATCGTACGGGTTCATAACGATCAAATTAACATGTCATCCATTTTTCAAACGGAAATTCAACCAAACAGCAATCAGTAAACGTTTATAACATCAACGATATGATATAATAAAATTTAATGTGAGCTAAACTCATATTGATTTTCGTTTTTGCCGAATGTCCCATTTTGGACTAAAACCGAACAACGTTTAATTTTAACCTAAATTTTTATTTGCTCCAAATCTAACCAAACGAATTCCATCACGAAGATCTCGATGACCCGAGTCCAATGCAAAAAACGATGTTCGAATCCGGCCTCGTATGAGTTAGATACACTTTTTATAAGTTATCGAATTAACTTAAATTAACAATAACTTCTCTACTAAATTACAACTTTGTCCCTCACCGAAAGCACTCCTTCTTCCTCATCAAAAACGTGCACAGTGAAATATCACCATGGTCGTGTGCATGGAAATAGGTGATACGGAGAATTAGTAGATGAATTCCAAAATTGATCGCGCCGATGACTTTCTCTCGCTGAACGTGACTCCCTGGCCACCCTAACTTCACGATCACCGTCCCTAAATGAAAAGCGATATGCACCATATATCGTCGGCCCCCCAACGTTGCTCCTTCCCTTAAGCAACCGCGCCTACCAAAAGTTCACTCGGAGAAGCTATACGACACTCTATCCGTTATTTGAAAAGTTATATCTTATGGATATTTTGAAGTAAATGTTTTTATACTTATAATAGTATAAAGTATAGACAAGGATGGGGTTTTAAAATCCATTTGATTTATGAAACAAAGTTCAAAAAGTTATGGTCCTTGTAGCGATAGTCGATATGGATAAACTTTGGAAATCTATGGTTGTAGTAAAGTATAAAGATTATCTACTTTAGATATTTTGTAAATTCTTTTCAAATGTGTTTTATAAAATGGGTATAAGTAATTTAAAAGAAGTTTAAAGATTTATATATATTTTTAAAATATTTCTTGAGTTATTTAAGTAAGAGGTTAAAATTCTATAAATCTTTTGTTTTTAAAAGTCAACTTTTATCTAAAAGCGACCATCTGCAAAAGGGATGTTTTAAATACAAGTGTCAAACTATTCTTAAAGTGTTTTACATAGTATTTTTTTAAAGAGGAAGAAATCATAGGTTACAACATTATTATTGTAATAAATGTTTTCGAGAAAAGAAAAGAGATTATGGAATATAACATTCTTGTTATAGGAAATGGTTTCGGGAAAAGAAAGTTTAATTTACAATACTTTGTTATTATAAATAGTATACAGAATTTATGAAGTTTTTTACCTGGCATTAAACTTCGAGATAGTTGAACATCTATCTATCCTGAAAGGTAAAAATATTATAGAGTCAAATTTGAGAGGTAATAATACCCCCAACTTGAACGGCTCCATTATTAACCAAACGATGCTTTAAGTTTGAAATCGAAAATTGACGTTCAATGTATGAAGTATTATTTCCATATACGAATTCGGTTACTTATGAAAATTAAGTAGTCCTTGACTTAGCAATAAAAATAGATTGATCCTCTATTTGTGAAATCATCAGAGTATTTTAACTAAAACAAGCCTACGAACAATCAATGTATAGACTTACCTGGCATTGTTTCTGGGCGAGGGATATAGTAAGTCGAAATATCGATAACGAGACAAAAATGGGAGATTCGATTTCTGTAAGTGATCTTGATAATTTATAGTAGTATGGAAAGCATTCTTTCATACTTAACACCAAATTACGATATAGGAAAACTCATCTCTATTTGTGAGAGTTTAAAAATGTACGTCAGGGCAAGGATGGTACGCTAACTTATCCTACTGCATTGTTAGTTGAAGGATGGTATAAGTTTGAAACAAAAAAGTGATGGCAAGTATATTTGGTCTAATTTCTATACGATCCACTTATACCAAAAGTGTCTTGGGTTTATTATTATCAATGTTTTTAAATGACATTTGTTTAAACCTAATTAATTGTGTTTATGGAAATGAAATTTGTCTTAAGATTTTATAAATATACTTATATCGGTGAGATAAGTATATGAATACTTATTCAACAAGTGGAAAGAGTAGAAATGTTTATGTATAAGTGGTAGCCCATGCGTTGCGTGGATATATAGGCTATTTAACACTATAGTTTGTTAGTATGAATAGGTTGGTGAAATATATTTGATGGACATGCACACTTTACACCAGATGTGCATACATACCCTTGATTGGACATGGTTATTCAAATATAAGTTTTGCTTATACGGTGTTCATAGTGTTCAGTGTTTAATTCCACAGTGGTACCTACACCATCTAAATCGTTTACAGGTTCATAGTGCAAGCATTTTTTCCTAATAGATTGCCATTGTTATCGTTAGCCTTTTTTTAATCAGTTTTTAATAATGCTTTGGCTTAAAATTTCTATGAAAGAAGATGAACTACTAAAGTAGTACAAAAGGTATATCTGCAAAATTTAGTCGCTAGCTTTTAAACACCAGGGTATATGTTCTCCTTGGGGTCCTTATATGCATATAAGAGTCCCTTTGACATAAGAACTGTGTATTAGCACGGATGACCTTTACTAGTGTAATAAAAACTCTTAATTCTATATATGTGATATAGTAGTAAGAATTTCCAGAAAAATATATCAAGAATAACAATATATATAAGACATTCTTCCTTGGAAAGTCTTGCACACAAACAAAAAATACTCAAACCGACTGCTTATGATTGGTTTATCTAATTTTTTTAAAAGAACTATTTACCATAATTACTTTTAGTAGTCATCTGACCAAATCCATAAAGAAACTATCTTGTCTAAGTATTAAGCTTTATATTACATAATAAACGTGAATATGAAATGAGTCTTACAACATGGAATTCATATTCTTTAAATCTAAACATTGAATTATCCAAGTGACTCATGTTTAAATGATACCATGATCCAAATATCTGTTTAACCGAACCTAAAATATTTATGCAAGGTGGATGAAACCATAATTGAACATCAACAAAGCAAAAAAAAAAATTACAATATAATATGGCAATTTAATGCAACTACAATTGATACATGAGTATTTTTTTCCTCTAAAATTGTGATGTAACATTTGCTTAACTATTTCAGTATATATGATTATATCTAGTTATGAATAAATGTAGTCACTGCAAATAAAGAAATTAGTGGATCAAATTGTGAATTTATAATTAATGAGATAGTGTAAACAAATGAAATTAATGCAGTCATTATATATACATGAATGATTTCACTACAAATACATTAATTATACATTAATGAGTCACAAAAGCTTAAACGTTGTCCTAATGTAATGTTATTGCAATCTACGAAAGGAATGGTAAACCGCCAATCACATCCCATACTCATCCAGGCACACACAAATATAATGAATTAATGCAACTATAATTGATACTTAAGGATATTTTTCTTCTGAAATCGTGCATGCGGGCGCACGCCCGCACACACACACACATTTATACATATATACACACACACACACACATATCTATACATATGTGTATATATAGATATTTATATATATTTACATATGTGTGTATATACATATGTCTATATATACATATGTATATACATATGTATATATGCGTGTGTCTACATATATCACATATTTAAACTCACATGTCAATAATGAGCCCACAATCCATTTTTGCTTGGATTATAAACATTGGAGATTGATTTTTTGGTAAAATTTGTGACATTCTTTCAGAGATATACTAAACATAGATTAGAAAGAAAAAAGTTTCATATAAATGACAACAAAATTACATACAAACATACAAATTACAGCACTAAGACGAATAAATTGGTATACAAACTAAATACAATCTGCATAAGTGTATAAATAAATGATTTATATTTATGTCATGAGGCTAGCAGTGTACTGGAAAGCATAGAGTGGAGCATATTATTAGTTTGAATCTCTTTACTTGATCGGCTAATGCCAATACAGTCCACATGTTTATTATGAACGTGATAAATTACATTAGGAAATTAATCGTCTTCTGCATAAAGATAGGAAAATCATAAAAATGTTTGCACAATATCATGTATCTGATGAAAATATACGCATTTATGGCTCCGTTTAATAAGAATACATTCTTATCAAAAGAAGTCATATGAAGGATCACACTTTTTGAAGTAGCTCCACTTTTTAGTTAGGAACCATTCAACACTATCAAAATTTTGAGTTGTACACACCTTCATCCATGCCTTGTTATCCAATTGAACCCTATATTAAAAAAATATTCGGTTTATATTTCTGATCAATGTACCCATTCCTTATCATATCAAACCAAAGGTAGAATAATATAAAGTCAGAATAGGTAAATGCAAAAGAATGACATAAGTCAGAATAAGTAAACCAAATACAATGGATTATAACTACTCCATATTCTATATTTTCAAGACTAATGCTCTACTTTAGTGGGAAAACACCTATTTATACATTACATAGATAATTGTGGCTTATAAATAAGTATCATGCGTAGACTTGCCAATAGAATTAGAAAATAATAAATCTAAAATGATTCACGAACTGTGAATATTACTATCCTATATAAGTCTATTCAAACATATTTGCAAAATTGTGTATATTACTATCCTTTATAAGTATATTTTTATTTGCAAAACTATGAATATTACTATCCTATATAAGTAAATTCAAACATAATGTTACCAAAATATTATTTGAAAGTAATTCTGTTTCATCTATTGCATCTACAACAAAAGAGCACTAACATTCATCACCTTAACTTAACTATGTCCTTATTGCTCAAAAGGGTCAAACCAAAAGATACAATATATAAGATGTATAACGACTATAGGTATAAAGATCATAGAATGAGTTAAAAGGAACAATAATTATTCAAACCATAGAAAATAACTGAAAAAGCCGAGCTTTTATTTATCAAGTCAGATCTTTCATTTGGATTGGGAAAAAAAATTATGCTAAAAATTACATCACATTTGGCAATACAATATTATTCAACATCTTTCTGGGTTTCCATATAAAAAGCTATAAATATTTCTGTTAGTACTATAATAATATATAACACCTCAAAATGTTCATCCAAACAAAAAAAATCCCTTGTGTACAAATCAATGGTTCACATAACTGTTATCAAAACCCATTTCCGGACATCCACATCTATTTTAGGTATAGAATTTGTAGTCTTAGGAAATAACCTTATAGGATTCAAGTTCCAATGAAAAAACGTGAATTGTAAAAGTATTAATATTTAATAAATGATAAAAATTTGCTTATATTGGATAGTAATATAAATAATTGTGCAAATATGTTTGAAAAAACTTGTTTATATTGTTAGACAGAAATAAATAATACAGTGAGAAATAATAGTCGAGTCTTGGCTAAAGCAATTAGATCCCCTGTGTGGTTTATTATCGATTTACCCGTCCGAAAAGGTATGTCGTTATATTTGGTATCAGAGCCAGGTTTAGCGATAACCTTAGCTTTGTGGAGTCCGACTCATTAGAGAATAGGGTATACTCTAGAATGAGTCATTGAGTGTATATATATGAGAGAGCATACTTGTTAGTGGTATAAATATGATTTCTATTATGTTAATTTGTTTGGTTTAGTATTTATAAATTCTGGCCAGTACATGGAACGCTATGGCATCGATAGCGATTTCTAAACACTTAATAGGGCATACCGACACAATATTGTTTTGAAATATAGGTAAATGCAATAATTTTGCCTAGTATTGTTTTTTGTACATGAAAGAATAAACTTTATAAATGATAAAAATTGGATGCAATATGTTTGTTTGTTAGGAAGTGAAATATTTTATAAATATTAGTTGCAAAATGGGATTGTAAACAAAATGAATATAAATTGGAAATTTATAACTTAAGTTCCGGGGATTAAAATTGTTTTCAAAGCATTTTGGAATATAATATTAGTATTATTTAAAAGAAGTATTTTTTGATGTAAATATTTCATTGTGATTTGAAAAAAAGTTTTATAATAATTTTTAAAGAAATTTAGAAAAAAAGGGAAATTAGTTCTGTACTCCCCTCTCTGTCGTAGGAAAATAATTTCGGTGATGAGTGCACGCATCATCGACATTTATTTTCGAGTTTCAAAGTGAAATGACCGCTGTAGTATTTTTGCTACACGTTTGTTTTGATAACCAAATCTTAGTTTTAATTTCTAAGTATGATTTGGTTTATAAAAGATATGAGTATCTATATTATTTCAAAATAATTTGAAAACGGAACCCATGGTTAGTTCTTAAAACCTTCTGATAATAAGTGTCTTAGTTATCGAAATAGAGTGACATCTTAACTATTTTAGTAACTGGAAATTTCTAAATGGAAAATAAGAATTAGTGGTTATGTGATTAATGAAATATATATAAGATATTGAAAATTTGTAACTTTTAGATCTGAAAATTTAGATGATATAATTAGTGAACATTTTTGTTAACTAAAATAAATAAGATAAATTTATGTGACATTCAATTGCATTCCTAAAAAAATATCTTACCAAAATGTTAAAAGTTGAAATGTAAAAAAAAATGTAATGGAATATTATACAAGTAAAACTTAACTAATGAATCAATGAGATTATTTTAGAAATAAGAATTCTAATGTTATAATTATAAACTTAAGTTGATAATTTGAGACTATTAGTAATCAAATTTAATAGAAAAGTGAATATTGTAAGTAATTGATTATAAACTTAAGTTAGCGATTGAAGTCATTTACAAAGTAAGTGGATGTAAAGTAATGGAAATATGGCATTGTATGGATGAATGGAAAATGAATTTTGTAAGTAATGATTGAAAATTAATGGTAACATAGCATTGTATGAATGAAAACAAAAATGAACGGTAAATAATATTAAAGGAGATTAATAAGAATAAGCCTACATGACATTTGAAATTATTGTTTGTTTTAGCTTATGGGATAGTTGGAAAAGGATATTTCTAACTGTATAAAGGTGTATAAATAATCTATTAGGTTTTATCTATGTAACGACCCGAAATTTTCGAACCCGAAAATTCCAGATAGTTATGAAAAAGAAGAAAGAGATAGAAGAAGAAGAAGAACAGAAACAACATCTCACAATCACAGCGCATAAAATATAATAATAAATAATAACAGTTTACAGAAAAATATTATATCTGTCGATTACATTTAATATTCATCAGAGTTTCACATATATATATACAGTCACTGAATATACACAATTATCAAGTCTCGGATTAACAATAATATAAATACAGCGGAAATACCCTATATGCTATTGCCATCCATCTCGCCCCCTGAGCTCCATAAGTACCTACCTGAAAATCTGTAATACTCGGTCTGACACGAGCATTACACCAAAGTAACACCCGGGTCAGGCTGGAAACCAGCGTGAGTAAACTCATCCAACATGGAATAACAACATACAACTTATATAAAACCTGGGGTAACTCAAACCAATTTTTTTTTTACAAGCTCACGGTATTTTATAGACATAACTTATTTCACACATAAGTTTCTAAGGACCAAAATTAAGATCAAATGGTCAAATTCACTTAAATCGCTTTATTCCAACCTATTAATCTCACATATCAATTTATAAGAATTCGAAGTGGTTTCGGGTAATTCCCAATACCCGATTCCGGCCTCTTCGAGTCACATGTCATCCTAACCCAAGTTATACAAATGAAATATACGACATTTCATATCAGAGATATCAACTCAATCAACACATCCAATACCATTCAATCACCCATAAGCAAAGCTTAATCACATACTAATCAATTCAAATGATTCTAATTGAATTTCAAACCTCAATCACTTAGATTCCTTCATTTATTATTTTCCAAATCAATTAATTAATCAACCCTTCCTTATTCATCTTAATTAATCACCCTGGATTAATTATCTTCCAATTCCTTTCAAGTAATTATCTTTAATTAATTTCACGATATTAATTATTCTTACCAAATCAATGGGTAATCTTTAATTACTTCACATATTAATTAACTATAATCAATTACACTAATACTTAATTACTTACATTAATTAATTCTGATGAGTCTTATGATTAATTCAACTTAATTAATCAATCTTTAATTACATCATTGATTATATAAACTAATGATTTCCAATTATGTTTTGATTTGTTCTAATCTAAATTAAATTACTTTAATTCAACCCCAATATTTATCATCCTCCATTAATCTCAATATGTAATTAACTATTCTTTTATTTACTTCCTTATTAAATTAATTATTCCATAATTAATTATCTTAATTAATTCTCTTGACCAATTTCACTAAGCAATTATTTTTTATTAATTACATTAAGTAATTGTAACGACCCGGAAATTTCGATCCGAAATTTCCAGATAGTTAGTGAAAAGAAGAAAGAAAAAGAAGAAGAAACAGAAACTCAAACTCAGAATCTCACATTCGCAGCGGATAAAATATAATATCACATTAATAACAGTTTACAAAAAGAACAGTTATCAGTACATTTACATTTTCATATATCAGAGTTATAACATTTACACAATACAGGACAGTTATAAAACAACATGTTATAGATATAACCATATATATATCACAGCGGGTACGCTCCATACGTTCCAGCCATCCAGCTCGCCTTCCTGAGCTCCAGAACGTCCTTACCTGGAAATCTGTAATACTCGGTCTGACCCGAGCATTACATCAAACTAACACCATGGGTCAGGCTGGAAACCAGCGTGAGTAAACCCATCTTACATAGAATACAAAAGCATGCAACATATAAAACCCGGGGTACGTATATTATTTATAACTTCACAAGTCGTTATAGACATCTCTTATATCACACTTCAATTTCTAAGTGTCAAAACTGGATCAAATGGTCCAATGCTTAAATCATTCCAAACTAGCACATTTATCTCCACATATCAATTTTATAAATAATCGAAGTGGTTTCGGATATTAACTAATACCCGACTCCTGTCTCTTCGAAACCATTATCAACTTAACTTAAATTATTCAAGTGAAATACAATTCTACTTTTAATACAGGATGTCACAGTAATTCATCATCAATAGATAATCACACCTCCACAATTCAAATCAAACATATCTTATCACATAGCATCCCAAACCACATATTAGCAATAACAATTAATCAAAGGGCTTCCAATCATCATTCTATTCATCTTTTAATTACATTTAAGTAATTAACTCTTGATTAATTTCACAAATAATTTATCCTTAACTCAATATGGTAATTCAATTACTTCATTAATTACTAACCATAATTATTAATCACCCTTGATTAATAACATCAGTAATTAACTATCCTTAATTACTTCATCAAATAAATTAATCATTCCTTAATCATCTCTTATTAATCCTTTGATTAATCATACAAAATAATTTAATCCAAATTACTTTCACAATTCCAACTTCCACTAATTACATCCAGTGCTTATCATTAATTACTTGACTAAGTAATTTTACTTCATCAATTACATTAAGTAACTATTAACAAAACATCAAGGGATTAAAATTAATTAAGCTTAATTAATTAATTTAAGTCAACCACATTAAACCCCATTAATTACATTAAGTAATTAATTTCTCAATTACTTCCCTTAAGTAATTAAACTTAAATAAATTTCACAATTGATTATCATTGATTAATGAATCCAAATAATTATTAAAAATTAATCATATTAATTAGTTACCAAATAGACCTTAGTTAATGACCATCATTAACTATTATTAATTCTTTAATTACTTTTCTTTAATTACTTCTTACTTAATCTCTAATTTAAATTAATCCAAATTATTAATTATAAATTAAATAAATAAGTCATCCCTTAATTATTCTATTTATTTGATTATTTTAACACCTTAATAATTTCTAAGATAATCCATTCCTTATTAATAATTTTATTAATATTAAGGTGTACTTAGAACATTGCATTTTTAAATTTAAAATTCAAATTCCATTTTGAATCTAAAATTCAAAATGATATTTATTAAACATTAACTAATTTAAATTCCATTTATAATCTTTTAAAATAAATGTAAATAACATTTATTACTTTCATTTAAACTTATATAAGATTAGCCTTAATTTTCTTAATTTAATTTAAAATTAGTTTCAAGGTAACAAATCATTTAACTTCCTTTTATAAATCTTTTATAATGACTTCATTCAAAAGAAAATCAAATTTAGATATTTGTTTGAAAACAAATTTACCTCTAACAAACAATTTAAAATTTAAACTTGTCTGAAAACATTCAAATTTTAAAACTTATTCAAATATCCGGATTTTATATTTAAGACTCTAGAACCCATTTTAAATCATTTGATTTAAACTTGAATTTAACTTGGTCTTAAATCTTTGATTTTTAAGCCTTTTTATTTAAAATCCAAATTCATTTTAAAAAACTTGAAGATCCAAAAGTCTTAAAGAAAAACTGATCTTAATATTTGAATTCAAACTTTTGTTGAAAAAATTTATGTTTCAGATTCTAAAATAAAATTACAAATTCTAGAAACTGTCAGGTATTTTTTTATTTTATTTTTTTTAAACTGAAACCCATTTCTAAATTTGAAAACTTATAAGATTTCAAAATCCTTTAAAACTATAATTCATACTACAGATGTAAACTTGTTTAAACTTATCATAACAATCTTTAAAATTCGTTTAAATTGATTAATTTAGAAACCTACAGACAGTTTGCAAAAAAAAAAACTGCATCATTCACTAACCCGAGCAAAGAGAAATTTGCTTCGAGTCAACCAGCTCATTCCTTCGAGCAAACAACCCAATTTCTCGAGTAAAGACTCGAGACAAAAACACTGCAACCTCCCCAATTTCACCAGAAACACAGTGGTGCATGGTGCACCTGCACCGTGCCTCCATCCATCATCATCTTTCTCCGATGACTTCAAAACATCAACGACCATCCCCTTAGTCCAATACGATCATCACCTCGCTCCTATTCAACTCGAATTTGAATTCGAGTTTAAAACATAAACCTGGAACAGAAAAGTTCAACCCCAACCAAACCTGACATCGCCAAGATCACGGCCCTCCGACCACCGAAAATCCAACAACTCCGGCTGCGACTTCAACTATGGCCAAGCTTCCATCTGCCCAATTTTCATCCAACTCGATCATCTCTACAGGTAGTACTGACCAAAACAAACTACCTAGCTTAAACTAGGGCTACAGGTAATCGATCGCTACCGCTGCTTACATGTTGATTTGCATCAACATTAATTATTATTTTTTTCGATCATCACTGATCTTCCCCCTACCCACAGGAAGAAACCCCTACCCCCATATCCAAGTGGATCACCAGATAATCCTAATTTCCCCTTTTCTGTTCAACAGAGATCTGCACCCTCATTTCTAGTTTAAAAATCTGGATTTTAATGCTAAAAATCATAATTTTGTATATGTATTCATTTTCTAACACTGAACCTAAAATTTCCACAGTTTGAATTTTACCTTATTTAGAGCATGCACTGATGTTTTGGTTTAACAGAGATACTCAGGCTTTCATTTAACTTAATTAAAAAATTTAAACCTTAGTTTATGATAATCAAACAACATGGTTTTGTAAGTTAAGTCTAACAAAACTAGATCAGGTGATGAAGAATTAAAAATGAAATCTTGACCTGAGAATCCATATTAGAACAGAGTACACAATCACAAATACACACTACAAATAATCATATCAGATTCTCTTAAACACACATGCAATACTTATGCAATCCAATTTATTTTAAGTTTAAAAGTTACTCACCTGGTTTTAGGAGTAGAGCACATGTTTGACAAGCTTTGAATCCTGAACTTGAAGTGTGCTTTAAATTTGAAAGCTTCAGATTCTACTTTTAATTTTTGCTTATGACTTGAACTTCATATTGCTTTTTAAACTGCAGATGCTTTTAAAGATTTTATCTTGCTTTTGTAATGCTTGTTGTTTCCAGTGTAAAGATGCACGCTTTCCAGATTTAACAAATTTTCATTTTGTATGCATGCTTTCAGAAAACAAAATGCATGCAGGCTTTGGGAATTTGCAAATTGATTTGCAATTTGATTTCAGGTATTTAGTGTTTTGAAAAGCTACTGGTAATTTGATTTGTATTTCAGGTTTTGAATATGATTCAGAGGGTTTTGGTTTTAGAGGGAATTCATAAATTTGTTTTGAACAGGTTTTGTTTTGAAAAAAAATTTCTTTCAAAGATGAAGATGAAAACGAGCAGCCAGCCCTTTTTTCCTAATTCAATTTTTTTTATATAAAATAAAATTTGAAAGGCAATAAGTATGGCAATTGTAAATCATTTCAATACTTGTCACATTCCTAGCTTGTTTAAATTACACATGTTATTAGAAGCCATTATAAAAACTACACATGTTCTTTAAGTCATTTAGTATTTAAATTTAAAAGTTAATGAAAATTTTAACAAAATTAATTAGTTTTAAATACTAAGTTATTTATATATTGATAAAAAAAATTTAAAAAAAAAGAATAAAAACCAAGTATTATTATAAATAAAAACAATACATGTATCAATAATTTGAAAATAATATTTTTGATAATTTAAATAAAACTTATAAAAGAGATTGTAAACTACTTGTTATTTAAATAAATTAATGTTACATTAATTAGTTGTATTTTTATATCTAACTTACAAATCATATTTATTTATCAATATTTAAAACAACCCATATTGTTTGAAAAATAACAATAAATAATTTATAACGAAGATTATCGCATTAATTTTATTTTCAATCTATAAATCAGTATTTCAATTTAAATTAGATAATTATTCAATTATCTAATGCCCGAAAATCTGGGTTATCACATTCCTCCCCCTTTCAAATCTTTTCGTCCTCAAAAAGGAACGAAACCAGAACTTTATCAAATATTTGAAAACCAGTTAAAATATTCTTTGATCATTTTTAAAACACTTTAAAATCTATATAATATTACCAAAATAGTTTTTATAAAAAAATACTTATATAACTCGATGTTTCAACCAGTCCATCCTTGTTCTCATAGAAACTCGGTCATACTTTGATCAGGCGTATGACTGAAAATCTATAAGTACTTAGCAGACCCGTTTTCAACATCCAGTGAAAATATTTGAAAATAATTTAACTGAAAATATAGAAAACAGTTTTTGAAAATAGAGGATATATCTTTGGTGAGAATGCTCTGGAAATCATCACCTCCATCCATGGTCGCAGTTAACCCGATGATTACGTTGCCGTCCCGACAAAATCCACAGATAACTGTAGGCCGCCGCGCCCCACGATTACACCATGGAACCCCGCTAAAGATCGCAGCTACCACTGGGATTACGTAGCTATCGCAGGTAAAACCCATATAACTGTAGGCATCAGCGCCCTCGAATTTCGCTGCCCAAAATGAAACTTCTCCACTTGACCATAGATCGCAGTCTACCGATGTTGCGTTGCCTTCCCGGCAAAATCAAGTGTAGACCGTTGACACTCATCCTCCACACGATTTTCGCTATGGTTCCCACAGTAGATCGCAGCGACATCGAGTTACACTGTCGTCACAGCATAACCCAAATGCCCATGTAGGCATCAGCGCCATCGACTTTCGCTACCCAATAATCCTCAGGAACTAGTTTTTCCGGACTTCTCACAGGATCAACTTTAGAACCCCCCCTTGGGGCTCAAGGCAGCACCACCCAGTGGTACTCCTGAGAAGTCCATTTCAAGGGAGCGCCTTTTTCCGCAGAGCATCATCAAAACATTTTATACTATACATATATAGTATCTTTAAATCATACACCTACTATGATCTTGTTAACGGTAAAAATGGTTTTAACGCTAACACCCGGTGTAGGTCGTGATGAAGTGAAAGCACCACCCGTTTGCACGAGAAACAAAGTAAAAAGAAAATAGCAGAAAAGTAAAAGAGACAGAGATTTTTATAGTGGTTCGGCTTCTAACCAGCCTACATCCACTTTACATCCTCCATTATCTTCTTTGTACGCGCTTTTACAAGATTACAGCACTTTTACAGCACGATCTTTCGATTACAACACGATTTTACAATTACAATACGATTGAAGATAGAAGTTAGGATTTTGATGATCAATTGCTCTTCGAATCACTCTTGAATGAAGTAGATCTGTTGATGAAGAATCTTCGATGGTTGAACTGTTGGAAGAATGGAGAAAACTGCGGAGTGTCGGCGTCTTCGAATCCGGGAAAAGTCCCCCTCTAGTTGGAGTAAGCGGAGTATTTATAGGAGAGCTCGGAGTTAGGTCGGATGCGTTTAGGCCGTGAGCGACCTAAGATAGGTCGTAGGTCGTGGGTTGATGAGTTACAACCTAAAGGGGTTGACTATGGGTCGTGGGCGACTTATGGAGTGGCAGAGGAAGGAGTAACGACTTAAGGGATAACGGCAGTAGGAGTTATGGCATGGAGCGACCTAAGAGAAAAGGCGGGGTCTGCTTTAGGTCGTGTGCGACTTATCTTTGTGGAGTGGATAGGTCGTGAGCGACCTATGGGTTAAGGAGAGGAGTTAGGTCGCGAGCGACCTAACTTTGACGAGGCGAGATTGGTTAGGTCGTTTAAGTATTAAGTGGTTAGGTCGGTAGAAGTTGCCTTAAGTCGTGAACTCTTTAAGTCGTCCCACTTTTAGGTCGATGCACCCTTAGGTCGCGACTTCCCGTGAGTTGTTAACTCGTTTAGTTTTAGGTCACTGGACCACTTTATGCCCTAAGTCGCTGAGCCGCTTAGGTCGGTCATGCTTTAGGTTAGGTCGCGAGGTCTTCGTTGTAGCTTAAGTCGTCTGCATGTTAGCTCGTAAAGTCTTTAGGTCGGAGCCATCTTAGGTCGGAGTCTGCAGTTAAGTCGTGAGCTTACTGTAGCTCCTGGAGAAATTAAGTCGCGATATCTCTTAGGTCGCTGCAACCTTGAGTCGCGACTTCCTGTGAGTCGTTAACTCGTTGGAAGCTTTAGCTCGTTGGAGACTCTACGCTCTAAGTCGCATACCGTTTTGGACGGGACGCTGCCCCGCACCCCGCCGGGGGCGCTGCCCCTTGGACCCCTGCGACCTGACCGGTCAGGTCGAACACCGTAGCGGTGGCGTTGCCCCCGCACCCCACCCTGGGGGGTTGGCACTCCCCTGGACCCCCCTCTGTAGGGGATCTTAGAGGAAAAGTCATTTAACAGAACTTGCTTTGTTGAGATGTTGAGTTGACCAATCTTTGAGACGAGCTATCTTGCTTTTCTCGGTCGATCTTTTGATATCACGGCTTTGCTAAAAAGGCGGGATCACAGATCTCATACAAAGCTCCTTTACACAAAATCGATTATTCCAAAATCGATAATTCTCAAACTAGGCTTTCCAAATATAATATTGATTTTACCCAAAAATCAAAGCCTTTCCAAATCCATAGGTTCCCAAAACCTTTTTCCAAAATCCTTATATGATCCTTTATATAAATATATATTCAGATATATAAAATCTTTCAAAACTTTGGATCATTTCAAATTTGTATAAAACTCCTTTTATACTTCAAACATTTTCAAAAACCCTTTTCTTCTGCCAAAAGATTCAACAAGGCGAGTTTTATTTTATAAAACAAAGATATTTAACTTTGTTTACTCAAAATCAAATATTTAAATTTGATTACTCTTTTCAATATCAATTTCATTCAAATACGTACGATGTACACATATCATTCATACGCTATACCAATCTGATCGCTCACTCGATCACACAATTTCATTTCCGAACTAGTATCGTCCACCCGACTTCCTAGTGCGGACACAGATCTGGTTTCTTGATCAGAAACCGTCATTCTCCTTGCATAGCTTAACTACTATAGAGAATATCCAGAACCAATCAAAAATCCATATCCAGGTTCGCCGTCGAAAATCGAATGAAAAATCCCACTCGGATCGATAAAACTATCTCGAAATTCTGTGCTCGAATCTGGATCACATTACTATGCGAATAGAATAACATACGTACACCCTACGTATTTATCTTTATTGGTTATTAGCCAAATCAATTTTCTTTCTATTCATATTAACTTTAATTTCCATTCACCTACTCACAATTGCTTCAATCAATTTGGATTATCACCTCTATTCTTATCTCGATTGGGTATTTAACCAATAACAGTTTGAACTCCGACCAGTTTATTTAAAAAAAAATAGCTTGAAAATTTTAAAAATAGATAAGTATTTGAAAATAATTATTAATTTGTAAAATAGGTGTAAAATAGTTAACTAATGATAAAGCACTTGGAAAATAGTCAAATAGTTATAATATAGTTAGATAATTACAAAATAGTTTAAAATAGTATTAGTTATAAAATAGTTGAAAAACAGTAATTAGTTTATAAAACAGTTGTAACATTGTTAAACAGTTTCAAAAATAATTGTAAAACAATTATAAGATAATTTGGCTTTTAAAAGAAAAGTTGTATATATAATGAATAGCTTAGAAAAATAGGTTTATACTAAAACAATTTATATTAAAAATAGTCCAGAGTCAAAACTGCTCACTTCCCAATCTCTATTCTCATCAATTCAATTTAAATTTCCTTTATCATTTAAATTGACCAAATTCTAATTTTAAATAACTTCAATTCCCATTGAAATTTATTCAATCCCAATTCAAGTTGAATTAACCTCAGTTTCATTCCAAATTTAACTTTATTCAACCTTGATCTCAATTTCAATTGAACTAGTTTCAATTTTAATTCATTTTAACTCCAGTTTGAATTAATCCCAATTTCAAACTCCATTTCCAAATCAAGTTGAATTATTCCTGATTTCCTTCCAAATTCAATTCAAAATCCATTTGAATTAAAAACCATTCAACATTAGTTACAATTCCAAATTATTCAAATCAATTCGGACTAATTTCAAATTGAACCCTCTTCAATTTCAAATCGTTTCCAATTAACCCAATTCAAATTTTTATACTCATACATCTTCAATCACCATTTCAGTTGATTCAAATCAAATTCAATTTGAACTAATTCAAATTTCAAATTTAAACCATCTCGAATTATATAAATTCGAGTTAGTACTTCAAATGTTGATTTAATTCCTTTAAATCAATTTCCTTTATCTCAACAATGGATTACCATACTCCATTTCTCATTCATTTAAACAATCCCAATTCACAACTTAAAGATTTTTATCAACAATAGGATGATATTATCTAATTTATTTTAAATCATCCATCAATTTGCAATTTCTAGATCTCAAACCCATTTTGAGATCACACAAACTCCTAATTCAAATTAACCATTTAACACCCAAATTGTAACGACCCAATATTTTCAACCATTCGCATCCGCACATGTCGGACTTGAATTGTTCAAAATACTGCGTTGTAGAATAAATTTAGCAAACTCAGAATATACAGTAAATAAATCACAGAATCACATACACAGATATCAGAATCTCGCAGCGGAAATTAAAATTTAGTGGTTCATGAAGCCACTGATACATCTTTAACAAAACAGGAATTTCATTGTTTATAATCCTCAATACAATTTTAAAACATAAATAGAGATAGAGTCTTCAAAGTCTGGGATTCCAGAAAAGATAAAGACTGAAACAAACTTCCAGCAGCACGAATGGTCTACGGAATGTCCTAGCTCCGGAGAGGAAACTGAAGCTGCAACTCAGGCTGACCCGAGCGTAAAATAAAACAAACACTCGAGTCAGGACATACATACTTATATGATGTAAGCTAAATCAAGTGTACTGTAATATAGAGCAAGTAACTTAAAGGATGCTTGGGACCGCCCATCCTCTAAGGATCCGTCAAACTATTTACTATGTAATATATTGCGCTATTATAATAGTGTCTATTTATAAAATAAACATACTTTTTTCTTAGCATTAAGGGGTTACCCATATAGCCCTTAACACGTAATAGTCCCAGTAGTCCATCCAATATCATAGCCCCTCCTGATCGGGAAGCCACCAGAGGATACCACACAGGCTACGGGAGAAATCCAAACTCGTACAAGGCTCGATATGGTAGGTGACACGGCACAACTAGGCAATGCCAGGGTAGATATACCAATTACGCTTCCGGACCGATGGTAACGCGAAGCCGCAGCAACCGCCCACCTCGAACAACACTCCCAAATCAAGGGTGCACCCAAACAATCACATAAGCAATAGAATGGTATACGAAGAAGTGCGTTCGATCAGAGGAGCTACCTCATTAATCCGTCAATCGCTCCTGTTTTAGCCACCTTAAGCCAACTCACGGGAGTCGGGTCCACGTATTACCTTTCAAGAAACCGTCACCACCATCCTACTTCATTCTGGAATCTCCACCGCGTACACGGTTAGTCAAAGTGGTTTTCGGTATCGACAGAGAGTATGTCCATATCCGATCCCGGTCTCTTTGCCAACCCATCGTTATTATAACCCGTGGTTATAGTTTTGAAAAATGGTATTTATCTTTTCAAATCAAATATATATTTCAAATACCTTCAATATCAATCCTTGATTAAAACTTATAGTTTGAAAATGGTATTTATATTTTCAAATCAAATATATATTTCAAATACCTTCAATATCAATCCTTGATTAAACATCTCTTTTGATAATATACCATTTCAAATCATTTAATTAAATTTGGAATTTTAAAAAAAATAGAAATCAATTTCTCCCTTTAAACCCATCCAAAATCAATTTCTAAATTCTTTTATTTATTACATATTTAAATTCCAAAAATCTTAACTTATTCCCAAAATAAATTTTCATAAATTTTCTAAATAAATCAAATTTCAATTTCTACAGCACTTATGAAATGCTATCTAAAGTTATGGGTTTAAAATGGTCCAATTTTAAAAGACAGCATTTAAATGCTGTAGTAGACTTTTAACTTAAAACCTATTTTCAAATATAACTTATTATTTATTTAAATCTTTACCTTTCAAAAATCCAGAATTTCTAAAACAAGTTATATTCCAAAATTTTAATTCAACATTCATTTATTTAACCCTTTTTAAATCATTATAAATCCTTTATATAATTTAAACCAAATTATCATCAATTTCTAAATTTAAATGATTTAAAAATAATTTCAGAAAATATTATATAAACCACGGGCCTGTATAAGATTTTCTAGCCTAGGTCAAGTGGAACGGATTTATATCATTTCAATCCGATATTTACACAACTCCGGGTTTTATCATTTCGAACCCGCAATCCCAAGATAATTTACAGCAGTTAACAGAACAAGTGAGCAATAATAATCAATTTGGCCTATCATTTCAGCCCATAACAATTTAAATTTAACAGGGAACTTGCAGTGGTGATTTAAGCAGTAAATAAACATTTATAATATAACTGCAGAAATAATACAACAGATACATAACTGATGAGGTGTCAAATTAAATGGGGTTTAACATTCTACGTTATACTGCAGACAGATAATAACGGAATAAAATTTTACACATACACTTGCAATACTTTACCAAAATATATGTACGTATGTCTGGTGAGAAATACTCACCTGAATGCTGCAGCAAAAATTTGAATTTCAAAACGACGATTCACCGGAAAAGAACGACAGAGTGTAACGATCAAAATTCTTCGGATGTCGCCTAGATTCAAATCTAGAACAAGATTCAAATATTGAATACGCGACTTTAGAATTTACGGTCAAAGAAAATTTTAAAATAGAACGAGAATGATTTGACTTGCTCGACCATTCCACCGTGTAATCGGACCAAAATATACCCTAAACGTGAATTGTGCTAACGCTAAAATTTCGACACAAATTTCCTAAACAAACTAAGACCGAGGTACACTCGTGTACACGTTCATCTCACTAATTCAACTTCCACGTGTACACTTGCACTTGCCAACCTTATCACATACTCACATCACTTCTGCCGCTTCCATTCTTCATTCTTTTTTTTTTTTTTCTTCTATCAGTCTTCCCAGATTCTAACTGCACCGACAACCCACATATCAGCCCTATGCAGACAAAATGTGAATCAGTGACCAAATCATGCACAGCCTATTACCCAATTTTACATATATACTGGCTTGCTCTTTGACATACATGCAACTGCAGCCTTACATATACTATTTCTAGCCTATCAAAACTTTTATGAAACCAAGCAAACCCTCACCAGTGTTCAATTTCCACCTACTTTCATACAAATTTAGTTCTTCTCACTTACAAATGAACAGGCTAATTCGACTCCTTTTTCTAGTTCATAGGTGTAAATATGTTCAAGGCAACTCTCTCCTTTTTCCAGTTTCACCACTACTTGCCTACCATTTATTTTACTGACATCACTCAACACAGCTTCACTTAACCAAACTCAGACTTCTACCTAAACAACTTTAGTTTAGCTAACATGCACACTTGATGACATGCTATGCACATCCTACTATGATAGCAGACATGAAAACTTACACATATTCAGCCTAATTCTATACAAGCTTCTATAATAAGCAACAGCTGGCATTAATCAATAGAACATGCCTCCCTCCAGCTTAAATTACAAAACTGATCTGCTCCTATACGTGATCATAAGCATCAGACATCTCAACCTTTCAACTAAACAACTGCTGGAGTGGTTAAAATGAACGAATGCATGCTAATTGAAATGGTATGTTTATGATGTCTACCCCTATGAGGCATGGACATGCCCACCTACTCTGCTACCCCCTCTGTCCCATTTTATTTCCTCTTCAATTCTTAACTTCCCAGGCTCAACTTGTACATGCTCACCGTGATACAAATGTGTATAGCCTATCCCACAATTTTATATATATGCAGACTTAACTTTTTATGACACAATTGAAATCTGAAAACTCTCATGCTTGGTTTCTATGCAACAACTTTCCTATGGACTTATGCACGCACAGACTCCATACTAAATGTATGTATCCTATTCACAACAGTGGCATGCCAACCTCCTTAACAATCAACTCATCCCCCAGTCACTCACTACACTTACCTATTCTCAGACAACTCTAGGACAAGGCATGGCATACACACAATAGAAATGGCCGAGCAAGGCATAGATAGAACAACATTTCCGAGAAAGAGGAAGGAAGAAAACATCTGTCAGGGAAAAAGAAAATAAACAATTTATTTACCTGATAGCTTTCGAGAAGAAGCATAGGTAGGAAACATGAAACGATGGTTTTGAGGTGGTGTTTATATATGTATGATTTGTTTGTGAGCAAAACAGAGATGCGCAGTTATAGGAAGAGAGGAATTACTGATCTATCTCAAAACTTCCAGGCCTTCGAAAATTCATTTGTTCCCATTTAATCAGTTGCTTGATTTGTATTATATAGGTAGTATGTTGAATAGATAGTGGGCGAAATCAGAGGAAGAGAAGAGAAATGCAACAGTCTAGATATTAAGCTATCAGTTTCAAAAGAATGGTTATGAATCAGATTTGAATGCTATTAAAAAAAAAAAAAAAAACGGCAAGGCCTTGAACAATATCAGTTTTACAATTTATACGTGATGAGCTCCCTTTAGTTTGCAAAGTTTTGAAATATCAGAGGAGGCCGAGAGATTAAAAATGTATCTGATAAATTTGAAGCCAAATCAAAGCTCATTTCAGTTTTATAAGATAAATGCTTATACACGTGATTTGCTTTCAGTTTATACATTTTTGGTTTACAGGCAAACAAACGCAAGCATTTATTTGATACATATTTGTTTAAATCTTTGTATGAATATAGATGTGGATGCAAAAGCCAGTGTGAGTTTATAGAGACAAATAGAATGAATGCTTGTATATCTGATGAGAACAGAGGCATAGGAAAGGAATTGATGTGCATGATGATTTCTAAAGAGGCAGTTATATTTTACACGTCTATCTTTAATTTTTGTACGTTACTGCTTGTTGAATAAATTAAAAACCAGATTAATTGCGTGAGGCACTAATCATACATATGTAAATATAGATGCGTGATATAAGCCTGGATACAACGTTTGTACGTTATTTTATGCTCATCTCATATTTGAAAAAATATGAACTGTGTCTGGTTATAAAGTTTGTATGTTACTTTATGTTCATTTCCATTTCATTTTATTTAATTGATTTTAGTTTGAAAACAATGAATGGAAAGGCAAAAATCTATGCAAAGAAAACGTATACAAATTATTAAAACCAAAACTGACCATTTAAACCAAAGTAACGTTTGGAATAAAATACTGACTGATATTTTTCTTCAAAATTATTCGAAAACTTGATTGTTGCACTACGTTAAACAGACGCAGTCCAAAACATCAAAAATTTCAGTAAAATAACATTTTAAAAACACACGTTTTATTACGTTGCTTATACCCTATAATTGACGCGTTTTTTTTAAACGCGAAATTTACCGGTACAAACATAGATTAAATTTCCCCAGTTATTATTTAATTAAATTGACATTCACAATTTTATAAAATATATCTCCAAATTAAATGGTTAAACTATATTGTTAAACACAATTTATATAAAAATATATATCAAAATTAAATAATTAAAACAAATAAATAGCTATAAAAACTAGGGCTGTTACACTCTCCCCCACTTAAGAACTTTTCGTCCTCGAAAAGGAACAAAAGAAAAAGAAACAAAGGGAGATAAGCTAGATAAGCAAGTACCGTAAACGAATGTTTTCGGTGAAGACGATCCTCAAGAATTGGATTTACCCTTTCAGTTTGACTGTCAGTCTATGGGTGCTCAGCGGTGCTCAGGTCCCGATGAGTAACAAAGATTTTCAAAGATTATAGAAAGATTTCTAAATCGACTGGTACAAGCAATAGCCTCCCCAATCCGTAGCAGATAGGGAAACCAAGGATATTTAAGATAGTTTGAAAATAAGATAATAAATTTGAAATCATAACGCTTTTGAAATCATAATACTTTGAAAGTCATTAAGATTTTATTGATATTATCATTTGGAAATCCTACTACTAAAATCATAATACTTTTAAAATAATCTTCATTTATTCAATTATAAATTTTCCAAAACATCTTATTTTTAGAACAGCAGCACTTATAATATGCTATAGTAGATATAATAGTATTCCAATTTAGTTCAATTTCTGAAATATTCATTTGGATATCATTTTACTTATATTTTTAAAACAAACTTTTGTGAATGGGATATCTAGATAAACTATACTTTATTTCAAAAGTTCATTATTTTACTTATCTCTAAATTTATCAAATAACCTAACACTTTTTTTTTTTTTTAAAATATCAAATAAGATATTCCTTCAATAAGTTATACCTGAAATTCCATTTGAAACCAACTCTCAATTATCAATTTTGATTATGAGGTTATTTAAATAAATTCTTTAGATTCCCTTTTTCCTTATTTATCTCACTTGATCTTGTATAACATTTATTATAACCACCCAAATTTTATTTATAAAATCCCTTTTTATATTGTATATTATCCAATTACATTGTTAACTTCTAAAATCAAGGTAAGTTATATTAAAATGAAATTGAGTATTATACAACTAAAACTTTCAAATTTCAATTAATTCCAGTTGGAATTTCTTATCCAAATTTATATTTTCCTTTTTATTTTATTGAAATTTTTCTTAAGATAAAATTTAAGAATTAAATTTCTGATTCCCTTCAAACCGTTTAGAGATAAATAAATATGTATACATAATATGTCAAATCAAATTTTTATAATTTAAGTCATATTCTAGAAATTTAAATCAGTTAAAATCTCAAGGTAACACTGTAGCCAGACTACAGAATGGTCTTTTCACTTCGAAACTCGAAAATGAATGTCGATGGTGCTGCAGTCATCACCGAAATTATTTTCCAGCGACAAAGAGAAAAGCACAAATGTTTACACTTCTTTGGAAACAAATTTTTATTCGAAAATACTTTAAGTAATATATCCTTTTAAACTTAAACACAAGGTTTGAAACCATCGGAAATCGAATTCTCAAGTTCTTGTTTTAAATTCATTCCTGTTTCTAAATTAACTTATAACCATTTGTTTATATTCAATTATTTATTTTAGACAAACACATGGTTTACAAAATCATAAATAAAATCGAAACTATTATCTATTGACAAATAGTTACTTTAATTATAAAATTCTGAAAATTATACTCATATATATAATATTAGATTTTATTTTCAAATATAGAAATAAATTTTCCAAATCAAAGATAAAGATTCAAATTTTGATGAACTCAAATCAAATTAAATTCAAGATAAGTGGAAATCAGAAGATCTGATGGTTAAATAACAGAATAAGGAGCTGGGTAAGTCTATATGAATCGCGGACAACCTTGACCGGGTCAACCGTGACTTAAAGAGTCAGATCGATGTGATTGGTGTAAATCTACATTTGATCTGAAGAGATAGAGTTCGGAATAACCAAAGATACTAGCAGGCAAACCGAGGATAAATATAAATCTCTGGTGAATCAATGCTAATCGTAAAGGAGTTTCACCCTTTTATTAAAATAATGGCGAGACCGCCAATTCACTATAAAGATCATCCGAAGTGGAGTTATGGGGTACTCCAAAATCTAAAGATAATGGAAAAAGTGAGGGACACGAATGAACTTTGGAACCACAGGGAATGTTCCAAATTCGAAAAGGAAGAGATTCAAGCTCGGATGAATGTGATTCTATAAATCAAATTTATCATACATTCTAAGTTTTGCCGAGAGCCAAAGCTCTGATACCAACTGTAACGACCCAATATTTTCAACCATTCGCATCCGCACATGTCGGACTTGAATTGTTCAAAATACTGCGTTGTAGAATAAATTTAGCAAACTCAGAATATACAGTAAATAAATCACAGAATCACATACACAGATATCAGAATCTCGCAGCGGAAATTAAAATTTAGTGGTTCATGAAGCCACTGATACATCTTTAACAAAACAGGAATTTCATTGTTTATAATCCTCAATACAATTTTAAAACATAAATAGAGATAGAGTCTTCAAAGTCTGGGATTCCAGAAAAGATAAAGACTGAAACAAACTTCCAGCAGCACGAATGGTCTACGGAATGTCCTAGCTCCGGAGAGGAAACTGAAGCTGCAACTCAGGCTGACCCGAGCGTAAAATAAAACAAACACTCGAGTCAGGACATACATACTTATATGATGTAAGCTAAATCAAGTGTACTGTAATATAGAGCAAGTAACTTAAAGGATGCTTGGGACCGCCCATCCTCTAAGGATCCGTCAAACTATTTACTATGTAATATATTGCGCTATTATAATAGTGTCTATTTATAAAATAAACATACTTTTTTCTTAGCATTAAGGGGTTACCCATATAGCCCTTAACACGTAATAGTCCCAGTAGTCCATCCAATATCATAGCCCCTCCTGATCGGGAAGCCACCAGAGGATACCACACGGGCTACGGGAGAAATCCAAACTCGTACAAGGCTCGATATGGTAGGTGACACGGCACAACTAGGCAATGCCAGGGTAGATATACCAATTACGCTTCCGGACCGATGGTAACGCGAAGCCGCAGCAACCGCCCACCTCGAACAACACTCCCAAATCAAGGGTGCACCCAAACAATCACATAAGCAATAGAATGGTATACGAAGAAGTGCGTTCGATCAGAGGAGCTACCTCATTAATCCGTCAATCGCTCCTGTTTTAGCCACCTTAAGCCAACTCACGGGAGTCGGGTCCACGTATTACCTTTCAAGAAACCGTCACCACCATCCTACTTCATTCTGGAATCTCCACCGCGTACACGGTTAGTCAAAGTGGTTTTCGGTATCGACAGAGAGTATGTCCATATCCGATCCCGGTCTCTTTGCCAACCCATCGTTATTATAACCCGTGGTTATAGTTTTGAAAAATGGTATTTATCTTTTCAAATCAAATATATATTTCAAATACCTTCAATATCAATCCTTGATTAAAACTTATAGTTTGAAAATGGTATTTATATTTTCAAATCAAATATATATTTCAAATACCTTCAATATCAATCCTTGATTAAACATCTCTTTTGATAATATACCATTTCAAATCATTTAATTAAATTTGGAATTTTAAAAAAAATAGAAATCAATTTCTCCCTTTAAACCCATCCAAAATCAATTTCTAAATTCTTTTATTTATTACATATTTAAATTCCAAAAATCTTAACTTATTCCCAAAATAAATTTTCATAAATTTTCTAAATAAATCAAATTTCAATTTCTACAGCACTTATGAAATGCTATCTAAAGTTATGGGTTTAAAATGGTCCAATTTTAAAAGACAGCATTTAAATGCTGTAGTAGACTTTTAACTTAAAACCTATTTTCAAATATAACTTATTATTTATTTAAATCTTTACCTTTCAAAAATCCAGAATTTCTAAAACAAGTTATATTCCAAAATTTTAATTCAACATTCATTTATTTAACCCTTTTTAAATCATTATAAATCCTTTATATAATTTAAACCAAATTATCATCAATTTCTAAATTTAAATGATTTAAAAATAATTTCAGAAAATATTATATAAACCACGGGCCTGTATAAGATTTTCTAGCCTAGGTCAAGTGGAACGGATTTATATCATTTCAATCCGATATTTACACAACTCCGGGTTTTATCATTTCGAACCCGCAATCCCAAGATAATTTACAGCAGTTAACAGAACAAGTGAGCAATAATAATCAATTTGGCCTATCATTTCAGCCCATAACAATTTAAATTTAACAGGGAACTTGCAGTGGTGATTTAAGCAGTAAATAAACATTTATAATATAACTGCAGAAATAATACAACAGATACATAACTGATGAGGTGTCAAATTAAATGGGGTTTAACATTCTACGTTATACTGCAGACAGATAATAACGGAATAAAATTTTACACATACACTTGCAATACTTTACCAAAATATATGTACGTATGTCTGGTGAGAAATACTCACCTGAATGCTGCAGCAAAAATTTGAATTTCAAAACGACGATTCACCGGAAAAGAACGACAGAGTGTAACGATCAAAATTCTTCGGATGTCGCCTAGATTCAAATCTAGAACAAGATTCAAATATTGAATACGCGACTTTAGAATTTACGGTCAAAGAAAATTTTAAAATAGAACGAGAATGATTTGACTTGCTCGACCATTCCACCGTGTAATCGGACCAAAATATACCCTAAACGTGAATTGTGCTAACGCTAAAATTTCGACACAAATTTCCTAAACAAACTAAGACCGAGGTACACTCGTGTACACGTTCATCTCACTAATTCAACTTCCACGTGTACACTTGCACTTGCCAACCTTATCACATACTCACATCACTTCTGCCGCTTCCATTCTTCATTCTTTTTTTTTTTTCTTCTATCAGTCTTCCCAGATTCTAACTGCACCGACAACCCACATATCAGCCCTATGCAGACAAAATGTGAATCAGTGACCAAATCATGCACAGCCTATTACCCAATTTTACATATATACTGGCTTGCTCTTTGACATACATGCAACTGCAGCCTTACATATACTATTTCTAGCCTATCAAAACTTTTATGAAACCAAGCAAACCCTCACCAGTGTTCAATTTCCACCTACTTTCATACAAATTTAGTTCTTCTCACTTACAAATGAACAGGCTAATTCGACTCCTTTTTCTAGTTCATAGGTGTAAATATGTTCAAGGCAACTCTCTCCTTTTTCCAGTTTCACCACTACTTGCCTACCATTTATTTTACTGACATCACTCAACACAGCTTCACTTAACCAAACTCAGACTTCTACCTAAACAACTTTAGTTTAGCTAACATGCACACTTGATGACATGCTATGCACATCCTACTATGATAGCAGACATGAAAACTTACACATATTCAGCCTAATTCTATACAAGCTTCTATAATAAGCAACAGCTGGCATTAATCAATAGAACATGCCTCCCTCCAGCTTAAATTACAAAACTGATCTGCTCCTATACGTGATCATAAGCATCAGACATCTCAACCTTTCAACTAAACAACTGCTGGAGTGGTTAAAATGAACGAATGCATGCTAATTGAAATGGTATGTTTATGATGTCTACCCCTATGAGGCATGGACATGCCCACCTACTCTGCTACCCCCTCTGTCCCATTTTATTTCCTCTTCAATTCTTAACTTCCCAGGCTCAACTTGTACATGCTCACCGTGATACAAATGTGTATAGCCTATCCCACAATTTTATATATATGCAGACTTAACTTTTTATGACACAATTGAAATCTGAAAACTCTCATGCTTGGTTTCTATGCAACAACTTTCCTATGGACTTATGCACGCACAGACTCCATACTAAATGTATGTATCCTATTCACAACAGTGGCATGCCAACCTCCTTAACAATCAACTCATCCCCCAGTCACTCACTACACTTACCTATTCTCAGACAACTCTAGGACAAGGCATGGCATACACACAATAGAAATGGCCGAGCAAGGCATAGATAGAACAACATTTCCGAGAAAGAGGAAGGAAGAAAACATCTGTCAGGGAAAAAGAAAATAAACAATTTATTTACCTGATAGCTTTCGAGAAGAAGCATAGGTAGGAAACATGAAACGATGGTTTTGAGGTGGTGTTTATATATGTATGATTTGTTTGTGAGCAAAACAGAGATGCGCAGTTATAGGAAGAGAGGAATTACTGATCTATCTCAAAACTTCCAGGCCTTCGAAAATTCATTTGTTCCCATTTAATCAGTTGCTTGATTTGTATTATATAGGTAGTATGTTGAATAGATAGTGGGCGAAATCAGAGGAAGAGAAGAGAAATGCAACAGTCTAGATATTAAGCTATCAGTTTCAAAAGAATGGTTATGAATCAGATTTGAATGCTATTAAAAAAAAAAAAAAAAACGGCAAGGCCTTGAACAATATCAGTTTTACAATTTATACGTGATGAGCTCCCTTTAGTTTGCAAAGTTTTGAAATATCAGAGGAGGCCGAGAGATTAAAAATGTATCTGATAAATTTGAAGCCAAATCAAAGCTCATTTCAGTTTTATAAGATAAATGCTTATACACGTGATTTGCTTTCAGTTTATACATTTTTGGTTTACAGGCAAACAAACGCAAGCATTTATTTGATACATATTTGTTTAAATCTTTGTATGAATATAGATGTGGATGCAAAAGCCAGTGTGAGTTTATAGAGACAAATAGAATGAATGCTTGTATATCTGATGAGAACAGAGGCATAGGAAAGGAATTGATGTGCATGATGATTTCTAAAGAGGCAGTTATATTTTACACGTCTATCTTTAATTTTTGTACGTTACTGCTTGTTGAATAAATTAAAAACCAGATTAATTGCGTGAGGCACTAATCATACATATGTAAATATAGATGCGTGATATAAGCCTGGATACAACGTTTGTACGTTATTTTATGCTCATCTCATATTTGAAAAAATATGAACTGTGTCTGGTTATAAAGTTTGTATGTTACTTTATGTTCATTTCCATTTCATTTTATTTAATTGATTTTAGTTTGAAAACAATGAATGGAAAGGCAAAAATCTATGCAAAGAAAACGTATACAAATTATTAAAACCAAAACTGACCATTTAAACCAAAGTAACGTTTGGAATAAAATACAGACTGATATTTTTCTTCAAAATTATTCGAAAACTTGATTGTTGCACTACGTTAAACAGACGCAGTCCAAAACATCAAAAATTTCAGTAAAATAACATTTTAAAAACACACGTTTTATTACGTTGCTTATACCCTATAATTGACGCGTTTTTTTTAAACGCGAAATTTACCGGTACAAACATAGATTAAATTTCCCCAGTTATTATTTAATTAAATTGACATTCACAATTTTATAAAATATATCTCCAAATTAAATGGTTAAACTATATTGTTAAACACAATTTATATAAAAATATATATCAAAATTAAATAATTAAAACAAATAAATAGCTATAAAAACTAGGGCTGTTACACAAATTAAATTCCGATTCCATTTTGAAATTCCCAAATTAAACTCAATTCACTTAATCCAGTCAACCTTACCCAATTTGAATTTCCATTTCAAATTTTGAACTTCTCATAAATAATCTTCCCACCAATTAAGTTCAAAAACTTATCATTTTGGGTATCACATCTTATTCCAAATTCAAAACTCAATATTTAGAGTTTATTTCAAACCAACTTTGATATTATGTATATCCACATATATACATATTAATTTCTCCTACATACCAAGTTACACTTTAAAATTTTAAACCACCTTTGGTTTTTAATTCAAACAAATTTCTTTTAAATTTTCAAACAACTCTTGTTTGAAATAGGACCATTTCATTCAATTGCATTAAATAATATTATTTATTGTTTCTTTAAATTAATTACATCATTAATTAATTCCAATTAATCACATTCGGTAATTAACTTATTTCTTAATTATCTTCATTAAGTAATTGTCCTTTAAATTACTTACCTCTAGTTACTTCATTAAGTAACTTCTTCTTAATTTATCATTTCCAATTATTATCCATTAAATAATCTTATTAAATAAAGTTTAATTAATTACATAAATTAATTGATTATCCTAAACCCTTTCCCAATTTCAAGATTTAATTCCAATTTGAATCCATTTCAAACTTGTCTTTAATTTTATTTTATTTTGGTCGAAATTCTATTACCACTTAATTCTTACTATTACTTTTAATTTAATTAATATTACAACCAATTTCCTTAATATAATAGATAATCTATTTCTTATATAAGATTCATTTACCTTTGATATGATTTAAATCCTTTATATAAGAAAATAACAAGTACGCTCTCATATATATATATATATATATATATATATATATATATATATATATATATAGACACACACACACACACACACACACACACTCAACTCATCCTAGGGTACCACTTACCCTATCCTTAATGAGTATATCCACCAGAGCCAAGGTTCTCGCTTAACCTTCTGCTCTGATACCAAATGTAACGACCCGGAAATTTCGATCCGAAATTTCCAGATAGTTAGTGAAAAGAAGAAAGAAAAAGAAGAAGAAACAGAAACTCAAACTCAGAATCTCACATTCGCAGCGGATAAAATATAATATCACATTAATAATAGTTTACAAAAAGAATAGTTATCGGTACATTTACATTTTCATATATCAGAGTTATAACATTTACACAATACAGGATAGTTATAAAACAACATGTCATAGATATAACCATATATATATCACAGCGGGTACGCTCCATACGTTCCAGCCATCCAGCTCGTCTTCTTGAGCTCCAGAACGTCCTTACCTGAAAATCTGTAATACCCGGTCTGACCCGAGCATCACATCAAAGTAACACCTGGGTCAGGCTGGAAACCAGCGTGAGTAAACCCATCTTACATAGAATACAAAAGCATGCAACATATAAACCCGGGGTACATACATTATTTATAACTTCACAAGTCGTTATAGACATCTCTTATATCACACTTCAATTTCTAAGTGTCAAAACTAGATCAAATGGTCCAATGCTTAAATCATTCCAAACTAGCACATTGATATCCACATATCAATTTTATAAAGAATCGAAGTAGTTTCGGATATTAACTAATACCCGACTCCGGTCTCTTCGAAACCATTGTCAACTTAACTTAAATTATTCAAGTGAAATACAATTCTACTTTTAATACAGGATATCACAGTAATTCATCATCAATAGATAATCACACCTTCACAGTTCAAATCAAACATATCTTATCACATAGCATCTCAAACCACATATTAGCAATAACAATTAATCAAAGGGCTTCCAATCATCATTCTATTCATCTTTTAATTACATTTAAGTAATTAACTGCTGATTAATTTCACAAATAATTTATCCTTAACTCAATATGGTAATTAACCTTCAATTACTTCATTAATTACTAGCCATAATTATTAATCACCCTTGATTAATAACATCAGCAATTAACTATCCTTAATTACTTCATCAAATAAATTAATCATTCCTTAATTATCTCTAATTAATCCTTTGATTAATCATACAAAATAATTTAATCCAAAGTACTTTCACAATTCCAACTTCCACTAATTACATCGAGCACTTATCATTAATTACTTTACTAAGTAATTTTACTTCATCAATTACATTAAGTAACTATTAACAAAACATCAAGGGATTAAAATTAATTAAGCTTAATTAATTAATTTAAGTCAACCACATTAAACCCCATTAATTACATTAAGTAATTAATTTCTCAATTACTTCCCTTAAGTAATTAAACTTAAATAAATTTCACAATTGATTATCATTGATTAATGAATCCAATTAATTATTAAAAATTAATCATATTAATTAATTACCAAATAGACCTTAGTTAATGACCATCATTAACTATTATTAATTCTTTAATTACTTTTCTTTAATTATATTTAGTCTCTAATTTAAATTAATCCAAATTATTAATTATAAATTAAATAAATAAGTCATCCCTTAATTATCCTATTTATTTAATTATTTTAGCACCTTAATAATTTCTAAGATAATCCATTCCTTATTAATAATTTTATTAATATTAAGGTGTACTTAGAACATTGCATTTTTAAATTTAAAATTCAAATTCCATTTTGAATCTAAAATTCAAAATGATATTTATTAAGCATTAACTAATTTAAATTCAATTTATAATCTTTTAAAATAAATGTAAATAACATTTATTACTTTCATTTAAACTTATATAAGATAAGCCTTAATTTTCTTAATTTAATTTAAAATTAAGTTTCAAGGTAACAAATCATTTAACTTCCTTTTATAAATCTTTTATAATGACTTCATTCAAAAGAAAATCAAATTTAGATATTTGTTTGAAAACAAATTTACCTCTAACAAACAATTTAAAATTTAAACTTGTCTGAAAACATTCAAATTTTAAAACTTATTCAAATATCTGGATTTTATATTTAAGATACTAGAACCCATTTTAAATCATTTGATTTAAACTTGAATTTAAGTTGGTCTTAAATCTTTGATTTTTAAGCCTTTTTATTAAAATCCAAATTCATTTTAAAAAACTTGAAGATCCAAAAGTCTTAAAGAAAAACTGATCTTAATATTTGAATTCAAACTTTTGTTGAAAAAATTTATGTTTCAGATTCTAAAATAAAATTACAAATTCTAGAAACTGTCAGGTATTATTTTATTTTATTTTATTTTATTTTAAACTGAAACCCATTTTTAAATTTGAAAACTTATAAGATTTCAAAATCCTTTAAAACTATAATTCATACTACAGATGTAAACTTGTTTAAACTTATCATAACAATCTTTAAAATTCGTTTAAATTGATTAATTTAGAAACCTACAGACAGTTTGCAGAAAAAAACTGCATCATTCACTAACCCGAGCGAAGAGAAATTTGCTTCGAGTCAACCAGCTCATTCCTTCGAGCAAACAACCCAATTTCTCGAGTAAAGACTCGAGACAAAAACACTGCAACCTCCCCAATTTCACCAGAAACACAGTGGTGCATGGTGCACCTGCACCGTGCCTCCATCCATCATCATCTTTCTCCGGTGACTTCAAAACATCAACGACCATCCCCTTAGTCCAATACGATCATCACCTCGCTCCTATTCAACTCGAATTTGAATTCGAGTTTAAAACATAAACCTGGAACAGAAAAGTTCAACCCCAACCAAACCTGACATCGCCAAGATCACGGCCCTCCGACCACCGAAAATCCAACAACTCCGGTTGCGACTTCAACTATGGCCAAGCTTCCATCTTCCCAATTTTCATCCAACTCGATCATCTCTACAGGTAGTACTGACCAAAACAAACTACCTAGCTTAAACTAGGGCTACAGGTAATCGATCGCTACCGCTGCTTACATGTTGATTTGCATCAACATTAATTATTATTTTTTTCGATCATCACTGATCTTCCCCCTACCCACAGGAAGAAACCCCTACCCCCATATCCAAGTGGATCACCAGATAATCCTAATTTCCCCTTTTCTGTTCAACAGAGATCTGCACCCTCATTTCTAGTTTAAAAATCTGGATTTTAATGCTAAAAAACATAATTTTGTATATGTATTCATTTTCTAACACTGAACCTAAAATTTCCACAGTTTGAATTTTACCTTATTTAGAGCATGCACTGATGTTTTGGTTTAACAGAGATACTCAGGCTTTCATTTAACTTAATTAAAAAATTTAAACCTTAGTTTATGATAATCAAACAACATGGTTTTGTAAGTTAAGTCTAACAAAACTAGATCAGGTGATGAAGAATTAAAAATGAAATCTTGACCTGAAAATCCATATTAGAACAGAGCACACAATCACAAATACACACTACAAATAATCATATCAGATGCTCTTAAACACACATGTAATACTTATGCAACCCAATTTATTTTAAGTTTAAAAGTTACTCACCTGGTTTTAGGAGTAGAGCACATGTTTGACAAGCTTTGAATCCTGAACTTGAAGTGTGCTTTAAATTTGAAAGCTTCAGATTCTACTTTTAATTTTTGCTTATGACTTGAACTTCAGATTGCTTTTTAAACTGCAGATGCTTTTAAAGATTTTATCTTGCTTTTGTAATGCTTGTTGTTTCCAGGTGTAAAGATGCAGGCTTTCCAGATTTAACAAATTTTCATTTTGTATGCATGCTTTCAGAAAACAAAATGCATGCAGGCTTTGGGAATTTGCAAATTGATTTGCAATTTGATTTCAGGTATTTAATGTTTTGAAAAGCTACTGGTAATTTGATTTGTATTTAAGGTTTTGAATATGATTCAGAGGGTTTTGGTTTTAGAGGGAATTCATAAATTTGTTTTGAACAGGTTTTGTTTTGAAATTTTTTTCTTTCAAAGATGAAGATGAAAACGAGCAGCCAGCCCTTTTTTCCTAATTCATTTTTTTTTATATAAAATAAAATTTGAAAGGCAATAAGTATGCCACTTGTAAATCATTTCAATACTTGTCACATTCCTAGCTTGTTTAAATTACACATGTTATTAGAAGCCATTATAAAAACTACACATGTTCTTTAAGTCATTTAGTATTTAAATTTAAAAGTTAATGAAAATTTTAACAAAATTAATTAGTTTTAGATACTAAGTTATTTATATATAGATAAAAATTTTTTAGAAAAAAAGAATAAAAACCAAGTATTATTATAAATAAAAACAATACATGTATCTATAATTTGAAAATAATATTTTTGATAATTTAAATAAAACTTATAAAAGAGATTGTAAACTACTTGTTATTTAAATAAATTAATGTTTCATTAATTAGTTGTATTTTTATATCTAACTTACAAATCATATTTATTTATCAATATTTAAAACAACCCATATTGTTTGAAAAATAACAATAAATAATTTATAACGAAGATTATCACATTAATTTTTTTTTTCCAATCTATAAATCAGTATTTCAATTTAAATTAGATAATTATTCAATTATCTAATGCCCCAAAATCTGGGTTATCACAATAATTATTTATCACACGGTCAAATGATTATTCTGAATTACTTATACTTAGTTAATTAACTTACAACTTAATTTATTATTTATTTAAATACCTTTAACTACTGAATTAAATAACCCAAATCATTAATTAATTAAATTAATTAATTATCCATTTCAGTTATCCTACTAATTTAAAGTATCACAAATCATTAAGTCGTTAGTAACTTTTAGACGGAAACATTTTCTTATTTATTGTTTTAAATTTAAAACAACTTAAATTCCCAATACTTCGAGTTAAGCAATCCATTAACTCGAGAACCATCCAATACCAAAATCACCAGAACATCTGTAACGACCCAATATTTTCAACCATTCGCATCCACACATTGTCGGACTTGAATTGTTCAAAATACTGCGTTGTAGAATAAATTTGGCAAAACTCAGAATATACAATAAATAGATCACAGAATCACATACACAGATATCAGAATCTCGCAGCGGAAATTAAAAATTTAGTGGTTCATGAAGCCACTGATATAACTTCAACAAAACAGAACTTACATTGTCTATAATCCTCAATACAAATTTTAAGACATAAATAGAGATAGAGTCTTCAAAGTCTTGAATTCCAGAAAAGATAAAGGCTGAAACAACTTCCAGCAGCGCGAATGATCTACTGAGTGTCCTAGCTACGGAGAAGAAATTGAAGCTGCAACTCAGGCTGACCCGAGCGAAAAATAAAACATAACACTCGAGTCAGGACATACATACTTATATAATGTAAGCTAATTCAAGTGTACTGTAATATAGAGCAAGTAACTTAAAGGATGCTTGGGACCGCCCATCCTCTAAGGATCCGTCAAACTATTTACTATGTAGTATATTGCGCTATTATAATAGTGTCTATTTATAAAATAAACATACTTTTAAATAGCATTAAGGCTTTACATTTTCCACCTTAACACGTAATAGTCCCAGTAGTCCATCCAATATCATAGCTCCTCCTGATCGGGAAGCAACTAGAGGATACCACACGGGCTACGGGAGAAATCTAAACTCGTACAAGGCTCGGTATGGTAGATGACACGGCACAACTAGGCAATGCCAGGGTAGATATACCAATTGCTATCCAGGCTGGTGGAAACGCGTAGCCGCAGTTACCGCCCACCTCGGACTAACTCCCCAAAATCAAAATATAGAGGTGGCCACCGAATCAATCCAAAATCATAGTATAATATCGAAGAGGAGCGTCCGATCAGAGGAATGACCTCATTGGCCTGGAATTGCTCCTGTTTTAGCCACCTTATGCCAACTCACGGGAGTCGGGTCCACGTATTTACCTTACAGGAAACGCCACCACCGACCTACTTCATTCTGGAATCTCCACCGCGTACACGGTTGGTCAAAGTGGTTTTCGGTATCGACAGAGAGTATGTCCATATCCGATCCCGGTCTCTTTGCCAACCCATCGTTATTATAACCCGTGGTCATTTAAAAACAATTTATACTTTAAAACCAGTATAAACATTTCCATTTCAAAACTATAAATACGATATCATTTAAAACCCAAAACAACATGATATCGTTATATTCAAATATAATTCTTTTCCAAAACCATACTGCTTAAAATTTATAATATCTGGAAACCAAATATTTGAATTATACCTTTAAACCATAATATATTGGAAATTTTTCTTTAAAAAAAACATAACTCCCAAAACACAAATGGTTTGGATATAAATGGTTTAACTTTATGGTTACTTTGTAAAGAAGATAATTTACATAGCTTTACAAATATATTTCTTTATTTTAAACCATAATTTAAATATCACTTCATGTTCCCAAGACCATTTCAATTCCTATATATATATCCAATTGGAGTATTAATATTCAAAACTAAGGTTGGATATTTTTTTTCTTTCAACAAATTAGTGTTTATTATTTCGTCTTGAATATTCCCATAAATTCCATAGATAAAACTCCAAAATTATGCCATTAAATAATTTCAAAATTTACTTAACACTAGAATGTTCATCTTAAATTTATTAAGAAAAATCCAGTTATAAATCTCATATCTTAAAGGTCTCCAAAACTTAAACATAAATATAATTTATCAAATTCCTTAAATTTCAAAACAATCAAATTCCAGATTCTATAGCACTTAGGAAATGCTACCTAAAGTTACGGGTAAAACTAGTCCAATTTCAAAAGACAGCATTTAAATGCTTTAGTAGATTGTTTAACTTAATAAATATTTCCAAATATAACTTATATATATTTCTTAACTGAAATCTTATCCTTTCAAAAATCCAGAATTTCCAAAATAAGTTATATTCCAAAATTTTATTCAAATATTTATTTATTTATTTATTAACATTTATAACTCATTCAAAATCAATATAAAATCCTTTAAAGATATTAAATCAAATATTTAACTTCCAAAATAATTTTAAATATTTCAGAAAATATTATAAGGACCACAGGCCTGTATATAGTTTTCTAGCCTAGGTCAAGTGATACGGATTTATATCATTTCAATCCGTAATTTACAAACCCCGGGTTCTATCATTTCAAACCCGCAATCCCAAGTTAACAGTTAAACAGTTAACATAATAATAGCACAGTAATCATCATTTAGGCCTATCATTTCAGCCCACAACAATCTAAATTTAACAGGGAACTTGCAGTGGTGATTTAAGCAGTAAATAAACAATAATATAATATAACTGCAGAAATAATACAACAGATAATAACTGATGAGGTGTCAATTTAAATGGGATTCATCATTCTACGTTATACTACAGACAGATAATATTTAAATAAATTTTTTTACACATACACTTGCGATAATTCACAAAATATATGTACATATGTCTGGTGAGGAATACTCACCTTAAACGCTGCAGTGGATCTAAATCAAACACGGTATCTACTTCGAAAAAAAAAACGGAAAGCACGATCAAACTTCGGCGGATGCAAAGCCTTGACTTAAATCTATAAGATCCAAATACCAAGTATGCGAATTTAAAAATTACGGTCAAAGCAAAATTTCAGAACAACTGGAACGAATAGAATAAAAGAAATTTAGTTCAACTTGCTCGACTACTACAACCCGCTAACCGTCTCAACATATCCTAGGCCCATACTTCAACCGTACGCATGCATAAAATAAATTGAATAAATTGCAAAATAAATTGCAAATTTAATACAATTGATTGAATAAAAAGATGTTATGCACCCAAACAAAACAAATACATGTTTAGACATTATTAAATTATTTCTCACATTTTTAATCATATTTATCATGATCAATTATTTTCATTCTCATATATATTTATTTAAATAAAATGACAATATTGGCAACAAACACAATACTGTTCAAATTATTCGATTTAATCAAATGTAGCCACTAACTACATTCGAATTCATTAAATAATACTTTATTTCACATACATGTTCATCATGTTTAGGCAAATTATTTCTTCTTTTACTTTTATTATTAAACATTAAAAGGTGATTATTGGTATACATCACCAATATCCTTTTATTAACCATAATAAATACAATCCATTGATATTTATCCACCCAAATTCTCAAATAAGTAGTTAAATTTATTTTTAACCATCTTAAATTTATTTCAACCATTAAAAATTGAAATAAATGTCATTTTATTATATTCACCCAAGATTTATTCATACAATATTGTTTATTTGAATTAAACAACATTTCATATCATTTTCTCCTTATCAATTTATCTTCTCCATTATTAAATTGTAATTCTTTTTTTTTTTTCTTTCTATGCCTTCCTCTTCAAACTGCACTTATCCAAATCCACAATACCACTAACTACATCATAACTACACTAATTCCATAGTCTAGCTTCCTACAATCAATTTATATCATTTCTTCCAGCCTACTACTAACAAAGTTCTATATGTATTTATAAATGGCACGGCATGATGGGGAAGTAGCCGAGCAAGGAAATCAGAGAACACAAGAAGGAGGAAGGAAAATTGGAAGAAGCAAAGAAATAAACAATGCAAATTATTTACCTGATAGAAGCTTGTACCAGAGAGGGACAAACAAGGAGATATGAAAACTTATGTGAATGAGGCAAAGTATTTATAGATAAACTTGCGAAATAAAAAGGGGAGATAAATAGGCAGGTTTGAAAACGTAAGAAATAAATGCAAGCGTTGATTTTTGAGTGCATGCGTTTAGGCAAGAGATTTATTTCCAGTTCTTCTTGTTTGAACGCTACACGAAAATTGTGATAAATGCATGCGTTGATTTCTCTTTCCAGTTTTATGTTTGAACGATATCACTCTTTTGGATTATTATTTTTTTAGATAGCTTGCGTGATTTATACCAGTTATAATCTAAATTTAAAGCATGCGTTACTGCAAATTTGAACAGATTTGATTGAGGAAGCAAAACTTGAGCTCTTGCGTGATTTATGGTAAGCAATGAAAAAGCTTTTAACTGAAAAGGCAAAAGTAATAAATGCTTACATAAATATTTACTTGATCAATGGTTCGAAAAATTTATTTATTGCAAAACAAACGCAGTGGAAACAGAGAGATATAATGGGTATGCGAAAATTTGCAAAGATAGGCAAGATTAAATTTTGAATGCATTTAATTTAGGTGAGAGGAAAAATGGCAATTGGAAGAGTTGATATTTTTGTGGATAAGGCTGCGTGAATAAATGAATACAGTGACATGCTCAAGAAACAAATGGTAAGAGGCAAATGTCAAAATGTTAAAAGAATAAAATTTTGTGTCACGCGCAAAGGAAGGCAAATTTGATTTCCAATTTGATTGAATTAAATGAAACGGCAAGAATTGGCAAAGATTTTGGAATCAAAATTTGAAACCCAATAGAAAGCTGTGGAAAAAGGTAACGTTTGCTATAAAACTACTGACTGATATTTTTAATCCATATAGATATTTAAATATGATTTTTAAACTACGCCAAACTGACGTAATACAAAACACCCAACTTTTATAAAAAAAATAACGTTTTTAATTTATACGTTTATTACGTTACTTATACCATAAATTTATGCGCCCTTTAAACGCGAATTTTAACAGTTCATTAACCTACTAAATTCTTCAACATTATTACTTAACAAAATTAAATTGGTTTTCATATATACATGTATACCATATTCACTTTAATAGTGCGAATTTAATTATCTTTTAACAAAGTTAAAACTTCAAAACTTTTAATTTTTAAATTAGTTAATTCCCTCTAATTGATTTCCATATTCTTCTAATCAATTAATTCCCCTTTAATTGCCTTTAATTGATTTCAATTGATTACCTTATCCCTTTTAATTACCCTCCTTAATTGATTTCAATTAATTACCATATTACCAATTAATTATCCTCCTTTAATTACATACTCAAATTTGGTTACTAACTTAATTAGTTAATTAACCCTTTTTGTTAATTATCAATCCTGCGACGTCTCACATTAATCCGTCCGCTTTGTAGGCACTGGTAGCCGGACTGGTTACACGGGCAGATTTCTCCTACAAAATGGGGATTAACCTCGTGTCCTCATGCCATTAACCAAAAGAATTAACTTATTTATCTTTCATCTATTTTATTAATTTGCATTAATTATTCAATAAATTAATTCTGGTCAACTACTGAAATTTTACAATTAATTTCTCTATTAATTGTCATAAATTTCTTTTTGAAATATCTATTAATTGTCATTAACTCCATTTTAAAATATCCGTATGTGCCTTTATTCAAGTTTTGAATTGCTAACTAGGAATAAGGTAGATTTATCAAATAAATTGATTGTAAGTTTCATTGTTTTAAATTGCTTAACAATGTTCACTGCTAACATAATTAATATGTCAAAATTGAGAATATTCCACCAACATGATTTGCATGTCATAACCTACCAAATTAACATAATTAATTAACTACTTTAATATGTTACAAATTTTCTCCTTTTCATTATTTTTAGGGAATGGGTATAACAACAGATATTATGATAATATCCAAAACATTTAGTTACCACACACTTCATTATACATTATAAAAATTTCCTTTTTTTTTCTTCTTCTTAAATTTAGTTACAAAAATCATATTAAATTAACGAGTTTAATTCTCTAAATTAAATATTTAAACAATATTGGTAAACACAATTTATATAAATTATATTCCTAAAAACAAAAAAATTAAAAGAAATAAATAGCTAAAAACTAGGGCTGTTACACTCTCCCCCACTTAAGAACTTTTCGTCCTCGAAAAGGAACAAAAGAAAAGAAACAAAGGAAGATAAGCTAGATAAACAAGAACTTTAAACGAATAGTTCCGGATTTGAAGCACGAAGAAGATCTTCTAGAATCGGTTTTACTCTTTTCAGTTCGACCGTCGGTCTATGGGTGGTAAGCGGTGCTCAGGCCCCGATGAGTAACAAAGATTTTTAAAGATTATAGAAAAGATTTCTAAATAGACTGGTATAAGCAATAGCCTCCTCATTCTGTAGCAGATAGGGAAACCAAGGACACTTAAAGATAGTTTGAAAACAAATAAGATAATAAATTTGCAATCATAATGCTTTGAAATCATTAAATTTATAAATATTATCATTTGGAAATCATGCTACTAAAATCATAATACCTTTAAAATAATCTTCATTTATACCTTTTAAATTCAATGCCAAACAATATTCATTTCAAGGTTGAAATATTCCTAAGTTCATTTATAAAAAAAAATTCCAAAACATTTTATTTTTAGAAACAGCAGCACTCATAATATGCTATAGTAGATATAATAGTATTCCTAATCAGTTTATTATGTACTTAACTCTGAATTTTAACAAATAACCTAACACTTTATTAAAAATACTTATCTTATAAATAAGATATTCCTTCAATAAGTTACCCTTGAATTTCCATTTGAAAACCAATTCTCAATTATCAAAATTTATTGATATTAGAATACGTCTTAACTATTTATTTAGACATCAATTAAACTATGATTTGAAGATATATAATCCTTACTCCAAAAATATCCCTTTCAAATATATTTTCCTTATTCAAAGATACCTTGTTTATTACACAAACATATTCATTTCAGGAAATAACCTTTTATTAAAATCTCTTGGTTAGATTTACGGCTCCATATTAAATTAATTTGATTATTAAGACATTTGAATAAAATTCCTTAAATTCCTTTTCCTTATTTATCCCCATTAATCTTTTATAACTAAAATTTAAGTGTATAATATTTATTATAACCACTCATAAAATCCTTTTATATTGTATATTATCCAATTACATGTTAACTTTTGAAAATCAAGGTAAGTTATATTAAATGAAATTGGGTGTTATACAAATAAAACTTTCAATTTAATTATCTCCAATTGGAACCTTTTTATTCAAATTTTTGTTATTATATTTATTTTCCTTCCTCAAGATAACTTTAAGAATTAAATTCCTGATTCCCTTCAAACCATTTAGAGATAACTAAATATATATACCTAATATGTCAAATCAAATTTAAATTATATATCTATATATATTAAGTCATACTTTAGAAATTCAAATCAATTAAAATCTCAAGGAAACACTGTAGCCAGACTACAGAATGGTCTTTTCACTTCGAAACTCGAAAATGAATGTCGATGATGCTGCAGTCATCACCGAAATTATTTTCCAGTGACAAAGAGAAAAGCACTAATTTTAAAATTTCTTTGGAAACAAATTTCTATACAAAAATACTTATTACATCCTTTTAAAATTTAAACACAAGGTTTGAAATCATCAGAAATTTAATTCTCAAGTTTTAGTTTTAAATTCATTTCTGTTTCCAAATTAATTTATAACCATTGTTTTATATTCACTTATTTATTAGACAAACACATGGCTTACAACACCATAAATAAAATCAAAACTATTATCTCTTGACAACTAGTTAAATTAATTATAAAATTTTGAAAATTATACTCATATATATAATATTAGATTTTAATTTCAAATATAGGAATAAACTTCTCAAACCAGGATAGAGACTCAAATTTGATGAACTCAAATCAAATAGAATTCAAGATAAATTGAAATCAGAAGATCAGAATAAGGAAACTGGGTAAGTCTATATAAGTCGCGGACAACCTTGACCTAGTCATCCGCGACTTAAAGAGCCATATCGATGTGGTTGGGGTAAATCTACATTTGATCCGAAGAGATAGAATTTGGAATAACCAAAGATACTAGCATATAAACCGAGGATAAATATAAATCTCCGGTGAATCAATGCTAATGGTAAAGGAGTTTCACCCCTTTATTAGAATAATGGCGAGACCGCCAATTTACAATAAAGATCATCCGAAGTGGAGTTATGAGATACTCCAGAATCTAAAGCAGATGAAAAAGTGAGGGATACGAATGAGCTTTGGAACCGTAGGGAATGTTCCAAAATTCGAAAAGAGAGTGGTTCAATCTCGAATGAACGTGATTCTGTAAATCAAATTTACCATACATTCTAAGTTTTGCCTAGAACCAAAGCTCTGATACCAAATGTAACGACCCAATATTTTCAACCATTCGCATCCACACATTGTCGGACTTGAATTGTTCAAAATACTGCGTTGTAGAATAAATTTGGCAAAACTCAGAATATACAATAAATAGATCACAGAATCACATACACAGATATCAGAATCTCGCAGCGGAAATTAAAAATTTAGTGGTTCATGAAGCCACTGATATAACTTCAACAAAACAGAACTTACATTGTCTATAATCCTCAATACAAATTTTAAGACATAAATAGAGATAGAGTCTTCAAAGTCTTGAATTCCAGAAAAGATAAAGGCTGAAACAACTTCCAGCAGCGCGAATGATCTACTGAGTGTCCTAGCTACGGAGAAGAAATTGAAGCTGCAACTCAGGCTGACCCGAGCGAAAAATAAAACATAACACTCGAGTCAGGACATACATACTTATATAATGTAAGCTAATTCAAGTGTACTGTAATATAGAGCAAGTAACTTAAAGGATGCTTGGGACCGCCCATCCTCTAAGGATCCGTCAAACTATTTACTATGTAGTATATTGCGCTATTATAATAGTGTCTATTTATAAAATAAACATACTTTTAAATAGCATTAAGGCTTTACATTTTCCACCTTAACACGTAATAGTCCCAGTAGTCCATCCAATATCATAGCTCCTCCTGATCGGGAAGCAACTAGAGGATACCACACGGGCTACGGGAGAAATCTAAACTCGTACAAGGCTCGGTATGGTAGATGACACGGCACAACTAGGCAATGCCAGGGTAGATATACCAATTGCTATCCAGGCTGGTGGAAACGCGTAGCCGCAGTTACCGCCCACCTCGGACTAACTCCCCAAAATCAAAATATAGAGGTGGCCACCGAATCAATCCAAAATCATAGTATAATATCGAAGAGGAGCGTCCGATCAGAGGAATGACCTCATTGGCCTGGAATTGCTCCTGTTTTAGCCACCTTATGCCAACTCACGGGAGTCGGGTCCACGTATTTACCTTACAGGAAACGCCACCACCGACCTACTTCATTCTGGAATCTCCACCGCGTACACGGTTGGTCAAAGTGGTTTTCGGTATCGACAGAGAGTATGTCCATATCCGATCCCGGTCTCTTTGCCAACCCATCGTTATTATAACCCGTGGTCATTTAAAAACAATTTATACTTTAAAACCAGTATAAACATTTCCATTTCAAAACTATAAATACGATATCATTTAAAACCCAAAACAACATGATATCGTTATATTCAAATATAATTCTTTTCCAAAACCATACTGCTTAAAATTTATAATATCTGGAAACCAAATATTTGAATTATACCTTTAAACCATAATATATTGGAAATTTTTCTTTAAAAAAAACATAACTCCCAAAACACAAATGGTTTGGATATAAATGGTTTAACTTTATGGTTACTTTGTAAAGAAGATAATTTACATAGCTTTACAAATATATTTCTTTATTTTAAACCATAATTTAAATATCACTTCATGTTCCCAAGACCATTTCAATTCCTATATATATATCCAATTGGAGTATTAATATTCAAAACTAAGGTTGGATATTTTTTTCTTTCAACAAATTAGTGTTTATTATTTCGTCTTGAATATTCCCATAAATTCCATAGATAAAACTCCAAAATTATGCCATTAAATAATTTCAAAATTTACTTAACACTAGAATGTTCATCTTAAATTTATTAAGAAAAATCCAGTTATAAATCTCATATCTTAAAGGTCTCCAAAACTTAAACATAAATATAATTTATCAAATTCCTTAAATTTCAAAACAATCAAATTCCAGATTCTATAGCACTTAGGAAATGCTACCTAAAGTTACGGGTAAAACTAGTCCAATTTCAAAAGACAGCATTTAAATGCTTTAGTAGATTGTTTAACTTAATAAATATTTCCAAATATAACTTATATATATATTTCTTAACTGAAATCTTATCCTTTCAAAAATCCAGAATTTCCAAAATAAGTTATATTCCAAAATTTTATTCAAATATTTATTTATTTATTTATTAACATTTATAACTCATTCAAAATCAATATAAAATCCTTTAAAGATATTAAATCAAATATTTAACTTCCAAAATAATTTTAAATATTTCAGAAAATATTATAAGGACCACGGGCCTGTATATAGTTTTCTAGCCTAGGTCAAGTGATACGGATTTATATCATTTCAATCCGTAATTTACAAACCCCGGGTTCTATCATTTCAAACCCGCAATCCCAAGTTAACAGTTAAACAGTTAACATAATAATAGCACAGTAATCATCATTTAGGCCTATCATTTCAGCCCACAACAATCTAAATTTAACAGGGAACTTGCAGTGGTGATTTAAGCAGTAAATAAACAATAATATAATATAACTGCAGAAATAATACAACAGATAATAACTGATGAGGTGTCAATTTAAATGGGATTCATCATTCTACGTTATACTACAGACAGATAATATTTAAATAAATTTTTTTACACATACACTTGCGATAATTCACAAAATATATGTACATATGTCTGGTGAGGAATACTCACCTTAAACGCTGCAGTGGATCTAAATCAAACACGGTATCTACTTCGAAAAAAAAAACGGAAAGCACGATCAAACTTCGGCGGATGCAAAGCCTTGACTTAAATCTATAAGATCCAAATACCAAGTATGCGAATTTAAAAATTACGGTCAAAGCAAAATTTCAGAACAACTGGAACGAATAGAATAAAAGAAATTTAGTTCAACTTGCTCGACTACTACAACCCGCTAACCGTCTCAACATATCCTAGGCCCATACTTCAACCGTACGCATGCATAAAATAAATTGAATAAATTGCAAAATAAATTGCAAATTTAATACAATTGATTGAATAAAAAGATGTTATGCACCCAAACAAAACAAATACATGTTTAGACATTATTAAATTATTTCTCACATTTTTAATCATATTTATCATGATCAATTATTTTCATTCTCATATATATTTATTTAAATAAAATGACAATATTGGCAACAAACACAATACTGTTCAAATTATTCGATTTAATCAAATGTAGCCACTAACTACATTCGAATTCATTAAATAATACTTTATTTCACATACATGTTCATCATGTTTAGGCAAATTATTTCTTCTTTTACTTTTATTATTAAACATTAAAAGGTGATTATTGGTATACATCACCAATATCCTTTTATTAACCATAATAAATACAATCCATTGATATTTATCCACCCAAATTCTCAAATAAGTAGTTAAATTTATTTTTAACCATCTTAAATTTATTTCAACCATTAAAAATTGAAATAAATGTCATTTTATTATATTCACCCAAGATTTATTCATACAATATTGTTTATTTGAATTAAACAACATTTCATATCATTTTCTCCTTATCAATTTATCTTCTCCATTATTAAATTGTAATTCTTTTTTTTTTTTTCTTTCTATGCCTTCCTCTTCAAACTGCACTTATCCAAATCCACAATACCACTAACTACATCATAACTACACTAATTCCATAGTCTAGCTTCCTACAATCAATTTATATCATTTCTTCCAGCCTACTACTAACAAAGTTCTATATGTATTTATAAATGGCACGGCATGATGGGGAAGTAGCCGAGCAAGGAAATCAGAGAACACAAGAAGGAGGAAGGAAAATTGGAAGAAGCAAAGAAATAAACAATGCAAATTATTTACCTGATAGAAGCTTGTACCAGAGAGGGACAAACAAGGAGATATGAAAACTTATGTGAATGAGGCAAAGTATTTATAGATAAACTTGCGAAATAAAAAGGGGAGATAAATAGGCAGGTTTGAAAACGTAAGAAATAAATGCAAGCGTTGATTTTTGAGTGCATGCGTTTAGGCAAGAGATTTATTTCCAGTTCTTCTTGTTTGAACGCTACACGAAAATTGTGATAAATGCATGCGTTGATTTCTCTTTCCAGTTTTATGTTTGAACGATATCACTCTTTTGGATTATTATTTTTTTAGATAGCTTGCGTGATTTATACCAGTTATAATCTAAATTTAAAGCATGCGTTACTGCAAATTTGATCAGATTTGATTGAGGAAGCAAAACTTGAGCTCTTGCGTGATTTATGGTAAGCAATGAAAAAGCTTTTAACTGAAAAGGCAAAAGTAATAAATGCTTACATAAATATTTACTTGATCAATGGTTCGAAAAATTTATTTATTGCAAAACAAACGCAGTGGAAACAGAGAGATATAATGGGTGTGCGAAAATTTGCAAAGATAGGCAAGATTAAATTTTGAATGCATTTAATTTAGGTGAGAGGAAAAATGGAAATTGGAAGAGTTGATATTTTTGTGGATAAGGCTGCGTGAATAAATGAATACAGTGACATGCTCAAGAAACAAATGGTAAGAGGCAAATGTCAAAATGTTAAAAGAATAAAATTTTGTGTCACGCGCAAAGGAAGGCAAATTTGATTTCCAATTTGATTGAATTAAATGAAACGGCAAGAATTGGCAAAGATTTTGGAATCAAAATTTGAAACCCAATAGAAAGCTGTGGAAAAAGGTAACGTTTGCTATAAAACTACTGACTGATATTTTTAATCCATATAGATATTTAAATATGATTTTTAAACTACGCCAAACTGACGTAATACAAAACACCCAACTTTTATAAAAAAAATAACGTTTTTAATTTATACGTTTATTACGTTACTTATACCATAAATTTATGCGCCCTTTAAACGCGAATTTTAACAGTTCATTAACCTACTAAATTCTTCAACATTATTACTTAACAAAATTAAATTGGTTTTCATATATACATGTATACCATATTCACTTTAATATTGCGAATTTAATTATCTTTTAACAAAGTTAAAACTTCAAAACTTTTAATTTTTAAATTAGTTAATTCCCTCTAATTGATTTCCATATTCTTCTAATCAATTAATTCCCCTTTAATTGCCTTTAATTGATTTCAATTGATTACCTTATCCCTTTTAATTACCCTCCTTAATTGATTTCAATTAATTACCATATTACCAATTAATTATCCTCCTTTAATTACATACTCAAATTTGGTTACTAACTTAATTAGTTAATTAACCCTTTTTGTTAATTATCAATCCTGCGACGTCTCACATTAATCCGTCCGCTTTGTAGGCACTGGTAGCCGGACTGGTTACACGGGCAGATTTCTCCTACAAAATGGGGATTAACCTCGTGTCCTCATGCCATTAACCAAAAGAATTAACTTATTTATCTTTCATCTATTTTATTAATTTGCATTAATTATTCAATAAATTAATTCTGGTCAACTACTGAAATTTTACAATTAATTTCTCTATTAATTGTCATAAATTTCTTTTTGAAATATCTATTAATTGTCATTAACTCCATTTTAAAATATCCGTATGTGCCTTTATTCAAGTTTTGAATTGCTAACTAGGAATAAGGTAGATTTATCAAATAAATTGATTGTAAGTTTCATTGTTTTAAATTGCTTAACAATGTTCACTGCTAACATAATTAATATGTCAAAATTGAGAATATTCCACCAACATGATTTGCATGTCATAACCTACCAAATTAACATAATTAATTAACTACTTTAATATGTTACAAATTTTCTCCTTTTCATTATTTTTAGGGAATGGGTATAACAACAGATATTATGATAATATCCAAAACATTTAGTTACCACACACTTCATTATACATTATAAAAATTTCCTTTTTTTTTCTTCTTCTTAAATTTAGTTACAAAAATCATATTAAATTAACGAGTTTAATTCTCTAAATTAAATATTTAAACAATATTGGTAAACACAATTTATATAAATTATATTCCTAAAAACAAAAAAATTAAAAGAAATAAATAGCTAAAAACTAGGGCTGTTACAACATCAATTCACAGTGCATATCAAATCAATAAAATCATTCAATCAAATATTTTAACTTAACCATTTAAACTCAAATAGAAATCTAATAGAGTGAGATTTTACTCACCTTTGATTCTTGTATTTGAAATCCACTTCATCTCGACCATTATCCACATGATATATGGACCTTGTATAAACAGTAATACAATTTGTTAATGTTTAAACAAATCGAAAATCAATTACCGTTTGATACTTTAATTGACTAGCCATAAATTTGACTAATAAATTTAATTTACCTAATAATTCAAAAAAAAAAATTAAAACAACTTTCTTTTTTTATATATATTTATATAAACTAATAAAACAAAAAGAAAAAAAATCTCACCGCGTCACTGAGCAACAGGCCCCCCCATCTCATTCCAGTCGCGACCAAACCACGCAACGACAATCGCGATAACCCCAAGCCCTAGTCGCCGAAACTGTAGCATCAACCTCATCGCCTCTTGCCAAAGCACCAACCAGAATTGCAGCCGCCAATAGGAACAATCGAATCACATGCCGAGATCTCGGTCTCATCAACCAGAAGAGGATGCTGCGACCTTCAATTCGTCGTGCGCGAGCTCCAAACTGCGAGCGATTGAAGAACGCGTCGTTTCCCTTTTCTTTTTTTCTTTTTCTTTTATGCGATCTGAAGAGGATAATCGAACATGCCGAGATTCAATATGACGGCGAGTTTATTTGAGAAGAAATTGGATTTGTGAAATGAATTGAAGAAGGGAAATTTATTTTTTTGATTAAGCTCGGCCATTAAATTTTATTTACGCTCGATTCTCTGCTACTTCCAGATTAAAGAAAGGGACGGCAATGAGATATAAGATGGTGTAAGGCTTCTCGAGTATGCCTGATTTTATATAATTAAATATGAAAATATCTCGTGTTCCATAACGCGTAATCCCAGACCCCGAGTCAAACATACCGACAGGCGTTCTTAAAGTTTTACCCGCATTCCGAACACAATGGAACGTGTTTCGGAAGTTAAGTTAATCGTATGTGCGAGTTACAAAAGAAAACGATCAATTTTGAATTAAATCGATTAAAATAGTTATAAGCGTTTCGAGCTGCCAGGGTCAAACGACAACTGCGATATCTACGAGAATTGAAATCCGATAATAACTTACTATTACGGATCCAATGAAACTGGTTTCGCCGAATTCCGAGACTGTGCCTCGGAAGGCTATTTTTAAATTTAATTTGAACGATATATTTTTTAAATCGAACAAATTACCTTTAAATTAAATTTCACACATTCTATTATCTTCATTATCACCATTATAAAGTTTATAAGTCTTCAGATTATTTTTAATAGGCATAAAATTCCATATTCAACATCTTACCCAATTTCATGAAATTAAATTCAATATTTAAACTATATAATTCAATGATTTAATTATCAAGTAAATACTGATATTTCGAATTCAAGTCCAAAATTAACTTTTAAATATTTAAAATCAATTAATTATTCCATTTAAAATTGTTAAAAAATTCCCGATCGTCGCATTCCTTCCCCCTTAAAAAAATTTCGTCCCCGAAATTACTAGTTAGGGAGAATGGATCAATACCCGTTTACCTCTTTCCAAAACTCACTATTCAACATCCTACCAACTATCCTTTATTAGAGACTCACTATCACCTTAACCAACTTCCCAAAACCTTCTATAGTTTCAAACAATACCATTTTTCTCAATCATCTAAATTTCAATTTAAAACCAAATTTTGAATTATCAAAATTTTCTCAAAATTTTTAAAACTCTCTAAATTTTCGAAAATTTTTGTCAGCGTCTCCTTTGCGCGGCTAGCTTATAATCCCTGCATATCTTACTCCACAATAATATCCAAGCATAACATTTCCAACCATTTTATACATTTTCTCACATATGTTTCATATCTACTTCGATTCAAATTAGCTTTCCCATTCCATATGAATTCAATTTGTCTTCACTTCTGAGTATTAAATTTTATCTTTCATTTATAACTGATTCATATTAGTTTCATCTACTGAGTTACTTTAATTTCCAATTTGAAATTGTTTTGTCGTCAACGAAAATTTTCTCCAAAAATTTTCAAAATTTTTCTCACTCCCAAAATTTCCGGAAAATTTTGACAGAGTCTCCTTTGTACGGAGAAGCTTTTACAATTTGATAAGAGATATAAATGTATATACATCGACCCACCCGGTCGGAAAAAGCAAAAACAGTTCATATTTCCTATTTTTTATTGCGTAGGCGTACCTTATTTAGCATTTTAAGCAAGCAGCTTAATTATTTTAGCAAATAGCGCAACCAAATCCAGCCAAACGGCTTCTCGGTACCTGTACTTACTCAATTTAAATATGTAAGCACTATATATATAAAGTTTATATTATTCCTCTTACATAAACAATTATAACACCTCAATTTTAAAAGAAACGCATTCAAAATAACTTCCTCGAGCAATTTATATGTCTACAAACTAATTCAATTGCTTTCAACCAATTCATAAGTCATTTTATTCAATTTTAATGGTTTGCATCTCGATTTCTTGCATTCAATTGTTTTTCAATCCAAACAAGCTCATATTCACTTCAATTAATTTTAAAACCAAGTTATTTAATCTCTATCAACTCATAGAAATTTAATTACTTTAAATTAATTTTCTACTCATTCTGTATTTAATTCCATTTAATTTCTAATTGATTCACCAACCATTTATTTAACTCGACACATTCCATTCTTGTATACTTCTAGCCATTCCCAAATTAATTCAATCCAAGCTTTTATTTAATGGGCTTTCACTCTGATTCGAAGCCAAACTTCCATAAATTTTAAACTTAAGTGAATTTACTTTAGTTTATTCCAACATTAACTTAAGTTTGTTTCTATTTGATTCTCATTTAAGCAACTTCCATTAAATTCAGTTAACCCATCCATTTTAATTTTAATTTTAAATTCACCTCTCAATTTATCAAAATAATATCAAACCACATACTTATCTCATTTATACTTCAAATTAATATGCCATCGAACTTAAGTTCAGTCTGATAATCTAATTCCAATCACAATTTTGATTTAGTTTTTATTCAATCATACTTCATCCATTTATTTTTTTAATTCAATTAACCAATTTATCCACCCCATTTTAAATTTTTAATTCACCTGCTTAACTCATTTCGAATTTATTTTATTAATACAAGGCCATTTCCAATTTATTTCTATTCACTTGGGTTTTGTTTTGCAACTCAAACCATTTCTATTATAATCACTTCTCTTATATCCAATTTACTTGCAAATTTCATTAAATATTATTCAAATTACCTTTGAATTTTATTTGTAATTCAAACCATCACATTTTTCAATCCAATTCTATTTTATTTTTATTTTTACAACATCTCCTCTTATTTAATTTATATCAAATCCAAGTCGAATTCTATCCACAATTCGAATTCATTACCAAAATCCATTATTAATTTACAATCCTTTTATTTACCCAAGTTAAATTTTATTAACATACTCGATCAAATAATTATTTAGCCAATTAGCATACTTCCAATTTCTAAATCAATATTCGATTTTAATTACAAATTCACTTCATTAAAATTCCAGTTTGGATTTCCTTGATTTTCCAAAATTCCAATATCTTTATTTAAAAATTTTAGAAATGCCTTTTAAATTTACATCATATTATTAAAATAACTCTTTATAAAAATACTTTTTATAACTCGATGTCTCAACCAGTCCATCCTTGTCCTCACAGAAATTCAGTTATACGTTGATCAGGCGTAGGACTGAAAATCTATAAGTACTTGGTAAACCCGTTTCAACACCTAGTGAAAATAGTTGGAAAATAATTTTATTGAAATTATTGAAAACAGTTTTTGAAAATAGAGAAAATATCTTTGGTGGGGATGCTTTGGAAATCATCACCCCCATCCATGGTCGCAGTTAACTCGATGGTGACGTTGTCATCCCGACAAAATCCATAGATAACTGTAGGCCTCCGCGCCCCTCGATTACACCATGGAACCCACGACAGATCGCAGCTACAACTGGGGTTACGTAGAGATCACAGCAAAAACCCATATAAATGTAGGCATTAGCGCCATCTAATTTCACTGCCAAAAACGAAACTTCTGCACTCCACTTGACCATAGATCGCAGTCTACCGATATTGCGTTGCCTTTCCGGCAAAATAAGGTGTAGACTATTGGCACACATCCTCCACACGATTTCGCTATGGTCCCCACAGTAGATCGCAGTGACATCGAGTTACACTGTCGTCACAGCATAACCCAAATGCCCATGTAGGCATCAGCGCGCTCGACTTTCGCTACCTAATAATCCTCAGGAACTAATTTTTTCCCGACTCCTCACAGGATCAACTTTAGAACCCCCCTTGGGGCTCAAGGCAGCACCATCCGGTGGCACTCCTGAGAAGTTCATTTCAAGGGAGCGCCTTTTTCCCCAAAGCCATCATCAAAACATTTTATACTATACACATATAGTATCTTCAAATCATACACCTAGTATGATCTCATACAAAGCTCATTTATACAAAATCGATTATTCCAAAATCGATAATTCTCAAACTAGGCTTTCCAAATTCTCATATTGATTTTACCCAAAAATCAAAAGCCTTTCCAAATCCAAAGGTTCTCAAAACCTTTTCCAAAATCCTCATAAGATCCTTTATATATATACAGATATATATAATTTTTAAAACTTTGGATCATTTCAAACTTGAATAAAACCCTTCTATACTTCAAATACTTTCATAAATATTGTCTTCTGGCTATAGATTTATCAAGGGGAGTTTTATCTCAAATAACAAGGATATATGGCTTCATTTATTCAAAATCAAATATTCAAATTTGCCTTCTCTTTCCAATATCAACTTCATTCAATTCCGCACGATGTACACTTATCATTCGTACGCTATACCAATCTGATCGCTCACTCGATCACGCAATTTTACTTCCGAACTAGTATCGTCCACCCAACTTCCTAGTGCGGACACATATCTGATTTCTTGATTAGAAACCGTCACTCCTTGCATAGCCATAACTATGATAGAGAATAACCAGAGCTAATCAACAATCCATATCCAGGTTCGCCGTCGAAAATCGAGTGAAAAATCCCAACTCGGATCGATATACCATCTCGAAATTCTATGCTCGAATTCTGGATCAAATCACTATGCGAATAGAATAGTATACGTACATCCTACATATTTATTTTCATCGATTATCAGCCAAATCAATCTCATTTCTATTCTCATTCACTTGAATTTTCATTCACTTAGTTACAATTGTCTCAATTCCATTGAATTATCTCTTCAATTCTTATCTCAGTTGGGTATCAAATCCATAACAGATTGAACTCCGACCAGTTTATATTTAGAAAATAGCTTGAAAATTTTAAAAATAGATAAGTAGTTGAAAAATAATTATTAATTTGCAATTTAGCTATAAAATAGTTAACTAATTGTAAAATAGTCGGAAAATAATTAAATGGTTTCACAAATTTCAAATAATTACAAAATAGTTGTAAAATAGAAATTAGTTTGTGAAATAGTTGAAAAATAGTAAATAGTTAGAAAGCAGTTGAAAAATGGTTAAATAGCTCCAAAAATAATTGTAAAACAAGTATAAAATAATTTGGCTTTAAGAAAGAAAAGTTGTATATATTTAATAGCTTAGAAAGATAAGTTTATATTAAAACAAGTTATTTAAAATAGTCTAGAGTCAAACCGTTCAATTCCCAATCTCCACTCTCATCAATTCAATCTAAATCTCCACTTCCATTTAAATTGATCCAATTCCAATTTCAATAATTCCAACTTCCATTGAAATTTATTTAATCCCAATTCAAGTTGAATCAATCTTGATTTCTTTCCCAATTTAAACCAAATTCAATTTTGAACTAACTCAATTTCAATCTTGAATTTAAACTACCTCGAATTATATAAATTCGAGTTAAATTCTCAAAGGTTGGTTTAACTTTTTAAACCAAATTAACTTTTATTCAAAGTTTTTAATCAACTTAATTTCTGAGTCCAATTCTCAAAATTCCATTTAAAATTATCTTTACATATATATTTCAAGGTTCAAATAAGAGTTCAATACAATTTTAAAAATTTTAATTATTTATTATTCAATTTTATCTTCCAGTTCGGAGCCGGTTCCTAAACAAGTTTAATTTACAATATAATTATTCAAATTTATTTTATTTATACAATACCATTCTCAATTTAAAGATTTTATTAACAATAGGATGATATCATCCAATTTATTTTAAAACGTCCATCCATTTTCAATTTTTAAATCTCAAACCCGTTTTGAGATCTCACCAATTCCAATTTCATCTTGAAATTTTCAATTCAACTTGCTTTCTCTACACTTATTTAACTTTCCTAAAGTTAAATTCCAACTTACTTAATCCAATTAACCTTACTCAAATTGAATTCTCGCTTCAAACTTCAAAATTCTTTCCCTCTCATAAGTTCAAAACTTATATCACTTTGGGTTTTTATATCACATTTTAGGGTGAAATCAAAACTCAACCTCTTAGAGTTTATTTCAATTTATCTTTGATATCATGTATATCCATACATATATACATATTTATTTCTTGGCCCTCCCAGCCGTGTTTTAAAACTTTAAACTACCCTTGGTTTTAAATTCAAATCAAATTTCAAATAACCCATTTGAATGAACGATAAGCGTTATAGTTTATACCGCTTATCAACTATATTTCTGTGTTTTGATCTGTGATGATTGATGATGTTGCACTATTGTGTTAAACCCTTGGACCACACCATACACACACAAATATGGATTTCACGAGGAAATCGATTAAGTTACAGATTTTTGAAATGATTTCTAAATAGACAATTTGAATTCAAACGGGTTAGAAATGGAATCGGGTTAAATCTGAGAAACTTTTGAAATGAAATTTCAAAGATAAAATTTATTATTGAATAACTTGATTTCGTTTTGAAATATATAAATAATTTGGTTTAAATTTGAATTCAATATTTGAAATTGAATTCTATGATTTGAAACTAGGGATTAAAGATGTTATACAAGTTATAAATGGGTTAAACCATTTGTAATATATTAATTTGGGAATTCGAATTTAATTCAAAGGCTTTAACTTGTGCAAATATAATTAGATTCTTCTGAAACGAAAACGATTGTTTTCAAATAATAAAAGCTTTCACATAAGAAATGAACTTCCAGTGTGTGTTAAAAGGGATTTCAAGTCTAAAATGAAAATCATTTTCCAAGCTATGGAAACGGTTTGAAAGCTATAACTTAAATCTTTCATTTAAAGATTTAACGAGTTAATCCGATTGAAATGGAAATTGTTTTGAAATCCATAAATGGAACTTTGTGAAACTATGTGAACTTTGTGAAATAAATCTTTTTATTTAAAAAGATTTGAAATTGTAATTTGTTTAACCATTCAAAAGAAAGTTTTGGATTTTATCAGTTGTGACTTAACTGAAATCCCATATCCATATATTTTAAATATTACGCTCATTGTTCGGTTTAGCCGGGAGAGGCCTTGTGTCATATAACCCATACCGAATAATGATAAGTCGTTATGGATTGCATTGAAGACCGGTGGTGAAGACCGGGTATTTGTGAGAACGATAGGATAACCTATCGATTGACTCTGCACTGAGTCGCTCCGGTATAGAGTTCTCCCTAAGTGATGGGAAGTCCGATCGGGATTATGAATACCCGGATTTACAAGGGCTTCTTCGGAAGTGCCTTCCGTTCTGTTCGAACCCGGGACAGACTTGTATGGTTGTATGTTTGACACTGGACTTTGAGATATAAAGCAGATTTCTTTCAAATACATATCTGTTGGTGGCGGAGAATTTATTCTCTTAGCTTAACACCCTTCTCTGAGACGTACGAGCTCAGAGGTTATGCAGTTGAAGGTTATCAGTGATATACTCCCAATTTGGTAGTGTGGCATGCTGAGTGCTGCTGTGTGTTGATGATCATTTGTGATCAGAGCATGGCTTCTGTATGATGTGTAGCTTTGTGGACGAGACTGCATCAGGACCTCACAACACGGAAATGGTCGAAACAGGAAAGATGCGGCAAGGTTATGAGGTTTGCGCCCTATAGGGTGTGTCATTCCCTTTTGGTAAAGGGTGATATCATGGTATGGAGCCCAGATATTTGCCTACGTTGTGGGCTTCAATCTCATTTTCTATGTGGTTGTTGCTTTGTGGTTTAGAGGCGCATCGGATAAAGGTCCCAAAGGACCGGGGTGGCATGCTCGAGAAGTAGTTACCTAGTTACAGAGGTAAACCGGCCTTGTATTGGCAAAGATCTGGTTAGGTTATCGGGACGTCCCGCCAGAGGCGTACCCATGGACAGTGGAAAGTTCCTTAGCCTGATCATTTGTTGGAAAATCCAAACAAAACAATACACGCCATGTACGGTATTAGTTGTATATCCTGCCATGGAATGTGACGGTAACCTGCTATTGAACATGGTAGCTATAGTAGGCATACGATAATGGTCGTATGTTGGCTAAGATTTATATTATACTTTCGAAATATTTTCTACACTGTGCACTTATAATAATAATATCAAAGAAATTTTCTCGTATCAAGCATGTTTGACTATCATAAGGAGAAATCTCCTTCAATTCTGCGTTTGCATGGGGTGTGCGTTGGGAGGCCTTATGGTAGTTTCATTTTCTAAAAAGCATTGCGAATTTATTTTCAAATTCCTTTGTTGTTTGTTTTTAAAGAATAAACTGTTTTGTTACTCATACCAGTCCCATGACTAACTCGAAGTTTATTGTTCCTTCCCTAAACTCGGGGTGCCCACTATTTTCCACACGGGCAGTCTAGAGTTGGGTTTTTCAAATAGTCAGGTCTAGTAGGTTATCTAGAGTTGGTCCGGTCTTTGGATCAGGACCAGTCTTGCTCATCTAGGTGTCACGTGATGTTGGTTCGAGCTAGCTTTGGATTGGAGCATTGGATTTGGGGATGCATTCTTTTGAAGATATTTTCTTTCCGCTGCTGGTGTTATTTATTATCTTTCCGCTGTGTCTTGTATCTTATCTCTGATAGTATTGATATCCATTATATCATTTTGTTGTATCATATTATATCAGATATTGTATCTGTCATTGTATCAATGTTATATATATATATATATATATATATATATATATATATATATTGATGTTCATTTTCTTCCGCTTTGTTGTGCCTAATGGTGTTATAAGCTCCGGCGCACCAGGTTCGACGTTTGAATCTACGGCATTTGAATATGAGTGTCGTATTCGGTGTCGATTTCTCAAAATCGACTCAGGATCGTCAAAAAAATAGATGTTTTTAAATATTTTAAATGCGATGGAACAGGTTTCAACTCCAAATTCCATCGTATGAAGAATTTACGCCATAATCCATTTATTTCAAATTGATTTCAATTGATTTTAGTTTCATTAATTTCTAGTCGTTTCGCGTTCGTACGATCAAACGACAAGTCCGATCGTTATGAAACTTGAAACCCTATAATAATTCATCGTTACGGATCCGATGAAACTAGTTTCGTCGAAATCCGAGTCAGTGGCCAAAAAGGCTATTCTTACATTAATTAAATAATTTAATAATTAATTAATAAAATCCAATTTTTAATTTCAATCCTAAAATTGACCAATTTTATCACTTTTATATTTCTCAATCATTTACAATGTTTTAAACAAATTAAAAAGTCAATTAAAAGTTGATTAACTTATCGATTTCAGTATTATCCTCAATTCCATTCAATTCAGAAATTATAAATTTAATTTCCAAAATTTCTATCAAATTAAATTAACAAATCATTATTCCATTCATTATTGTCAAATAAATGGATTTAAGATTGGATTCAAAACTATTACATAAATTTCCTCATTTTCCATCTTCATTTCAAATAACGTATTATTTAGCTGTTTCAATTTCATTTAATTGCAATAAATCCAATTATTGAATTTTGCATTTCAATTAAATAAAATGAAGTTTTGATTTCCATCATTCTTATCCAACTAATTGCTTTAATTAATTGGTATTGCACTAATTAAGTCAATTACTACAATTGCTTTCAAATTAAATTCTATGAATTAAACAAATAGGTAATTTATAACGATTGTAACCATTAAACTTTAATTACATTTAAGTTTATTTCCTTCAACCCAATATTACAATTTAAATTCCTTAATTTAATTAAATGCTTACATTTTGTATTCATATATTCGATTTGTAGCTAAGTATACGTCTACATTATTTCCATTGATTTGAATTTCATTCAATTTGTTTATAGTCAACTTATTAACATCACTACCTTTAATTTTAAATTATCAATTCATTCATAAACCACTAACCATACCTTATTACCAAATATTACCTTAAATCTTCTCTAATGAAATATTTAATTCCATTTATTGCAATAGGTTCCAATTAATAGTGATTGCGCTAAATTGGGTATTTATCTACTTGCATTAATGTTACTACATTAATCTACGTCCAATTTCAATTAGTATTCCCAATAAATTTATTTAGCTTTCTATTACACCAATTTCTATCTTATAAACAAATTTTACGTTTACATTTTAATTTACACCCACACTTTCCGTTGTTATTTTAATTATCATTAAAGCACATTTAGTTATCTTTATCCTTCCCAACCAATTACCATCTATTATTATAACTTTACAATTTTAATAAATTCATTAATTGACATTTCATTCAACCTATTAATTATTAACCTAAATTAGCACTGTTACATTTTAATTTACTTATTAGCTTACAACAAGTGCTACCATTAGTTCATACACTAATTCATTCCATTTCCATTTATTATACATTATTTTATCAGTAAGTTAACATTTTAAATTATTAATTTACCTTTTTATATCTCATTATAAATTAATGCACACAATAATTAAGATTTTAAATCAATTTAATCATTTCATCTTGGTAACATTTTTATTACAATAAGAATAAAATCGACATTTACACTGTTTCACTTCTTGGAATTACATCCAAGTTATTAACAATTAACTTACCAATCTTATCCAAGTTATTATTTCAATTAAAAATTCACTAAATTTTCATTCCTTTCTAAATTAAATTCCGAAAATCAAATTAAATTAACCAATTTTATTTATCAATTTTTACGGGTCGTTACACTCTCCCCCACTCAAAACTTTTCGTCCCCGAAAAGGAAAAGAAGGAAATAGAAGAATTAAGAAATCAATTTATCTTACTTAAAATATTAGATATATACATAAATAAATTTACAAAATCAATTAATTTAAATAAAATATGACCATTTATAACCATTAAAACTTTTATACTTAAATTAATAAAGTTTGGAAAACATTTTCAAAAAAATTTCTAAGTCCAAAATTTACTGAAAATTTCGACGGAGTCTCCTTTGTATGGAAAGACTCGGAAGAAAATATAATATCAAATATAATGATATACAACTTATGTTTACCAAAATAATATATATCACAACCCGGGAAAACAATATAATAGCGTTATAAATCGTAATCCGAAAACGTACCTATTTGTCGGGCAATTAACGTTTAATTATGAAACCAAAAGCAGTAGCAATTGCTTCCATAACCTGTATTTCACTTATATAATCTAAAAGAGTTAAAAATTATATAAAATGAAATATTTAAAGCGGTTTCAACCATATACAAAACAAATCAATACAAACATGAATCACTTGCAACAAGCAAACAACCATCACATAAAATCAACACACATCAATCATTCATTCATATCAAACAAATAAATAATTGTTCGGGTTCAAACTCTATATTGCCCAGAATGGAAAATAAACTACTTAGTGCACCATTTACTCAACAGTTTTAGATGAAACTAAATAGATTATTCATACATCTAAACAAATTTAAAGCATCCTCGCCCAAACAATCAAAATCAAACAAACAATACTTCCAAACAATAAATTATTTGATTGTTTGATTCCCTTTTTATTGTTTGATTCCCTTTTTATTCATATAATGATTTATCTTTTTAATTAACATTTATTTCTTGCAAACTTTTAATTCCATTCACCCATTTAGTGTTTGTTTCATTTATTTTCATTTATTACTTATAATTATTCATTTTCTTTTATTCAGGTCATGCCAGTTTCTTTTTATTGCATTATAATTATTCATCCATTTATTATTGCATAACCTCATTTATTTACATTCATTTATCAATAGTATTCATGTCCCATTCAATTTCTTAGCATTTCCATTTTATTTACTTAAGTTTATCATCTATAACACCAAATTTTTATTTATTAAAAGCATTTCATTGATTACTTTCATTACCTCAAGTTTAAAATTTCTTACTTATATTTTCTTATAATTTTCATTTATTTATAGTATCCATCTTTAATTCAACTTCTATGCATATTAATTCATTTACTTAATTGTACAATCTTATGCTTTCAATACTTACTTCCTATTTCCTTAAGTTAATTACTTGTATAATATCCATTACAATTTCTTTAACATTCTAACTTTTTATGGTTGGTAAGTCATATACATGCTTTTAAGGATGTATAGAAGTTACCCAAGTTAATTTCTATTTCTCTAAAATTACTAAATGTTCAATAATATTATTCATTGTTTCATAGGTTACAGCTTCAACTTGCCTTTAATTTCATTCATAACCTAGAATTAAATTTTTTATTTTAATTAAAGTCTCCAATTATCTATTAGTTTCATTCCGTTAAACTTGAACTATTAATTATCGGAAACTTAAGAATTTAAATACCGGTTTTTTTAATTAAAAATCATTTAAAGTAATAGATAAATGTATATCCTTACAACTTATATATTTAATTATATTTGAAACAATTTAAAATTTATATTTGTTTATCCAAATAAACCTGTATTGAAACTACTATGGTGGCCTTCCCACTTTGAAACTCGAAAATGAATGTCGATGATGCGTGCACTCATTAGCGAAATTATTTTCCAGCTACAGAGAGGGGAGTACAAAACTTAAATTTTTCCAAAATTTCTTTTAAAACATTTCCTTCAAATTATATTGAAATATTTATATCAGAAAATACTTCTAATAATAATATTATTATTATATTCCGAAATCATTTGAAAGAAAGTTTCAAAACCACGGAACTTAAGTTCTAAAATTTCCAATTTGATTTATTTTAATTTCAATCTTATTTCAACTACCTAACAACCAATATATTACAACCAAATATACTATCTCTTATTTATAAAATTAATTTTATATATAGAAAATATAATAGGCAAAATTATTTCATTCACCTTTATTAAAACAAATATTATGTCGGTCTGTCCTATTAAGTGTTTAGAAACCCCTATTGATGTCATAGCGTCTCATGCATCAACCAGAATTTATAAATACAAAGCGGAACAGATTAGCACAGTATTAAAACCTTTTTATAACACTAACAAATACGCTCTCTCGTATATATACACTCAGCGACTCCCATAGGGTATTACCACCCTAATAATAAAGAATTGACCCCACAAACCTAAGGTTTATCGCTAAACCAAAGCTCTGATACCAGATGTAACGTCCCGCCTTTTTGTACGCTTTAAATCGATGATAAACCACACACATCAGACTTAAACCATACAGAAGGGCGGATTGTTATGAGGTAAATAAGAAAAAAGCGGAGAAAGAAGAAGAAACAAAATAGAATCTTGCAGCGGAACGATAAAATATAATAATCCAATATACAGTTCATAAAGCTGTTTTACAAAATATTCGATTATATTTTACAATACATATCAGAGCTACACATACCATAGAATAATAATTACGCAGCGGAAAAGTATGAATGCCACGGAATACTATAATAGATAATAGTAATAATAATTCTTCGTCTTCGTCCTCCAGAAATAAGGCCTTCGAAACCTAAAATGCTCAGGCTGACCCGAGCGAATTGAAAAGACAAAACACTCGTGTCAGAACTAAAAGACCTTATGTAAGTTAAATAAATAGAAATAAATATGGGTGCGGTAACTTAAATGATGCTCGAGATTCACATCTCCTAAGAATCCGTTAAACTATCTACTATATGGTAATATTTCGCTATTATAATAATGTCTAATAGTAAAATAAACTTACTTTAAAATAGCGTTAAGAGTGACCCAATATTCCCCTCACAAAATATATTACCATAGTCTATACAGTACCGTAATCTTCCCCGTACTGGGTGTCGTCAGAAGGCACTCCTAGGTATGGTACAAAACCAAAATCGTATAGGACGTGCTAAGGAGGTGACACGGCACAACTAGGCAACGCCAGCCAATTGCTATCCGGACTGGTGGTAAAGCATAGCAGCTACTACCGCCCACCTCGAACAACACTCCCAAAATCAAAAATCAAAAGTGGCCACCGGATCAATCCAAAAGTCAGAGTATAATATCGAAGGGATGTGGGTGCTACCTCATTGACCCGAGAATCGCTCTTGTTTTAGCCACCTTATGCCAACTCACGGAAGTCGGGTCCACATATTTACCTCAAAGGAAGCTCCGCACCATCCTACTTCATTCTGGAATCTCCACCGCGTACACGGTTGTTAAAGTGGTTTTCGGAGTTGGTAGAGAGTATGACAACTTCCGATTTCGGTCTCTTTAACAACCAAACGTTATTATAACACCGCGGTCTATTCAAAATAATTTATACTTCAAAACTAGAATATAGTATTCATTTCGAAAACCATATGAATATGATATCATTTCCATTTTAACAACCAAAAATATGATATCATTTTTATTTCAAATTATATCACTTCCCAAAAATCATAGCCCTCCAAATCTATATATCTTGAAACTCATAGCTTTGAAACATAACATCAATTACTGAAATGGTTTAAGTATTAATTTATTTTATAAAATAAAATAGCTTCTTTAATTTCACAAATAAATTACAAATTCCGATTTGATCCTCCAAATAAACCAATTCAAATTTCCATATATTTCAAAGCTTTAAATATCCCACCATCTCAAAACTAATTCTATGATAATTCCCTATATATCAATTTCAATTGCTATTATTTAGATTTGAAACGTTTACTTAATAAATCCAATACAATTTAAGTAAAACTTTCAACTTCAAACAACTGCATATTCTTTCAATTTATTTAACATGATAAATTCATTTATCTCAACTTTATATTCATTTAAATTACTTTAAACCAAATTAAGTTATAGGAATCATACCCTTTAAAATCTCCATTTTTATTTAAATTTCAAATCAGATTTATTCAAGTACACTTCTTAAATAATTCAATTTAAACCAATTCTGTATCTATCTTCCAACTTAAATTTCATTTAAGTCATTTAAAACTCTATATATACAATATCTTAAATAGGTACTTAACCATATAACATAAAACAATCAAACTCCATTATTCGACTCATTTTATTTAACCATTTTATACATAGCTTAAATTCAAGGATTTAACTATATATATAATAATATTTATATAACATCCAAAAATTAATATTTATTAAACCGTAAATTCCTTTTCAAAACCATAGAAATCATTTCAAATTATTTTTATATATATAGACCACGGCGTCTGTATACAATTATCTACCCTATGGTCAAGTGATACGGATATTTATCATTTCAATCCGTAATTTAAAATAAAAATTACGGTTATATATCATTTCATACCGCAATCCCGAATGAATAAAAATGCATAACAACTTGCAGTTTAATAAAATACAACATCCATTCATCCATCATAAAATCATACATCCATCACAATCATCATCCAAAACAATAAATCAATATTAATAGATAACTGAAAATATAAAACAGGTAATTAACTGGCAGTTATATTCAATAATGAATTAAATAACGATTAAATTTAAATAAATGAAATTTACTGAGATGATGATTAAAAATATGTCAAACAGTCATAAATAAATTTCAAATCATAACATCAATCAATTTAACAAACATAAGAGATTTTAGAAGTTGTGAGTGGGTTAAAACACTCACCTTTTGAAATTAAATCGAATTTAAATCCAATTTAAACCCAAAAATTTGACAGTCTCCATATTCATCCAAGCTAGCGCCAAAATTTTCAGAATTTCAATACGATTCTAACAAAAGAAAACGCACGTAAAACGGATTTCGTATGCGAAAGTTACACGAGTTAGAAGTTATATAATTTCAATTTCAAATAAATAAAATAAAATAAAGAGAGAAAAACTTTACGCGTTGCCACGTTCTTCTTGTACTCAACCTACATGTCGCGACCGAACCCATCCCACAACCAGTTGACCGACCTTTGGTGGCCCAAAGCTCCTCCTCTTTGCCGCTGTAGACCACTGCTCGACCGTCGCTGCCTTTGTCTCTCCTCCCTCTCCACGCTGCCGAACTCTGGCCATCTCCGGTGCTCGCCGCCGCCGCCCCAAATTGGGTTTGCCGAAACCCTAAAACGTAAATTCCGGTCGCCACGGTTCGATTCAAGTCAAGCGACCACCGCTATCTTGAAGCCCATGACGAGATCTACAGTACCCAGTTTCAATTTCGTAGATTGACGTCGAAATCAAAAACGCCCAATTCGACTTTGACCGCGATTTCTGTTCAATCCGTTCACTATCTCGAAAAACGAACAGCAGATGTAGGTTTGTATCAATGAGATCTTCGATATATATTTTTTTCAAATTTTTCTGAGGAGTTTGAATTTTCGAAGTTGATTTTTGAATTGGATAAATTAGGGTTTACAGCCATTGAGTAAGAGAAGCACATCAGTTTGTAGGTATAGAAATGAGGAATAGAGGCTGCTAGGGTTTATAGCAGGGTATTTATAGACAACTTGAAAATAGAATAGACGGATGGGGTTGATAAACTCGCCGAACGATATATGGCCCGAAAAGCCCGTTCTGACTCCGGAACGAAATTGATTCAACCCGTATATCAAAATAGATGTTTTTAAATATTTCAAACGCGATGGAACAGGTTCCAAGTCCAAATTCCATCGTATGAAGAAGTTACGCTAAAATCCATTTATTTCAAATTGATTTTAATTTCATTGATTTTTAAGCGTTTCGCGCTCGTACGATCAAACGACGAGTCCGATCGTTATGAAACTTGAAACCCTACAATAATTCACCGTTACGGATACGATGAAGCTGGCTTCGTCGAAATCAGAGCCAGTGGCCAAAAAGGCTATTTTTACATTATTAAATAATTTAATAATTGATTAATAAAATCCAATTTTTAATTTCAATCTTAAAATTGACCAGTTTTATCACTTTTATATTTCTCAATCATTTACAATGTTTTAAACAAATTAAAAAGTCAATTTAAAGCTGATTAACTTATCGATTTTAGTATTATCCTCAATTCCATTCAAATTTAATTTCCGAAATTTCTATTAAATTAAATTAACAAATCATTATTCCATTCGTTATTGTCAAATAGATGAATTTAACATTTGATTCAAAACTATTACATAAATTTCCTCATTTTCCATCTTCATTTCAAATAACGTATTATTTTGCTATTTCAATTTCAGTTAATTGCAATAAATCCAATTATTGAATTTTACATTTCAATTAAATAAAATAAAGTTTTGATTTCCATTATTCTTATCCAACTAATTAAGTCAATTACTACAATTGCTTTCAAATTAAATTCTATGAATTAAACAAATAGGTAATTTATAACAATTGTAACCATTAAACTTTAGTTACCTTTAAGTTTATTTCCTTCAACCCAATATTATAATTTAAATTCCTTAATTTAATTCCATGCTTACATTTTGTTTTCATATATTCAATTTGTAGCTAAGTATATGTCTACATTATTTCCATTGATTTGAATTTCATTCAATTTGTTTATAGTCAACTTATTAACATCACTACCTTTAATTTTAAATTATCAATTCATTCATAAACCACTAACCATACCTTATTACCAAATATTACCTTGAATCTTCACTAATGAAATATTAAATTCCATTCATTGCAATTCGTTCCAATTAATAGTGATTGCGCTAAATTGGATATTTATCTACTTGCATTAACGTTATTACATTATTCTACATCCAATTTCAATTAATATTCCCAATAAATTTATTTAGCTTTTTATCACACCAATTTCTATCTTATAAATAAATTTTTCGTTTACTTTTTGATTTACACCCACACTTTCCGTTATTATTTTAATTATCATTAAAGCGCATTAGGTTATCTTTATCCTTCCCAACCAATTACCATCTATTATTATAACTTTACAATTTTAATAAATTCATTAATTGACATTTCATTCAACCTATTAATTATTAACCTAAATTAGCACTGTTACGTTTTAATTTACTTATTAGCTTACAACAAGTGCTACCATTAGTTCATACACTAATTCATTCCAATTCCATTCATTATACATTATTTTATCAGTAAGTTAACATTTTAAATTATTAATTTACCTTTTTATATCTCATTATAAATTAATGCACACATTAATTAAGATTTTAAATCAATTTAATCATTTCATCTTGGTAACATTTTTATTACAATAAGAATAAAATCAACATTTACACCGCTTCACTTCTTGGAATTACATTCAACTTGTTAACAATTAACTTACCAATCTTATCCAAGTTATTATTTCCATTAAAAATTCACTAAATTTTTATTCCTTTCTAAATTAAATTCCGAATATCAAATTAAATTAACCAATTTTATTTATCAATTTTTACGGGTCGTTACATGCAAGCTTAAAGAGCACCATTGTTATGCCTATACAAGGCAAGGCATACATTGTAGTTTATTCACAAATTCAAAGCTAAAGTTATCATAAAATCAATGATTTATTCTTCTTCTTCCTCTTTTATGATCTAAAGAAAATTATTGCAAATCGAATATAAATCAACTCAAATTTGGAGTGAAGCCTTGAGGGATGTTATAACACCTTTCATCATGTTAGAAGTTGAAGAAACACAGCCAAACTCACCCTACATAGGAAGGACGCAAGCTATAAGGGAGGGGAGGGGAGGAGAGCAGAAGCAAGGAAGAGAGGAAAGAAAAGGAGTTGCAAGGTTGGGTTTGGACTTGCGTTCACGGATCTTGGTTGTTTGAGAAGTTAAAGGTGAGTTAACATCTCACTTTGAATGAAAATATAACACACACACACACACACACGCACGCACATATATGTGTGTGTGTGTGTGTGTGTGTGTGTGTGTGTGTGTTTGATGGTGTTTATGTTATTTAAATTGTTGTTGACATTTGTTAAAACATTGTTTTGGATTTTTACTTTAAAAGTAAATGACATATGTGATCCATGTACATGGACTTGAAAGAACATGGAATGGACTTGTATGACTTATGACAAGACCTTAAACAAAGCACTTGGACTTTAGTTTAGACCAAACTCAAATTTGAAAGTGCGCTTATAGCGATAGTCGCTACAGATGCAGTTATGAATTGCCTTGTTTTTGATGATTACTACGGAACTTTGATAAGAGATCCTTAGGGGTTCTTCACCATATTTATAATAGCTTATAAGTATGTTTGTTGCTGTTAAAAGCCTGAATAGTAAAAAGTTTAGTAATATCTCGAAAAGTGGCCAAAACATCATTTGTGCAAACCCACTCCATTTAGCCTTGATTTTGGACTTTAAAAGGTTTGAAAAGATATTTGAATTTAAGTATATTTTGTTTCATTCTTTTTACAAATCTTTGCTAACTCTTATTAGAGTATTTCAAAAGTGGTTTGAGATATTTATGAATTTTAAGAATAAGTTGTGAATTTTTTAAAAAGAGATATTTTGTTAAAATATATTGAAAACATGTTCTTTTCAGGTTTTAAGGAAAATTGTAAAGTTGTTATTTTCATGTAATATTTTGGATAAATGTTTAAAACTTATTAGAAATATTTTCAAGTATTTTAAAAGTATATATACGAAAGGTTATATCAACTCCATATCTATATATGCTTATCGATTGTTACTAGCGGAAGTTGACATGATCCAGATCACACACCGAGAGTGATCCAATTATAATTACCTTAGAGTATATCCTATATAGAAATATACAATGCTTGGAAGGTAGTTTCTGATACTTGTCATGGAGTTTGGATGCGACTAGACCAAGGAGATCTTCGGGGAAAAATCCTTATGCGAACATGCCATAACGGTATTGATTGTATACCTATTATTCTTGTGGCATTCGCACATTAGCTATTTGATATGATTTATGTGCAATACACTAGAAATTATCTATCATATCACTATATATTAAACTTAATGAATGGTTGATTTCATTTGAGGGGAAAACCGCAATGAGAATCTGTACGGTCTCAATAGTTACTGTTACTTGTCTTATATTTCTTAAGTTTCTAACGCTAGTTTACCAGACTGATCCTGAAGTTATTTACTTATAATTCTCAGGTTAGCTCCGTTTATATTTTTAGATTCAGAAACAGACGCTTTGGAGCTTATGAAGAAGAGCTGGATGATTACCATCCACGGTATTCTTATTTCCATTGCATTTCTATATTGTATGTATCAGCATATCTGAGGACATGTTGTTATAACTGTCCAAGCTAATGATGGTACTTTGGCTTTAGTAACTCTAATATTTTAGTATTCAGAGTAACCCTTTTATACCGTTACTTTGATATTATATATGTTATCGTTCCGTTCCGTTGTGTAATGCTGATACTATATTCTTTTTTCTTATTCTATTCTTTTTCTTTTGTTTTACACCTAACTTTCTATCTTTTCGACAATTAGGTGATGGGCACACGAATAACGTAGATGTATCTAGTGAGTCGAAAAAGTCATGTCGTTACATTTAGTATCAGAGCACAAGGTTGAGCGAACACCTTGGCTTTGGTTGGGTATGACTCATTACAGATAGGGTAAGCAACACTCTAGAATGAGTCGAGTGTATTATACATATGAAAGCGTGTTTGTAATTGAAAACTAGATTTTAAAATTATTCTTTCGGAATATCTCTTTCTTGGGAATCCTTTCTTAGAATTAGCTATATCCTTTTTCATGTCTTAAAAGAAGTTTTTCTTTGATTAGGTAGTAAGAACTATAAGTACCAGCCATCAATGCTCGAGGAACTAGAGGTAGAAGTGGTCGGGGTAGTACTATCACGAATGGCAGAGACCGAGCATCATGGAATGTTGCTCTAATTGAGGAACCGATGGAAAATTTGTAGGGGAGTTCGTGTAGATCAGATCTCAAATGAGTTTTATTTTGCTTTGTCATGATTATGAGAGGATAAAGGGTAAGAGGTTTGGTGGTACGGAGACTATTGTAGAATTCCAGTCTTGGCGCAGACTATACTGCTAGATATTTTGAGATATGGTGCAGATGGTGCAATAAAGCGTAGACTGGCGTCGTGACATCTGATGGTTGCAGTCATGGATTGGTGGAGTTATATTATAGTTGATGTCCAAGAGAACGACTTCTCTTAGGTCCATTTAAAGATGAGTTTGAGCTGAAGTTTGTTCTAAAAGCTGGAAAACCTTGTTATTTGGGAGCTTCTTGGATGTGAAGCAAGAGACCATGACCAAGGTGGAGTATGAGAACTAGCTCATTGCATTGTCTTAGTTCAGGTTAGGATTGGTTGACACACCACTGAAGAAGAACGAGGTGTTCATTGCAGGCTTAGTTTCAACGGGATATGACTAACCACCTTATGGGGTCTTTTGTGAATTTGGTGAATATAGGATTGAGGTTCGAGAGTTTGGCATCGAAGCTTATTGTTTCTGCACAAAGCCTCTTGCTTCTATCTAGCTGGGATTGATAAACGAAAGTTTCAGCGGTTAAAGTATACATCCAATTTTGTTTGCCATCGGCGTGGGCAAAAGGGACACTTGCTAAAACCTATAAGAAGGGGGGAGGAGGACAGATGAAAAAGGCATCAACAAGGGAGGCACCGCAATTTGCACCGAAAATTGTTGCAGTTGCCATCAACCTGGCCATTTTATTAGAGATTGTCCCATGCTCGAGAAAAAGGAAGAGCTGAGAAGGGGGAGTAAATTCTTGACGGTATACTATTTGGCTTTCCTATTCATGTTTGTTTAACTCTAGTGCTTCTCATAATTTAATACTCCGTAAAGCTTTATTTTTTACTCATGCTAAACATGTTAGGACCACCGACTATTGTTTGTTGTTGATTTATGCTCGACCAGTTTATTAGTAGTTCTACCTTTCTACATCAGGGGTTGGGTACACAGTAATCGTGGGTACATTGAATGAACGCTTGTAAATTAAGTTTCACGGTTTGACTTTAAGGTGTTCGGTGATGATGTTAGGTTTGAAACTAAAATTTAGTAAAAATTATTTATATAATCCAATGGAAAGATAGAATATTTTGAAAATAAATATTAGTGAGAAGAATTTTATATAAGTAATTGATTTTATATAAGTAATTGACTGTATATAAAGTATGGTTTACAAGATATGGTATATAAATGAAAAGTATTTAAATAGAGAATTCGAGAACTTAAATCCCGGTATTTTTGAAAATGATTTCCAAGATCTTGGCGAAAATAATGATATTATTATTTGAAAGTAAATATTTGGGGAAGTTGGTTTAGAAAGTTAATATCATGATATTAGTATTATTATATGAAGTATTTGATAATGCTTTGGAATGATTTTGGTTAAGTACTAAGAGTGTGTGGTTTAGATGTTGTACTGAACTCACTTATGTCGCTTGAAAATAATTTCGATGACGACTGCAGCATCATTGGCGATCATTTTTAGGTTTCAAAGTATAAGATGCTACAAAGTTGTATGGGAAAATTGTAACAGCCCAATATTTAACAAATATTTCATTCTTTTAATTATAAAACTTTGGGGTTTATTATATAAAAATTTAAATTTTTAAAATTGATTAAAACAATTTCCAAATTTTTAATTAAAGGATAAGATTTCTGAAATTTTGACTTTGGTTAAAGATTAACTCTAATTGGAATTTTTAAAATTCTAAATTTTATCTTTCAAACTCTAATTTCAAATTCTTTTAATTCAACTGAATTATTGTAACAACATTTATACTTTGCTTTTGTCTTTTATAAAAATGGATTATCTACCTTTTTAAAATTAGTAATATTTTGTTTTACTTATTTACATCCATTTGAATAATAAATTTTCTTGTAAATGGTAATATGAATCACAAGAACGTAAACAAATTTTATTTTCTTAGTTAAGTAATAAATTTAAAAATTTACAGTGTATTAATAAACTGTTTAATTACGCATTTAAAAGGCACGTTATTTGATGGAATAAATAATGTATAAGCGTTACTTTTGTATAAATTTGGGTGTATATTATTGCGGTTGTAGTACGCATTCTCAAAAATTCGTACTGTGGATATAAATAATTAATTAATTTGTAGGTGTGCAATTCTAAGTGGTAAATGAATAAATTTCCTAGCCTATTAATTTCGTTTAAAAGTTGCCTAAATTCGCATGTAAACGTTACATTTTCGTTTATTTTCAATCGTTCTAAAATTGGTATGAAATCTTTGATTTCCCCTACTATTTAAATTTTATTTGCTTACCGTTTCCTTCTTCCATTAAATCAATGCAAATTACTCCCTTTAAATGTAAAACGTGCCTCACCATTTAACGCAATCACTTTGGTGTGAAATTTAAACCATTCCTCCTCTGTTGAACAATAAGTCACGATCAATAAGATTTATAACCTACTGAATTTACATGCCATTCGAAAACAAATTTTATTAATTCTTGCGTTTTAACCTTTGCAGTTTGCATCTTTTAATCAAACACGTTCAAAATTGTTATTTCTTGCCTTTGACTTCTCCCACATAAATCTATGCAGTTATTTCTCTTGCCATTCTAACAAATATTGCCTAAAATTTTCACATGTTTTGAATTGGCGTTTCTCATTTTATCATTTGGCCTGCGTTTTTAAATTAATAAATCATCAAAATTTACCACTTCATAAAGCAAATATCACGCAGAATAATCTCCTGACCATTTAAAAATGATTTCTTGCCATATTTTTTTTCCTTTACGTGAATTGTGCAACTTCTCTTATATAAATGACAACCCATGATCACAAATTCCATAACAGTTCACATTTTTAAATTATTGCCATAGTTCCCAAAAAATCAACCCAATCAATTAATTGCTTGCCTATTTCTTTCACCCCAAAATCATCGCCTGTTTACATCTTTTAAATAATCACGTTCTTTTTTTTTTCTTTCTATTTACCGTTCCTTAAGCAATTTGTTTCTTGCATTTTTAACAAACACAATTATCTCCATCATGCGCCTTCTTTAAATTATTATCTTAGCTAAATAAGAATTTAATCCACACACGTTCCATTTTTCTTGCTGTTTCTTTTGTAAATCAACGAAATAAATTAATCGTTGCCAATTTTCACCTTAAATCAGTGCAAGATTTTAATGAAAGAGTACGTTCAAAAGTTCATTTATCTCTTGCAGTTTCTCCCTCTAAAATCACGCAAGATACCCTATGTACATATTTCAATCACGGGTATAATTGTTTTAAATCAATTCTTACCGTTACTTTGCTAAAATCACTCTACCAATTTAATTATAAAACGCAACCTTTAATAATACAGTGAAATCATTCAGTTCTTTTAGCATTCTAAAATTTGAATTCACTTTCCATTTTTTTTCCTGCATTGATTTTTCGCATGCCCAAAAACAAGCAACCCACTATATAAATTCATAACCCCTCATTTACATTTCCATTACCGCAAGCTCATCTTTAAATACGTAGCACATTTGCAACAATTTCATTCATTTTCTTCCCTGTAGTGCTAAAGCTTCAAGTAGCATCCGGTACATAGTTGCATCCCTTCTTCCTTCCTATTTTCCTCTTTTTTTTTTTAGTTTTTCTCTATTTCATATTGTTTGTTCCACCGTGCTCGGCTACTCCGCCACCACCCGTCGCTCCTTGTTCTCTCACCGACCTTACACCATGAACCATCCCGTGACTTTGTGCTGGCCAACGTTCGGGAAAAAAGAAAAAAAAAAGGAAATGTAACGACCCAGAATTTCTGTCATTTGAAATTCAGATATTTAATTGATTTTAAATATCAACAAGTAAAATTTGTAAGTCGAATAAATTTTATTTTGAATATCTGGATTTAATTGGATAATTATATCGATAATTTAATATGTGTAATTACATGAATAATTGGAAATTGGGTTTAAAATGATTAAAAATGATTTATAAAGTTATATTAAATCATATTGGAGTTAGAACAATGTTTGTGAACTTTTAAAATTGAATTAAAAGTTAAATTGCGAAAATTGAATATTTTAATATTTAATCGACTAGTGAAAATAGTCATTTTAAAACAGTCTCGGATTTTGATGAAACTAGTTTCATCGGTTCCGTAATGTTATATTATTGTAAGATTTCAAATTTCGTGTCAATCGGATTTACGTTTCGTCCGGGGCAAGCCAAAACGCATATAAATTAGCTTAACCGATTTAATTTAAATTTGATCGTTTATTTCCATAACTCGCACATACGACCGAATTAGCTTCCGAAATATATTCCATTGTGTCCGGAACGCGGGGTAAACCCTAGAAACGCCGGTCGTCGTGCGAGATTTGAAGTTCGGAAAATCGAGTGAATAGTGTTTTCGTTGAAAGTTCTATAAAAGCACCACATATTTCACAATTGCAACCCAAAAGAAAACCCTAACCCTAATCCTCTTCTAGCCGCCAGTAAACATATTAATGGCCGAAATTTCCTGATTTTCTTCCCTCAATCTCTCAAAATCCATCATGAAATTGAGAAAGTTGTCAACTGCAAAGATGAAGATGAAGATGAGAACTATAGATCCATACGGTGATGATGATCATCGGAGCGACGTTGTGCTGGGATTTTTGCCTTGAAGCCGGGCCGTTCATTCACGTTTTTCGAGATAGGGAAGGGGCCGAGCTCCATCTGATTGCGGCCGAAGGTAGCACGAGCGATGGCGCTTCGAATGGTGATGGTTGATCGAGGTGGAGGTGCTCGATTTGATCGTGCGATTTAGGGTTTGGGGGGCGGCTATTGGGTTCGAGTATCAGGAAGTATCGAACGAGGAAGATGATATTTTGCGTTCGGCGGCCTGGATGGCATCAAGCATGATCTACGGCTCTGATTTGATTTGGGTACAAAAAATTAAAAGAAATTGTAATTTAAATTATATTATAATCCGTTAAACGTTGAAATAAAATAACTCTTTCATACGAGGTCAAAAACGCACGAAACAAATTGCGTCGGGTTGGCATGGACGAGCACTACGCAATAGAGCTGGTTTGGAGTCGTTTGGAGCTAGTGATAATTTCGGGTAAAATTAAACGCACGTTTAATTTTATTCGAAATAAAACGCTACAACTGTTATCGGAAACTCAAGGAGATAACTTCTCACTCAATCGAATTGTTTCGATTCAAAATTTAAATAATTAAAGTTAAAATTGCTTGATTGTGTGATTGGATGAAAGTTATTATCTGTTGTATTGAAATAGAACCTATACGCCATATATTAAGCGGATGTTATTTATTAAACACATATACTGCGATAATTCCAACTTGTATGGAATTGGTATTATATATGTATTTGGAGTTGATTTCTCGCCTTATATCGCGGATGAGACCCTATTGCACCGCATAATAGCGGATAGTATTTTATAAATCCCATATACCGCGATATTCCGTCTTGATGCGGAATTGGTATTGTGCTAACATCTTTGGATGCAGGGAAACAGGTTGGAGGGATCCAACTAGATTCCTCAAATGATTGAATTGGTTTCAATGTTGTGTGTTGATCTATTTATTGATCTGTTTATAATCTGCGTGATTATCTTTGTGATTGAAATCGTTAAAGGCTAAATTTTAGCCAAAATATATTTTTGGTATCGTTAGATGCCGAAAACAAATAAAATTGGATTTCCGAAAATTTAAGTTGAGAATTCATAATAAAATTTAATTTTGAAATTGATTCATTTTTAATAAAATAAACATTGAGATTTTTATGTTATAAAAATTATGATTATTGTGAAATATAACCGAAATGTGATTTTTGAAATGAGTAGTTGATTAATTCATAAAATGGTTTAAATTGGGATTTTTGAATTATTATAAATGATTTATATAAAAGATTTATAAAATTGATATTTATAAATTAAAATATTGGAATTATAAAACGAGTTTTTATAAGTGTTAAAATGAAGTAATTAAAATTGTGAAGTTATAAAATGAATAGTTTTTTGTAAAATAAAAGATTTATAAGTAATTAACTTATAAATTGGATTTTGGCGTGTAAATGGGATGTAGATAGAATTTGTTAATAAAGTGATTTTATGAGTTAAAGTTGTTATAAAGTGTAAATGGAATTTATAAACGTTGTTTTATAAATCCGAAATCGACTTATTTTGATAACTTTAATTATTATAGCTTATTAAAGGAAATATATCCACGATTTTGGACAGTGAATAATCCTTTAAATAAAATATGTAGAAATGTTGAATTTGGTAAATGAAGTATATTCACGATTTTGGACAGTGAATAGTATAGTAAAGAAATGTTTTGGGAAAGTGATATTTTAAATAGAATTTAAAACAATTTAAAGATGTTTTAAATGTGTTAAGTATCGAAACCATAGATTTCAACATTCATTGTTGAAATAGACGTTTCGAGAAATAAAAGGAAATAGTGGACTATAACACTGTTGATATGGTCAATGATTTCCGAAAGGAATTTTTTTATATAATATTGGGATTTATATATCTATCTTAATTTCGAATCCCTATACTAGTGATTTTGGGTTGTCGTAACGATGTTTTACGTAACATTCGTTTTGACTCAAATAAATGTGTTTAAGTGAATGTTTTCCTTAAAGAATAAAATATATACTTAATTTGGATTTAAGTATATTGAATATTTTCCAAATGTTGAAAATAAATGGATTTGTGAATTACTTATTATTGAATAAGTATGGAAATGTTTCCACTACGAAGTGAATGTTTTGAGATTATGTCTTTTAAAGATAAATAGAAAGTGAATAATTGAAATCAACTTGAAAATCGTATATCAGTGGATATTTGAAAATTTAAATTCACCATGGAATATATAAAGGAAAGGTAGATTTATTTAAAAATAAACATTGATTTATTTTTGAAGTGTGGAAATAAATTTACGAATTTGGGACGTAAATTTAAAGTAAATCGGTAAGGATTTATTTGATTGGTTTAAATGAACCATTTTGGAATGAAAGTTTTAAAGGTGAAAATTGATTTGAAATTTGTTTTTAAATGGTTGAAGTGTGGAACTTATATCTTGTAAAGATATTTTTTGAAAATAAATAATTTAGGAAAATTATTTGAAATCGGGTGATGTTGTGAATATTGATTGATAGTTAAATAACTGACTATCAATATTGACCCTTAAATGGCAATTTGTTGTGAATTGATTGAAACTGAATCACTTATTTTTAAATTATTGCGCTCATTATTCGGATTACCCATTCCGAATAGTGATACGACGTAATGAATAGCATTGAAGACCGGAGTTGAAGACCGGGTATTTGTGAAAACGATAGGATGACCTATCGATTGTCTCTGCACCGTTAGCTAGGGTATGGAATTTCCTTTGTGATGGGAAATTCGATCGGGATTGTGAATACCCGGATTGCAACGGCTTCTTTAGAAGTGCCTTCGGTTCTGTTCGAACCCGGAACAGACTTGTATGGTTACATGTCTGACATTACACTTTGAGATATAAAGCAGATTTATTTCAAATATATTTCTGTTGGTGCAGAGGATTTATTCTCTTAGCTTAACACCCTTCTCTGAGACGTACGAGCTCAGAAGTTATGTAGTTGAAGGTTATCAGCGATATACTCTCAATTTGGTAATGTGGCATGTTGAATGTTGCTGTGTGATGATTATTTATTGATCATTTGTTGATCAAAGCGTGGCTTTGTGAAAAAGCGTAGCTTTGTGGACGAGACTTCGTCAGACCTCACACCCCGGAAATGGTCGAAACAGGAATATGCGGCAAGGTTATGATGGTCGCTCCCTTTAGGGTATGTCATTTCCTTTTGGAAAAGGGTGGTGTCAGCCATGGAGCCCTGATGATTAACCTATGTGGTTGCTCCAATCTCATTTTCTTAATGGTTGTGCTTGGTGATCGAGGGACCTCGGATAAAGGTCCTAAAGGACCGGAGGGTGGCATATTCGTGTAGTAGTTACCTAGTTACAGAGGTAACCCGGCTTTGTGTTGGCAAAGAGCTGGTTAAGTTCTCGGGACGTCCCGCCAGAGGCGATCCCATGTGGCAGTAGGAAGTTCCTTAGCATGACCATTTGTTGGAAATCCAAAGAAACAATAAGAGCCTTGTACGATTTTAGTTGTATTACCTGCCATTCACTTATGGTGGCGCCCCACTGTTTGAATGGTAGCTATAGTAGGCATTGTTCGAAATGTCTATGTTGGCTAAGATTAATATTTTATTTTCGAAATGCTTTCATCACTATGCACTAATAATAATATCAAAAATGATTTATTTTGCGTAGTAAGCATCTTTGACTATCATAAGGAGAAATCTCCTCCAATTCTGCGTTTGCATTGTGTGTGCGGGGAGGCCTTATGGTAGTTTCATTTTTCAAAAGCATTGCGGATATTTTTCACTTCCCTTATTGTTGTTGTTTTAAAGGTAAATAATTGTTTTGAGTTCTCATATCAGTCCCATGACCGAACTGGAGTTTATTGTTCTCTTCCTAAACTCTGGGTGCCCATAATTTTCCACACGAGCAGCCTAGAGTCAGGTTATCAAGTTATTCTGGATTCAGAAGTGCTATGGAGCTCAGGAGGCGAGCTGGATGGCAAGACGTATTACTTGTATATGATATTATCTTTCCGCTGTAAATTCACTTGTAAGGACACGTTTGTACAACTGTCTGTTGTTTTGTTGTGTTGTATATTGTTGTTGTACACTCTGATGATGTAATGTATAAAATGTACAGTTCTTTGATTTAAAGATATTCATTTATCTATTATATGTTGTTCCGTTGCGACTGTGAGATTCTAATATTGTTTATGTTCTGTTTTCTTATTTCTTTTATCTTTTTCTTCTTCTTAAACTCTAAGGGTTTGGTTTTTCAGCATTCGATTGTTCGGCAGTTGATACAATGGACGTATTGATGTCGACTTTCGTAAGTCGAAGAATCGGGTTTTTACATTTGGTATCAGAGCATTTGGTTAAGTGACAACCTTGGCTCTGTTGAGTGTTACACATTAGAGATAGAGTCAGTAATATTCTAGAATGGGTTTGAGTGTAATAATAGATATGAGAGCGTATTTGTTAGTGAAAATAAAATTGTTTTAGGTTGTGATGATTGGTTTGTTGAGTGGTATATGGATTCTGGTCGGTATAGTCGGTACAACTCTATCGATAGGGATCTCTAAACACTTGTTCAGAACAATTCGCCACGATATTGTTTTAAATTGGGTAAATGAAATAATTTTACCTCGATTATATTTTATATATAAAAGGAATAATTTTTCAGAATTATCAAAGTGTATGTAAAATTGAATTGTTTGGTTGTTGAAAATGTAAGGAAATATATAAGTGAATCAAAGTTGTTCGAATAATCCAAATAAAAACAACAATTGTGAAAGAATAAGTTATATAAGAGCAACAATTGTAAAAGTATAGAATTTTAATTGAAATGATTTAAAATTGTGGAATAATCTTGTATAAGTAAAGGCAAATGGTGAAATTCTATAAGAAAGGATTTACAAATGAGATTTATAAATAAAGGAAAATTTTGAAAGAATTTAAAGCATTGGATTCACTACTGTTGCTGGGGAATAATAAGGGTGATGACTGCAGCATCATCAGTATCATTTTCGAGTTTCTGTGTGATGGATTTGCTACCATAGTAAATTGAAAAATTGAATTTTCTTGTGATAGACAAATTTGAAATTAAAATTCAAGTTGTAATTGATAAATAAAAGTGAAATGAGTTTTGAACTTATAATATGAGATAATAAAGATTTAACTTTGGTAAAGTTGAAATAAATTTGAATTAGTATGATAAAATATATGATGTGAAATTTAACTAAAGGAAGTTAAATAAATTAAATCAGATTTGGAGGTTGAATAATAAGTTGTATAACTTATTAAATGTGAAGATGTAAGTAAAACCAATTATTAAAATGGTTAAACAACTTTGTTAAGCAAAACGAGGTATGAATTTGAATAAGTGATGAAATTGACTTTGGTAAAATGTTAAATAGAATTTACTTTGGAGTTGGAATTTCAATTGGATTTTAACTGGATTTGATATGTTATTGGAATGGAAATTTAAGTTAAGTTAAACAAATGATGTTGAAAAGGAATATAACTTATGTGATGTTGAATAAAGTTGATTTTGGTATCGAAGTAAAATGATGAAGTGTAACGTCCCGCCTTTTCGCACGCTTTAGATTGACACACGTGCCAATTCAAACCATACGGAAGGGCGGATTGTTATGGGGTAAATAAGAAAAAACAGGGAAAGAAAAACAAATTAGAATCTCACAGCGAAAGGATAAAATATAATAATAAATGTACAGTTCATAAACTGTTTACAAACATTTGATTCTTCTTTATACAATAAATATCAGAGTTCGCATACCAATCATAATCAATGCAGCGGAATTAAATAGTGTAGTGGAATATAATTAATAATAATAGTAGAAATCTCCGTCTTCGTCCTCCAGATCTAAAGTCTTCGATCTTGAAACGCTCGGATTGACCCGAGCGAATTTGAAAAGACAAAACACTCGAGTCAGAACTAAAAGATCTTATGTGAGTTAAATTAACAGAAATAAATATGAGTGCAGTAACTCAAGAGATCCTCGGGATTTACATCTCCTAAGGATCCGTTAAACTATTTACTATATAGTATATTGCGCTATTACAATAGTGTCTATTTGTAAAATAAACTTACTTTTTAATAGCGTTAAGGGGTTACCCATATAGCCCTTAACACAAATAATGCCAATAGTCTATATAGTACCATAATACCTCCTCATTTGGAGGCTATCAGAGGATACTCCATAGGTACGACACAAATAGAAACTCGTACAAGGCGCGATAGGGTAGGTGACGCGGCACAACTAGGCAATGCCAGGGTAAATATATCAATTACGCTTCCAGGTCGGTGGTAACGCGTAGCGCGCAGCTACCGCCCACGTCGAGCCACACCCCCAAATAAAATCAAAAGTGGCCACCGAATGAATCAAAAGTCAAAGTATAATATCGAAGGGACGTGTCCGATCAAAGTTGCTACCTTATTAACCCGTCGATCGCTCATGTTTTAGCCACCTTATGCTAACTCACGGGAGTCAGGTCCACGTATTTACCTTAAAGGAAACGCCACCACCATCCTACTTCATCCTGAAATCTCCACCGCGTACACGGTTGTTAAAGTGATTTTCGGGGTTGGCAAAGAGTATGACAACTTCCGATCCCGGTCTCTTCAACAACCAAACGTTATTATAACACCGCGGTCTTTAAAATAGTTTATACTTTAAAACTAGAAAATAATTATCCATTTCAAAACCCATAAATATGATATCATTCCCATTTCGAAAACAACTCATTTCGATATTATTTTTATAAAACCCAAATCAATAATATCATTTTTATTTCAAATATTATTTTTTTCCAAAATCATACTGCTTAAAATTTAAAATATCCGAAAACCAAACATTTGGATTATAACTTTCAAAACATAATACTTCGAAATTCATAGCTTTAAAACCATAACTTCTAAAACTTGAATGGTTTTGGATATTCAACAGTGTATAGAATAAAATAGTTGATTTTATATTACTTTATAAAATAAAATAATTTCTGCGACTTACCATTTATTTCATTTAAGATTAAGTCAAAATCCATAAATTTTAGATCGCTTTCAGTTTCAATAAACCACTTCAGTTTCAATATGTTTCAAACTTTGAATATTAAACAATTGGAACTAAGGTTGGAAATTTCTATTCAACAATTTAAAGTCCTATTATTTATTTTGAAATATTGGCATAATAAATCCGAAATCATTTTAAATAAAACTCAAATTACTCTTAACTATCAAAATTTCCTCCAATTTATTTATACTAGAAATATTGGGATCAGATACTGTCATATTCTCTGCCAATATCGAAAACCACTTTGATAACTGCGTACGTGGTGGAGATTCAAGAATGCAGTAGGATGGTTTGAACGAACGATTTTGTATGAGGTATTTATGTAGCCTTGACTCCCGTGTGAGTCAGCTTGATGTGACCAAAACAGGAGCTATACGTGGGCCAAGTGAGGTCGCACCTCCGATCGGACATGCTTCTTCAATACCATATTATGACTTTGTGATTGATTTGGTGGCCACCCCTCGATTTGATTATGCGAGTGTGTTCCAAGGTGGGCGGTAGTAGCTGCTATGCAACACCACCAACCCGGTTCTGCAAATGGTAGAATCCTACTCTGGCATTGCATCGCGTGCCTTGTCACATGCCTTATTGCGCCCATTACGAATTTGGTTGTACCGTACCTATCGAGTGTCCTCTGATAGCCCCCCAAGTTTACGGAGGAATTATGGTACTGTATAGACTACGGTAATATATAAAGTGTGTTTAAGGGAGATATGGGTAACGCCTAAGGATATTTTAATACTTTACTTTACTATAGACACTATTATAATGACATATTGTACTATATATGTAGATAGTTTAACGGATCCTTAGGAGATGGAAATCCCGAACGTCTCTTAAGTTATTCCACTCACGTTGACACTGTATAGGAAATGTCAAACCCCGTAAATATCTCTGAAGCCGTTACACTCATATTTATTTACTGTTGATTTAACTTACATAAGATCTTTTAGTTCTAACTCGAGTGTTTTGTCTTTTCATTACGCTCGGGTCAGTCTTTGCTTTTCAATGTATCGAAGACTGCTTTTTTGGAGGACGAAGACAGAGATTTGTATACTACTATTATTTATTTTATTTATCCCACTACATCATGTTGTTCCATTTATTACTGTTGTACGTACTCTGATCTGTATTGTAAAAGTGTAATCAAATGTTATTTGTGAAACAGCTTCGTGAACTGTTTATTTAATTATTATATTTTGTCATTCCGCTATGAGATTCTGTGGTTGTTTTTCTTTACTTCTCTGCTTTTTCTTATTTACCCCATAACAATCCTCCTTTTTTAATGGTTTAAATTTGATATATGTGGTTTATTATCGATTTAAACCATCCAAAATGGTGGTTCTTTACATTAATTCTTAAATTAAATTCTGTGAAGTTCGAATCTTAAACCTGCAAAAATCGAATATGGAAATTACCAAAGACTCATGAATCTTGAATAATGAAATGTTAAGAACTTGAATAATGGTTTGGGGAAACTCATAAATCTTTTATATTCGAATCTTAATTATTAAAAATTTTGAACTTCGAATTTTTAGAACTTCAAATTGCGAGTTTTGTGGAGTTTTTACTTTCAGTTTTTTGAAATTTTGAATCAGGAATCTTAAATCCTTAAAGGTTCTAATCTTGAATTTTGAACCATATATTTTGGACGTTCATCACGAAAGGGCTAACTAATAATAGTACTGAAAAGTTTATACCTTAAATCTATAATTTTCAAAAGACTGAATCTGAAATCTGGTAATGTTTGTATATTGAATGCTTATATTTGAATTTTGAATCTTGAAATTGAATCCTATAAATTTTTACTCTTTAATTTGCAAGGGTCGAATCTTGAAATTATCAAAGTAAGACTCACGAATCGTGAATTTTGAAATGTTTGGGACGTGAACATTAATTTGAAAACTCTTGAATTTTGTATTGGATTTTGAATTTTAATGTAGAAACTTATATCTTGAAATTTGGAACTTGAATATGGATCTTTCTAAAAGTACGAAACATAAATCTTAAAAAGGTGGGTCCATATTTTATATAGGATCAAACCAGTGATCTTGAATATCTAGTTTTGAATCGAAAAGCTTAGGTCTTGAATTTTAGAATGAAGAATCTTGAAAATTTAGAAATCTTGAAATCCATAATATCCGGAATCTTTTATCTTGAAAGCTCATTCTTGAATCATCTTGTAAACTTGACCTTGAATGTTCCGACGTCGAATCAAAATTTTTGAAATTTTTACTCATTGCCCTTCAGTGTTGAGAATTTTAAATCTTTACTCTTGAAATATCTATCACGGATGTACACACGAGCTTGAAATTTTGAGACGTTAGAATTTTGAAAATTTTAAAGCTGGATCCTTAAAATTTAAATGTTGAATATTTAACATGAAAAGACCAAATTTAGATTTTTTTTTTTGAAAACTTAAAATTTGAATCTTGATTCGTGGAAAGTTTGAATCCAAAATGGAGAAAATTTTTAGTCTTCCCTAAGAATTTCAAATACTGAAAATTTTGAATCACGAAACCAACGTCGTAAAAGTCCAAAACTAGAACTTTAAAAGGATGGAACCTTAAATCTTGAATATTGGATACGTATTAGGAATAGCTGAAGTTAGGAATCCTAAAAATGATTCTTGATTCTTGAATATTTTGGGGCCTAAGTTGTCAAATGTTTGAATTTTGAACTATGAAAGCGCGAACTTTATAAGACTCGAAATTTATTTTTGAATATTACAATATTGAAATCTTGATCCTGAAAAGTGTGATCGAAAAGTTCAAATCTTAAATCTTTGATATTTTGAATTCTGACTTTTAAAATTTTGAAATTTTGATTTTTCAACATTTCAAACCATGAATTTTGTAAAGTTTGAACTTATTTGATTATTGATATTTTGAATTTGAAATCTTAATTCCGATAAAGCTCTACTCTCTAATTATGACCCCCAAATATGATGATATTCATCTTAAAAGCTCAAATATAGATCTCGGAAAAAGTTGTATCTCGAATCTGGATTCTTGAAAAGTCCGAATCTTCAGTCTTGAAATTTTTGAACAATAAATACATTAATTTGAATCTTTAATCCTTAAATTGAATTCTGTGAAGTTCGAAGTTTAAATCTGCAAAAATAGAATATGGAAATTACCAAAGTTTAACTCATGAATCTTGAATAATAAAATGTTCAGAACATGAACAATGGTTTTGAGAAACTCCTGAATCTTTTATATTTGAGTCTTAAATCTTAAAAAATTTGAACTTCGAATTTTTAGAACTTCGAATCGCGAGTTTTGTGGAGTTTTTACTTACGGTTTTTTGAAATTTTGAATCTGGAATTTTATATCCTAAAAGGTTCTAATCTTGAATTTTGAACCATATATTTTGGATGCTCATCACGAAAGCGCTAATAAAAAATAGAACTGAAAAGTTTATACCTCGAACCTATAATATTCAAAAGCCCGAATTTAAAAACTTGAAATATTTGAATATTAAATGCTTATATTTGAATTTTGAATCTTTAATTTGCAAGGGTCGAATCTTGAAATTATCAAAGTAAGACTCACGAATCATGAATTTTGAAATGTTTGGGACGTGAACATTAATTTGAAAACTCTCAGATTTTGTATTGGATTTTGAATTTTCATGTAGAAACTTACATCATAAAATTTGTAACTTGAATATGGATCTTTCTTAAAGTACACAACATAAATCTTGAAAAGATCGATCCTTATTTTAGATAGGATCAAACCATTGATCTTGAATATCAAGTTTTGAATTGAAAAGCTGGGCCCGTTTGGTTTCATTTTGTATTTTGAGTTCTGTGTTTTCAACCTGCACTAAGAAATAGCAAGAAATAAGAGAAGAAGATTTATAATTCTTATCCATTGTGACGGGACCAATGGACAACGAAGGAGTTGGACTATTCTCCGAGCTTTTGTTATCCCTCGAAACACGAAAAACAAAATAAACTTGTTTTCTATTTTACATGTTAATTTCATTTTTCAAAATTGTTTGTTTTTCAACAATACGTATAACGGACGCGTTTTTGTATAGACGAAAACACAAAACTAAAAACAACAAGCCAAACTGGGCCTAGATCCTGAAAATTTAAAAATCTTGAAAATCATATATCCGAAATTTGGATTCTTGAAAAAGTTTGTATATATCACGACAGGAAAATAGACAAAAGGAAGAAGTTGCAAAAAAAATTCAGTCTCAGGGACAACAAGTTTGCTTTTTAGTTTGAATGACACTTTCTAGTATAAACAGAAAATGATAGTTACAACTTTCATGTTGTGATTTACACTAGAAAGTGTCCTTCAGCTTAAAAAGCAAACTTATTGTCCCTGAGACTAAATTTTTCTTCAACTTTTTCCTCGAGCCTAAAAACCCCATATCATAATTTGTATTTCGATAAAAGTTTGAGCCCACAAATTTGGGGATATTCATTATAAAGCTCTAATATAGATCTCGATAAAAGTTTGTATTTCGAATCTGGATTCTTGAAAAATCATAATCTTCAATCTTCAAATTTTTGAACCCTGAATACATAAATTTGAATCTTTAATCTTTAATTTGAATTCTGTGAAGTTTGAATCTTAAATCTTTAAAAATCGAATATGGAAATTACCAAAGTTAAACTCATGAATCTTGAATAATGAAATGTTCAGAATGTGAACAATGTTTTGGGAAACTCCTGAACCTTTTATATTCGAATCTTAAATCTTAAAAATTTTGAACTTTGAATTTTTTAAACTTCGAATCGTGAGTTTTGTGGATTTTTTACTTAAGGTTTTATGAAATTTTGAATCTGGAATTTTAAATCTTAAAGGTTCTAATTTTGAATTTTGAACCATATATTTTCGACGTTTATCACGAAAGCGCTAATAAATAATACTGAGAAGTTTATACCTTAAAAATATAATTTTCAAAAGACTCAATCTAAAGCCATGAAATTTTTGAATATTGAATGCTTATATTTGAATTTTGAATCTTGAAAATGAATCCTATAAATTTTGACTCTTTAATTCACAAGGATCGAAACTTGAAATTATCAAAGTAAGATCATGAATCATTAATTTGAATACTCTCGAATTTTGTATTGGATTTTTAATTTTGATGTAGAAACTTATATCATTAGATTTCGAACTTGAATATGAATCTTTCTAAAAGTACGAAACATAAATCTTGTAAAGATCGGTCATTATTTTAGACAGGGTCAAACCATTGATTCTGAATATCGAGTTTTGAATCGAAAAGCTTAGATCTTGAATCTTAGAACGAACGAATCTTGAAAATTTTGAAATCTTGTATCCAGAATCCATTATCTTGAAAACTCAAATCTTGAATTATCTTGAAAACTCAAATATTGAATCTTAACCTTGAATGTTCGGATGTTGAATAAAAAATCTTGGCAATTTTTACTCTTTGCCCTTGAATGTTGAAATTTTAAATCGTTACACTTGAAATATCAATCACAGACGTACTCTCGAGTTTGATATTTTGGGATGTTGGAATGTTGAATTTTTCAAAGCTGGATCCTTAAACGTTAAATCTTGGAAATTTAACATTAAAAGACCAAATTTAGATTTTTGAAAATATAAAATTTGTATCTTGGTTCGTGGAAAGTTTTAAAATGTAGAAAATTTTGAGTCTTACCTAAGAATTTCAAATATTGAAAATTTTGGATCACGAAACCAACGTTGTAGAAGTCCAAAACTAGAACTGTGAAAGGATTGAACCTTAAATCTTGAATCTTGGACACTTATTAGGAATACCTGAAGTTCGGAATCCTAAAAACGATTCATGATTCTTGAATCTTTTGGTGCTTAAGTGGTCAAATGTTCGAATTTTGAATTATCAAAGTGCGACTTGTAAAAGTCGAAATTTATTTTTGAATACTGCAATGTTCAAATCTTGATCGTGAAAAGTGTGATTGAAAAGTTCAAATCTTAAATCTTTGAAATTTTGAATTTTGAATATTAAAATTTTGAAAATTTAAAGTTTTGAATTTTCAGAATTTCAAACCACGAATTTTGTAAAGTTTGAACTTATCTGATTATTGATATTTTGAATCTAAAATCTTAATTCCGATAAAGCTATACTCTCTAATTTGAGCCCCAAATATGGGGATATTCATCAAAAAAGCTAAAATATAGGTCTCGAAAAAAGTTTGTATTTCGAATCTAGATTCTTGAAAAGTCTAAATCTTCAATCTTGAAATGTTTGAACCTTGAATACATAAATTTAAGGGTACTTTTGGCACAGGTCCTTATTAAGTTTCAAAATTAACGAAAAGTCCTTCACTAAATTTCAGTGTAAATTAGGTCCCTGTTTTTTATTCACGATTATTGTAGAGCATGATGCAACTTTTCATAAAAGTTGCTGGCATTTCGGCAACTTTTCTGTACACTGTGAACATAGTGTATGAAAGTTGCTGAAAATCAGCACTTATTCATAAAAGTTGCTGACATTTCAGCAACATTTATGTACACTGTGAACACAGTCTGAAAGTTGTTGAAATATCAGCAATTATTTATAAAAGTTGCTGACATTTCAGCAATAATTTTTCTTTGTTTCTAAAAAATAGGGACTGGATTTACAATGAAACTTTGACAGGGGAAGTTGCTGAAATATCAGCACTTATTTCTAAAAGTTGCTGACATTTCAACAATAATTTTTCTTCGTTTCCAGAAAAAAGGACCCGCTTTACAATGAAAATTGACAGGGACCCGCTTTACAATATGAAAGTATGATAGGGATGTCTCCCTAATTTCCACTAAATTTAAATCATTAATCCTCAAATTAAAATCTGTGAAGTTCGAATCTTAAATCTTTAAAAATCGAATATGGAAATTACCAAAGTTAAACTCATGAATCTTGAATAATGAAATGTTCAGAACGTGAACAATGGTTCTGGGAAACTCCTGAATCTTTCTATTTGAATCTTAAATCTTAAAATTTTGGAACTTTCAATTTTTGGAACTTCGAATCGCAAGTTTTGTGGAGTTTCTACTTACGGTTTCTGCAATTTTGGATCGGGAATTTTAAATCCTTAAAGGTTCTAATCTTGAATTTTGAACCCTATATTCTGGACGCTCATCACGAAAGCACTAATAAATAATACTAAAAATTTATAGCTATAATCTACAATTTTCAGAAGACTAAATCTAAAATCCTGAAATATTTGAATGTTGAATGGTTATATTTGAATTTTGAATCTTTAAATTGAATCCTGTAAATTCTGGCTCTTTAATTTGCACGGTTCGAATCTTGAAATTATCAAAGTAAGACTCACGAATCATGAATTTTGAAATGTTTTGTAACGTGAACATTAATTTGAAAACTCCCGATTATTGTGTTGGATTATGAATTTTGATGTACACACTTATATCATGAAATTAGTAGCTTGAATATGGATCTTTCTAAAAGTATGAAACATAAATCTTGGAAAGATCGATCCTTATTTTAAATAGGATCAAATCATAGATCTTGAATCTTAGACCGAACGAATTTGAAAATTTAGAAGCCTAGAAAAGCGTAATATCCGGAATCTGCTATCTTGAAAACTCAAACCTTGAGTTATCATGAAAACTGAAATCTTGAACCTTGACCTTGAATGTTCGGACGATGAATCAAAAATCTTGAAAATATTTACTCCTTGCCCTTGATTGTTGAGAATTTTAAATCTTTACTCCAGAAATATCTCACAGATGTACTAGCGAGCTTGAAAATTTGAGATGTTGGAATGTTGAATTTTTTAATGCTGGATCCTTAAACCTTAAATCTTGGAAATTTAACCTGAAAAGACCAAATTTAGATTTTTGAAAACATAAAATTTGTATCTTGATTCGTGGAAAGTTTGATCCAAAATGTAGAAAATTTTGATTCCCTAAAATTTCAAATATTGAAATTTTGAATCACGAAACCAACATCGTAGAAGTCCAAAACTAGAACCTTGAATGGATTGAACCATAAACCTTAAATCTTGGATATTTATTAGGAATACCAGAAGTTCGGAATCCTAAAAACGATTCTTGGTTCTTGGATATTTTGGGGCTTTAGTTGTCAAATGTTCGAATTTTGAATTGCGAAAGTGCGAACCTTGTAAGACTCGAAATTTATTTTTGAATGTTGCAATGTTCAAATCTTCATCGTGAAAAGTGTGATTGGAAAATTCTAATCATAAATCTTCGAAATTTTGAATTTTGAATTTGAAAATTTTGAATTTTCAGAATTTCAAACCATGAATTTTGTACGGTTTTAATTTATTGGATTATTGGTATTTTGATCTGAATTCTTAATTCTGATAAAACTCTACTCTCTAATTTTGAGCCCCAAATATGGGGATATTCATCATAAAAGCTCTAATGTAGATCGCGAAAAAAGTTTGTATTTCGAATCTGGATTCATGAAAAGTCTGGATCTTCAATCTTGAAATTTTTGAACCCTGAATATGTAAATTTGAACTTTAATCCTTCAATTGAATTCTGTGAATTTCAAATCTTAAATCTACAAAAATTGAATATGGAAATTACCAAAGTTAAACTCATGAATCTTGAATAATGAAATGTTCAGAACGCGAACAATGGTTTTGCGAAACTCCTGGATCTTTTATATTCGAATCTTAAATCTTAAAAGTTTTGAACTTTGAATTTTTAGAACTTCGAATCGCGAGTTTTGTGGAGTTTTTACTTACGGTTTTTTGAAATTTTGAATATAGAATTTTAAATCCTTAAAGGTTCAAATCTTGAATATTGAACTATATATTTTGGACGTTCATCACGAAAGCGCTATTGAATAATACCGAAACGTTTATACCTTGAATCTATAATTTGCAGAAAACTGAATCTGAAATCTTGAAATGTTTGAATATTGAATCCATATATTTGCATTTTGAATCTTGAAATTGAATCCTTTAAATTTTGACTCTTTAATTAATTATCAAACTAAGACTTACGAATCATGAATTTTGAAATGTTTGGAATGTGAACATTAAATCGAAAACTCCCGAATTTTGTATTGGATTTTGAATTTTAATGTACAAGCTTATATCATGAGGAACTTGAATACGGATATTTCTTAAAGTATGAAACGTAAATCTTGAAAATATCGATCCTTATTTTAGATAGGATCAAACCATTGATCTAGAATATCAAGTTTAGACCTTGAATCTTAGAACTAACGAATATTGAAAATTTAGAAACCTAGAGAAGCCTAATATCCGGAATCTGTTATCTTGAAAAATCAAAACTTGAATTATCTTGAAAACTCAAATTTTGAATCTTGGCCTTGAATGTTTGGACATTGAATCAAAAATCTTGAAACGTTTACTCTTTGCCACGGAATGTTGAAAATTTCAAATCTTGACTCTTGGAATATCTATCACGGACGTACTCGCGAGCTTGAAATTTTGACATGTTGGCATGTTGAATTATTTAAAGCTGGATCGTAAACCTTAAATCTTGGATATTTAACATAAAAAGACTAAATTTAGATTTTTGAAAACTTAAAATTTGAATCTTGATTCATGAAAAGTTTGAATCCAAAACGTAAAAAAATTTGAGTCTTCCCTAAGAATTTGAAAATTTGAAAATTTTGAATCATGAAACCAACGTCGTAGAAGTCCAAAACTAAACTCTAAAAGGATGGAACCTTAAATCTTGAACCTTGGATACTTATTAGGAATAGCTGAAGTTAGGAATCCTAAAAACGATTCTTGATTCTTGAATATTTTGGTGCTTAAGTCCTCAAATGTTTGAATTTTAAATTATGAAAGTGCGAACCTTGTATGATTCGAAATTTATTTTTCACTATCGTAATGTACAAATCTTGATCGTGAAAAGTGTGATTTAGAAATTCTAATCTTAAATCTTCATAATTTTGAATTCTGAATTTTGAAATTTTGAATTTTTAGAATTTCAAACAATGAATTTTGTAAAGTTGAACTTATTTGATTACTGATATTTTGAATTTGAAATTTTAATTCCGATAAAGCTCTACTCTCTAATTTTGAGCCCTAAATATGGGGGATATTCATCATAAAAGCTCGAATGTAGATCTCGAAAAAAGCTTGTGTTTCGAATATGGATTCTTGGAAAGTCAGAATCTTCAATCTTGAAATTTTTGAACCCTGAATACATAAATTTGAAACTTTAATCCTTAAATTGAATATGTGAAGTTCGAATCTTAAATCTGCAAATATCGAATATGGAAATTACCAAATTTAAACTCATGAATCTTGAATAATGAAATGTTCAGAACGTGAACAATGGTTTTTGGAAACTCTTGAACCTTTTATATTCGAATCTAATATCTTAAAATTTTGAACTTTGAATTTTTAGATGCAGCGACCCACATTTTGTGATATTTAAAAGTATTAAATTTAATAGGATTTGGAACTCAATATTCTATGAAATAAAAATTTATGATTTGCAAATGTGAAAGACTTTTAGAATGTGATTTATTAATAAGGTTGAATGAATGTAACAAATAACTATTATAATGCAGTTTTAATTAATTGAAATTATTGTAAGGTTAATTTGGTTGTACTTGCAAATAATGAAATAAATTAAATGTTGTAGAAAATGGTGAGATTGTATGTAGTTAATTGAAATTAAAAAAGATTTTGGAAATTTAATATTGTAAGGATTAAAATTTATGATTTATTAATAAGAAAAAACATTTTTAATATGATTTAATAATGTTTTTTGAATGTTTTGACAGTCATTTTAATGTAATTTCAACCCATCGAAATAATTGTAAAGTTAATTTGGTTATAATCGTAAATAAGGAATAAATTCAATGTTGTGTTAATAGTGAAATTTTATGTCATTTATTTAATTGGTTTTGGTATATACTGTGAAATCAATTATGTGTACGTAGATTTATAATCTAGTTCAAACAATAAACTTGGAAATGTGATTAAATTACGTAAAAGTAACAATTGATTATTTACCTTCTTAATATATAATATATTGAAATTAATTTGGAAATTAATAAAATTTAATGTAATAAAATATTGCTGTTAATATAAGTCAGGAGGATAACTGTAGAATAAGAATGTAATAAATAGGGAACTAGTGCCAAATGAATTCATATTGGTATTGGATGATTAAATAATAAGAGTGTAAATCAAAATAAATGAATTTATTGGTATTTAAATTATAATTAATGAATTTATTGCAATTGTCATTGAACGCTATTATTAGTCTAATATTTTAATCTTAGGTTTAATAAGAATAATTTATTTTAAAAAGATTACTAGATTTCTCTGTAACAAAAAATGATGAAAATTGTTAACTATTGAATTTGAATTTGAATTTAAAAGTGATTAAACCAATTTAATAATAATTTATTTAATTAATGTGAGAATTAGTCATTTGGGCCACTATCTCGGATTTCGACGACACCAGTTTCGTCGGATAGGTAATAGTGAATTATTGTAGGAGTTAAAATTTTGTGAAGATCGGACTTATCATTTGATCGTGCGGGCTCGAAACGCGTAGAAATCAATTAAAAAGATTTAAATGAATATAATCTGATTTTAAAAGCTAACTTTTGTATAACATGGAATTAGGGTTTGAAACTAGTTCCATTGTGTTTAAAAATATCGAAAACCTACATTTTGATATGTTGGACGATCCATTTTCGTTTCAACAACGAAACGGGCTTTCCGGGTCATCGTTATCGTTTCGATCCAACCCTGCCTATATATAGGCCGTTATGATCCCTTGCTATTTCTCATTTCATTATTTCTGTACATCTACTTCCTCCTTCTCAACCGATAGAACATCAAACCTAATTACCAAATGCCAAAACCTAATTTCAATTCAAAAAAATATGCGGATCAGCAACGACATCGTGTCGCGCTTTGGGTTCTAGAGGCAAAAACCCTGCAGCAAATTCAGTCTCGGGTCGTTTTGGCAAAAACTCAAAGTAAACACCTGGGATTTGAGGCGACGGACCGAAGTTGAATCGGAAGTCGACTTAGGGCCTAAATATTTCAATCTTCCAAGGTTAATAACTTTTGCATACGAGTACGGATTCATGTGAGGTTTTCTACATTGCGATTGTATCGAAATTCTGAACATTATAGAACCAGTTTGGACGAATTCTGAGACTGTTATATTTTGGGCCTTTATTTGGATTTTAAATCTGGAAATCAAGGAGAGTGTTTTAACCCACTCACAACTACTAAATTGGCTAATGTTAGTTAAATTGGTTTATAATGTGATTAGAACTTGACCGATTATTGTTTGATATATTTAAATTGCCATTCCAGTTAAATCTGACTTTTATTGAATTTAATCGCCATTTAATTTAATATTGAATTTTAAAGTGCCAGTTAATACCTGTTGATGATAATCAGTCAAACTATTGTTATTTATTTGTTGATTTGAATGATGATTGTGATGGATGTTTGATTGTTGATATTGAATGACTGGATTTTATATTTATATTGTTATAACACTGCAAATTCCCTTAGTTATTGCTAGAAAAATCACTATGGGTTGAAGTGATACATACTCGATCGATCTATAGATTAGGAAAAAATCGTCATGGGTAGAAAAGATAAACTCGGACGATTTTATGGATTTTGAATTTATTCGAGATTGCGGGTTGGAATTATATATACCGTAAATATAAATTATTGCGGTTTGAAATGATATATATTCATATCACATGACCATAGGGTAGAAAATTATATACGGATGCTGGATTGGTTAAATTAAATGATTTTTAAATTCTTAATTTTTGAATTCGGTTAAATGATATTTTGAAACAAAATTGGATTTATATAAACTAAATTATTTCTGAAAATCCAAGCTGTAAATGTCGAAATTAGTATTGGTTTAAAGGAATTGTTTAAAGAAATCTAATTGAAATTTCAAAGTTGATGTGTGAAATATAAAAGAATTTTATCGAAATTGAGTTTTTCAAATGTTTGAATATTTAAACTTTGTAATCTACAAATTTGAAGTGCTTTAAAATTTTAGTTCAAACATGAATTTGAAATCAATATGAATTGAAATGATTTTGGGGAATTTTATTGAAAGAAAATTTAGTTTTGTTGAAATTTGGATACGGTCCAGATTTTTGAAGGGAAGAAGTAGTTTAATTTGATATTAATTTCAAATTAATTATTTTGATGTAAACTGTTTAAAGATATATTATTTTAAATTCAGATTTATTTAGATTTTCAAACTATCTACTATATAAACCATTTCCAATAATCAAGCTATTTTATATTATACTTTTAAAACTGTATTAAATCTAACTTTAGACCATTTTAACCTATTTTAAACTGTTTAACTCTTTTAATCTATATTTAAAAGAATTAAACTATTTTAAACTATTTTAAACCATTTAATCTATTTTAAACTATTTAATCTATTTTAATCTATTTTAACTATTTAAAACTATTTTACTCTATTTTAACCCATTATACTATTTTATAGTATGCTAACTATTTTAAAAACTTTTTGAACTATTTAAACAATTTACGACTATCTATACTATTTTCTAAATTTCAGACAGTGTAAAATTGAAGTGTTTATATTTAAATCCTTGATTTAAAAGAGAATATGGTTAAATGATGTTATAACCTAAGTTGAGATTTGATATGATATTTTCTTGTGAAATGACATATTTGAGTTTATATGACGATTTAGAAATGAGGATTTAACATATTTTGTTGATATGATTTCGAAAGTTATATGTTTTGAATTGAATATGATATATTGATATCAATATTGAATTGATTTTGGAAATGTAAAAGAACCATCTGGTGTGAAATAAGCGTTTGGTTGTTAAAGAGACGGGATCGGATATTGCATACTCTTTGTCAATACCATAAACCACTTTAACAATTGTGTACGTGATGGAGATTCCAGAATGAAATAGGATGGTTTGTTGAATGATTCTGTATAAGGTATCATCGTAGCCTTGACTCCCTCGATGTGACTAAAACAGGAGCCACGCTGAGCCAAGTGAGGTCGCACCTTTGATCGAACATGCTTCTTCGGTACCATATTATGACTTTGTGATTAATTTGGTGGCTACCTCTCGATTTTGATTATAGGAGTGTGTTCGAGGTGGGCGGTAGTAGCTTCTATGCATTACCACCAGTCCGGATCCGCAAAACGGTAGTATCCTACCCTGGGCATTACCTCACGTGCCTTGTCACATGCCTTATCGCGTTCATTACGAGTTTGGTTTGTACCATACCTATGGAGTGCTCCCTGAGTATCCCATCAATTTGGTGGAGCTTACAGTATCTGTACAGACTACGGGAATATATAAAAATGTGTTAAGGTAGATATGGGTAATGCCTTAATGCTATTTTAATACTTCGCTTTACGATGGATACCATTATAATAACATATTGTACTATGTATGTAGATAGTTTAATTCATTCTTAGGAGATGGAATCCCGAACATCTCTTAACTTATTGCACGCACGTTAAAGACTGGATAGGAGATATCAAACCATGTAAACATCTATGACGCCGTTACACTCATATTTATTTATTGTTGATTTAACTTGCATAAGATCTTTTAGTTCTGGCTCGAGTGTTTTGTCTTTTCATTGCGCTCGAGTATGTCTGAGCTTTTCAGTGTACTGAAGACCATTTTTCTCTAGAGGACGAAGAAGAAGATTTGTATGCTATTTATTATATTTTACTACTGCGTCATGTTTCGCTGCATTGATTTATTTATTCCTGTTGTATGTAACTTTTATCTGTGTTGTATAAGTGTAATCAAGTGCTAGTTATAAAACAGCTTCTTGAACTATTATTTGATTATTATATTTTGTCATTCCACTGTGCGATTTTGTGTTTGATTTTTTTGTTCTTTCTCTTCTTTTCTTATTTACCCCATAACAATCCTATCTTTCGAATGGTTCAAGTTTGACATGTATTGTTTATTGTCGATTTGAACCGTCTAAAAAGTTGAGTCGTTACATTTGGTATCAGAGCCAGGTTAAGCAATAACTTTAGCTTTGTGGGTCTGACTCATTAGAGATAGGGTAGTAATACCCTAGAATGAGTTTGTCCGGGTGTATATTTGGAAGAGCATTCCTGTTAGTGTTATAAAAATATTTTTATATTGTGTTAATGGTTCTGTTTAGCATTTATAAATTCTGATTGATACATAGGACGCTATGGCATCAATAGGGATTTCTAAACACTGAATAGGGCAGACCAACACAATTTTTTTTTGAAATATAGGTAAATGAAGTAATTTTACCTACAATTATATTTTGTATATAAATGAATAATTATTATAAATGATATAGTTGGATGCGATATGTTGTTGTTAGGCAGAGAAATTTTATAAAAATTGATTGTAAAATAGGATTTACAAGTAAAGTAAATATAAATTGGAATTTGAGAACTCAATTTTCGGGGTTTTGAAACTGGGTTTTGAAAAAAATTTGGAAAATAATATTAATATTATTTGGAATTAATTTTGAATATAAATATTTTCAATATGATTTAAAGGAAATGTTTTAAAGGAAATTTTAAAGGAAATAAACTCTATACTCCCCTCTCCGTCGTTGAAAAATAATTTCGGTGATGAGTGCATGCGTCATCGACGTTCATTTTCGAGTTTCAAAGTGGGAAGACTACTATAGTATTTTACTACACATTTGTTTTGATAGCAAATCTTAAATTTAAATTTCTAAATATGATTTGGATATATAAAAGATACGATTTTATATATATATATATATATATATATATATATATATAATTTTTAAATGATTAGAAAATGGAACTCGGTTTAGTTCTTAATTTTCTGTAAATTAGTAGTTTCAATTATTGTAATGAGTGTATATGCACGTCCAGGTGGGCCAGCAAATCACAATGTGCGTGCATTTATAGTTATACCATTAAAAGTAAATTTGACAGTATCATTATCTGTATAAACTTAACCTAAAGCAGCATTTGAGAAGATCAAAACAACAGAAGAACAGCTATGAACCAAATTTTTTATAATACTAAAGTTTTAATATTTGTTTTCTTTTGTTTTAGTTTATTTTATACTACTGAAAATGGAAATGATACTTGTACCTATACATCCATATGATCTTTTAGCTAATATGGAAACATATTATATGCATCATCACTTCACAACATGGCTACATCTCTTCTATCTAGTCTAGTAATAGGGAAAATTCAATGCATAAGACTTTCATCATGGCTTTTGCGTTACATATGAACTTCTATCCGTGGCTCTGACATTTGACTCTTGTGTTTATAAAAATACTTTTAAAAAATGAAAAACAAAAGAAATAGCGAAACTAAACTACTATCCAGCTTTACATCAACAAAGCAGTTGAGCCTTAATAATTAAGAAAGGTGCACTTGTTGATATATTTCTAGGAAAACTCTACATTTGGTTGTATTATGCTTATTTTCCAAATATGAAAATTCTCAACTATTTTATAAAGCATATATGACCATGAAAGTATATTTGGTAACAAAATAGTGTCATTTCCATCAACTTACATGTTATACCATTAAAGTATAACTCTGAGATAATTACTTAAATGTGGTTAAAACTTATTTACCGTAACATGCTAGACAAACCTACTCCACGTTTTGCTTTCTATTAGTTGAGGAAGCTGAGTAGTATGGTAAGTAAGGCACCCTATAAACAGCAAGCAATTGTAGCCAGTGGAATACAACATCGTATATATTATTTCAAGATTTAACTATGTTTGAATCCGCAATCATGGTTATTGAAGTTTATGTGGTATTGCTGGAAGGAGAGTTCTAACAACTTATTTCGTATAGTAAGTATGCGTTCTGTCAACTGCTTGCACTCTTTTGGAACTATCTTTGTTAATTAAGATTGATAAACAGACCATTTGTGATGGTCTATTCATTAACAAACTTGAGTTTTAAATAAAACACTCATCGTACATCTATTACAATGTAATTTTATAATGAAAAGTTTTTGAATGATCGTAACATATTTAGCTTTCACATTGGCACTATTTTTATAGCAAAATCCAAATCTGAAATCTGTTCTTGGACATCCTCGATGCCAACTGAAAACCGAATCAGATTATCATTCAATCCTCAAGCTTTGCGAATATCGAAAGGGATGGGTTTATGCTACAGGAAGCATGGCAAAAGCATACAGTTGAATTCACACTTTCTGATATAAAATTTATTCGATTAATGTAGGAAATTAATTGAAAGCAATAAGTATTGTTTGAAATATAGTATGGAGCCCATGCCGATGGCATGGGACTTTAATGACAAAATAATCTGTCGGGATAAAAATATTGATGAATGTAATATTTATTGAATATTAAAGATGTATAAAGCAATGCATCAACAAAGTTTAAACTATGTTATTATGTTCAAGTAATAGAAAAGAAAACTTCTATGTTTAAAGACTCCAAACAACTCCAAAATACAAAGCCTAACCAAATGGTTAGTGATTAAATTTTAACATGTTACAATTTTATTCCAAATAATTGTTACACTAAAGAATACAGAACTTCAACACAGAAACAATAGTCCTTGAACATCCTCTTACATGATAGCAGTTTGTATTTTTAAAATGCAAATAAGTGCACAAAACTCTCAGGTAATGTTGAAGAGTCATCATAGGAACTGGTAAACATATATTACTATGAACCATGCATTAACCACAATCCACGTACTTGGTATATAAATTTGAAAAAAATAGTATAAAAATCGGATAATTCACAGGGTAAGCTCATAGAAGCAATCATGCAGAGCAGATCCCCTCCCCAAAACAAACTCCTGCCTATGCTCCTCCCACATTGCCCTTTCCAACTCCACCCTTGTCAACCCTTTCTCACTATATATAGAAAACGCCCTCCTGCTCAAAAATACACGTACATAGTATGAGATACATGGAATAGTGCAAAAATAATCCACCCAAATCCCAATGTGCACATAACTTGTTCTTTTCATCATTACAGTGACACTTTCTGATTTGCTTATGATGATTCCAAATGTGAAATACTAACTTTCTTATTTAATGATTACCACGTCCTATTAAAGTATATAGTCTAATGATTTGAAATTAGCTGCACACAGTAAACAAAAATAATCATTGCACATTCAATTTACCAATGATTTCTAATAGTATTGATGTGGTAATACTGATATGTGCGCATAACTTGGATCTTTTCGTCATTACAGTGGCACTTTCTGCTTTAATATGATGCCCAATAACACTGCTAATACGGCCTAAAGCTTCCGCATCCCAATGTTTTAACTGCTAGTTCTTCAATTTGATCCCGATAGGCTTCTCCTGTAATTGTTCTTTAATATAATCCATGCCTGGAGACTACTGCTCGATAACGATGAATCGAGAGTTATATATGCGACCCGTTCTCCAACACTTTTGTAATTTCTGCATTTGTAGATATATTTATGATAAAATGGCAAAACTGATGTATTTCTAACTTATTTTCGTTTTCTGATTGCCAAACTCTATCGATGTAATTTTTGAACTGAAAGAATGTTGGTTTGTAACAAAAACCTTAGCAAATTACTATGTTCTGCCATTTGTTTCTTGATCTATGTAATAATTCATCTGTAATAGAGCGAATTCTTCATCTCCTTCTTTGGCTACTTCGTAGAACTGTAGTTTCATCGCATTTGGCCTTGATATGCATATGACTACTTCCTTAAATCATCTTTGATTAGTGGACGAAGTTTACAAATGTATGATTGCCCTATGCAGCCAAAGGATCATCGGATTCTAGTGATTCTTATGGGTTCTCTTCTCTGACCATTTCTGTAATTATTGAAATTAGCTGCACACAATAAACAAAAATAATCATTGCACATTTGAAATCATTAGACTATATACTTTAATGGAAATGTGGTACAAAATTAATTCCATCCATTAAAAGTTTAATGACTTGAAATTAGCTGCACACAATAAACAAAATGGAAAACTATGAACAAAGAACAAATACAATATCTTTGCACATTTATATGTAGTATTTTACCTATGACCTGCTATGCAGATTTTCTTTCCACTCGCCATGGACCAAATCAAATATTACATTAGAAATTGGTTTGTTTATTCAATGCATCCATCAGTTGAAAAGAAACTTGTGAACAAATATCAGGAAAACCAATAGTTGTGTCTTGAATAAAACTATACCAAAAACTATACACGTAAGCTTAAAGACGGAGAACTAATATACGTTGTCTCTTAGTCCCTTGCAACAACAAACGACATTTTCTCATTTAGTCTACACAGGAAAATTAGTGTCTACAATGGTTTGGTACTAAGTTTCCACTATAACTATCTTTGACTACTGTTATATGTTTTAGCTTTTTTCATATTTAACACGTGCTACTCCACTCCAACAAAAGGATATCAATAACATTTGTATATTTTTAAGTCCTTATTAAGTGTTTAAGTGAAATCCGTCGCAATGTCAAATGAAATTAAGCAACAAACGTGACGAAGAATTTGAAACTGATCCACTTCTTGGACAAAGCCCTGATAAAGGTAGAAAATAACAAAGAAAAAAGCAACGTAGTTTAATAATAAGCCAGCTGAAAAATAACGGTATAACTCTTCAAACAATAAAGCAGAGGCAAATGGTAAACCAAAGGCTAAAACTCTGAAATGGTATAACAACAGAAAGTAAAATACCAATGTGGTGTAGAGAAGTTAAAAAGAGTACACATCAATAATGCACAGTAGGAATTAATACGTGATGCGTGTACAATACGTGAACAAAACAAATAATTTTATCAAATAGTGCATAAGCACCAACACCACCTTGCTGGGTCCGATGGATTTAATTCCCACCTCTGAACTGCACGCTGGTACATTTGTGTTAACCTCTTGATTTTCATCTACTCATGGAACTTATCAAAGAGAACTCATGTGATTTGAAAAGAGTTTCAAAAGCTCTCTCTGGCAAATATTATGTTTTACTATGTTATTTCTTCTCGCCTTATGTATTAGTATTTTCGAAGTTTCATCATCAAAGACATTTAAGTTGATTGCAACTTTCATGCAAAATAGAGCAATGTGATTGAGTAACACACTTAATAGGGCACAAAAATTTATTATTGAATAATGCTAGAGGGTCCGAAATATGGAAAAATTATTAAGGAATTATAAAAACATAAAAATAGGTGGAATTCAAGTAGGTTCCCATTCCCACTTCTTATCTTCAAGCCTAATATATTGAGAAAATTATTTATAATCTTCTAGCATTTTTGTTTGTTATTTTTTTACATTAATTAGTTGGTAAACCAATTGTTTACTTTTTCCTGCCCTACCATCCATTTCTTTTAAGATAACTCGAAAGCACTTAAGACACGGTCTGTATTAGCCTTTTCATTTGTTGACTTTTCTAGTGAAAATGGATGCACTTTACTGAATATAGTTAGCCTTTTCATTTGCTAAGATGTCTGGTGAAAAAGGATGCACTTTGCTGAAATTTTCGTAGTGTTTAAAAATTGCATTCTCTTTTCAGAAGAGAAACACTTTTATGGCACAGGTCATCATATTATATAAATGGGAGGTCTAAACCATTTACTTTTAAAATTTGATTTTAATTTATTCACGAATGATATAGATGATGAACAATCTCTTCATTGCAACGTTATGGTCATGAATACAATTCATGTCTTAGTTGCTAGTTTGATTTCTTAATCACATCTTTGATTCCTTATTGACCCCAGAGTTGTCAAACATTATCATAAAGATAAACTTACTACTACAGTTAAGTTTTCCAGTCATGACGCTCCCATTTATGTAGAAAATGCTAACTACAAAGATGTATCACTAACTTCTCCAAGCTGTTAACAAACACATTGGTAAAGGAGACAGTAAAAGACACTTCATATATTATATAAGGGTTGATTTCCACTCTAATTCTATACTTATTGATTTATGCATGGTCTAATGAAAACTAAATCTAGCTCGCGATTATGTCTTCATGACCAATAGTGTGCATCACCATAAGGAACTGCTGTTCTCATATAACATTGTTATGCATAGGTCGGATGAAATAAAGAAAACCTTACTCATATATGTTGCTAGTGTTGGGCTTCAGCTTCTGGATGTTTATGAACCCTATTTTTTGTCATTAGTCTTCATTTGACACAGATAATGCACCTTGTTGCTAAATTACAGCTTATTTATCAAGCTTAATAGTTCTGTCCAATAAGTATCAACCCTGTTGCTCATTGAGGAATTTGTTTGTAGTAACCAATAAAAAATTGTTTAACTGATGGAATTTTTGTAGGATATAGTGTTTGAGAAAGCCAAAAATAAAAATTATAAAAAAATAAAAATAAAAATGTTATGTGTTGCATAATATATGATTGGTCTATTTTGATGAAGTTTTTGTCTGTTTGGGTGTCTAAACAAAGTTTAGTGAGTACTAACATTGGTAAAAGTTGGATTCATCTAGCCTACTAGTATTATATGCTGAATAATGCATAGGTTTCTAAATACTCGAATGTGACCCTTATGTTATAAAGCTTACTAATATAATCTTTGCTGGTTTTGCTAATTTAGTTCGATTTTTTTGCAAACGTGATGAAGGTTGTGAATTGTGATAAAGGCATCACACTCTGTTTTATTTTATTTTTGCGTATTCAGGAAAACACAAAATAGATCTAGCTTATCATACACATTTATGTATTCTAGATTCAAAAGGCTCCTAACTCGAATATCAACATAGAGTCAAAGAAGGTGCAAATATGGAAAATCAATCCTGCTATGCAGTCATGCAGAACGAAGAAATCAAAAGTTGCTGATGCTTCTTTCTTAGCCGACGTTAAAGATCACATTGATGAGTTCATTCACGCTTCCATGTATGAACACAAAACTTGCTTTCAAAAGACAATTTAAAAGGTTAGCATCGAAACTCATGAATTTACATTTAGCTTACTTTTTCATTTACTAGTAATCTCGTGCATAATGCCACCTATACTCGGGTTCTGCAAAGCAAATGGAGCAGGACTCACAGACATGAACATGACCTATACTTACGATAAGTGGCACTCTTCATCCTCTACGCATGAGCGGGCATCTCCTCAAGAGTAAACGTTGCTCTAATCGATTGCGGTCTGATAAAAACAGTAATCTCTACATCCAATGATTTAGTACACAATTTCAAAACGTGGCACCTAATCTCGCCCAAATCGATGATCATCAGCCAAGCCATAGGCATGGCCATGGGATGCATCACTGCACCCTTAACCTTCTTCCTCTTCTACAAAACTATCTGACATCGGAAATCCTAACGGGAGCTTCAAAGCCCTTACACTTTTATATATCAAAACATGGCGAATTTGGAGGTGGAGGAATTTTGAAGGCGATGTTGGAGAGAGGCCAAGGGAATGATAGTAGAGTTTTGACCTGATAACGAAATTGATTTTTATTTAGTGTTTTTTGAAAACCAACGAAGATGACTTTTATGCCGTTATTGCACAATACAGTACTTGTCTACTTGGTAGAGGAATCCATCAAAGATTGCATAGATTTTGCACCATCTGTACCCTCATACTCTTTAACTTTAGCGTTAAATACATCTTATGGTGTTGTACCTGCCCTATTCATGATGCCTCCGGCTAAATAATCTACTACATTGAAGCAATAATTTTAAAATATACTTATATCCAACATACAGAAAATGAAAAATCACATAGATATTGAATTAGATCATGTTTTACTGTTCTATATACATCTATATATTTACCTACCAACTACATATATATAAATACATCTATAATTCACGACAGCTGCAATTAGTTCTTTTGATTAATGTTCATAAATCAACCCATACTTCATTTTAAAATATGTTTGCATTTGTGAAAATGAATTATGGAATAATTCATGAACAATGATTAGAAGAATTCATTGTAAATGAGTGATTGTAATTGCCATAAAAAAGAAATGTGGTTGTATGTAAATAGTTTGTATGTTCTAATATACATAGATAAATGTATGATACAGCAGAATAGTTCGTACTTCAATATCTATGTAAGCTTTAGTTTAACAAACATAGGATACAACCATATTACAAAATTGATGCTTCACTGTACTAGAGCATAGATGTGACGATCCTGAAATTTTTAACATTTGAAATGGAATATTTAATTAATTTTGAGTATTTGGAAGTTAGTTTAACTCGAATTTCGAATATTGCTATGAATTTGGCAATTAAAATATTGAATTTAATTTATCTAAGTTGGGTAAAATATTGAATCTTGATTTTTAAGCTGGTTAAAAATATTTTCAAGACTTCAAAAATTTATATTGATGATACTGAAGATAACAGAAGCTTCAGAATTGAATTTGAAAGTGATTTGTTCAGTTTTAAAATTTATCGTTTAAATCGATATTTAAAAATACCCTTCCGAGGCACAGTCTCGGAATTCGACGAAACCAGTTCCGTTAGATCCGTAATATTGCATTATTATCAGATTTCAATTTTCGTAGTGTTTGGAGTTGTAGTTTGCCGTACGATAAGCAAACGCGCAGAAATTTTATCGAAATTTAATTTAATAACTGGTTCAAAAAACTATCTTCTTCATACGATCGAATTAGGATTAGGAACTTTTTCCATTGCGTTCGGAATAGGGGTATAACATTATAAACGCCTAGCAGCACGCCTCGATAGGAGTTCGGAATTTTGAGTTTCGAATTGAACACAATTTAAATTTAATTTGAATTCAAATATACTTGTTTTGTTTGATTGGTCAAATCATTCCCGGCAACTTTTTCTTTCCAGCAGCCTTGGACAACTGTATACATGCAACCATCATTTCTTGTTCCCACTTTCCACCTTAAAACACGTGACTTCTTCTTCTGTTTTTCAAAACACTCGAGCATCTCGTTCAACTTTAAAACATGCTACATCTGTTCGAAATCAAATGACAATGGCCACTTCTCTTTCATTTTTCAAAATAAAAGTCGAATTCCTCTTTCAGGAAAGAAATAATAGAAATCATGGCCGCTCGTTCCTTTATAAATGCAATTCAAAATCAAATCCTTCTTCCCCTATTCATATCAAATCAAGAGCAGTTCGAGTGGAAGCCACGAGTTTCCCCTCGTCTTCATCAAATCGTGCAGCCTTGGGTTCGAATTCGTTGGGGTGGCGAGGGTCGCGTGTGCTTCTCGAGTCGAGTATGAGTCGAGCTCGAGTTCGAGCAAATCTGGGCAAAGCAATGGCTCGCTCGCGCGTTGTAATCGAGCATCTGAGCGAGAGTTGTGGCGAGCGACACCACGTGGTAGCGACATTGGCGAGATCGATTTCGAGATGTTTGGGTGGATTCAAGGGGCGTGCTCGCGATGCGGCCGACATTGGCGGCTAGGGCATGAGGGTGGCGACTGCGATTTGGGATTCTTCGAAGGCCGTGTAGCTCGAGCTAGCACTGAGGTATTGTTTGTTTAAATTAATATGTTCATTTGCTCATATAAATAAAAAAAAAGATTTTTTTACAGTCAAATTTAAATCTGTCCAATTGAATTCTATATATATATATATATATATCTCTGTGTGTGTGTGTGTGTGTGTGTGTGTGAATGTTACAGTAAAGTGTAAACATCTTTTTTTTTAATTTAGTAACTATATGTATATATAATATTTTGGAAAATATAGGAAATAATTTTTTTTATCTATAATAGTATATGAAAGGAATATAATTAATATACATACATATATTTCGATTTACTAGTTTATTCTAAAATAAAATTTTAAGTGATTTATTTTGATTAATTAGCTTATTTAAAAATCTATTTTAATCACTAAAAATAATTTGTAAAAGAAAATTAGTTAGAAATTTAATTTATTAGATAAAATAAATTTATTAAAAGAAACCGGGTTAAAATAAAATCATTGGATAATCAAAATTACCAAACGAAAATTGGTTATTCGATTATTTCGAATATTAATGAATTGTATAGATGTTCATACAAGGTCTAAAATGGAGAAACAAGCCGGAATTGAAATGAATGAAAATGGATCGTATGCATAGGCAAAGGTGAGATCTTCTCACTCAAACAAAGGGTTTTGTTTAATTTTAAATAGTTAAATTTAAAATTGTTGATTGTTTGTTTGGATGATGGTTGTTATTATTTGTTTTGAAATAGACCCTATACGTCGCATAATAGCGGAGGTTATTATATAAATCCCATATACTGCTATATTCCACCTCGAAGTGGAATCGGTATTTAATTGTTGTGCTAACGTCTGTGGATGCATGGAAACAGGTTGGACGGATCCAACTAGATTCCTCACAAACAGTAATTTTAATTATATTCTGTGATATATCTTATTGATAAATTTGTTTTATCTATGAACCTGTGTATATAGATAAACGTTATGGCCTATACCGCTTATCAATGTCAATATGACTGAATTTGTGATGGTTGATGTTGTGCACTATTGTGTTAAACCTCTGGACTACACTATACACACACAATTATGGATTGCACATGGAGATTTGTTAAGACACAATTTTTGAAATAATTTTTGAATTGAATTTTTGAATCCAAATTGTTTTGGAAATAAATCGGATTTAAAGTGGAAAAACTTTTGAAAAGGAATTTCAAAATAAAAGTTGTTTTTGAACAACTTAATTTAGTTTAGATTTGTTTTCAAATTGAATAAAATTTTGAAACTTAAATTCTATATTGTAAGCTTATGATTTCAAAAAGATTATATAGGCTTACATGAACTTGAACCATTTTATAAAGTGTTGTTTTGGGAATTTAAATTTACCCAAAGATTTTTAACTTATATAAATGAAATCAGATTTTTTTCGAAATAAAAACTATTTGTTTTCGAACGATATAAGCTTTCATATAAGAAATGAATTTCCAATTGGTATTAAAAGAAGTTCAAGTTGAATTGGAAATGGTTTTCCAAGTTAGGAATGATTTGGAAATTATGGCCTAAAAAGATTATACAAGTGATAAAGGTGTTTATATGGATTTTAACTATTAAAAAGGTATGGTTTTGGAAATTTAAATTTAAATTCAAGTTTTATACTTGGATGGCTTTAACTGTGTAAATTGTAATCAGTTCTCCCAAAACGAAAACTATTTGTTTCAAATAGTTATAGCTTTCATAAGAAGGAAGGATTTCCAATTTGTATCAGAAGATTTCAAATTGAAATAAAATTGTAAATAGTTTGGAAAAACTATAAATTAACCTTGGTGAAGACGACTAAATCTTGTTTGGAAATCAAGGAGGATTTTTAAATAGTGAATCCTCTAAATACAAGATTTGAATTGGAAAGGATTTGAGAGTTACGAATTAAATCTTAAATTGAAAGATTGGATAGTTAATCCAATTTGAAAAGGAACTGTTTCGAAAGCTATAAATTGAATCTTTGTGAAACTGGGTGAACTTTGTGGAATAAATCTTTTATTTAAAAGATTTGAAATGGTTACTTGTTTAAACCATTTAAAAAGGAAAGTTTTGGATAATAAGTTGTGACTTAATTGAAATTCCATATCCATATATTTTTAAATATTACGCTTATTATTCGGTTTTAGCCGGGAGAGGACCTTTGTGTCAAATATCTCATTCCGAATAATGATACGTCGATATGGATAGCATTTGAAGACTGGTGGTGAAGAACGGGTATTTGCGAGAACGATAGGATAATCTATCGATTGTATCTGCACTGAGTCGCGCCGGTATAAAGATTTCCTAAGTGATTGGAAATCCGATCGGAATTGTGAATACCCGGACTTTGCAAGGGCTTCTTCGGAAGTGCCTTCGGTTCTGTTCGAACCCAGAACAGACTTGTATGGTTGTGTGTCTGACACTACACTTTGAGATATAAAGCAGATTTCTTTCAAATACATATCTGTTGATGGCGGAGATTTATTCTCTAAGCTTAACACCCTTCTCTGAGACGTACGAGCTCAGAGGTTATGTAGTTGAAGGTAATCAGTGATATATTTTCAATTTGGTAGTGTGGCATGCTGAGTGCTGCTGTGTGTTGATGATCATTTGTGATCGAAGCATGGCTTTGTGAAAAAAAAGCGTAGCTTTGTGGACGAGACTTCGTCGAGCCTCACATCCCGGTAATGGTCAAAACAGGAATCGTGGCAGCAAGGTTATTTGGGGGTAGCTCCTCCTGAGGGTGTGACCATTTCCTTCTGGATATAAAAAGTGATATCATGGTATGGAGCCTAGATATCTACTTATGTTGATTTTATAAAGTTGGTACCATGGTATGGAACCCTGATACTCTACTGTGTGGTTGTTGGATTGGGGGCCGTCGGATAAAGGTCGGTAACGACCGGGGGATGGCATGCTCGTGTCAGTTGTTACCTAGCTACAGAGGTAACCCAGCTTGCGTAGCAGATATTCGATTAGGTTCTCGGGGACGTCCCTCCTGAGGCGTTCCATTTTATATGGGAATTTCCTTTGCCCGACCATTTGTTGGAAATCCAATCAAAACAGTACGAGCCCTTTACGATTTCAATTGTAGAATCTGTCATTTAAAATGGCAGCTATAGCTGGCATAACATAATGATACCTATGCTGGCTAAGATTAATATTATATTTTCGAAAGGTTTTCTACACTATGCACTAATAATAATATTTAAAAGAGTTTTCTCGTATTAAGCATTTTTGACTGTCATAAGGAGAAATCTCCACCAAGTTTGCATTTGCATTGTGTGTGTGGTGGGAGGCCTTATGGCAGTTTTATTTTTCAAAAAAGCATAGCGGATTTCTTTTCTTTTCCTTTCTTTGTGAAAATAACTATTTTTGAGATCTCACACCAGTCCCATGACTGACCTTGCTTATCTAGGTGAAACGTGATGGGGGGTCCTCGCTTTGCGTTAGGTGGCGAACGGAAGACTCTTACCCCCACATGTCCTCTTTAAGGGGTTGGTTAGGCGTACGCTGTGACAGTCGAAAGGCTGGCCGTAAGCAATGGCAGGGTACCATTGTAAGCCACGGCGGGCTGGGATGGTTGAAAAGCCTACCAGTCGAGATTGGCCCCTGTCGATGGTTGAAAAGTCATTGTTCCTTTTCTAAACTTTGGGTGCCCATGATTTTCCACACGGGCAGCCTAGAGTCACGTTAGCATTATTTGGGAGCAATAATCGAAAAAGAGATGTTGTGGAGACCAGAAGCAAGCTAGATAGCGAGGCGTATCATTTATATATGTAATATTTCTTTCTGTTGTTTGTTGTTGTACACTCTGATAATGTAATGTGATATAATGTAATAACTGATATAGTGATTCTGTTTAAAGATATTTATTTATCTACTTGTTCCGCTGCGATATGTGAGATTCTATTATTGTTTCTGTTTCTTCTTCTACCTCTTCTTCTTTAAACCCTAAAGATTTGTAAGTTTGTTCCTCTTTGGCTAAATTGTTATGAGATTTTGCCAGTTTAAAAGGGGTACGGATTTGCAGGCTTTTACATATGGTATCATAGCATTTGGTTAAGCGACAACGTTGGCTCTGTTGGATGTTACTTATTAGAAATAGAGTCAGTATTACTCTAGAATGAGTGTGAGTGTAATAATAGATACGAACGCGTATTTGTTAGTGAATATAAAATTATTTTGTACTGTTTTGACTTATCGGTTGATTGTTTATAGATTCTGGTCGGTGCAGTTTGGCCAACTGTTTCGATAAAGGTTTCTAAACTTTTAAACAAGATAAACCGACACGGTATTGTTTTAAATTAGGGTAAATGAAATAATTTTACCCAAAATTATTTTCGTATATAAAAGGAACGATTTTCCATAAATTATTATAGTATATATGGTTGCTTGGTTGTTTGGTAGTGATAATATTAAATCATTATCATTAAAGTTGAAAAAGAAATTGAAGTCATGACAAAGAGTTAAGAAATAAAATCCATATACAAATGAGAATTGTAAATTGAAAATGTGATTCATAATTTGAAATAGAATTCCAGACAAATATTGGAAATGTTTCGAAGGGATGAAAGCTCTTAACTCTTTTCGGTCGTTGGAAAATAATTTCGGTAATGACTGCAGCATCAACGATGTTCATTTTCGAGTTTACAAGAGAGAAAATTGCTACCAAATTATTTTAAATGGAAGTTTGCAAACTGGGTTTAGTTTTGGAAATTCAAAAGAAAATTTGAATTGATCTCAAAAAAATGCTTCTGAAAAGTTGGAAAAGACTTTGGAATCCTATTTTAAATATTCATGGAATTAGTAAATGAGTTGATAACTTATACAATTTGACTTTGATAAAATGAATTTAACTTAAAAGATGGAGTTAAATTAAAATAAGTATAAGTGAATCAATTAAATGAAGTGAACTTAAAAAAAATCAGAAACTGGAATAATGTGAAAATATAAATAAGTTGGAATACTTATCAAAGTTTAAAGGTTCGAATTAAAAACTGAATATTGGGAATTGAATGTTGAAATTCATCTTGAATTTGTAAATAAATAGAACTGAGATTGGAATTGATTTGATTTGTGAAAAACAAAGCGAATGTTAAACTGGAAAGGATAAATAAAAGTAAGTGTGGAATAAATTTGTAAATGAACAAATGAGTTAACATTTATGAGTAAATGAATTAGAATTGAAAAAAAATCCAAACTTGGGAAAATAAAAAAAAATAAACTGGATTGAATTCGAGTGAACTAATATGATACATAATTAATTCATGAAATAGGAAAGTTGAATTAGTTAAATGAAAATTCAATTGTGAGTTAAATTTGCAGATAAATTCAAGCAAGTAGAAATAAATTGAAAATTTCCTATTATTGATAAAATAATTCGAGGTAAATTGAGAATGGAAAGTTGAAATTTAAAATGGATAAGTGAATAAAACTAATTGAATTAAATTAGTAGATGGAATGGATTTGATAAATGAAAATCAAATCAAGGATTTAAAAATTGGAAATTGTTAACAAGGAAAATGAACTTGGGTTTTGAATTGAAATAACTTGAAGAAAATAAATAACTTAAGTAAATATGAAATGAAAAATGAATTGAATGGAATCAATTGGAAATGAAATGGAATAAAGAGTAAATTGAATTGGTATCAATTTAAATTAGTTATAAACTAGATTGGATATTCTATTAAGCGAATATCGTCGAATTTGCATAGAAATGGTTGTCATTTGACGCAAACGATATGTATAAAATTCTAAGAGTTAATAAAAACAAATCAAATTGATTTTTGGATTAATTGAAATGGATATGAGTTCGTTCATTTCGGTTAAAAGTGAATTGAATGAAAGAAAGTGTGTTGTAAATCATTGAAATTGAATAGAAATAATATGAAATGTGTTGTAAGCAATTAAATTTGTACTGAAACCATATAAATTGCTTATGAGAATTATTTTGAGTCCATTGCTTATGAAAACTATGTGTTTACAATTGAAAATAAATGAAATGTAAATGAATTTCCTATATATGGCACTTACGTGTTTACATTGAGTAAGTGCAGGTACAGGGGGGCAGTTTAGCTGGATTTGGTCGCGCTAAAATGCTAACAATAAACCGCTTTGCTTAAAAATGCTAAATAAGGTACGTCTACGCAATAAAAATAGGAAATATGAACTGTTTTTGTTTTTTCCGACCGGATGGGTCGATGTACATATATTTATATCTTTTATCAAATCGCAAAACCTCCTCCGTACAAAGGAGACTCTGCCAAAATTTTCTGAAAACTTTGGGAGCTAGAAATTTTTGAAAAAAATTTTTGTTAACGACAAACGATTTCAAATTTAAAAATTGAAGTAAATTAGTGAATGAAACTAATTTAAAATAATGATATGAATCAGTTATAAATAGAAGATAAAATTCAATATTCAGAGGTTAAACTGAATCCAAATAGAATTGAAATTTGTCAATTGAATTCAAATGATTGAAAATTCTGTAAGGAAATGGATTAAACGGTTTTGGATATGGTAACTGGATATTATTGCTTAATAGCTTACAGGTATTATAAAGGAAAAAGAATTGGATTTTGATTTCTGAAGATAAATTTGAATTGCTCGACGAAAAGGTATGAATTTCAATTTCAGTATGAAATTTGGTAATTTTCTTGTCTAGCCACTTGGCGTTTTGTTTTCTTTTGGAATTTGAGGGCCTGTGGTGCCATTTTGTAGTCGTACAGAGCTAGCCGCGCAATGGAGACGCTAGCAAAATTTTTCGAAAATTTAGAGTGTTAGAAAAAAATTTGAGAAAATTTTGAAAGTTTGAAATTTGAATTCAGATTTAAATTTGGATTGTTAAAGAAAACAATGTTGTTTGAAACTTATAACTGAAGTTAGAAAGCTAGTTGAAATGATAATGGATCTTTGATAAAAAGATTTGTTTTGGTAAGTTGATAAAAACTGTTTAGTTTTGGAAGGATAGCGAACGGGTTAAGGATCATTCTTCCTAACTAGAAATTTCGGGACGAAATTCTTTTAAGGGGGGAAGGATGTGACAACCCGGAAATTTTTAACATTTGAAATGGAATATTTAATTAATTTTAAGTATTTGGAAGTTAGTTTAACTTGAATTTCGAATATTGCTATGAATTTGGCAATTAAAATATTGAATTTTATTTATCTAAGTTGGGTAAAATATTGAATCTTGATTTTTAAGCTGGTTAAAAATATTTTCAAGGCTTCGAAAATTTATATTGATGATACTGAAGATAACAGAAGCTTCAGAATTGAATTTGAAAGTGATTTGTTCAGTTTTAAAATTTATCGTTTAAATCGATATTTAAAAATACCCTTCCGAGGCACAGTTTCGGAATTCGACGAAACCAGTTCCGTTAAATCCGTAATATTGTATTAGTATCGGATTTCAATTTTCGTAATGTTTGGAGTTGTCGTTTGGCCGTACGATAAGCAAAGCGCTGAAATTTTATCGAAATTTAATTTAATAACTAGTTCAAAAAGCTATCTTCTTCATACGATCGAATTAGGACTCGGAACCTTTTCCATTGCGTTCGGAATAGGGTTATAACATTATAAACGCCTAGCGGCACGCCTCGATAGGAGTTTGGAATTTTGAGTTACGAATCGAAGACAATTTAAATTTAATTTGAATTCAAATATACTTGTTTGTTTGATTGGTCAAATCATTCCCGAAAACTTTTTCTTTCCAGCATCCTTAGACAACTGTATACATGCAACCATCATTTCTTGTTCCCCCTTTCCACCTTAAAACATGCAACTTCTTCTTTTGTTTTTCAAAATACTCGAGCATCTCGTTCAACTTTAAAACATGTTACTTCTGTTCGAAATCAAATGACAATGGTCACTTCTCTTTCATTTTTCAAAATAAAAGTCGAATTCCTCTTTCAGGAAAGAAATAATAGAAATCATGGCCGCTCGTTCCTTTATAAATGCAATTCAAAATCAAATCCTTCTTCCCCTATTCATGTCAAATCGAGAGCAGTTCGAGTGGAAGCCTCGAGTTTCCCCTCGTCTTCAGCAAATCGTGCGGCCTTGGGTTCAAATTCGTTGGGGTGGCGAGGATCGTGTGTGCTTCTCGAGTCGAGTATGAGTCGAGCTCGAGTTCGAGCAAATGTGGGCAAAGCAATGGCTCACACACGCGTTGTAATCGAGCATCTGAGCAAGGGTTGTGGCGAGCGACACCATGTGGTAGCGCCATCGGCGAGATCGATTTCGAGGTGTTTGGGTGGATTCAAGGGGCGTGCTCGCGATGCGGCCGACGTGGGCACCTAGGGCATGGAGGTGGCGACTGCGATTTGTGATTCTTCGAAGGCCGTGTAGCTCGAGCTAGCACTGAGGTATTGTTTATTTAAATTAATATGTTCATTTGCTCATATAAATAAAAAAAAGCCTTTTTTTACAGTCAAATTTAAATCTGTCCAATTAAATTCTATATATATGTATATGTGAATGTTACAGTAAAGTGTAAACATCTCTGTTTTTAATTTAATAACTATATATATATATATAATATTTTGGAAAAATATAGGAAATAGATTTTTTTATCTATATTAGTATATGAAAGGAATAAAATAAATATACATACACATATTTCGATTTACTAGTTTATTCTAAAACAAAATTTTAAGGTGGTTTATTTTGATTAATTAGCTTATTTAAAAATCTATTTTAATCACTAGAAATAATTTGTAAAAGAAAATTAGTTAGAAATTTAATTTATTAGATAAAATAAATTTATTAAAAGAAACCGGGTTAAAATAAAATCATTGGATAATCAAATACCAAACGAAAATTGTTTATTCGATTATTAATGAATTGTATAAATGTTTATACAAGGTCTAAAATGGAGAAACAAGCCGGAATTGAAATGAATGAAAATGGATTGCATGCATGGGCAAAGGTGAGATCTTCTCACTCAAACAAAGGGTTTTGTTTAATTTTAAATAGTTAAATTTAAAATTGTTGATTGTTTGTTTGGAAGATGGTTGCAATTATTTGTTTTGAAATAGACCCTATACGCCGCATAATAGCGGAGGTTATTATATAAATCCCATATACCGCGATATTCCACCTCGAAGTGGAATTGGTATTTAATTGTTGTGTTAACGTCTGTGGATGCAGGGAGACAGGTTGGACGGATCCAACTAGATTCCTCACAAATAGTAATTTTATTTATATTCTATGATATATCTTATTGATAAATTTATTTTATGGGCATTTCACTAGAAGGATAACTTTACAGTCCAATTAGTTTCTAGCACACACATCTACAAAAATTAATTTCAAGGCCAAAGTCAGCAGAATAATTATTTTTAAGGACAAAGTTAGCAGTCCAATTACTTTCAAGGACATAATTTCATAGGTTTTTAGGCCTTAAAAACTAATTATTTTGAATTTTGTTCTTAAAAGTAATTATTTCAGTTGTATGTCCTAGAAACTAATTGCACTTGCTAAAGAGGCCCTTATGGCTAATTTCCACTTTATTTTATCTATGAACCTGTGTATATAGATAAGCATTATGGACTACACCGCTTATCGATGTCAATATGACTGAATTTGTGATGGTTGATGTTGTGCACTATTGTATTAAACCTCTGGACTACACTATACACACACAAATATGGATTGCACGTGGAAATTTGTTAAGTCACGGTTTTTGAAATAATTTTTGAATTGAATTTTTGAATCCAAATTGTTTTGGAAATAAATCGGATTTAAAGTGGAAAAACTTTTGAAAAGGAATTTCAAAATAAAAGTTGCTTTTGAATAACTTAATTTAGTCTAGATTTGTTTTAAAATTGAATAAAAATTTGAAATTTAAATTCTATGTTGTAAGCTTATGATTTCAAAAAGATTATATGGGCTTATATGAACTTGAACCATTTTATAAAGTGTTGTTTTGGGAATTTAAATTTACCCAAAGATTTTTAACTTATATAAATGAAATCGGATTTTTTCGAAATAAAAACTATTTGTTTTCGAACGATATAAGCTTTCATATAAGAAATGAATTTCCAATTGGTATTAAAGGAAGTTCAAGTTGAATTGGAAATGGTTTTCCAAGTTAGGAATGATTTGGAAATTATGGCCTAAAAAGATTATACAAGTGATAAAGGTGTTTATATGGGTTTTAACCATTAAAAAAAGTATGGTTTTGGAAATTTAAATTTAAAGTCAAGTTTTATACTTGGATGGCTTTAACTGTGTAAATTGTAATCAGTTTTCCCAAAACGAAAACTATTTATTTCAAATGTTGGTATTATATAGCGGATGAGACCCTATTGCGCCACTTAATAGTGGATAATATTTTATATAAACCCATGTACCGCGATATCCCGTCTTGAACGGGATTAGTATTGTGCTAACATCTGTGGATGTAGGAAAACGGGTTTGAGGGATCCAACTGGATTTCTCAAATAATTGAATTTGTTTCAATGTTGTGTGTTGATTATTTATAATCTCGGTGTGATTATCTTTGTGATTGAAATCGTTGAAGGCTAAAATTTAGCCGAATATAATTTTGGTATCGTTAGATACCGGAAATAAATAAAAATTTGATTTATGAAAATTCAGGTTAAAAGTTTATATTAAAATTTATTTTTGAGAATTGGATAAATTCAAAAGAAGGAATTTTAAAATAATAAATTTTTATTTTTTTATCTTATTGAATAAAATTTCAAAATATGGGAAAAACTTTAATAAATGGATTTCGGGTAATATTATTTAAAAGTTGAACAATTTATTCAAAATACGGATTTTAAAGAGTTTGAAAATAAAAGAACTGGTTTTCTTTAAAAGGAATTTTACTTTGAAAGGAAATAAATTTGAAACCCATTTGGGAATTGATTTTTGGTGATTGAATTTAAATCTTTTGAAAATTCATTTTTGAAATTTATTTGGTGTTTTGAAAAGAATTTGGAATCAATTTGAAAATTGATTTGGAGTTTAGTAGAAATTGATTTCAATTTGAGATTTGAATGAAATTCACTTGGTGTTTAATTTCTTGGAAAATCAATATGGTTTGATTTGGTTGTTTTTGAAATCAATTTGAAAATCGTATATCAATAGATATTTTGGAAATGTGAATTCACCATGGAATTTATACAGGAAAGGGAAATTTGTTTAAAAATAAACATTGATTTATTTTTGAAGCATAGAAATAAATTTACGGATTTGGAACGTAAATTTAAAATAAATCGGTAAGGATTTATTTAATTGGTTTAAATGAACCATTTTGAAATGAAAGTGTATTCTCCGTGGAAAGCCGAATAAAATTTCTGAATAGCTTTGAAATATATATATAATTCTAGAATTGGTTTTGAAAAGGATACTTTGGAGAAATTAACTTCTTAAGTTGTTTTAAATCCTTTAAGTAAAGATTTATTAAGTTGATATAGAAATGATTATTTCTAAGATTTAATCAATAATTGTTTTAGAAAATAGTTATTTAAAATAGTTATACTCTATCTATAAATTTTATTTTGAAAATTAGTTTGGACTTAAGTTATATGTAATATTGGTATAATATTTTTATAACTAATATTTTTAGTAAAGTGTTTAAAGAAAAATAGTTATTACAAAGTGTTTTCCAGAAATATTTTGGATAAGTAATATAAATTATTTTAAAGTATTTGAACTCGGCAGATTTCCAGTGAAAATGAATAAATATTTGGAAGTGTTTCCGCGTAAGGAAAATGATTTGAAATTTGTTTTCAAAAGTTGTAAAGGTGGTTTGTTTCAAATGGCTGAACTGTGGAAAATATACCTTGTAAAGATATTTTTGGAAAATAAATAATGTGGGAAATTATTTGGAATCGGGTGATGTTGTGCATATCTATTGATAGTTAAATAATCGACTATCAATATTTACCTTTAAATGGGTATTTGTTACGATTTGCTTGAATTTGAATGCTACACTTATTTTAAAATAAGCGCTCGTTATTCGGTTTAGCCGGGAGAGGACCTTTGGGTCATGAATCCCATTTTGAATAGTGATACGTCGTAATGGATAGCATTTGAAGACCGATGTTGAAGACCGGATATTTTCGAAAACGGAAGGATTACCATCGAATGTCTCTGCATCAGCTGATCTTCGATATAGAGATTTTATCACCCTTTGTGATGGAAGTCCGGACGTGATTAGTGAATATCCAGATTGCAAGGGCTTCTTTGGAAGTGCCTTCGGTTCCGTTCGATCCCGGAACGGACTTGTATGGATATGTGTCTGACGTTACACTTTGAGATGTAAAGCTAGTTTCTATCAAATACATTTCTGTTGGTGGCGGAGAATTTATTCTCTTAGCTTAACCCCCTTCTCTGAGAAGTATGAGCTCAGAGGTTATGTAGTTGATGGATATCGCAAATATATATGACATTGTGTTTATTGTTGTTTGAGGATCCTCGGATATAGGTTGTTTACAACCAGAGGATGGCATACTCGTGCCAGTAGTTACCTACTTTTGTAGAGGTAAACCGGCCTTGTGTTGGCAGAGATCCGGTTAGGTTCTCGGGGCGTCTCTCCAAAGGCGTACCCATGTGGCAATGGAAAGTTCCTTGGCCTGACCATTTGTTTGAAATCCAAAGAAACAATACGAGCCCTGTACGGTTTTAGTTGTAGAACCTGCCATTTAAGATAGTAGCTATAGTAGGCATATTATAATGATACCTATGCTGGCTAAGGTTAATATTGTACTTTCGAAATGTTTTCCTGCACTTTGCACTTATAGTAATAATATCAAAGAAATTTGCGTATCAAGCATGTTTGACTATCATAAGGAGAAATCTCCTCCAATTCTGCGTTTGCATTGTGTGTGTGGCGGGAGGCCTTATGGCAGTTACATTTTCTAAAAGCATTGCGGATCTATTTTAAAATATTTTTTGTTTGTTTTTAAAGATAAACTGTTTTAAGTTCTCACACCAGTCCCATGACTGACCTGGAGTTTATTGTTCCCTTTCTAAACTCTGGGTGCCCATCATTTTTCGCACGGGCAGTCTAGAGTCAGGTTATCAGGTTATTCTGGAATTCAGGAGTTGCTGTAGAGATCTGGAGGCAAGCTGGATGGCGTGGCGTATCACTAGTATATAGTATTTCTTTTCCACTGTTTGTTGTTGTAAACTCTGATAATGTAATGTAATGTGATGTGATGTAATGTAAAAACTGATGTAGTGATTCTGTTTAAAGATTATTCATTTATCTATTATAAGTTATTCCGCTGCGACTGTGAGATTCTGATATTGTTTCTGTTGCTTTTCTTTCTTTCTTACTTCTTCTATCTTTTTCTTCTTCTTAAACCCTAAGGGTTCGGTTTTCCGACATTTGATTGTTCAGCAGTTGATACAGTGGACGTATTAATGTCGATATTCGAAAGTCGAAGAATCGGTTCCTTACAGGGCCTTTACAATAGAGCCGGTGATGATGCCATTCAATTGATCATCTTCTAATATACAAATCAAAATCTTATTCAATCTCAATTGAATATAAGATTATTGAATTTTTTTTATTTATATTCGAGATATGTTCTTCCCCCTTCTTACTTGTCTGAATGGGGATCAAGTTCCATTAAATATATGACATGGGGCGAGAAATGAATGATACATTGTTTCTTCCCCACTTTAGCCTACGAGAGCATGAATGGCCTCATTGGTGTATATGTACACATTTCTGCGGTAAAAGGCTATGTGGTCGGTGGAATAGGTGATTTATTTGAGTCAGCATATCAAACATAGACATATTATCTTAAATAGTTTGGATGTGTATATTTTGATTGGTTTCGCATTGGCATGACATATCTTGTGCGAGTTCAGAGCATGATTAATATATTGCTAATATATGTTCGTCTAAAATTGATATGTTTGGGGATTCTTTATCATCTTTGCTATTTTGTTGCTATTATATATAATGTTTAGATCTTCTTATCACGAATTTGCGCATGCCCAACTCATCCAATTCATTTTCTTTTGTTTTGATGATTTTGTTTTAAAAAGAAGGGAAACCAAAACTTAATTTTGATATAAATCTATTTTGTACTTTTATAAAACTTACATACACAACTGTAAATTGATTGTTTGTGCTAATTATTTATTACTCCATAAAGACTGATTTCTATAATTATTTTGAATAGAAACATTTGGATATTGTTCTTTTAAGAATGAAATTTTTTAGTCTAACATTTATAAATGGACTTTTGTACAAAATATATTTTATCTCCTTTTCTAAGTTTAATAGTTTGAAAAAGTTCCTAAACTCTAGCTTCCTTTCAATTAAAAGCTAACCTTGTTTACTTTCAAATCCCCCCGCCCCTACACACACACACACACACATACATATATATATCTCTGTGTGTGTGTGTGTGTGTGTATAAAATACCATATTCACTAATATGCTTTGTTCTAATTCTACAATGTTAATTGTAACTTTACATATGGAAATATACATTTGTTGCTTTGATTCAAATTTACCAAATAGTCCTGGCTTGATAATTTAACTTTTTATGTCAAATCTTTCTTAATGGAAACCAAATTAATAATATTAGTTATGGATTTTACTTACGCAAGATTTTCTAATGTGATTTTGATATACATACATATGTACATACATACTACATACGTACGTACGTACGTATATATAATATGTATATGTGTGTGTATTACAAAATCAATAGCCATTGGGCAAAAAATTCCAAAACCAAAAATCAATTAAAATAAAAAAATAAAAGGCGATTCTCATCTCTTGGTTCTTGCAAATTCTGGAGATCGATTCTATCGAGTCTTGGATTTTTGATTGGTCGTTCCAAGATGTGTTTTTTATGCAACATTCAAGGTAATTTACAATTAATTTATTTGTATGTCTCACCAATCATATGTTGGGTTTTTTCTGATTCATTACATGCTCCATCAGTAATCTTGTAATATACAAAACAAAATCTTCTTCCATCTCAATTGAATATATGACTGTTGAATTGTTTTATTTTTGATCTGCAAATATTATTCCCCCTTCATAATATATACTCATCTAGAATTGATATGTTTGGATTCTTATGTTTGATTCTTTATCACCTTTGTTTTTTTGTTGCTATTCTGTATAATGTTAAGATTATCATGAATTGTTTATGGTAGTTATTATTATTCCTTGAAGATAGATTTTCAAAATTATATATTAATTTTTGATACAACATTTGGATTCTTTTAAGAATGAAATTTTTTTAGTCTAACATTTATAATTGGACTTTTGTACAAATTATATTTTATCTCCTTTTCTAAGTTTAGTAGTCTTAAAAAATTCCTAAACTCTTGCTTCCTATTAATTTAAAGCTAACCTAGATAGTTTATTCTCAAATCCAATTCAAATATTTTACACACATACACACACGTATATAATTCCATGTACATAAATATGTGTTCTAATTCTAAAATGTTAAATTGTAATTTTATATATGGAAATATGCATTTTTACTTTAATTCAAAAGCAAAAGATAAAATACGGAGATATGTCCAGGAGGCATCCAGCTCGTCTTTTGAAGCTCCAAGGCATCTAGATAAATCTGAAAAATACGCTCAAGCTGACCCCGAGCATTAAAAGAAAATAACGCCCGGGTCAGTCTGCTAAACTTGCATGAGAAACACAACCAAACAGATTACTTAATGTTATAAAAACCTATCAAAATGGAAGTCTCGCATAAGACCATGTCACTTATAAAAATGGACGGCTTTTTACCCTACGATAACCAAACCATTTTTATTATAAAATCCAATAATATTATAATAATAAAATCCAATGATATTATAATAATATCTGGTAGAATAAATATTAATCATAGCCGAAATTGTTACATTAATTAAATTTCAACATAATAGGTATACAACTAAATCTGTAGGAGCTTGTATTAGAGATTGAATTTCCATCAATGACAAAGCTATGGCGGTATCGCCTGCTACTATACACATCTAGAAAAATATACCAAGGGCCTCACATTGACCCCCGCCAAAACAGTGCCCTTTAAATTTGATAACTTTCAGCGTTATACACGCGATTTTTTTAGTAAATATTGTCTATTTTATATTTTTATTTTTCAACCTGATTTCAATTTTTCTATTTTATTTTATTTTTCCATTATCTTTTCTATTTGAATTTTAAGCTTGGAAATTCAAAAAGTCTTCGGTTTCTTTTCTTGGAAATTAAGTAAAACCTTTTCATTTGCTCCCTAGCTGTTCATAACCTTTCCCAGTAACCCTAGCCGCCACTTCATTTCGGCATTCACGCACAAATTTTTCCATCTCACATCTCATTTCCTATTTGCGTTCTGAAGAAAAAAATACAGTAAGTTCATGGCTTCTCCTTTCTTCTTTTGCTCTTTTTCCATTTGTTTTTCTTTTGTTTTCTTCCTCCTATGCTCGGCCACACCATGCTATTGCCGACCACCACTCCTCTCCACCACCAACATGACCGACCATCACCTCTACATCATCTCCTCCAATCATGGCCGTGACTCCATGGATCAATCCCATCACCAAAACAATGATTCAAACCCTAGTCGAGCCTATATGCATCCAATCCCCTTCACTAGCCTCGGCCACACCCTAGTTCCTCCACCATATGCCTTGCCTTGACAAATACCTCATCTCCAAACCTATCTAGTTGATGACCAGATCTGATTCAAGAAAAACTAACCCATGGCCAAGCCATGTTGCATTGAGCCGAGCCCATAACTCCTCTTGATCCATGCCTTTGCCTCCACTTGACCTTTGCTTGCCATCCCCTTCATATTTCCATCCCATAGCCATGAATAGGTGATCATGACTGAGCCTTTATGCCACAAAAACACAACATGGCCGAGCCTATGTTTGTGTTGGCCGAGCACTCTTGATGTTTAAAGCATGTTTATGACATTTTATTTCACAAAACTTTCAATGTTTTAAATTTATAATCCTATGTGTTGAGATATATACTTATATTTGTGATAATTATTTGTTTACAAGATTTGTATTTAGGTGCTACTTCTCCTCGAATCTAGTTCATGCTTTGTCGTGCCTTTCAGTGTTGTTGTGTGTCTCTACTTCGTAATCTTTAGCTTTAGAAGGTGAGTTATTCACTCTAGACATTTCGTACTAATATAATTGTGAAATGATGGCGTGTGAATTGTAATTGATGATATGATAGTATTTTATATATGCCTGTGATATGATTATATGATGTTAAAATATGCTTATAAACCTGTTACATCATCCGATATGTTATATTATATTATATTGTTCATTTTATTTTCTGTTTCTCATACTGCAAGTTCCATGTAGCATAGAATCACCATGAGTTGAAATGATACATACCCGAACGGACTTTAGAATAGGGAAAAATCGTTATGAGCTAAAATGATAGGCTCAAGCGATTTTTATTTATTTATTTTGACTTGGGATTGCGGGTTTGAAATGGTAGAACCTGGATTTTTCTTTTTAAATTACGGATTGAAATGATATATTATCCATATCACTTGACCTAGGTTAGAGAATATTATACAGACCCGTGGTTAATTTTAAATATTTTCTAAAAATTTATTAAGTATTTTCAAATGTAAAATACGACATTTTTAACTTAAATTGGATATAAATGATTTAAATAAATTTTATAGTGATTTTCTGTAAGTAAAATGTATAAGTAAATATTTGGTTAAAATGTATTTGAAATATGACTTAACTAGATAGTTGGAAATCTAGTTTTCAAATGAATTTTTTTTAAGTTAAGTAAACAAATGGAAGTTCAGTTTTATTTATGAAATGGGTATTTTGAAATAAAGAATTAAGTTATTTGCTAAAATAAAAGTTAAGTAAAATATTGTACCTTTGACTTAATAAATGAATTATAGTTAACTTGGATATTTCAATTATAAAAGTTATTTTATGTGAATCATAAGTTAAATGATAACCAAGTGAAAGCTTTTGAAGCGTGAGATATGTTTTTTAAGTTAAAATGGCTAAAATTTGAAGTTTCAATGTTTCTGAAATGTTATAATAAAATCTGGAATTAATATTGGCAGCATTTTCAAAATGCTGTGTTTTTAAGACAGGATTTACAAAGTGCTATCATTTTTGAAAGTAAACTATATTCTGAAATAATAAATAAACTACTATAGCACTTCGTAAGTGCTGCTGTTGCTGAAAGTAAACTAGATTCTGAAATAATAAATAAGCTATTGTAGCACTTTGTAAGTGCTGCTGTTGCTGAAACTAAACTGTTTTGCAATAACTAAATACCTACTGTAGCGCTTTATAAGTGCTGTTGTTTCTGAAACTGAACTACTTTAAAATACAAAAATACCTACCATAGCACTTTATAAGTGCCTGCTGTTTCTGAAAATGACAATGTTTTTTACATATTACTATATCTACCGTGATATTTTATAAGTGCTATTGTAGCTGAAATTTATAATGTTTTGGAAATTTTATAATTGAATGAATGAACTAAGGAATGCTACAACTTTGAAATGAATATTATTTGACATTGACTTTAAATGATTTAAATGAATATGTTTTGAAGTGAAAAATAAACCATTTTTGAAATTTATAACCACGGGTTATAATAACGGTTGGTTGTTAAAGAGACCGGGATCGGATATGCGCATACTCTCTGTCGATACCAAAAACCGCTTTAACAACCGTGTACGCGGGGGAGATTCCAGAATGAAGAAGGATGGTGGCGACGTTCTGTTAAGGTATATACGTGGACCCGACTACCGTGAGTTGGCATAAGGTGGCTAAAACAGGAGCGATTGACGGGCTAATGAGGTAGCTCCTTTTATCGGACACACTTCTTCGTATGTCATTCTATTACTTTGTATCGATGGTGCGCACCTTTGATTTTTGGGAGTGTGGCTCGAGGTGGGCGGTAGTGGCTGTTACGCGTTACCACCTGCCCGGAAGCGTAATTGGTATATCTACTCTGGCATTGCATAGTTGTGTCGTGTTACCTACCCTAGCACGCCTTGTACGAGTTTGGTTTTGTGTCATAGCCTATGGAGTATCCTCTAGTGGCTTCCCGATCAGGAGGGACTATGATACTGGATAGACTACTGGGACTATGTATGTGTTAAGGGGGATACTGGGTAACTCCTTAACGCAATTTTTAAGTACGTTTACTTTATTTCTAGACATTATTATAATAGCGTATATTACTACATAGTAAATAGTTTAACGGATCCTTAGAGGATGGGCGGTCCCAAGCACCCTTTAAGTTACTTGTGCATTTTATTACAGTTCACTTGAGTTGGTTTACATTGTATAAGTATGTATGTCCTGACTCGAGCGTTTGTGTTTATTTTCTTACGCTCTGGTCAGCCTGAGTATCAGCTTTGGATTTCACCTTATGGAGCTAGGATTCGCTGGATATCATCATTTATCCAGTTGCTATCTTTCTTTTCAGTATTTCGATTCAGCTTATGTACTAGCGAGTTGTATTTACTTTTCAGACTATGGTATTTTGTACTTGTTTTGAGACTGTGTTTGAGACTGTATTTGTGGTAGCTTCATGAACTACTATTGTTATTTTTATTTCCACTGCGAGTTATTCTGATTTATCTGTGCCTGTGATTCTGTGATTGGTTTTATTTGCTCCAAATTTTATTACAATCTACTGTTTTGAATTATTCAAGTCAGACATGTGTGGCTTTATTGTCGATTTGAATGGTCCAAAATAGTGGGTCGTCACAGAACAGGAATTGAGTTAGTCGAAAATTCTTCCAATGGTTTTGGAGAGTTCGGTAAGTGGGAAGATTGTACTTATTATGAAATGACTCAAAACTCGCAATCACTTCAAAACCATATATATGTGTGATCTATGTTCTGAAAGCGGTTATGAAGTGGAATGTTACGGAGTTGAACTGTCTATCCTAAGATTAAGTCCAAGGGAAAGCTCGGCGTCAACACTTCAAAACCTTCTATCGTGTAGTACTATCTATCTTGAGGATTATTCCAAGAGAAAGGACAATGTTAGCATTCATCAGAAGACTTATGCAGGAAACCTATATGGAGGTTCGAGATCTGTTCAAGATGCATGAATCCATGTAGCTATTCGTGATCTGTTCGAGGTGATGGAATTCATTTGGGGATTCGTCTTTTGTTCAAGTGATGAAGACTCATGTGAGATATGCTGAATGTAGCTCAATATCGAAAAATGACAAAAAATAGAGGAGGAACATGACTAGGGGGTTTAGCTGACCTCAAGGGTATACCAACTCCATATCTAGAGAAGCTTATCGGTTGTTGCTGGCGGGAGTTAATATGATCTGAATCACACACCGAGGGTGATCCGGTAATGTTTATCTTAGAGTATATCCAATCTAGAGATATACGATGTTCAAAAGGTAGTTTCGGATCCTTGTCATGAAGTTTGGATGAGGCCAGAACGAGGAGATCTTCACGGAAAAATCCACATGCGAACGTGCCTTAGTAATATTGATTGTATACCTACTATTGTTGTGGCATTCATACAGCAGCTATTGGATATGATTTATGTGCTATACGGTAAACATTATATATCATATCACTATATGTTAAACATAATGAATGGTCGGTTTCATTTAAGAGGAAATCCGCTATAGGAATCTGTACTGTCTCAATGGTTACTGTTACTCGTCTGATATTTCTTGAGTTCTGCTGGTTTACCAAACTGATCCGTGTGTTATTCTCTTATAATGCTCGAGTCAGCCTCGTGTATGTTTTCAGATTTAGCTACGGACGCTTTGGAGTTTATGAAGAAGAGCTGGATGATTACCTTCCATGGTATTCTTATTTCCGCTGCATTTTTGTATTGTATGTATCAGCATATGTGAGATGGGTCATTATACATGTCCAGGCTAATGTTAGTACTTAGGTTTTAGTAACTATGATATTTTTGTATTTAGAGTAACCCTTTGTATTGTTCTTTGATATTATATATTATCGTTCTGTTATGAGAATTTGATATTGTATTCTTCTTTTCTTGTTCTATTCCTTTTCTTTTATTTTACCTTAACTTTCTGTCTTTCCGGCACTTAGGTGTTCGGCACATAAATATCATAGATGTATTTAGTGTCGACATTCGATGTCGAAAAGTCGAGTCGTTACAATCTATATACTTACAAGTTATAATTTATACGATGTATATGAATCATCCGTATGCAATATTAGACCCGATCACTTGCTCGGATACATGAATATGTCATCCAACCTAGTATAGATCACATAACTTCTCCATTTCGGAGCCCTAATCTGGTTCCTTGATCCGATACTTATGTTTTCCTATCACAGCTCTAAACTATGATAGAAAACACCCACATCATTCCAAGACTCTATCTCAAGTTCTCGCATTCCGGAATGAAGTGAAAATGCTTGGTTTGGATTGGTATATATCACCCAAAAATCATGTGCTCGAACTTTGGAATCAAAAATGGTCATGCGAATACATTGATCCAAGTCCTACTTACGGTCTTTATTCCCTCAGGATAACTTTTAAAATTATACTACACCAATTATTATTTTCAATTTATGAAAACATTTTACAATCCATTATATGATTTTTAAATTTAGATAATATTTGTAGCGATCCACCTTTTTTATCATCGAAAGTCAACACCAAACACTACCACTGTGTTCAAAGTCGTGCATCAAATCGACAAAAGGGCAAATTGTTAGGGTAAATAAAAAGAAATGAACAGAGACCAGTGAAAGCAGAATCTCACAACAGAATCGACTACATATAATATAATAATAAGGACTATAGGAATTGTCACTCCAAAAATACAGAGTATATCAGAGTAAAAACAAACCTTATTAGCTGGACGGTTATAAAATTTTGACCTTAAAAGTGCTAATAGGGATATTATATAATACAGTGGAAAATAAAATACTACAATAGGAGAATCACCAGCTCCCCTCTAAGATCTCCATAACACCAAAGGAAACGTGGGAAAATACTAGGCCTAGCCCGAGCATTATAATAAAATAACATCCGGATCAGTCTGGAAAACCAGCGTGAGAAAACTCAAATAATAGGGAATGTATAAAAGTTCTATGAGACCATGCCGCTAACGCGAAATGGGTTTTTACCTCACAATAGTAACACCCATACAAGCAAGAGCGGAAATAATCATCAGGAAACAAATCCAATTTTGTGAATAAGCATAATTGATACTAGAACCAAACTTGAAAGAATGGAAATAGCCTGAGTAAAATCCAAACTGGATATAGTGGATAAAACAAAGAAACTGTCCAAATTTGCTTGAATGGACAAAATAAGATGGCAGTCCAAACTTCATAGAACGGGCTAAATGAGGTAACAGTCCAACTTAATAGAATGGAATAAATCAATACTTAAATGCCGTGAAGAGGAGGAGTTGGCTCTACTCACGACAATTTAAAGATAAACAGATTCAGGGATTCGAATCAAATAAGGAAAGCAAATTTTCCAACAAATGACTAAGAAGGTGCACCTCCCATGGAGTATATATATAGTAATATTCTCCTGAGAAGCTCATATACTCCATGACACTTCTTGAAAACATACCAGCCGGACCCCACGAGACCTTATCGAGTATTCGAATATTTCCACATCTAAGTGCACAAACGAAACCAAACTAGATGAGATGTGAGAATACTCTAATGGGAGCAACCCCACATAGCTGGATGTCCACTCACGCTTTTGATTTAGTACTTTTTCGATAAAGGATAGCAACGCTCAACGAAGCAATAAATTGTCTTAGAATGACGATAATAAAGTATCTGAATTAACCGATAGCTTAGATACCAACTATCGAGGATATAAAACAATCGTATATGGAAATTAAGTCATGCATACTTATCACCACTAATTGATTTCAAACTTATACTATTTCTTGGTTAACATTAATATCGGACAAGTCAAGGTAGTGTTACCACAAAGTCATATCCAACAATTATTCTTAACTTTTGAAATAGCGACAAGTTTACTTCTTTGATGTTTAGTGCTAATTATACAGATAAATCATTTTCATATAAGTCATTAGCTTTACAGAAATAATTCATTTCCACAAATGAATCAAACTTTTTTTATAAACGAACTGAACTTGTGCTTGATTTCCATATTATAGTATTGGTAAAACATTTTTAGAAATACTCTTTCAAACCGTTCTTTTATAAGACAAAATTTATAACGCTAAGTGTATTAAAAACAAGGGTCAAAAACAAATGTCGTTAAAACATTGTTTATTATAAACTCAAAAACAGTTAACACTTAGCTTTATTTATAATAGAGGATTTTCTCATTTATAAACCATTATATATAAATTTTAAAACAACATTTATTATCTCAAATGTATACATAATTGTTACGCCTCATTAAATTAATCGCACAACCCTTTGCTTTTCCATTAGAATTAGTTACCGATTTTAAAACATTAAGAGAATAATTTTTCCAAGCGCTCGACCCCGAAGGCATAAAGGCCCTTAACCAACATCGGATCGACACCCAGAAAATTATCCAGCTTAACATCCCAATGATCAAGTTCCAATTCCTTTTTAACTTACCCAAAATTTTCTCTTATCTTGTCAAAACTTTAGTTGAAATGATTTCTTGTGATTAATGATTAATTATTTTAAATTATCATTAATCAAAATGATCAATAAATTTTAATGTTCTTTTTAGTGGAAACTCAAGCTCAAGTTCATACGACAGGGTATTGGGGATGAAATCGAATAAATGACGATATAGCAAAATTGCTATAATGACACTTAACAGATTAAATGGAATATCATGATTTATTTTAATTAACCGTCAATGTAACAACATAATGATGTTAACAAATGATCAAATGATCGTTGGCGAGAAACCCCTCATGGTCTCTCTAAATTTTCTCTGCAAAATAATGGTTATGAATAATATATATATAATCATACGGGTTCATAACGATCAAATTAATATGCCATCCATTTTCCAAAAGGAAATTCAATCAAACAGCAATCAACAAAACGTTTATAACATCATCGATATGATATAAAAAATTAATGTGAGTTAAACACACATTGATTTTCGTTTTTGCCGAAATGTCCCATTTTGGACTAAAACCGAACAGTCATTCTATTTTAGCCTAAATTTTAACTTTCTCCAAATCCAACTAAACGAATTCCATTACGAAGATCTCGATGACACGAGTCCAACGCAAAAAATGATGTTCGAATCTGACCTCGTATGAGTGAGATACACGTTTTATAAGTTATCGAATTAACTTAAATTAATAAATAACTTCTCTACTAAATTACATCTTTGCCCCTCACCAAAAGCACTCCTTCCTCATCAAAAACGTGCACAGTGAAATATCACCATGGCCGTGTGCACAAAAATAGGTGATACGGAGAATTAGTCGATGAATTCCAAAATCGATCGCGCCGATGACTTTCTCTCGCCGAACGCGACTCGCTGGCCACCCTAACTTCACGATCACCGTCCCCAAATGAAAAGCAATCTGCACCATATATCGTCGGCCCCCCAATGTTGCTCCTTCCGTTAAGCAACTGCGCCTACCAAAAGTTCGTTCGGAGAAGCTAAACGACACTCTTTCCGTTACTTGAAAAGTTATAACTTATGGATATTTTGAAGTAAATGTTTTTACACTTATAATAGTATAAAGTATAGATAGAGATGGTGTAACAACCCGTAAATTTTGATAATTAAAATTGGTTAAATTTATAAGATTTTGTAATTAAATGTAGAAGGAAATGAAAATCTTATAACTTATATGGGAGCGAATGTAGAAATTAGATGTATCAATCGTAATTAAAATCAACAATTTAAAATTTATATTGCAATTAATTGAAATAGTGTAAATGGTCATACTTGGTTATGAGTTTAATATAAGAAACCAATGAGAATGTTGAATTTGTGGATTACCAGTAAAAATATTAACTAGAATGGAATTCAAATTTATATAATAATGTAAAGTGTAAATTTGTCGCATTTGGGTACAAAATTTAAAATATAAGTAAAAATGAGTAGGCATTTAATTTACCGATGGAATAATACGTTGATTAATAGTAACTATATGTAAATTAAGGTAGTAATGTTAATGGCAGTTGATGAATAACCAATTTAATGCAATTCAAATTGATTGAAACGACTGTTTAGGTTAAAACTGATTGTAAATAGGAATATTTGGAAATAAACTGAATATATGAAAACAAAATATAAGCATTGAATTAAATTAATGAATTTAAATTATAATAAATGGTCATTGAAGAATCAGTGTTCTGCAAGTAATTATAATGTTGTTATTGATAATAAACGTTACTTCAATGATTATTAATATAGTAACGGAAGTGTGAATGAAAACTTAATAGAAACATAAATTTATTTTAAGGAAACAAGAGATATATTATACAAATTGATGAATTAGTATAAATTTAATGGTAATTGGATAAAATCAATATCACATGAGTCATTGCAACATTTGTTGTAAACTATAAACCTATAAATGTGATTTAGGGCAAATAGTGACCGTTATTATTTGTTACCGGTTTACTTAGGCTATTAAGCTGTGAGTGGGAATCAATTGAAATTTAAAATGAAACTTGGTATTCCAATTATGAGTATAAGAAAATAATTACAAGATATAAATGTAATAAGATGCATAGAAATGTTGGTATTTTGTAAAGTAATAAATGATTAAATTTGTGGTAATATGTGGTAATAATGTAAATTTAGGTAATAAGTGGTAATAATGTAAATTTAAATTTAGGTATTACGTTACTGTAAGTTTAGGTAATATGTGGAAATAATGTAAATTTGTGGTAATATGTGGTAATAATGTAAATTTAAATTTAGGTATTACGTTAATGTAAATTTAGGTAATATGCGGTAAGAATGTAAATTTTATTCATAGAGTGCTAATGGATTTAATAAAAAGAATGAAATCAAGATGAATAAATAAATTAGGAGTATAAATTTTAATAAACGTGTGCACTGATTTATAGCAGGATTTAAAAGGCAATTAATAATTTAAAGGTTGATTTATTAAGAAAACAATGTGTAATGGATGGAAATGGAATAAGTGTAGTGTAATGAGAGTTGTTGTAAAATTATTTGTAAAGAATTAACTTACAAATATTACAAAATGTATAATGGTGACAATAGGTGTTGTTACCAATTTAACTGATCAATTTCAAATAAATGTCAACAAAATGTTATATTAATGTGGAATAAAACCATAATCGTTGTGTGAACGTAATAAAAAGAAATAGAAATGTTAATTGTATTCATAATGTATTGCTTTAATAGTAAGGAGTGAAAATCAAAATAAAAGAATATAAATGAATAAGTTTTGTAAAAGAATAAAAATATTTTTATTTATTTGAAATGTTTGTTAGCTGGAAGATTGATTGTAGAGATGAGTAACTATTATTTAGTGAGAAATGTGTAACTACTATTTATATCCAATAATGTAAATATGTTTAAATTACTATAGATAGGAAAAATAGTTTTACTCCTCATTACATTCATTTAGTCCATTTGAAACTTAATCAACTGAAATGAGTGTAATTGAAAATTTCTAATTAATAGGAGAGAGAATACTGATTGTAAATTAATAGGTGTAATTAAAAGCAGCTTATGTTTTGTGAAAATATAAGGAAAGTTTTGATTCAATGAAAAAAAAACGTTTATATCAAATAAAATGAAGGTTTCATCTGTGAATGTAGGTTTAATTTCATTAAAATAAAAAATAGAAAGATTGATTTTAAAGAAAGAAATATATGTTTATTTGAACTGTGTTTTAGCTTACAGACTGATTACAAGAATAGGAAAATAATCTATTTTTTACTCTTGTATATAAACAATAAATTTACAAACGTGTTTAAATAAACAATTGTTCTATTTTTTTTATCCATTTTAGTTGCCTGTTTTAAAATTTAACTTTGTAAGTAACTGCAATTAATGTAATTCAAATGTTTCAATTAAAAGAAAAGGGAACGTTGATTGCAATTAATAGATTTAATAAAAGAAATGCACGTTTTGTGTTAAACAAAAAGGGTGTTTTAATGGTAATAAGAGATCATTTTAGGAAAAACAAATCAAATGTTTTCATTTTTAAGGTAAGTATAAAATTTATTATGCGTAGACAAAGACCTAAATGCGTAGAAATTCGAATATTACTTGAGTTAATGAAGTTAATTGGTTACGTTTCAAAAAAAAATGAATTTCAAAATCTTTTATTATTAATTGTTTCACGAACGTTTTAAAATAGTTACCTTACTATTAATACTTGATCCGTTTATTTCTCCATCTATTTAATACCTGAGCACTTTTAGGTTGTATTTAATTATTGCCACCTCATTTTCACGTATACAAAATTCTACTTTCATTTGCAAACTTTTCCATTCCTACGTACATTTTCTTATGTATTATTAATACCTGAAGTTTTAATAATAAAACGTGACATTTATTTTTGTTCCTCCACATTCATTTCCTAATTATAAATAACCTACATCTTATTTCTTCTTTCTCCTAACACCTCATATTCAAAAGCTCTTATTCTTGCCAACCCAAAAGCATTCTTTTATAAAAATGATTTTTTTTCATTTTCGCTTCCTGTCCTCATATTAGTTGTTCTTCAATCTTTTCCTGAAGCCTCATCTTGAGAAAACGTAAGTATTAAAATTTGTTTATTTATGTATATTTTTAACGCGTACTAATTTTTATTTTAATAATATTCTTGTAACATGAATATCTTTTGCATATAAACTTTGATTCACGCGCGATTTCTTCTGTTGGATTCAAATTTGTATTCCGGACAACATGAAATTGATTTAGTTGAATTTGGAGATTGTTGAGTTTTGCGCTTTTATTTGGATTTTTATGGGCTAAAACCAAAGGTGGGTGTTTTAACCCACTCACAACTTCTAAAATTACTTATATTTGTTAAATTTATTTATGTTGTGAGTATGGATTTATTTATGACTGTTTGAATATTTAAATCATCATATCAGTTAATTGCATTTATTTAAATTAAATCATTATTTAATTTATTATGGATTATAACTGCCAGTTAATTACCTGTTTATATTATCGGTTATATATTGATATTGATTGGTTATTTTGTATGATGATTGTGATGGATGTATGATTTTATGATGGATGAATGGATGTTTTATTTATATCATCATAAACTGCAAGTTGTTATGCATTTTATTTCATTCGGGATTGCGGTTTGAAATGATATACAACCGCATTTTTATTAAATTGCGAATTGAAATGATAAATATCTGTATCACTTGACCATAGAATAGAAAATTATATAAAGACACCATGGTCTATACATATATATATACATATATATGCATATATATATATATACACACATATATATACATATATATATTGAAAGGATCTTCTATGGTTTGGAAAGAAATATACGGTTTAATAAATATTAAATGTTGATATTATTAAAATATTATTTTATATATATATATATAGTTAAATTCTTGAATTTAAGCTATGTATAAATTGGTTTAATAAAAATAAGTTGAATAATGGAGTTTGATGGTTTTACATTATATGGTTAAGTACCTATTTAAGATATTGTATATATAGAGTTTTTAAAATGACTTAAATGAAATTTAAGTTAGAAGGTAAATATGAAATTAGTATGAATTGAATTATTTAAGAATTGTACTTGATAAACCTGATTTGAAACTTTAATAAAAATGGAGTTTTTAAAGGGTATGATTCTTATAAACTTGATTTGGTTTAAAGTGTTTTAAAGTCGAGATAAATGAATATATCAAGTTAAATAGATTGAAAGAATATCCAGTTGTTTGAGGTTAAAAATTTTACTTAAATTATATTGGATTTATTAAGTAAACATTTCAAATCTAAATAATAGTGATTGAATTTGATATATATGGAATTATCAAAGAATTGATTTTGAAATGGTGGAATATTTAAAGCTTTGAAATATATGGAAATTAAAATGGTTTATTGGAGTTGAAATCGGTATTTGGAATTTATTGGTAAAATTAAAGAAGCTATTTTATTATACAAAGAAATTTAATATTTAAACCATTGAAATATATTAAGTTATGTTTCAAAGCTATAGATTTCAAGGTGTATAGATTTGAAAGTGCTATGATTTGGAAAAAGATATATTTGAAATAAAAATGATATCATATTGATTTGGGTTTTAAAACAGAAATGATATCGTATTTATATGGTTTGGAAATGGATATTATATTCTGTTTTTTTTAAGTATGAACTATTATGAAAAGACCGCGGTGTTATAATAACATTTGGTTCTTAAAGAGACCGCGATCGGAAGTTGTCATACTCTCTGCCAACTCCGAAAACCACTTTAACAACCGTGTACGCGGTGGAGATTCCAGATTGAAGTAGGATGGTGGCGGCGTTTCCTTTGAGGTAAATACGTAGACCCGACTCCCGTGAGTTGGCATAAGGTGGCTAAAACAGGAGCGATTCTCCGACCAATGAGATAGCACCTTTGATCGGACACATCCCTTCGATATTATACTTTGCTTTTAGATTGATCCGGTGGCCACTTTTGATTTTTTTTACTTGGGGGTGTGTCTCGAGGTGGGCGGTAGCTGCGCGCTACGCGTTACCACCAGCCGGATGCGTAATTGGTATATCTACCCTGACATTGCGTAGTTGTGCCGTGTCACCTACCCTAGCGCGCCTTGTACGAGTTTCTATTTGTATCGTACCTATGGAATATCCTATGGTAGCCTCCCGATCAGGAGGTATTTCGGTACTGTATAGACTATTGGCATTATTACGTGTTAAGGTGGAAAATGTAAAGCCTTAACGCTATTTAAAAGTAAGTTTATTTTACTAATAGACACTATTATAATAGAGAAATATTACTACATAGTAAATAGTTTAACAGATCCCTAGGAGATGTGAATCCCGAGCATCTCTTAAGTTACGGCACTCATATTTATTTCTATTGATTTAACTCACATAAGATATTTTAGTTCTGACTCGAGTATTTTTTCTTTTCAATTCGCTCGGGTCAGCCTGAGCATTTCAGTATCTGAAGACCTTACTTCTGGAGGACGAAGACGAAGATTTTATTACTATTATATATTATATTAGTCCATATCCTGCATCGTCATTATTCTTTGGTATGTGTAACTCTGATATATATTGTATAAGTGATCAAAAGCTTTCGTAAAACAGCTTCATGAACTGTTTATTTGATTATTATATTTTATCGTTCCGCTGTAAGATTCTATTTTGCTTTTTTTTTTCTTTCTCTGTTTTTCTTATTTACCCCATAAAAATCCGCCCTTCCGTATGCTTTGAATCGGCATGTGTGTCGACTTGAATCGTGCGAAAAGGCGGGACGTTACATCTGGTATCAGAGCGAGGTTTAGCAATAAACCTTAGCTTTGTAGGGTCTGACTCTTTACAAATAGGGTAGTAATACCCCATGAAAGGCGTTGAGTGTATATATATGAGAGAGCGTATTTGTTAGTGTTATAAAAAGGTTTTAATATTGTGTTAATCTGTTCCGTTTTGTTTTTATAAATTCTGGTTGGTGCATGGGACGCTATGACATCAATAGGGATTTCTAAAAACTTAATAGGACAGGCTGACATAATATTTGGTTTTAATACAGGTGAATGAAATAATTTTGCCTATTATATTTTCTCTCTCTATATATATATATAAAAGAAATATTTATTAAGGTTATATTTGGTTGTATTATATTGGTTGTTAGGTATTGAAATTCAGAAATAACAGTGAAATAAGATTGAAAATAAAATAAATCAAATTGGAAATTTTAGAACTTAAGTTCCGGGGTTTTGAAATTTTCTTTCAATTGATTTTGGAACATAATAATAATATTATTTAGAAGTATTTTCTGATATAAATATTTCAATACAATTGAAAGAATTGTTTTAAGAAGATTTTGGAAAAAAAAATTAAGTTCTGTACTTCTCTCTCTGTCGCTGGAAAATAATTTCGGTGATGAGTGCACGCATCATCGACATTCATTTTCGAGTTTCGAAGTGGGAAGGCTACTATAGTAGTTTTACTGCAGTTTTATTTCGATAAAAAAATAGGAATTTTAATTGTTTTAAATATAATTGGATATATATATATATATATATATATATGTGTGTTGTAAGTATATATCTATCTATTGTTTTAAAATAATTTTAAATAAAGACCCGATATTTAATTCCTAAGTTTCTGTTAATTAATAGTTTCAATTAAAGGTAGTAAAACGGAACATAACTAATTTATGAATTGGAACCTTTAATTAAAATAGGTGATTTAATGCAAGTTATAAATGAGAAGAAAAAAAAGTTGAAAAGGTAATCTAATAAAACGAAAGATATAATTATTGAGCATATAATTAATTAAAAGAACTGGGAAAACTTGGGTGATTTTCAGTTACATTCTTAAAAGCATACATATAACTTACCAAATTATAAAAAGTTGAAATGTTTAATAAGAAATTGTAATAAAATATTTTATAAGTAAATCTGAGGTAATGAAAGTAATTAATGAAATTCCTTAATAAATAAGAATTTGATGTTGTAATATTATAATCTTAAGTGTAATTGAAAGACTACTAATTGAAATAGAAAGGTAAGTATTATAAATGAAATTTAGAATGAATGAGAGTAAATAAATGAAACTGAGAAAATATATGAATGTAATGCAATAAAAGAAAACTATTGATATGAATATATAAAAAATGAAATTTTGCAAGAGATAAATGTAAATTTAAAGATAAATCATTATAGTGATGTAACGACTCGCCTTTTTGGACAGTTTAAACCGACGATCAAATACACATGTCGATTCCAAACCATTCAAAAGGGCAGATGGTTATTGGGGTAAATAAGAAAAGAAATAAAGGAAATGAAACAACACAGAATCTCGCAGCGGAACGATAAAATATAATAGTCAAATAAACAGTTCATGAAGCTATTTACTATACTTTGACAATTATTTATACAACATTTATCAGAGCTATACATATACAACAGAACAATTAAATAATGCAGCAGATAGCACGATGCAAGGGTAATAATAGTGATAGTATACTAAATCTTCGTCTTCATCCTCCAGAATAGATCTTCAAAAATCTGAAAAACTCAGGACTGGCCCGAGCGTAATGAAAAGACAAAACACTCGAGTCAGGACTAAATATCCTCATGTAAGTTAAATCAATCGTAAATAAATATGAGTGTAACGGCGTCAGAGATGTTTACGGGATTTGACATCCCATATCCAGTGTCAACGTGCGTGCAATAACTTAAGAGATGTTACGGGATTTTCCATCTCTCAAGGATCCGTGAAACTATCTACTATGTAGTAATATACGCTAAGTAGATAATGCCTATCAGTAATATAAAGTATCAAAATAGCGTTAAGGCGTTACCATAATCCCCCTTAACACATTTTATATTCCCAAAAGCATATACAAGACCGTAGTTTCCCCAAAACCGGAAGTCACCAGAGGGCAATCCATATACTCAAGGTACAAATCAAAACGTAGTGGTCGCGAATAGGATAATCAGTATGACAAGGTACATGAGGCGATACCAACTAGGATACTATTAGTTGCGTGATCCGGACTGATGTTGGGCATAGCCAGCAGCCACCCCAACAACGCGAAACAACACTCCCAAATCAAGGGGTGCACCCAAATCGCATCACAAATGTAATAGAAATGGTATCGAAGAAGCGTGTCCGCTAGAGGTGGCGAACCTCAATGGCCCGGCGCGGCTCCTGTTTTAGTCATGTCAGGGGTCATCCAATATCGTTCTCTTTCTTCAGTCCGCGCGTTCACCAAACCATCCACTTCATTCTGGATCAACACTCCGCGTATAATAGTTATTAAAGTGGTTTTCGGTATCGACAGAGAGTATGTCCATATCCGATCCCGGTCTCTTTAATAACTACGTATTATTACACCGTTGGCTCTTTTACATTTCAAATCGATTCATAATTGATATCATAATATCATATTCGCTTCATAAATCAAATCCATTTCAAATATCGTCGTATCTATTCAAAATATAAGGTTCCTTTTCAAAAATCATTTCTCGCCTCAATATCTCATTTCGAGTTTCAAGATCATTTCGAATTTCAATTTAGGTTACAATTTCATTTAATCCAATTCGTATTTAGATTCAAGATTTTAAATATAAACATTCACCTTATTGACCAGTTTGGAATTTTAGAAAATAGTTTTAAGTAGTTTAAAGTAGTTTTAAATAATTAAAATAGTTAAAAATACTTAAAATCTTAAAATGGATTTCAAATAGATAAATTAGTTTAAAATAATTTAAATCCGGTTAAGTAGATTTAAAATAGATTAAAAATAGTTTAAGTATTCAAAAATGGTTTATATAACCGAGAAATTTGGAAAACAAAATAAAACAGCTTCAAAACCAAACCATTTCAATTATAACTTCCCAATTCAAATCAATTTCAATTTCCATTCTACCGATTCAATTTCGATTTCAATTCAAAACAATGTCAACTTTGACTTCAAATCAATTCAATTCTACATTCACCTTTAATTAATTCAATTTCAATTTATATCGATTTGGAGCTTGATTTCTCAAAAATATCGATTTATGACACTTGACAAAATTTTCCAACAATATTCAAGTTTTAAATCCAAATTTCAAATACGATTCAATTCCAAGCTCGATTTCAAAATATCATTTTCATATCACTTTTACTTAGCAATATTCAAAGCCCGAATTAAGGTTAAACCTTCAAACAATTAATTTTCGAAATCCAATCATATCCAATTTCAAACCTCAAAGTCTCAACTTAAATTATTTAACAAAATCCCTTTAACCAAAATTTATTTCAACATTCCAACTCACATTTTCGATAAATTCGATTTTTATAAATTCGATTTCTATTTATAACTTTCACATCAAACATTTAAATAAATTTCAAATCGACGATTTTAAAAATTATTATATATTATCAATTTAGCCAATTCGGTGTCCGTATATAATTTTCTATCATATGGCCAAGTAATTATTTATTTCAATTAAATGTCAGGGATGAATATATATCACTTAAATTAAATCACAATATCATATGTATGCATAACAAGATATATATAAGCAAATAAACATCCGAACATTCAAATATCAACCAATAGCATCCATCGAAATACATCATCCAATAGGCAATACAATTCATGGCAATTTCATAGTTATCGAGGTCAGGTAATTAAATCGCAATTCAATTTCAATTTCAATTTAACTGTCAATTTAATTTTTCAACGGTTAATTCAAATAACAAACTATATGACAATTAAATTTATATCAAACAACGACAAATAAAATTCATATCACTTCATAATGTCAATTTAACTAGCATAAAGATATTTAGTACGGTGTGAGCGTTATAAAACACTCACCTTGATTTTTACGATTTTAAATCAAATCGAACGACGTTCGATTTAACCCAAAATTTTCTCTAGCTCCAAATGATTTCAATCCAGCTGCATAGCGTAGTGCTCGACAAAACGATTGCAACGCAAAAAGTTTCGTTCCAATCGGACCTCGTATGTAGAAGTTATACATTTTTAAGTTATCGACATTTGAATTTATAAAACAATTCATATTATACTTAAATAAATTCATACCCAAAGCAACTAAGCCCAGCCCACCAAACTCCATCTTTTCCAAATGCCTGTACGTGAAAAAAATGCACAAACCCATGGCCGTCAAGCTTCAACGAATTTTCACGACCAAAATACACGACTTGAAAACGATCGGCCACCTCCATCGCGAAGCCCTCGGCGAACTCTATCTACACCGTGAATAGCATGCAACTCGGCTGCCCCTTTGGCCTCGAAAAACGTGAAAAACGCAGCGACTTTGAACGCGATTTTCCGTCGATCCGTGGCTCCGTTTTCGATCTCCACCGTTGGATAGCTAGATCTTGATGCCCTCTACAACTTTGTAGTTGACGACTTTTGCTAATTGTTTGTAAGTTTGGAGATAATAGAGGAGGAAGTTTCGACTATTTCTGGCCTTCGAAAAACGTGAAAAAACGCAGCGACTTTGAACGTGATTTCCCGTCGATCCGTGGCTCCATTTCAGATCATCACCGTTGGATTTGTAGATCTCGTCGAGATCTACAACTTTGTAGTTGGAGGTTTTTGCTAATTGTTGATGGATTGAGAGATATTGGAGGAGAAAGGTGAATGATTTCTGGCCATAGAAATGGTGAACGGCGGCTGCACTAGAAACCCTAGCCTTTGTTTGCAAACTGTGAAATGGAGGGCCTTTTATAGAAAATTGCAAAAGCACTATTCACCGAAAAAATTTCGAACTCCAAACGAAGCATGCCGGCTGGCGTTTGTAGGGTTTACCCCGCGTTCCGAACGCAATGGAACGTGTTTCGAAAGCTAATTCGATCGTATGTGTGAGTTACGGCAATAAACGATCAATTTTAAATTAAACCGATTAAACGATTTTCTAGGCGTTTTGGCTTGCCCCGGACAAACGGTAAATCCGATTGACATGAAATTTGAAATCCTACAATAATATCACGTTACGGATCCGATGAAACTGGTTTCGTCAGAATCCGAGATCGTTTGAAAAATGACTATTTTAACTCGCCAAATTAATATTAAAACAATTTCAACGCGTTTCGAGCTGCCACGGTCAAACGGCAACTCCGATTGCTACGAAAATTGAAATCCGATAATAACTAATTATTATGGATCCAATGGAACTAGTTTCGTCCAATTCTGAGACTGTTCAAAAATTGGCTATTTTTCAATCGATAATTAAATATTAAAATATTCAATTTTCACAAATTTATTTTAAATTCAGTTTTAAAAGTTCTATAACATCACTATAACTCCAATATGATAAAATAAAATTTTACAAACCATTTTTAATCATATTAACCCCGTTATTCAATTATCCAATAAATTCCAATTTTAAAATCTTATTAACTCTATTATAATCCCAATATAACTTACCTTCACTTTGGAAACCAATTTGAATCATATTAAGTCAAATTTCAATTATTCACTCTATTTTCATAAATTAAATTTCAATATCAAATTAATCATATCAAATTCGGAATTTAATTATTCAAACATTTGTATTATTAAATTTAAACAAATTTGATTATTCTTAAATCACTATCTTTTGAAATATTCAAAACGAACTTAAAATTTTAACTTTTGAAACTAATTAAACTTATAGAACAACCATTTCTATTATACGGTTATTCAATTCCCATTATTAATGTAACGTCTCGAAATTTTCGACTTACGAAAATTCAACATCGATACTCACTTTATCGACTGCCGAGAAATCGAAGGCCGGAAACCCGAAATGTTATGGGTTTTAAGAAAAAAGAAAGAAAAAGAAAGTGGTAGAAGAGAGAAAATAGAGAGGAATGAAAACAGAAAATAGAACAGAACAGAAAACAACTGAACAATATCAGAATCTCACAATTCGCAGCGGAACAACATATAATAAATAAATGAAAAATCTTTAAACAAAGAACTATATCAGTTATTACATTTCATACATTACATAATATCATCAGAGTGTACAACATTAAACAATGGAAAAGAAAGTACTATATAAACTAGTAATACGCCATGCCATCCAGCTTGCTTCCAGCAACTCCTGAATTCCAGAATATCCTGATAAACCCAACTCTTGACTGCCCGTGTGGAAATTGGTGGGCACCCAGAGTTTAGGAAGGAAAACAATAAACTCCGAGTCAGTCATGTGACTGGTGCGAGAACTAAAACAGTTTATTTTTCTTTAAAATCAAAATAGAGGAATATTTTTAAATTCAATTCGCAATGCTTTTAAAAATGAGACTACCATAAGACCTCCTGCCACACACACAATGCAAACGCAGACTTGGAGCAGATTTCTTCTTATGTTAGTCAAAGATGCTTGATACGTATTAAAATCAAATCAATTTTGATATTATTATTAGTGCATAGTGTAGAAGATATTTCAAAAGTAGAATATAAATCTTAGCCAGCATAGGTACCATTATATTATTCTTACTATAGCTACCATATTAGATGGCAGGTTCTACAACTAAAACCGTACAAGATCGTATTGTTTCTTTGGATTTCCAACGAATGATCAGGCCAAGGAACTTCCCATTGCCACATGAGAATGCCTCTGGATGGACATCCCCGAGAACCAAACCGGATCTCTACCAACACAAGGCCGGGTTACCCCTAACTGAGTAACAACTGACCGAATATGCCATCCCCCGGTCCTTTGGGACCTTTCACCGAGCGCTCGCAATCAATTCACGCAATCATAAAGTGTTTTCAACATGAGTAAGTATCTGGGCTCCATACCATGATACCACCCTTTTCCAGAAGGAAATGCACACATCCTAAAGGGCGCTACCCCTCATAACCTTGCCGCATCTTTCCTGTTTTGACCATTCCGGGGTGTGAGGCTCGACAAAGTCTCGTCCACAAAAACACGCTTTATACAAAAGCTATGCTTTGGGTCAACAAATGATCATAGAAATGATCACCAAGATAGACGATCAAACAAATGATCCTATCTCAAAAAATCAACACAATGATCATTTCACAGCAACACTCAGTATGTCACATTACCAAATTGGGAGTATATTGCTAATAACCTTCAACTATATAACCTCTGAGCTCGTACGTCTCAGAGAAGGGTGTTAAGCTAAGAGAATAAATTCTCCGCCACCAACAGAAATATATTTGAAAGAAATCGGCTTTATATCTCAACTTGTAATGTCAGGCATCCTATCCATACAAGTCTGTTCCGGGCTCGAACAGAACCGAAGGCACTTACAAAGAAGTCCTTGCAATCCGAATAATCTCTAATCACGTTCGGATTTCCCATCACATATGGAGATCTCAATACCGGGGATCAGCCAGTGCAGAGACAATCAACAAGAAACCCTTTCGTTTTCGAAAATATCCGGTCTTCAACACCGATCTTCGAATGCAATTCATAACGACGTATCACATATTCGGAATGGGTTATACGACCCCAAGGTCCTTTCCCGGTTAACCCGAATAGTGAGCGCTTATTTTAAAAAAAAATAAGTGTGGCATTCAAATTCAAACAATCACAACAAATACCTATTTAAAGGTAAATATTGATAGTCGGTTATTGAACTATCAATAGATATGCACAACATCACCAGATTCCAAATAATTTTCCAAATTATTTATTTTTCAAAAATATCTTTACAAGATATATATTTTCCATTCTTCAAAAATAAATCAATATTTATTTTTTTAACCCAATTTCCAATTTCATTTATAAATTCTATATTGAATTTACATTTCCAAAAATGTTTCCATGAGTATACGATTTCCATTCGAATTCTAATATTCATTTTCAATTTATCTTCAAAAAGATAAATTCCAAATATTCACTTAATATTGGAAAAGCATTTCTATACTTATTAAAAATAAGTAATTCACAGATCTTTTTATTTTCTATACTTAGAAAATATTTAATATACCCTAATCGAAATTAAGTATATATTTCATTCTTTAAGGAAATCATTCACTTAAACATATTTATTTGGGCCAAAACGAATGTTGCGTAAAACATCGTTACGACAACCCAAAATCACTAGTATAGGGATTCGAAATTAAAATAGATATATAAATCCCAATACTATACAAAACATTTCCTTCCGGAAATCATTTACTATAACAACAGTGTTATAGTCCACCATTTCCTTCTATTTCTCGAAAACGTCTATTTCAACAATAAATGTTGAAATCTATGGTTTCGAATCTCAACACATTTTAAAACATCGTTAGATCGTTTTAAATTTCTATTTAAAACATCACATCCAAAATAATTTCTTCACTATTCAAAAACGTGAATATACCTTGTTAATAAATTACAACAATTTTACTTATCAAAATAAGTAGTTTGCGAATTTATAAAACAATGTTTATAAATATCATTTCTATTTATTTTACAACAACTTCCTTTTATAAATTTCCTTTATAAATCTATTCAATTTCATATCTCAATGATATACTAAAATTTCATATTATAAGTTAAATACTTATAATTTATTTGTTTACAAAATCGTTCCTTTAAACTTCATAATTATAAATCTTATAACCTATAAGATTCATTTATTTATCCAAAATTTATTCTTTTAAATAACTTTACAAATTTTATAAACCTACTTTTATAAAATTCCATTTATAACTTCATCGTTATAATCTTATAAATTTCATTCATTTATGAAATTCATTCACAATCCATTCTAACACTTATAAAAGCTCGTTTTACACTTCTAATATTTTTAATTTATAAATATCAATTGATAAATCTTTTAATATAAAACAATTTATATTACTATTTTAAAACGTCTTTAAACTATTTTATAATTTCATCATTTGATTTATAAAATAATTAAATTTCATCAATCCTATATTTAAACCTTTTTTAATAAATTCAGAAATCCCAGTTTGAACTATTTTATAAAATTATTAATTCCATATTTCAAAAATCAACTTTTAACTGTATTTCTCAAAAATCATAATTTTTATAATATTAAAATTATAACGTTTACTTATTTAAGATGAATCAATTTCAAAAATATTTTATAAACGTATATTTCCAAAAATCACTTTAGAAATCAAAATCGTTGTTTTTAAACTTCAAAAATTGGATCCGATGATGCAACACATCAATAGTCAATCACGACTTTCAAACATCATATATCGATATGATAAACAATCAAACATCACAATATCTAAAATCAAATAAATATTTGTGAGGAATCCAGTTGGATCCCTCCAACCTGTTTCCCTGCATCCACAGACATTAGCACAATACCATTCCACTTCGAGGTGGAATATCGCGGTATATGGGATTTTATAAATATTATCCGCTTACTAACGGCGCAATAGGGTCTCATCCGCTAAAAAAATATGGGAAATCAATCAACTGCAATATATACATATGCCAATATATATATATATATATATATATATATATATATATATATATATTGCTATATATATAATATAATACCAATTCCACTTCGAGGTGGAATATCGCGGTATATGTGTGTAATAAATAACCTCCGCTTACTAACGGCGTATAGGGTCTATTCACATCCAATATATATATATAACAATCATCATTCAAGCATTCAATCATTCAATCAACAAATTTTAAATCTAACTATTTAAAATTTAAATAAATCCTTTTGAGTGAGAAGTTCTCACCTTTATTCCCGTTTGCCATCCACTTCCAATTCAACTTGTTTTCTTCATTTATACCTTGTATAAATATTTATACAATTTATTAATATTCGAACAATTTGAATAATAAATTCTCATTTGATAATTTTGATTCATTGGTGATTTTCTTTTTAATAGCTAAATTAACAGATAGTTCTATTTAAACCAGTTTCTTCTTTAAATAAATTTATTTAACTAAAATTTAAATTTCCTTTTAAATTAAATTTATTTAACCAAGATTTTATTTTAACTAACAAATTCCTTTTATTCTTAAAACAATTTCTTTTAAATAATTAAATTTATCTAACTAATTATTTTCTTAATTTAATTATAAACCAAAAATTTTCCTCTATTAATATCTTAAGATAATTAAATAGATTAAGTTTAAACTGATACTTTTAATTTCTAAAGAAATCTCTTTTAACAAATTTACTTAACAAAACTAAATTTAAAAACTAAATTTCCTTAAATAAATCATTTCATCTAAAATCTCATTTTCTTACATATTTCAAACATTTTGCTTATATAAATTTCTTCAATCTTATATATTCATATATTTACTATTTCCTATACATATTTGTAAGTATATATATATATTTTAAAACAAAACTGTTTTATATCTCTTACTGAAAAATATACATATATTACATATTCTTATAAGATAAATCAAATCAATTTTTTTCATAAATTAAAATTACTTACTGCATCTAGTTCTTTTAATTATTTGAATTACATATTCCAAAATATTTTTAATTTATAAATATCAATTTATAAATCTTTTAATATAAAACAATTTATATTACTATTTTTAAAACTAAGTTTTCCTTTATTAAATTATTTTACCTAACCAATTTTCTTTTTCAAAATATTTTACGTTTAAACTAAATTTATTTCCAATATTTATTTCTTTCCCAACTAATGAATTAAATTTTAAACTAATGATTTTCCTCTAAATCTTTTAGTAATTAAAATGATGAAATAAGTTGATTAACAAGTCAATTTCAAATTCATTTATTTTACGATTTAAACCAGTAAGTGGAAATATGAACATTTACTTTATTTTATTTCCTCTTTTTTTTTTCTCTTTAAAACTTACTGTTATTTACATTAAATTTTTGAAAAATAAAAATCTTAAATTACCTCACTGTCTCTCGAACCCATGCCAGAGAACCCATCGCGAGCTCCTGCCTCACCATCGACGTCGTCGCCAACCTCAAGCTTCGCCATCACATCGCAAACCCCACGTCTGCGCGCGCCTCGAATCTGCATCGCGACCCACTGCCTTGTGAATAGCCGTCGTTGATCGAATTCGACACCATCTTCGCGCGCGCCTCGTCCCCACCATCTCGTGCGCCGCTTGCCTCGACTGCCGCCGCCTCGAGTGCCTGCTTCAATCGCCGCTCCACCTATGCGCGTGCGATTCAATTTAGGGCTTCGGCCCATTGTATATCTTTTTTTTTATTATTATTATTCACTGCGGCCTTGATTTGTTGATTTGGGGGAAAGAGGGAATAGGACTTTGAACTGAGAAGGGGGGTGAATGCGGCTCCATTCCCTCACAGGCTTCGGCCATTAACAAATTTTTTCTGCTCGACTTTTTTATTTGGACGAACAGAAGGGGGAGCGTGATTTATCAGAGAAGAGGCATGTTTGGCACGATCGAAGGCGTGATGTTAGGAGCGATCTTAGGCGTGATAAATGGGATAACGTGGTACCGTTTGACTAAATTTAAATTTAAGTTTAAATTTAAATCGTTGAAAATTTCAACGCGTTTAGGTGTCGTATTCTCACACAACAACTCCGATTGATACGAAATTTTAAATCCAGCAATAATACAATATTACGGACCTAATGGAACTGGTTTCGTCGAATTCCGAGACCGTGCCTCGGACGGCTATTTTAAATATCGATTCAAACGATTAAATTTTAAAACTGTACAAATCACTTTCAAATTCAATTCTGAGGCTTCTATAATCTTCAATATTATCAATATGAATTTTACAAGCCTTTGAAATATTTTTAATCGGCTTAAAATTGAAGATTCAAATTTTATTCAACTTTCAACAGATTAAATTCTATAATTTAATCGCCAATTTCAAAGTTATGTTGAAAATTAAATCTAAACCATCATTCAAATATCTAAAATTAATTAAATATTCTCAATTTAAATTATTTAAAATTCTGGGTCGTTACAATCTTCCCCCCTTAAAAGAATTTCGTCCTGAAATTACAAGTTAAGAAGAATGCCCTTATCTCGTCTATTATTTTTCACAATCCAAATAGTTTTATCAACTTTCTAACCTAAATCTTTTTACTAGAGATTCACTATCATTTCAACTAGCTTTCCAACTTCAATTATAAGTTTCAATCAACATTGTTCTCCTAGCAATTCAAATTTAAATTCAAATTCAAATTTTAAACTTTCAAAATTTCTCAAAATTTTTCTAATACCCTAAATTTTCGAAAAATTTCGCCAGCGTCTCCTTTGCGCGGCTAGCTCGGTACGACTACAAAATGGCACCACGGCCCCTCAGAATCAAAAAGAAAAGAGAAAGCCAAGTGGCTGGAGAAGAAAATCATCAAATTTCATACTGAAATTGAAATACGTACCTTTTTGTCGAGCCTTTCAATTTTATCTTTGAAATCAAAATCTCAATTCCTTTATATACATATATAACCTGCTAGTAGTAGCATCCAATTCCAACATTCAAACCATTTTGCCATTTCTATTACAAAATTTTCAACATATGTTTCTTATACATTTTTACTTCACTATTGAAGTTACATATTCATTTTCATTCAATTTTACATTTCAATTCAATTTGGATTCAATTCACAATTTCAATTCTATTCGAATTCAATTCTCAATTTCTAAATATTGAATTCTAACGATTAAATTTCATTTAGCAATTCATATTACTACTTTAAATTAGTTTCATTCACTAATTCATTTCAATTAGTACATTCACTTATTCATTTTAAATTTTCAATTTCCATATTCAATTCATCTCGAATTTACTTAATTACTAACAAAGGGAATTTCAATTTATTTCTTTTACTTACTTGAATTTATATACAATTCAAATTTATCTTCAAATTTAGCTCACGACTAATTTTTTTATTTAACCAATCCAAATTCCAATTCATTAATCCAAGAATTAATAATTTATCAAGTTAGTTTACTTGAATTCAATCCATTTTATTTCTTATTTAATTCCATATGCTAATGATAATAATTTAATATTATTAACAACCATGCAACTATATACTATAATAATTCATAGAAAATCATTTCTTTTCTATACAAAATAGTTTTGGGCAAAATTATCTTATTTACCCGATTCAAAAACAATTTTATATTCACTAACAAATACGCGCTCATATCTATTATTACACTCAAACTCATTCTAGAGTACTGCTGACTCTATCTCTAATGAGTAATACCCAACAGAACCATGGTTGTCGCTTAACCATATGCTCTGATACCAAATTGTAACGTCTCGAAATTTTCGACTTTCGAAAATTCAACATCGATACTCACTTTATCGACTGCCGAGAAATCGAAGGCCGGAAACCCGAAATGTTATGGGTTTTAAGAAAAAAGAAAGAAAAAGAAAGTGGTAGAAGAGAGAAAATAGAGAGGAATGAAAACAGAAAATAGAACAGAACAGAAAACAACTGAACAATATCAGAATCTCACAATTCGCAGCGGAACAACATATAATAAATAAATGAAAAATCTTTAAACAAAGAACTATATCAGTTATTACATTTCATACATTACATCATATCATCAGAGTGTACAACATTAAACAATGGAAAAGAAAGTACTATATAAACTAGTAATACGCCATGCCATCCAGCTTGCTTCCAGCAACTCCTGAATTCCAGAATATCCTGATAAACCCAACTCTTGACTGCCCGTGTGGAAATTGGTGGGCACCCAGAGTTTAGGAAGGAAAACAATAAACTCCGAGTCAGTCATGTGACTGGTGCGAGAACTAAAACAGTTTATTTTTCTTTAAAATCAAAATAGAGAAATATTTTTAAATTCAATTCGCAATGCTTTTAAAAATGAGACTACCATAAGACCTCCTGCCACACACACAATGCAAACGCAGACTTGGAGGAGATTTCTTCTTATGTTAGTCAAAGATGCTTGATACGTATTAAAATCAAATCAATTTTGATATTATTATTAGTGCATAGTGTAGAAGATATTTCGAAAGTAGAATATAAATCTTAGCCAGCATAGGTACCATTATATTATGCTTACTATAGCTACCATATTAGATGGCAGGTTCTACAACTAAAACCGTACAAGATCGTATTGTTTCTTTGGATTTCCAACGAATGATCAGGCCAAGGAACTTCCCATTGCCACATGAGAATGCCTCTGGATGGACATCCCCGAGAACCAAACCGGATCTCTACCAACACAAGGTCGGGTTACCCCTAACTGAGTAACAACTGACCGAATATGCCATCCCCCGGTCCTTTGGGACCTTTCACCGAGCGCTCGCAATCAATTCACACAATCATAAAGTGTTTTCAACATGAGTAAGTATCTGGGCTCCATACCATGATACCACCCTTTTCCAGAAGAAAATGCACACATCCTAAAGGGCGCTACCCCTCATAACCTTGCCGCATCTTTCCTGTTTTGACCATTCCGGGGTGTGAGGCTCGACAAAGTCTCGTCCACAAAAACACGCTTTATACAAAAGCTATGCTTTGGGTCAACAAATGATCATAGAAATGATCACCAAGATAGACGATCAAACAAATGATCCTATCTCAAAAAATCAACACAATGATCATTTCACAGCAACACTCAGTATGTCACATTACCAAATTGGGAGTATATTGCTAATAACCTTCAACTATATAACCTCTGAGCTCGTACGTCTCAGAGAAGGGTGTTAAGCTAAGAGAATAAATTCTCCGCCACCAACAGAAATATATTTGAAAGAAATCGGCTTTATATCTCAACTTGTAATGTCAGGCATCCTATCCATACAAGTCTGTTCCGGGCTCGAACAGAACCGAAGGCACTTACAAAGAAGTCCTTGCAATCCGAATAATCTCTAATCACGTTCGGATTTCCCATCACATATGGAGATCTCAATACCGGGGATCAGTCAGTGCAGAGACAATCAACAAGAAACCCTTTCGTTTTCGAAAATATCCGGTCTTCAACACCGATCTTCGAATGCAATTCATAACCACGTATCACATATTCGGAATGGGTTATACGACCCCAAGGTCCTTTCCCGGTTAACCCGAATAGTGAGCGCTTATTTTAAAAAAAATAAGTGTGGCATTCAAATTCAAACAATCACAACAAATACCTATTTAAAGGTAAATATTGATAGTCGGTTATTGAACTATCAATAGATATGCACAACATCACCAGATTCCAAATAATTTTCCAAATTATTTATTTTCCAAAAATATCTTTACAAGATATATATTTTCCATTCTTCAAAAATAAATCAATATTTATTTTTTTAACCCAATTTCCAATTTCATTTATAAATTCTATATTGAATTTACATTTCCAAAAATGTTTCCATGAGTATACGATTTCCATTCGAATTCTAATATTCATTTTCAATTTATCTTCAAAAAGATAAATTCCAAATATTCACTTAATATTGGAAAAGCATTTCTATACTTATTAAAAATAAGTAATTCACAGATCTTTTTATTTTCTATACTTAGAAAATATTTAATATACCCTAATCGAAATTAAGTATATATTTCATTTTTTAAGGAAATCATTCACTTAAACATATTTATTTGGGCCAAAACGAATGTTGCGTAAAACATCGTTACGACAACCCAAAATCACTAGTATAGGGATTCGAAATTAAAATAGATATATAAATCCCAATACTATACAAAACATTTCCTTCCGGAAATCATTTACTATAACAACAGTGTTATAGTCCACCATTTCCTTCTATTTCTCGAAAACGTCTATTTCAACAATAAATGTTGAAATCTATGGTTTCGAATCTCAACACATTTTAAAACATCGTTAGATCGTTTTAAATTTCTATTTAAAACATCACATCCAAAATAATTTCTTCACTATTCAAAAACGTGAATATACCTTGTTAATAAATTACAACAATTTTACTTATCAAAATAAGTAGTTTGCGAATTTATAAAACAATGTTTATAAATATCATTTCTATTTATTTTACAACAACTTCCTTTTATAAATTTCCTTTATAAATCTATTCAATTTCATATCTCAATGATATACTAAAATTTCATATTATAAGTTAAATACTTATAATTTATTTGTTTACAAAATCGTTCCTTTAAACTTCATAATTATAAATCTTATAACTTATAAGATTCATTTATTTATCCAAAATTTATTCTTTTAAATAACTTTACAAATTTTATAAACCTACTGTTTATAAAATTTCATTTATAACTTCACCGTTATAATCTTATAAATTTCATTCATTTATGAAATTCATTCACAATCCATTCTAACACTTATAAAAGCTCGTTTTACACTTCTAATATTTTTAATTTATAAATATCAATTGATAAATCTTTTAATATAAAACAATTTATATTACTATTTTAAAACGTCTTTAAACTATTTTATAATTTCATCATTTGATTTATAAAATAATTAAATTTCATCAATCCTATATTTAAACCTTTTTTAATAAATTCAGAAATCCAAGTTTAAACTATTTTATAAAATTACTAATTCCATATTTCAAAAATCAACTTTTAACTGTATTTCTCAAAAATCATAATTTTTATAATATTAAAATTATAACGTTTACTTATTTAAGATGAATCAATTTCAAAAATATTTTATAAACGTATATTTCCAAAAATCACTTTAGAAATCAAAATCGTTGTTTTTAAACTTCAAAAATTGGATCCGATGATGCAACACATCAATAGTCAATCACGACTTTCAAACATCATATATCGATATGATAAACAATCAAACATCACAATATCTAAAATCAAATAAATATTTGTGAGGAATCCAGTTGGATCCCTCCAACCTGTTTCCCTGCATCCACAGACATTAGCATAATACAATTCCACTTCGAGGTGGAATATCGCGGTATATGGGATTTTATAAATATTATCCGCTTACTAACGGCGCAATAGGGTCTCATCCGCTAAAAAAAATGCGGGAAATCAATCAACTGCAATATATACATATGCCAATATATATATATATATATATATATATATATATATATATATATATATATATATATATATTGCTATATATATAATATAATACCAATTCCACTTCGAGGTGGAATATAGCGGTATATGTGTGTAATAAATAACCTCCGCTTACTAACGGCGTATAGGGTCTATTCACATCCAATATATATATATAACAATCATCATTCAAGCATTCAATCATTCAATCAACAAATTTTAAATCTAACTATTTAAAATTTAAATAAATCCTTTTGAGAAGTTCTCACCTTTATTCCCGTTTGCCATCCACTTCCAATTCAACTTGTTTTCTTCATTTATACCTTGTATAAATATTTATACAATTTATTAATATTCGAACAATTTGAATAATAAATTCTCATTTGATAATTTTGATTCATTGGTGATTTTCTTTTTAATAGCTAAATTAACAGATAGTTCTATTTAGACCAGTTTCTCCTTTAAATAAATTTATTTAACTAAAATTTAAATTTCCTTTTAAATTAAATTTATTTAACCAAGATTTTATTTTAACTAACAAATTCCTTTTATTCTTAAAACAATTTCTTTTAAATAATTAAATTTATCTAACTAATGATTTTCTTAATTTAATTATAAACCAAAAATTTTCCTCTATTAATATCTTAAGATAATTAAATAGATTAAGTTTAAACTGATACTTTTAATTTCTAAAGAAATCTCTTTTAACAAATTTACTTAAAAAAACTAAATTTAAAAACTAAATTTCCTTAAATAAATCATTTCATCTAAAATCTCATTTTCTTACATATTTCAAACATTTTGCTTATATAAATTTCTTCAATCTTATATATTCATATATTTACTATTTCCTATACATATTTGTAAGTATATATATATTTTAAAACAAAACTGTTTTATATCACTTACTGAAAAATATACATATATTACATATTCTTATAAGATAAATCAAATCAATTTTTTTTCATAAATTAAAATTACTTACTGCATCTAGTTCTTTTAATTATTTGAATTACATATTCCAAAATATTTTTAATTTATAAATATCAATTTATAAATCTTTTAATATAAAACAATTTATATTACTATTTTTAAAACTAAGTTTTCCTTTATTAAATTATTTTACCTAACAAATTTTTCTTTTTCAAAATATTTTACATTTAAACTAAATTTATTTCCAATATTTATTTCTTTCCCAACTAATGAATTAAATTTTAAACTAATGATTTTCCTCTAAATCGTTTAGTAATTAAAATGATGAAATAAGTTGATTAACAAGTCAATTTCAAATTCATTTATTTTACGATTTAAACCAGTAAGTGGAAATATGAACATTTACTTTATTTTATTTCCTCTTTTTTTTTCTTTTTAAAACTTACTGTTATTTAAATTAAATTTTTGAAAAATAAAAATCTTAAATTACCTCACTGTCTCTCGAACCCATGCCAGAGAACCCATCGCGAGCTCCTGCCTCACCATCGACGTCGTCGCCAACCTCAAGCTTCGCCATCACATCGCAAACCCCACGTCTGCGCCCGCCTCGAATCTGCATCGCGACCCACTGCCTTGTGAATAGCCGCCGTTGATCGAATTCGACACAATCTTCGCGCGCGCCTCGTCCCCACCATCTCGTGCGCCGCTTGCCTCGACTACCGCCGCCTCGAGTGCCTGCTTCAATCGCCGCTCCACCTATGCGCGTGCGATTCAATTTAGGGCTTCGGCCCTTTGTATATATTTTTTTCATTTTTTTTTTTTTTATTATTCACTGCGGCCTTGATTTGTTGATTTGGGGGAAAGAGGGAATAGGACTTTGAACTGAGAAGGGGGGTGAATGCGGCTCCATTCCCTCACAGGCTTCGGCCATTAACAAATTTTTTATGCTCGATTTTTTTATTTGGACGAACAGAAGGGGGAGCGTGATTTATCAGAGAAGAGGCATGTTTGGCACGATCGAAGGCGTGATGTTAGGAGCGATCTTAGGCGTGATAAATGGATAACGTGGTACCGTTTGACTAAATTTAAATTTAAGTTTAAATTTAAATCGTTGAAAATTTCAACGCGTTTAGGTGCCGTATTCTCACACAACAACTCCGATTGATACGAAATTTTGAATCCAGCAATAATACAATATTACGGACCCAATGGAACTGGTTTCGTCGAATTCCGAGACCGTGCCTCGGACGGCTATTTTAAATATCGATTCAAACGATTAAATTTTAAAACTGTACAAATCACTTTCAAATTCAATTCTGAGGCTTCTATAATCTTCAATATTATCAATATGAATTTTACAAGCCTTTGAAATATTTTTAATCGGCTTAAAATTGAAGATTCAAATTTTATTCAACTTTCAATAGATTAAATTCTATAATTTAATCGCCAATTTCAAAGTTATGTTGAAAATTAAATCTAAACCATCATTCAAATATCTAAAATTAATTAAATATTCTCAATTTAAATTGTTTAAAATTCTGGGTCGTTACAATTAAATTATTCAATAAATCCCAAATATTAAATTTAAACAATTTCGCTTATCCAATAATTCATTATCTTTTGAAATATTGAAATTGAACTTATAAGATTCAACTTTTAAAACCAATTTACGATTTAGAATACTATTTTCATTTACAGTTATTCAATCATTCAATAAGTTTTAAATATTTAATTTAAACAATTTACATGTTCAATATTCAATATTTGATTTTAAATAGATTTTACTTATCAATCAATTTCTCTACTATACCCAATGAATACATTTATTATCCTATTCAACTATCGATTGCAAAGGCATTTACTAAGTAGCCTTTATTTTTCATTACTTGGATAATTATTGTTGCAATTCATTCCAGTTATTATTATTCCAAACGAATTACAATTTTTTTTCTAACCTTAAATCACGAAATCTTATTAAACTAGTTATTTTAATTATCGAAAATTTACGGGTCGTTACAAGTGATAAAAAGAAAATCAAACAACAAATGTATGAAATGAAACGAATAATAAATAAATTTGATTTGTTGTTTAGAAATGTTGTTGTTTGTTTGGCTTATGGGTGTTTGGGTAAGGATACCTTAAAATTGGTTGGATGAGTAAATAATCTATTTAGTTTCATCTAAGACTGTTGAGTAAATGGTGCACTAATTAGTTTATTTTCATTCTGTACAATTTGAAGTTTTGAACATGAACAGCTATTTGGGTGTTTGATATGAATGAATGTTTGATTTGTATTGATTTTTATGTGATGGTTGTATGCTTGTTGCAACTGATGGTTGTTGTATTGATTTGTTTGTTCGGGAATAAAACAGCTTAAATATTTCATTTTATATAATGGTTAACTTTATTGGATTATATAAGTGAAATGCAGGTTATGGAAGCAATTGCTACTTCATTTGGTTTCATAATATAAGCTTTATTTGTCTGACAAATAGGTACGTTTTCGGATTAGGTTTATAGCGCTATTATATTATTTTTCCTGTGTTGGGATATATATTGTTTTGAAATATATGTTGTATATTGGTATATTTGATATTATATTTTCTCTAGAGCCTCTCCGTACGAAGGAGACTACGCCAAAAAAATTCGTAAATTTTGGACTTAGAAAATATTTTGAAAATGTTTTTTTTCAAACCTTACTAATTTGAATATAAAATATTTATTTTTATAAATCTATATATTTTATTTAAATTATCCTATTCTGTAAATTTACTGTTATGAATGTAATGTCTTGAATAATTTATATTGATTTATAAGTTTCTCGTTTCCCTTCTTTTCCTTTTCAGGGACGAAAAATTTTGAGTGGGGGAGAGTGTAACGACCCGTAAATTTCGATAATTAAAATTGGTAAAATTTATAAGATTTTGTATTAAATGTAGAAGGAAATGAAAATCTTATAACTTATATGGGAGCGAATGTAGAAATTAGATGTATCAATTGTAATTAAAATCAACAATTTAAAATTTATATTGCAATTAATTGAAATAGTGTAATTGTCATACTTGGTTATAAGTTTAATATAAGAAACAAAAGGGAATGTTGAATTTGTGAATTACCAATAAAAATATTAACTAGAATGAAATTCAAATTTATATAATAATGGAAAGTGTAAATTTGCTGCATTTGGGTATAAAATTTAAAACATAAGTAAAAATGAGTAGGCATTTAATTTACTGATGGAATAATACATTGATTAATAGTAACTGTATGTAAATTAAGGTAGTGATGTTAATGGCAGTTGATGAATAATCAATTTAATGTAATTCAAATTGATTGAAACGACTGTTTAGGTTAAAATTGATTGTAAATAGGAATATTTGGACATAAATAGAATATATGAAAACAAAATGTAAGCATTGAATTAAATTAATGAATTTAAATTATAATAAATGGTCATTGAAAAATCAGTGTTCTGCAAGTAATTATAATGTTGTTATTGATAATAAACGTTACTTCAATGATTATTAATATAGTAACGGAAGTGTGAATGAAAACTTAATAGAAACATAAATTTATTTTAAGGAAACAAGAGATATATTATACAAATTGATGAATTAGTATAAATTTAATGGTAATTGGATAAAATCAATATCACATGAGTCATCGATTCACGGCTTCCCCTCTTTGATCAAGTTCGAGGTTTGCTTTGCTTTGAGCTTGGTCGTGCGGCTAAGGATCTGGCATCTCTTGTGCTCTTCGATGCTTCGATGAGTGATTTTTCACTCACATCGTAGTTCATCCTCAAAAATTGTGCTTCGGCCATTTGATTTTTGTTTCGATGTTGAGGACTGACTCGGTTTGATTTTTTATTTGGCTTCGGCCTTGACTTGAAATTTCTACATGTTGTTGCGACGTCCACCGTGTTGTTCATTTTGAATTGATTTTATTTGAACGCCGTTGATTTCTTTTGTGACTTCGGTCATCTGACTTTGTATATGCTATTCTCTGACTTGTTCATTTGCTCACGGTTTTGACTCGATTTGATATTGTCACTTGTAGTTGCTGTAGTGTTGCAGTCATTAACTTGTACCACTTGCAGTTTACTAGAGTCAGTGGTTTATCACTGTCGTATTGATATTGCTTTGCATTTGTTTTCCCTGTCCACTGCTTCACCTGAAGTCTGGTACTTCACCATTGACTGTTTCATTGTACAATTGGATTTTGAGTTCAACTCTTGAGTTCATTTGACTTGGTTTTTCACCGACCTGTACACATGTTGTTGCTTGTAGCCAAGTCTGCATTGCTGTCACATGAATTAAACTTGTTGTATATCATTATTTTGGAACAGCTGCATTTGTCTTTGTTTGGGACCGAATGCACTTGATTCTGGTAGTGCAAACTGCTCTAGTGCACTTGTGTTGTTTGGATTTGGTCATTGGTTCAAGTACTATGCGTACTTGTTGTCTGGTCTCTTGTTGGTTTAAGTTTTGTACTTATGGTTTCTCTGATGTGCTTTTAAAGCTTGCATCTTGTAACCTGTTCGTGTCAGTTTGGTTTGACCATGCTTCATTTGATATAGATATGTTGTTGAGACCTGATTGTTGTATGCCTCTGTTGTAGTTGTGAGTTGCATCCCTGGTGCACTTGTAGCTTTCACTCTGGCCTGGTGTTCATGAAGATCATTTCGAGTTATGTTCACTTGATGATTGCTTGGGTTTATCTCACCCTTGAACACTGTATTTTTCTCTGTCCAGTTTCCTGTTGTTCGCATTGATTTGTATTAGTTCGTTTTGAAGCCTGGTTTACTGGAGATTCATTTGTTGACTGCTTGGTTGTATATGCAGTTTTTAGTGCTGTGTCACTATGGTGCGCTGTGCCTTGAGTGTGCTTGCATCTTAGTTTTTGTTGCAGTCTTGCCCTTGTGATCTTGTGGTGGCTGCAGTTCTTGTTGCAGTTTTTCCCTTGTATTCTTGTGGTGGCTGCAGTTTAGATGGGGTCGTGCATTGCACTGACCACCGTATTCATTTGCATTTTTGATTCACTGAGTTTTTGTGTAATTCATCACAGTAGTGGCGAGGCAGCACACGCATGCGTGTACTGCATCCAAGCTGAAGTGACGTTTTAATTGATATTTCAATTGTTTGAACTGTTTCGTTTATTCAATTCAATATGTTTTGAATTGTATTTTGATTTGGTTTGATTGATCATTTTGTTGTTGTCTAATTATCTATTTGATAATTAGATTATGAGTTTCTAATTATTTATTTAATAATTAGATTTTTGTCGTTAATTGCCGTTTAGGAAATCCTGTTGTTTCCTAAATTATCTTCATTTATAATCTTTTCATTTATCTTCTTTGATAATTTGAATTTGTTGATTTGTTGTTTAACACTATTGCGTGTTATATTTACCGTTATCTGATTTCCTTATTAAAGGATTGGATAGACGAGATTTATTGTGACCGTTGTCTAATTTTTATTTAATTATTATTGCTCTTGTGCATTAACAACTAAGTTTGAATTTGGCTGACCCGTGTATTATTTTCTTTTGAATTTAATACTCGGGTCAGATCGAGTTATTTCAGGTTGCAGATATCTTGCTTTGAGTTGCTGCTAGAGCTATGAAGTCTCTTTATACCTTTTGGAGTACTTGTTGTCATAGTATAGGATGATATGTATTCATGTACATTAATTATATTAATGTACTTGTGTATGTAACTTCCTAAGTCGATAGTTATAATTATATCATATGTATGGTATCACATGTATTGTAACTGACTTCAGTTATATATATGATATTTGATATTATCTGTGTTCCACATTTAGCTTATCTGTGTTATTATTATATATCTTGTCCTAAACTATTATGAACCATCGTAGTTCATATTATACTGGAATTGAATATGTCGATGTGAGTAAATGGACAGAGATGGAAAAAAAATATCCCACTCCTATCGAGATAATGAATACTAGTGTAAGGCCTAACTACGGATGTCCGCTCCTATCCAGCCTTATTCTTTATAATAACAGACGGTATTTCCTTTAATACTCTTTGTTATTGTGAGCATAGAGGTGGACGTCACAGTTAGTGTCAGAGCGAGGGGTTTATGGACATAATATAAAACACAACTTAGATGGAACCTATGTTACAACTATTTGTTGATGTTTTAATTGTGCTTTGAGTCGAAACTAAAGTTTTGAAATTATGATGAAATTTTTAAATATCTTTATTTAAAAATAAAATTGAAATTGTGTTTTGATGATTGAGTAATTGGTGTTCTGTTTATCAGAGTGCACAGCGGAAACAGTGAGACTGTCTTCGCTGAGTACTGCTGATAACCATTCTGATTTAAAAAATAAAAATATGAAAATGAAACTAAATTTCATTATGTTGTTACATAGATGTGTTTATTTTGTTTTCTTTGAAATTTCGAATCCGATTTGAGGATCCGAAGCGATTGCAGTTATATGATTTTGTTGAGATTTTTGCTGTTTTGAATTATCTTCATTGAAGATATATTCAAGTGATTTCTTTGTTCATTTTGTAGTATGCGTACAAATTTGAGTTGCACGTTACTGCATTAATTTTACGTTGAACCGGTGTTTGGTTTTAAACGTATTTTGTTGCCGTTATTTTTATAACGGGATTTTTACACCAGTGCTAGAATTTTGAAGCACAGTGTTTTGTTGACATTTTTTATGAATGAAAATTCACCGGTATTATATTTTGATGTGAATTATTTTGATGGGTTTTTGACGTATAAAAATTGCTGTCGCTTTGACTTCAGTAACCGTCAAATTTTAAAGTGGATTTTCAAGCGGTTATCCCGCAATGCTGATTTTGAGATCCGTTTTTACGGTGTTTTGAGAAGTACGATTCGCCTAATTCCAGACTTGTCCGTTTGAAAACGTAAAATGTTATTTATTTAAAATACATAATTTTGCACTTTCAAGGAAACGATGAAGAAAATTAAACGATTTAGTAAAACTCGTGGTATGGGACATGTGCGTTTGCTATTTTGATTAATTCCGGACTCGTTAATTGAAACATCTATTGTTTGATGATTCTGATGATTTTATTTGGCTTTCGAGCCACTCTGATGGACCTTCGGGTCATTTGTTGGACCTTCGGGTCATTTGTTGGGATTTTGGGCCACTCTGCTGGACCTTCGGGTCATTTGTTGGGCTTTCGGGCCACTTTGCTGGACCTTCGAGTAACTTTTTGGGCTTTCGAGCCACTCTACTGGACCTTCGGGTCATTTGTTGAGCTTTCGGGCCACTCTGCGGACCTTCGAGTCGAACACCAGTACTAGACCTTCGGGTCACTTTGCGGACCTTCGGGTCATGTGATGGGCGCCAAAATATATAGTACTTGGTAGGCTTCGGCCATCTGAGATGCACGTGCGGCGTAGCTAAAAACTCGCCATCTGATGGGATCGATCCAACCTTTTATGTTGATTTTCTAGAGTATCTTAATTGATTTCTAGATATTTGTTGTTTCTAATTATCTGCAGGAAATTAGATATTTGCTGATTTGAGTTTTAATTATCTTTGTTGATAATTAGATATTTGCTGATTTGAGTTCTAATTACCTTTGTTGATAATTACTTGCTGATTTGAGTTCTAATTATCTTTGTGGATAATTTGATATTTGCTGATTTGAGTTTTAATTATCTTTGTCGATAATTAGAAATTGCTGATTTGAGTTCTAATTATCTTTGTTGATAATTAGATAATTGCTGATTTGAGTTCTAATTATCTTTGTTGATAATTAGATATTTGCTGATTTGAGTTCTAATTTTCTTTGTTGATAATTAGATATTTGTTGATTTGAAATTTCTGATTATCGTTTTGATAATTAGATATTTGTAACGACCCAGAATTTTTGTTAATTCAAATATGAATATTTAATTGATTTTAAATATTAATAAGTGAAATTTATAAGACGAATAAATTTTATTTCGAATAATTGGATTTAATTGGATAATTAAATCGATAATTTAATAGTTGAAAATACAGAAATAATTAAAAATTGGGTTTAATATGATTGAAAATGATTTGTAAAATTTTATTTAATCATATTGAAGTTATAGAGAAGTTATAGAACTTTTAAAATTGAATTAAAAGTTTATTTGTGAAAATTGAATATTTTAATATTTAATTATCGACTGAAAAATAGCCAATTTTCGAACAGTCTCAGAATTGGACGAAAATAGTTTCATTGGATCCGTATTAGTTTGTTATTATCAGATTTCAATTTTCGTAGCAATCAGAGTTTTCGTTTGACCGTGGCAGCTCGAAACGCATCGAAATTGTTTTAATATTTAATTGACGAGTTAAAATAGCCATTTTTCAAACAGTCTCGGATTTCGACGAAACTAGTTTCATCGGATCCATAATGTTATATTATCGTATGGTTTCAAATTTCATGTCAATCGGATTTACTGTTTGTCCGGGGCAAGCACAAACGCCTAGAAATTAGTTTAAATCGGTTTAATTTAAAATCGATCGTTTATTGTCGTAACTCTCACATATGATCGAATTAGCTTCCGAAACCTATTCCATTGTGTCTGGAACGCGGGTTAAACCTAAGGAACGTCAGTCACCGCGCGAGATTTGGAGTTCGGAAAATCCGGGATGAATAGTAATTCGCCAATTTTCTATAAAAGGCCTCCTAACTTCAAAAATTTCACAAAACCCTAATCTAAAGCTTCAGCCGCCATGTTTATACTCCAATGGCCAGAAATCAACTTCCTTCCTCTTCATTTTTCATCAAATTCGTCGACATCCACGCAAAGTCATCAACTAGAAACTTGTAGAGGCCAATGTGTACTACGAATCCAACGGTCAAGATCGTATATTGTGTGACGGATCATCGGCAATTTCTATTCAAAGGCCATGCGGTCGCGCACGCTTTTCGAGAGAAGGGGAGGGCCGAGTGCCACTTGGTCTTGTGCGTGGGTGGTGCCGGAGCGCGCGCATGTGGTGGAGGTCCTTGATTGAGTTGAAGTCGTCGGGGACGGGTTGCGTTATCTTGGGCATAGGGACGGCAATGGGTAGATGTGCGTTCGAACAAACGTGAATTTGGGGGGAGGGAAGAAAGCAAGGAGCGGCTCTGATCTGGGGGGAAAGAAATGCACGGCTGTGATGAATTTGGGGTGAAAAATATAAAAGAAATTTGTAAATCTATGTGTTTTAAATTCGTGTAAACTTTAAAAATTCATATCTTTTTCATACGAGGTTGAACACGCACGAAACAAGTTGCGTTGGGCTCGTATGGATGAACACTACGCAATGGTGCTGGATTGGAGTCGCTTGGAGTTAGTGAGAATTTCGGGTAAAATTAAACGTTCGTTTAATTTTATTCGAAATAAAACGCTGAAACGGAATTGAAATCAAGGTGAGAACTTCTCACTCAATCGAATTAATTTCGATTTAAATTTTAAATAGTTATATTTAAAATTTCTTGATTGTATATTTGAATGATGATTGTTATCTATTGATTGTTGAAATAGACATTATGCGCCGTTAGTAAGCGGAGGTTATTTATTAAAAACATATACCGTGAATATTTCACCGTATAGTGAAATTGGTATTATTTATGTACTTGGAGTTGATTTTCCCGCATTATATAGCGGATGAGACCCTATTGCGCTGCCTATTAAGCGGATAATATTTTATAAATCCCATATACCGCGATAATTCCGTACTGGAGCGGAATTGGTATTGTGCTAACATCTTTGGATGTAGGAAAACAGGTCGGAGGGATCCAACTGGATTCCTCAAATAATTGAATTGGTTTCAATGTTGTGTGTTGATCTATTTGTTGATCTATTTATAATCTGCGTGATTATCTTTGTGATTGAGATTGTTAAAGGCTAAATTTTAGCCGAATATATTTTGGTATCGTTAGATGCCGAAATTAAATAAAATTGGATTTTTGAAAACTTAAGTTGGGAATTCAGAATAAAATTTAATTTTGGAATTTATTCATTTTAAATAAATAAACGTTATAATTTTTATTATTATAAAAAGGATATTTTTGGAAAATAATACTTAAGTACGATTTTGGAGTTATATAAGCTTTAATAACGATTTGTAAATTATTAAAAGGATTGGTTTATTTAAATTGGGATTTTTGAATTATTATAAATGAATTATATAAAATATTTAAAAAATTGATATTTATAAATTAAAATATTGGAATTATAAAACAAGTTTTTATAAGTGTTAAAATGAAGTATAAATGAATTTCACAAGTGAATAAAATCTATATACTTATAAATTGTGAAGTTATAAAATGAATAGATTTTATAAAATAAAAAAATTTATAAGTAATTAACTTATAAATTGGATTTTTGCGTGTAAATGGAATATGGATAGAATTTGTTAATAAAGTGATTTTATAAGTTGAAGTTGCCATAAAATATAAATGGAATTTATAAACGTTGTTTTATAAATCCGAAAACGACTTATTTTGATAAGTTAATTATTATAGCTTATTAAAGGAAATATATCCACGATTTTGGACAGTAGATAATCCTTTAAATAAAATATGTAGAAATTGAATTTGGTTAATGAAGTATATTCACGAGTTTGGACGGTGAATAATATATTAAAGAAATATTTTGGAGAAGTGATATTTTAAATAGAATTAAAACGATTTAAAGATGTTATAAATTGTAATAATTATCGAAACCATAGATTTCAACATTTGTTGTTGAAATAGATGTTTCGAGAAATAGAAGGAAATGGTGGACTATAACACTGTTGTTATAGTAAATGATTTCCGAAAGGAAATGTTTTATATTGTATTGGGATTTATATATCTATTTAAGCTCGAATCCCTATACTAGCGATTTTGGGTTGTCGTAACGATGTTTTACGTAACATTCGTTTTGACCCAAATAAATGTATTTAAGAGAATGTTTTCCTTATAAAATAAAATATATACTTAATTTGAATTTAAGTATATTGAATATTTTCAAAATGTTGAAAATAAATAGATTGGTGAATTACTTATTATTAAATAAGTATGGAAATGTTTTTCCAATTGAAGTGAAGGTTTTAAGATTTTTACCTTTTAAAGATAAATTGAAAATGAATATTAGAAATTGATTTAAAAATCGTATATTCATAGATATTTTGGAATTGTAAATTCACTATGGAATTTATAAAAGAAAGGGAAATTAGTTAAAAATAAACATTGATTTATTTTGAAGTGTGGAAAATTAATTTACGGATTTGGAACGTAAATTTAATAAATCGGTAAGGATTTATTTAATTGGCTTAAATGAACCATTTTGAAATGAAAGTTGTAAGGGTGTAAATTTATTTGAAATTGGTTTTCAAATGGTTGAAGTGTGGGATATATATATCTTATAAAGATATTTTTGAAAATAAATAATTTGGGAAATTATTTGAAATCGGGTGATGTTGTGAATGTTGGTTGATAGTTAAATAACCGACTACCAAATATTGACCTTTGAATAGGTATTTGTTGTGAATTGGTTGGAATTGAAATGCTACACTTATTTTTAAATTATTGCGCTCGTTATTCGGATTACCCATTCCGAACAGTGATACGACGTAATGGATAGCATTGAAGACCGGTGGTGAAGACCGGGTATTTGTGAAAACGATAGGATGACCTATCGATTGTCTCTGCACCGTTAGCTACGGTATGGCGATTTCCTTTGTGATGGGAAGTTTTATCGGGATTGTGAATACCCGAATTGCAAGGGCTTCTTTTGGAAGTGCCTTCGGTTCTGTTCGAACCGGGAACAGAATTGTATGGTTACGTGTCTGACATTACATTTTTAGATATAAAGCAGATTTCTTTCAAATACATTTCTGTTGGTGGCGGAGAATTTATTCTCTAGCTTAACACCCTTCTCTGAGACGTACGCGCTCAGAGGTTATGTTGTTGAAGGTTATCAGCGATATACTCCCAATTTGGTAATGTGGCATGCTGAGTGTTGCTGTGTGATGATTATTTATTGATCATTTGTTGATCAAAGAGTGGCTTTGTGAAAAAAGCGTAGCTTTGTGGACGAGACTTCGTCAGACCTCACTCCCCGGAAATGGTCAAAACAGGAATATGCGGCAAGGTTACGAGGGTCACGCCCTTTAGGGTATGTCATTTCCTTCTGGAAAGGGTGGTATCATGGTATGGAGCCCAGATACTTACTCATGTTGATACACTATATCTATTACTGTGTGGTGTTGTTGGAATCGAGCGCTCGGATAAAGGTCCAAAGGGACCGGAGGATGGCATAGTCCTGTAGTAGTTACCTAGTGACAAAGGTAGCCCGCCTTGTGTTGGCAGAGAGCTGGTTAAGTTCTCGGGACGTCCCGCCAGAGGCGATCCCATGTGGCAGTAGAAAGTTTCTTAGCCTGACCATTTGTTGGAAATCCAAAGAAACAAAACGATCCTTGTACGGTTTTAGTTGTATAACCTGCCATGGAATGTGGCGGTAACCTGCTATTGAACATTGTAGCTATAGTAGGCATACGATAATGGTCATATGTTGGCTAAGATTTATATCTTTACTTTCGAAATGATTTTTTCCTACACTATGCACTAGTAATAATATCAAATGTTTCTTTTTAATGCGTATCAAGCATCTTTGACTATCATAAGAAGAAATCTCCTCTAATTCTGCGTTTGCATTGTGTGTGTGGCGGGAGGTCTTATGGTAGTCTCATTTTCCAAAAGCATTGCGAATTGACTTTAAAATTATCCTTGTTGTTGTTGTTTTAAAAGATAAATAAACTGTTTTAGTTCTCACACCAGTCATATGACTGACTCGGAGTTTATTGTTTCCTTCCTAAACTCTGGGTGCCCACCAATTTCCACACGGGCAGTCTAGAGTCAGGTTATCAGGATATTCCGGAATTCAGGAGTTGCAGGAGGCAAGCTGGATGGCATGGCGTATTCACTAGTATATAGTATTTCTTTTCCGCTGTTTGTTGTTGTTTGTTCTTGTACACTCTGATGATGTAATGTAATGTAATATGATGTAATGTAATAACTGATATAGTTCCTTGTTTAAACATTATTCATTTATTTATTATATGTTGTTCCGCTGCTATTGTGAGATTCTGATATTGTTCTATAGTTTCTTTCTATTATGTTCTATCTTTTTCTCTCTTCTTCTATCTTTTTCTTCTCCTTTAACCATAACGGTACGGTTTTCCGGCATTCGATTGCTCGGCAGTTGATACAGTGGACGTATTGATGTCGGTTTTCGAGCGTCGAAAAGTCGCGTCGTCACAATATTTGATTTGAGATTTCTGATTATCGTTTTTGATATTTAGATATTTGTTGCTTTGAGATTTCTGATTATCATTTTTGATAATTAGATATTTGTTGATTTGAGATTTCTGATTATCGTTTTTGATAATTAGATATTTGTTGATTCTGATTATCGTTTTTGATAATTAAATATTTGTTGATATGAGATTTCTAATTATCGTTTGTGATAATTAGATATTTGTTGATTTGAGATTTCTGATCATCGTTTGTGGTAATTAGATATTTGTTGATTTGAGATTTCTGATTATCGTTTTGATAATTAGATATTTGTTGATTCTGATTATCGTTTTTGATAATTAGATATTTGTTGATTTTGATTATCGTTTTTGATAATTAGATATTTGTTGATTTGAGATTTCTGATTATCGTTTTGATAATTAGATATTTGTTGATTCTGATTATCGTTTTTGATAATTAGATATTTGTTGATTTTGATTATCGTTTTTGATAATTAGATATTTGTTGATTTGAGATTTCTGATTATTGTTTTTGATAATTAGATATTTGTTGATGCTAGATTTCTGATTAACGTTTTTGATAATTAGATATTTGTTGATTTTAGATTTCTGATTATCGTTTTTGATAATTAGATATTTGTTGATTTGAGATTTCTTATTATCGTTTGTGATAATTAGATATTTGAGATTTTTGATTATCGTTTTGATAATTAGATATTTGTTGATTTGAGATTTTTGATTATCGTTTTGATAATTAGATATTTGTTGATTTGAGATTTCTGATTATCATTTTTATAATTGGATAATTGTGTTTTCTGATTATCTACTTGATAATTAGATTTTTGTTGAGAATTTGTAAATTTCTTTTATGGAATTAAAAGATCTCTTTGGCGTTTGTGTCCTTGACCTTTATTTTTCTAGCTTAACCAGTTTATGTTAGAAAAATAATTGTTATTTACGCCTTTAATTATGAAAATTGCAGGGACGCAATTTTTATAAGGAGGGGAGTTTATGACAACCCGGGAGTTTTCGTCAATTAATTATCGTCACTAAACGATTAATGGTGATAGCTAATTACTGTTTGGAGTTTTTAAATCAAGTTGAAATTCTTTTAAAGAATTGTTAAAATTATGTGGGCTTTAGAATCATCTTGACCCATGTTTTCCTTGGTACCGTGTTATCTAAAGTGAAAACCATTCCTCCTTTATCATTTTCCATTCGTAACCCTAAAACATAAGAAAGAAAATAATGGCGGCTCGTTTCGTTCGTTCCTCTCTAATCAAAAATTAGGGTTTTACTTCGCTCAATTCATCGATTCACGGCTTCCCCTCTTTGATCGAGTTCGAGGTTTGCTTTGCTTTGAGCTTGGTCGTGCGGCCATGGATCTGGCATCTCTTGTGCTCTACGGTGCTTAGATGAGTGATTTTTCACTCGCATCGTAGTTCATCCTCAAAAATTATGCTTCGACCATTTGATTTTTGTTTCGATGTTGAGGATTTTCTGAGTCGGTTTGATTTTTTATTTGGCTTCGGCCTTGACTTGAAACTTCTACATGTTGTTGCAACATCCACTATGTTGTTCATTTTGAATTGACTTTATTTGAACGCTGTTGATTTCTTTTGTGACTTCAGTCATCTGACTTTGTGTATGTTATTCTCTGACTTGTTCATTTGCTCACGGTTTTGACTCGATTTAATGTTGTCACTTGTAGTTGTTGTGGTGTTGCAGTCATTAACTTGTACCACTTGCAGTTTACTCGAGTCAGTGGTTCATCACTGTCGTATTGATATTGCTTTGCATTTGTTTTCCTTGTCCACTGCTTCACTTGAAGTCTGGTACTTCACCATTGACTGTTTCATTGTACAATTGGATTTTGAGTTCAACTCTTGAGTTCATTTGACTTGGTTTTTCACTGACCTGTACACATGTTGTTGCTTGTAGCCAAGTTTGCATTGTTGTCACATGAATTAAACTTGTTGTATATCATTATTTTGGAACAGCTGCATTTGTCTTTGTTTGGGACTGAATGCACTTGATTCTGGTATGTGCACACTGCTCTAGTGCACTTGTGTTGTCTGGATTTGGTCATTGGTTCAAGTACTATGCGTACTTGTTGTCCGGTCTCTTGTTGGTTTAAGTTTTGAACTTATGGTTTCTCTGACGTGCATTTAAAGCATGCATCTTGTAACCTGTTCATGTCAGTTTGGTTTGACCATGCTTCATTTGATATAGATATGTTGTTGAGACCTGATTGTTGTATGCCTCTGTTGTAGTTGTAAGTTGCATCCCTGGTGCGCTTGTAGCTTTCACTCTGGCCTGCTGTTCATGAAGATCATTTCGGGTTATGTTCACTTGATGGTTGCTTGAGTTTATCTCACCCTTGAACACTGTATTTTTCTCTGTCCAGTTTCCTGTTGTCGGCATTGATTTGTATTAGTTCGTTTTGAAGCCTGGTTTACTGGAGATTCATTTGTTGACTGCTTGGTTGTATAAGCAGTTTTTAGTGTTGTGTCACTATGGTGCATTGTGCCTTGAGTGTGCTTGCATCTGAGTTTTTGTTGCAGTCTTGCCCTTGTGATCTTGTGGTGGCTGCAGTTCTTGTTGCAGTTTTGCCCTTGTATTCTTGTGGTGGCTGCAGTTTAGCCCTTGTATTCTTGTGGTGGCTGCAGTTTAGATTGGGTCATGCATTGCACTGATCACTGTATTCATTTGCATTTTTGATTCACTGAGCTTTTGTGTAATTCATCACTATAGTGGCGAGGCAGTACACGCATGCGTGTACTGCAGCCAAACAAAAGTGACGTTTTAATTGATATTTCAATTGTTTGAACTGTTTCGTTTATTCAATTCAATATGTTTTGAATTGTAGTTTGATTTGGTTTGATTGATCATTTTGTTGTTGTCTAATTATCTATTTGATAATTAGATTATGAGTTTCTAATTATTTATTTAATAATTAGATTTTTGTCGTTAATTGCCGTTTAGGCAATCCTGTTGTTTCCTAAATTATCTTCATTGATAATCTTTTCATTTATCTTCTTTGATAATTTGAATTTGCTGATTTGTTGTTTAACACTGTTACGTGTTATATTTACCGTTATCTGATTTCCTTATTAAAGGATTGGATAGACGAGATTTATTGTGACTATTGTCTAATTATTATTTAATTATTCTTCTGTGCATTAATAACTGAGTTTGAATTAGACTAACCCGTGTATTATTTTCTTACGAAGTTAATGCTCGGGTCAGACCGAGTTATTTCAGGTTGTTGATATCTTGCTTTGGGTTGCTGCTAGAGCTATGAAGTCTCTTTATGCCTTTTGGAGTACTTGTTGTCATAGTATAGGATGATATGTATTCATGTATATTAATTATATTAATGTACTTGTATATGTAACTTCCTGGGTCGACAGTTATAGTTGTATCATATGTATTGTATCACATGTATTGTAACTGACTTCGGTTATATATATGAGATTTGATATTATATATGTTCCGCATTTAGGTTATCTGAGTTATTATTATATATCTGTCCTAAACTTTTATGAACCATCGTAGTTCGTTTTATACTGGAATTGAATATGTCGATGGGAGTAAATAGACAGAGATGAAAAAAATGTATCCCACTCCTATCGAGATAATCAATACTAGTGTAAGGCCTAACTACGGATGGCCGCTCCTATCCAGCCTTATTCTCCGTAATAACGGACAGTATTTCCTTTAATACTCTTTGTTATTGTGAGCCTAGAGGTGGGGCGTCACAAGAGAGAATACTAATTGTAAATTAGTAGCTGCAATTAAAAGCAGCTTATGTTTTGTGAAAATATAAGGAAAGTTTTGATTCAATGGAAAAAAAAACATTTACATCAAACAAAATGAAGGTTTCATCTGTGAATGTAGGTTTACTTTCATTAAAATAAAGAATAGAAAGATTGATTTTAAAGAAAGAAATATATGTTTATTTGAACTGTGTTTTAGCTTACAGACTGATTACAAGAGTAGGAAAATAATCTATTTATTACTCTTGCGTATTTACAATAAATTTATAAACGTGTTAAATAAACAATTGTTCTATTTTTTTTATCCATTTTAGTTGTCTGTTTTAAAATTTAACTTTGTAAGTAACTGCAATTAATGTAATTCAAATGTTTCAATTAAAAGGAAAGGAAACGTTGATTGCAATTAATAGATTCAATAAAAGAAACGCACGTTTTGTGTTAAACAAAAAGGGTGTTTTAATGGTAATAAGAGATCATTTTGGGAAAAACAAATCAAATGTTTTCATTTTTAAGGTAAGTATAATAATTTGTTATGCATAGACAAAAAACCTAAATGTGTAGAAATTCGAATATTAATTGAGTTAATGAAGTTAATTTGGTTACGTTTCAAAAAAAATTGAATTTCAAAATCTTTTATTATTAATTGTTTCACGATTTAAAATAGTTACCTTACTATTAATACTTGATCCGTTTATTTCTCCATCTGTTTGATACCTGAGCACTTTTAGGTTGTATTTAATTCTTGCCACCTCATTTTCACGTATACAAAATTCTACTTTCGTTTGCAAACTTTTCCATTCCTACGTACATTTCCTTGTGTATATTAATACCTGAAGCTTTAATAATAAAACGTGACATTAATTTTTGTCCCTCCACATTCATTTCCTAATTATAAATAACCTACATCTTATTTCTTCTTTCTCCTAACACCTCATATTCAAAAGCTCTTATTCTTGTCAATCCATAAGCATTCTTTTATAAAAAAAGATTGCGTTTCATTTACGTACACTTTATGTCCTCATCTTAGTTATTCTTCAATCTTTTCCTGAAGCCTCGTCTTGAGAAAACGTAAGTACTAAAATTTGTTTATTTATATATATTTTTAACGCGTACTAATTTTTATTTTAATAATATTTCTTGTAACATGAATATCTTTTGCATATAAACTTTGATTCACGCGCGATTTCTTCTGTTGGATGCAAATTTATATTCTGTACAACATGAAATTGATTTAGTTGAATTTGGAGATTGTTGAGTTTTGTGCTTTTGTTTAGATTTTTATGGGCTAAAATCAAAGGTAAGTGTTTTAACTCACTCACAACTTCTAAAATTTCTTATGTTTGTTAAATTTGTTTATGTTGTAAGTATGGATTTATTTATGACTGTTTGTATATTTTAATCATCATATCAGTTAATTGCATTTATTTAAATTAAATCGTTATTTAATTTATTATGGAATATAACTGCCAGTTAATTACCTGTTTATATTATCGGTTATATATTGATATTGATTGATTATTTTGTATGATGATTGTAATGGATGTACGATTCTATGATGGATGAATGGATGTTTTATTTATATCATCATAAACTGCAAGTTGTTATGCATTTTATTTCATTCGGGATTGCGGTTTGAAATGGTATACAACCGCATTTTTATTTTAAATTACGGATTGAAATGATAAATATCTGTATCACTTGACCATAGGATAGAAAATTATATACATACACCATGGTCTATATATATATTAAAAAAATTGAAAGGATTTTCTATGGTTTGGAAAGAAATATACGGTTTAATAAATATTAAATTTTGATATTATAAAAATATTATTTTATATATATAGTAAAATTCTTGAATTTAACCTATGTATAAATTGGTTTAATAAAAATAAGTTGAATAATGGAGTTTGATGGTTTTACATTATATGGTTAAGTACCTATTTAAGATATTGTATATATAGAGTTTTTAAAATGACTTAAATGAAATTTAAGTTAGAAGGTAAATATGAAATTGGTTTAAATTGAATTATTTAAGAATTGTACTTGGATAAACCTGATTTGAAACTTTAATAAAAATGGAGTTTTTAAAGTGTATGATTCTTATAAACTTGATTTGGTTTAAAGTGTTTTAAAGTCGAGATAAATGAATATATCAAGTTAAATAAATTGAAAGAATATCCAGTTGTTTGAGGTTAAAAGTTTTACTTAAATTATATTAGATTTATTAAGTAAACATTTCAAATCTAAATAATAGTGATTGAATTTGATACATATGGAATTATCGAAGAATTGATTTTGAAATGGTGGAATATTTAAAGCTTTGAAATATGTGGAAATTAAAATGGTTTATTTGGAGGTTCAGATCGGTATTTGGAATTTATTGGTAAAATTAAAGAAGCTATTTTATTATATAAAGAAATTAAATATTTAAACCATTGAAGTATATTAAGTTATGTTTTCAAAGCTATAGATTTCAAAGTATATAGAATTGATAGTGCTATGATTTGGAAAAAGATATATTTGAAATAAAAACGATATCATATTGATTTGGGTTTAAAATAGAAATGATATCGTATTTATATGGTTTGGAAATGGATATTATATTCTGTTTTTTTTTTAAAAAGTATAAACTATTTTGAAAAGAACGCGGTGTTATAATAATGTTTGGTTGTTAAAGAGACCGGGATCAGAAGTTGTCGTACTCTCTGCCAACTCCGGAAACCACTTTAACAACCGTGTACGCGGTGGAGATTCCAGAATGAAGTAGGATGGTGGCCTTTAAGGTAAATACGTGGATCCGACTCCTGTGAGTTAGCATAAGGTGGCTAAAACAGGAGCGATTCTCGGGCCAATGAGGTAGCACCTTTAATCGGACACATCCCTTCGATATTATATTTTGACTTTTGGATTGATTTGGTGGCCACTTTAGATTTTTTATTTGGGGGTGTGGCTCGAGGTGGGCGGTAGCTGTGCGCTACGCGTTACCACCAGCCCGGATGCGTAATTGGTATATCTACCCTGGCATTGCCTAGTTGTGCCGTGTCACCTACCCAAGCGCACCTTGTACGAGTTTCTATTTGTGTCGTACCTATGGAGTATCCTCTGGTAGCCTCCCGATCAGGAGGTATTACGGTACTGTATAGACTATTGACATTATTACGTGTTAAGGTGGAAAATGTAAAGCCTTAACGCTGTTTAAAAGTAAGTTTATTTTACTAATAGACACTATTATAATAGCGAAATATTACTACATAGTAAATAGTTTAACGGATCCTTAGGAGATGTGAATCCCGAGCATCTCTTAAGTTACTGCACTCATATTTTTTTTGTTGATTTAACTCACATAAGTTCTGACTCGAGTGTTTTGTCTTTTCAATTCGCTCGGGTCATCCTGAGCATTTCAGGATTTGAAGACCTTATTTTGTAACAACCCTGTATTTTGTACTTCTAGAGGACGAAGACGAAGATTTTATTACTATTATATATTATATTAGTTGTAACAACCCTGTATTTTGTATTTTTTTTGTATATTCAATTATTTTAATTGAATTTTTGATTTAAAAACTTATTTTATTTATTTGGAATGATAAACTTTAGTTTTGATATGAATTATCATTCCAAAGCATAACTAAAAAGAATATTTTCCAAAAAGTTAATTTTTGGTCAAAATAGTCAAACTTTGAATTTTATTTTAAAATTTTAAAAGTTTGAAATTTTAAATTTTTTCTTTTATTTTGAAAGTACATAAAATTTTAGGAACACTGCTTTTTGTTTCATTGGAAACGGATTTAAATTGTGAATGTTATGTATATTTCAATATTGAGTGCAATTTGTTTATTCTGCAATTTTGTTATTTTAAATAGTATAAATTTTATTTTTCTTTGTCATATTTTATTGTACCATGTATTGATATGTTATTTTATGTATGTTTTTGTCTTTTAATATTTTTGAAGTGAGGTAGGAATTTTTCTAGAGCTAGTTGTATTTTTCGTGTAATTTCCATGCCCTGTTTTCAATTTTTAAACATTCTCTTTAGTTCTTTTCTATTTTTCTCCAATTTAATTATTTATTTTATTTTAGAAATGATAAATAAATTATTTTATTTCAAAATTTTGCTTTAGAATATTTTTAAAATGAAGTAGATATTTTTCCAAAGCCATTGATGTTTTAATTGTAATTTTTGAACCCTGTTTTCAATTTTTAAGCAATTTCCTTAATTCTTTTTATATTTTCTTTAAATTTAATTATATATTTTTATTTTATTTTTTCACTTTGTTTTGGTTTTTAGATGTACTTGCTGAAGTTTATTTTGTTTTACTTGATTTAAAAGAAAAGGAAGTATGGAAGGTTTTAAAAGCTAAGAAACGTAAAGTCGTTTCACCGTTTCTTTTTCCAATCAATGCATCAATTTATTGCAGCCGTTCCTTTTCTTTTGCTTATTCACGTGAAAGTTTCTCATTCCATCAATAATACACATCTATTTCAGATCTGAGCAAAGAAAAATAAGCAATGGCCTCTCTTCCTCCTCTCATTTTTCTACTTCTTCTTCTTTGTTTTGCTTGATTTTTGCCATGACCTCTCATTGCTTTGTTTGGCCTAACACCTCCTCCATCTCCTCCACCGACCACCACCACTTCCTTCCCCACATCATACACGACCAAAACCCTTCATCCTCTGACCAGCAAGTGCCATGACCATCCCATGATGCGAAATCCACAAAAACTATGTTAAAACTCCTTAAAAAGCATGTCTAGCCACCTAGTCTTCTTCACCATCACCTTAGATGACCTTGGCCACCTCCTATTGCTCCACCACCACCTTGACACACCCCTAACCATCACCTTCATCCTCTGCCCAGATCTGAAACATGCCATAGCCGAGCCATAGATCCATGTAGCCTAGCCCAAAATGAACCAAAAACCCACCATTTGCATAAGCCTCTTCATATTCATGCATAGTAACTCCTCCACCACTTCAATACCTTGTAGCCATGCCTTATAGGACCCAAACCTAAACCAAAGTATGTCCAAACCTGAGCCAAAACATTCCCTAAGCCGTGCTAGCAAGTGTAGAAGGCAAGACAAAAGACTGTGTATTCGTATCTCTTTTTATTTCAAAGTTATTCATATTCAATGTTGTATTGAATTGTAATTTTATTTTGTTTTGTTTTGGGTTGTAACACAAGTTCTAAGCTTGGATCTCTTCCCACTTGAGCCTATTGTTGTGTCATCGTGCCTTCTGGAATCCGTTGTGTCATTTGTATTGCAATCTCCAGCACAAAAAGGTGAGTAAAGCTCACACGACATTTATACTTATGCAGTTGTGAAACAACAACTAAATGTGGAGAATTAAATAGATGTTATAACTACCATGTGATTATTTATATATGATGTTAAACCTGTTAAATTTCATGTCATATCATCTGTTATTATATATATGTTGTTACTGTTCATTTTTATATATGTTTATCACACTGCAAGTTCCCTGTAGATTAGAAATCACTATGGGTTGAAATGATACATACCTGAACGAACTTTAGAATAGGGGTAAATCGTTATGGGCTGAAATGATAGACCTGAACTATTTTCAACTTGTTTTATTTACTTGGAACTGCGGGTTTGAAATGATAAAACCCGGATTTTTATTTGTAAATTACGGGTTGAAATGATATATTACCCGTATCACTTTACCTAGCGTAGAAAATTATATACAGGCCCGTAGTTAAAATATGTTTTTCTAAAAAATTTAAAATATTTTAGAAATTTAATTATTATAATATTTTGATTTAAAATTAAATAAAATTATAATTTTTGTAAAGTATTATTGATTTTCTGGAAATCTGTAAGTTAAATAAATTATGGAAAAATTAGAAAATCTGAAATGCAAGTTATTTTGGAAATTTTGATTTAATTTTTAATGGAATTTAAATTAACTTTGAAAATATGATAAATTTATGATATTTTGAATTTAAATTAATTTAAAATGATTTTATAACATATTAATGATTTTTGAATAAAGTTAAAATGTTAATGAGTGAATATTGAGTTGAATTTGGAAATATAACTTAAATTGGAATTTATGAATTTGGTTTAAAAGTGAAATTTTAAGTTAAGTAAAATAAAATGGAATTAAGTTATATTTGAGAATTTGAACTTAAGTGTTAAGTTGAAATTTATGTAATGAATTTAAAATTGAACATTGCAATTTAATAAGTGAATTATTATTAAATCTTGATTTTTGAATGGAAATTTAACTTTATAAAATCATGAACTTGAGGAAAATTAAATGATGTTTATAAATGTGAAAATGTATGATTTTATGAGTTAAAAATGTTTTAAATAAAAAAGTATAATTGGTCGAGAAATTATACTGAATATTTGAAGTTAATTGACTGCATTTTTGAAATGCTATTAATTACAATGTAAATGATATTACAGCATTTGTAAATGCTGCAGTTGATGATAATGAACTAAAAAGCAAATTGAATTAAAAGCTATTATAGCAGTTTTTGTAAGTGCTATAATTTTTGAATTTAACTAAGTTTATTTGAAATTTAAGTAAACCCTATTACAATATTTTAAAATGTTGTCTTTTGTTGAATTGAACTGCTTTAATTATATTTTTCCGTAGTGTTTTCTAAATGCCACGAAAAGTGAATTTTCACTGTTTTGATAAACTTATGTGAATAAATGAACTTTGGAAGTTGAAAATTTTGAAATTTAATAATTTAATTATTGAACATAATAACTTCATTTTAATGATTAAAAATGATTTTTTTTTAATATAAACTGTTTTGAAATGTGAATTGAAATGGTATTTTAAATTGAATAAAATGAATAATGATTTGAAATGAATGTGGTTTGATATTTTGATATATTAAATGATTGAAATGTGGTTTGAAAAGATATGATATTTTGATATATTAAAATGATTTGAAAATGGAGTTTTGAAAGATATGACATTTTGATATTAAAATAATTTGAAAGGAAGTGTTGAAAGATAAGATATTTTGAACCAAGTTTTGAAAGGTTATGATATTTTGATATATTAAAATGATATGAAAGGAAGTTTTGAAAGGATATGATAATTTAATATATTGAAATGGTTAGAAATGACTTGATATTTATTTTGATAAATATTTGAATCGAAAGATATGGTATGATGATATATTGAAAAGGTTTGGAAATAATTTAATCTTTATTTTGATAAAGATTTGGGTTGAAATGATATTTTATTTTGAAGTATAAAATATATATTTTTTAAGTTATAACTACGGGTTATAATAACGATTGGTTGTTAAAGAGACCGGGATCGGATATTGTCTTATAGCCGGCCAATACCGAAAACCACTTTAACAATTGTGTACACAGTGGAGATTCCAGAATGAAGTAGGATGGGGGCGACGTTCTCGAGGTATATTACGTGGACCCAACTCCCGTGAGTTGGCATAAATGACTAAAACAGGAGCTATACCGGGCTACACAAAGGGTCGCACCCTTTCATCGAGCATGCTCCATCGGAAACCATTCTATTACTTTTGTGATTCGATATGTGGCGCCACTTTGATTCGGGGGTATTGTTCGAGGTGGGCGGAAGCTGCTGGCTTGCCGTCACCACCGGTCCGGGAGTGCAAACGGTGTATCCACCCTGGCATTGCCTCGCGTGTCGTGTCATCTCCTTATATCGAGCCCACTACGATTTTGGTTTTAAAGATCCGACCGCGTTAAGGTTCACCATCCCCTTAACGCTATTTTCTATATGATTATACTTTACTGATTAGACACTACTGTATATAGCGTATATTACTACATAGTAAATAATTTAACGGGTCCTTAGAGGATGGGCGGTCCCAAGCATCTTCTAAGTTACTTGTGCCTTTACTACAGTTCACTTGAGTTGGTTTATATTGTATAAGTATGTATGTCCTGACTCGAGTGTTTGTATTTTTATTTACGCTCGGGTCAGCCTGAGTTATTCACAGATTTGGATTTCCACTTTCTGGAGATTGGAATCGCTGGAGATTATCTACTTGTCAAGTTTCATCTTTTCAGTTCGGTTGTTCTATTCATCTTGTACTTGGTTATCATATTTAAACTTCTGTTATACTTTATTTCTTCTACTGTATCTTATGTAACTCTGATATATTTATATAGTAGCTTCATGAACTACTATCTCTTTTACTTCCGCTGCATTATTATTACTCTGTGTCTGTGATCTGTGATTTTTATTTACTGTATATTCTGAGATTTGCCAAATTTTTATTTACAACGCGGTATTTTGAGCAATTCAATTCCGGCATGAGTGTCTACCTATACACTTATAATGGATGTGAATGGTTGAAAATACCAGGTTGTTACATTAGTCCACATTCAAATTGTTCCGCTGCATCGTTATTATTCTTTGGTATGTGTAACTCTGATATATATTGCATAAGTGATCAAAAGTTTTCGTAAAACAACTTCATAACTGTTTATTTGATTATTATATTTTACCGTTCCGCTGCAAGATTCAATTTTGTTTTTTTTTCTTTCTCTGTTTTTCTTGTTTACCCCATAACAATCCACCTTTCCGTATGGTTTGAATCGGCATGTGTGTCGACTTGAATCGTGCGGAAAGGCGGGACGTTACAGATGTGGTTTTAAAATCCATTTGATTTATGAAAGAAAGTCTATAAGTTATGGTCCTTGTAGCGATAGTCGATATGGATAAACTTTGGAAATCTATGATTTTAGTAAAGTAAAAATATTATCTACTTTAGATATTTTGTAAATTCTTTTCAAATGTGTTTTATAAAACGGGTATAAGTATTTTAAAAGAAGTTTATGGATTTAAATATATTTTTTAAATTTTGTTTGAGTTATTTAAGTAAGAGGTTTAAATTCTATAACTCTTTTGTTTTTAAAAGTCAAGTTTTATTCAAAAGCGACCATCTTTAAAAGGGATGTTTAAATACAAGTTTCAAACTATTCTTAAAGTGTTTTACATAGTATTTTTTTAAAGAGAAAGTAATCATGGGTTACAACATTATTATTGTAATAAATGTTTTCGAGAAAAGGAAAGATATTATGGAATATAACATTCTTGTTATAGGAAATGGTTTTGGGAAAAGAAAGTTTAATTTAAAATTCTTTGTTATTATAAATAGTATACGGAATTTATGAATTTTTATACTTGGCATTAAACTTCGAGATAATTGAACTTCATCTGTCCTGAAAGGTAAAAATATTGTTGAGTTGAATTTGAGAGGTATTAATACCCCCAACTTGAACGGCTCCATTATTAACCAAATGATGTTTTAAGTTTGAAATCGAAAATTGACATCCAATGTATGAAGTATTATTTCCATCTACGAATTCGGTTACTTATGAAAATTAAGTTGTCCTTGACTTAGCAATAAAAACCGATGAGTAGATTGATCCCCTATTTGTGAAATCATCAAAGTGTTTTGACTTACCTGGCATTGTTTCTAGGCAAGGGATATAGTAAGTCGAAATATCGACAACGAGACAAGAATGGGAGTTCTTCATACTTAACACCAAATTACGATGTAGGAAAACTCGTCTCTATCTGTGAGAGTTTAAAAATGTACGTCAAGGCAAGGATGGTATGCTAACTTATCCGACTGCATTGTTAATTGAGGGATGGTATAAGTTTGAAACCAAAAAGTGGTGGAAGTATGTTTGGTCTAATTTCTGTACGATCCACTTATACCAAATGTGTCTTGGGTTTATTATTATCAATGTTTTTAAATGACATTTGTTTTAACCTAATTAAGTGTGTTTTGGAAATGAAATTTGTATTAAGATTTTGTAAATATACTTATACCGGTGAGATAAGTATATGAATACTTTTTCAACAAGTGGAAAGAGTAGAAATGTTTATGTATAAGTGGAATCCCGTGCGTTGCGCAGATGTATAGGCTATTTAGCACTATATTTTGTTAGTATGAATAGGTTGGTGAAATATATTTGATGGACATGCACACTTTACATTGGATGTGTATACATACCCTTGATTGAACATGGTTATTCAAATATAAGTTTTTCTTATACGGTGTTCATAGTGTTCAATGTTTAATTCCACAGTTGTACATACACCATCTAAATCGTCCATAGGTTCATAAGTGTAAGCATTTTTTTCCTAATAGATTACCATTGTTATTGTTAGCCTTCATTAATAGTTTTTATAATGCTTTGGCTTAAAATTTATATGAAAGAAGATGAACTACTAAAGTAGTACAAAAGGTATATCTGCAAAATTTGGTCGCTAGCTTTCAAACACCAGGGTATATGTTCTCCTTGGGGTCCTTATATGCATATAAGAGTCCCTTTGATATAAGAATTGTGTATTAGCGCAGTGGGATGACCTTTACTAATGTAATAAAAACTCTTAATTCTATATCTTTCTGATGTAGTAGTAAGAATTTCTAGAAAAGTATATCAAGAATAGCAATCTATATAAGGCATTCTGCCTTGGAAAGTCTTGCACACAAACAAAAAACCTTCAAACCGACCGCTTGTGATTGGTTTATCCATTTTGTTTTAAAAGAACTATTTACTATAATTCCTTTTAGTAGTCATCTGACCAAATCCGTAAAGAAACTATCTTGGCTAAGTATTAAACTTTATATTACATAATAAACGTGAATATGAAATGAGACTTCCATAACGGTTATGTACAACATGGAATTCATATTCTTTAAATCTAAACATTGAATTATCCAAGTGACTCATGTTTAAATGATACCATGATCCAAATATCTGTTTAACCGAACCTAAAATATTTATGCAAGGTGGATAAAACCATAATTGAACATCAACAAAGCAAAAAAAAATTACAATATAATATGGCATTTTAATGCAATTATAATTGATACATGAGGATTTTTTTCCTCTAAAATTGTGATGTAACATTTGCTTAACTATTTCAATGTATATGATTATATCTAGTTATGAATAAATGTAGTCACTGCAAATAAATAAATTAATGGATCAAAATTGTGAATTTATAATTAACGAGACAATGTAAACAAATGAAATTAAACGTAGTCATTATATATACATGAACGATTTCACCACAAATACATTAATGAGTCACAAAAGCTTAAATGTTGTCCTAATGTAATGTTATTGTAATTTACGAAAGGAATGATAAACCGCCAATCACATCCCATACTCATCCAGGCACACACAAATACGATTAATTAATGCAACTATAATTGATACTTAAGGATATTTTTCTTCTTAAAATCGTGCATGCGCGCGCACGCCCAAACACACGCGCGTACACACACATATATACAAATATATGTATACATATGCATATGTGTATATATACATATTTATATATGTACATATGTGTATATATACATATGTGTATATATACATATGTATATTCATATGTCTGTATACACATATGTATATACATATGTATATATGTGTGTGTCTATATATATATATATATATATATATATATATATCACATCTTTAAACTCACATGTCAATAATGAGCCCATAATCCATTTTTGCTTGGATTATAAACATTGGAGATTAATTTTTTGGTAAAATTTGTTACATTCTTTCAGAGATATACTAAACATAGATTAGAAAGAAAAAAAGTTTCGTACAAATGACAACAAAATTACATACAAACAACATACAAATTACAGTACTAAGACGAATAAACTGGTATACAAACTAAATACAATCTGCATAAGTGTTTAAATAAATGATTTATGTCATAAGAGCTAGCAGTGTACTGGAAAGCATAAAGGGGAGCATATTATTAGTTTGGATCTCTTTACTTGATCGGTTAATGCCAATACATTCCACATGTTTATTATGAACGTGATAAACTGCATTAGGAAATTAATCATCTTCTGAATAAAGATAGGAAAATCATAAAAAAAAATAGTTACACTTGCACAATATCATGTAACTGATGCAAATATATGCATTTATGGCTCCCTTTAATAAGAATACATTCTTATCAAAAGAAGGCATATGAATGCAAATGTATGCATTTATGGCTCCCTTTAAGAAGAATACATTCTTATCAAAAGAAGGCATATGAAGGATCACACTTTTCCAAGTAGCTCTACTTTTTAGTTAGGAACCATTCAACATTATCAAAATTTTAAGTTGTACACACCTTCATCCATGCCTTGTTATCCTATTGAACCCAATATTAAAAAAAAATTCGGTTAATATTTCTGATCAATGTGGCCATTCCTTATCATATCAAACCAAAGGTAGAATAATATAAAGTCAGAATAGGTAAATGCGAAAGAATGACATAAGTCAGAATAAGTAAACCAGATACGATGGATTATAACTACTCCATATTCTATATTTTCAAGACTAATGCTCTACTTTAGTGGGAAAACACCTATTTATACATTACATAGATAATTATGGCTTATAGATAAGTATCATGTGTAGACTTGCCTATAGAATGATTCATGAACTGTTATGATGTAGTTATGAATAATGTCCACACAATGTACTCTTAAATTGGTATTAACTTCAAAATTTGCTAAAATGGAGAAATTAGGAACAAAATATGAGGAAAATTAGGAAGTACAAAATATTGGCGAGATTAATAAGTAAAATTAGGAATTAGCAAAAATATTGGTAAGATTTGTATTAAAGTACAAACTCGCATAAGAGTGCAAATTTAGCTAAAGGAGAAATTAGAAACAAAATAGTTTGAAATGAACATGCATCAAACGGTCAAGTCTTCTACTGATTAATTGAATAAATTTGACAACATTATCTTCAAAACTACAGAATAACGATCAGTATTGGATGGATTTTATTAAATAGCTAATTGGTAAATGTTAAAGATCGAATACCAAATATATTTTTTAAATTACAAACGGCCCTAGAAACATAAATGTAATTGTTTTCAATGCGTAATTTCATTTTCCTCTTTCCTAGTGGCTATTACATCAAATCATCAATTGGAATTAACAACTGTATAATTATATCTTCCATTTATGACTCTGTAAATATGATGGTCATTAATGTCTTAGTTACATGACATATTTGAATGAATTTCCAACTCACTGATGGTTCTATTTTCACAACAATATGTGATCAATGAGAATTAAACATTACTACTTTATTTTGTACTTAGTTACATTATTTCTGTCTAATAATAGAACAAGTCTATTCAAACATATTTGCAAAACTGTGTATATTATTATCCTATATATGTATATTTTTATGTGCAAAACTGTGTATATTACTATCCTATATAAGTAAATTCAAACATAATGTAACTAAAACATTATTTGAAAGTAAAATTCTGATTCATCTATTACATCTACAACAAAAGAGCACTAACATTCATCACCTTAACTTAACTATGTCCACATTGCTAAAAAGGGTCAAACCAAAAGATACAATATATAAGACGTATAACGACAATATGCGTAAAGACCATAGAATGAGTTAAAACGAACAATAATGTAAACTCTTTTACAAACATGAATAGAACACAAACCATAGAAAATATTTGAAAAAGCCGAGCTTTTGTTTATCAAGTCAGATCTTTCATTCGGATTAGAAAAAAAAATATTATGCTAAAAATTACATCACATTTGGCAATACAATATTATTCAACAATCTTTTTGCGTTTCCATATAAAAAACTATCGATATTTCTTTTATTAATATAATAATATATAACACCTAAGAATGTTCATCCAAACAAAAAAATCCCTTGTGTACCAATCAGTGGTTCAAATAACTGTTATCAAAACCCATTTCCATATATCCACATTTATTTTATGTATAAAATTTGTAGTCTTAGGAAATAACCTTATAGGATTCATGTTCCAATGAAAAAACATGAATTGTAAAAGTATTAATATTTAATAAATGATAAAAATTTACTTATATAGGATAGTAATATACATAGTTTTACAAATATGATTGAATAAACTTGTTTCTATTGTTAGACAGAAATAAATAATACAGTGAGAAATTGTAACGACTCAGAATTTTAATTAATTAAAATTTGAATATTTAATTAATTTTAAATATTAATAAGTGAATTTATAAGTCGAATAAATTTTATTTTGAATAATTGGATTTAATTGGATAATTAAATCAATAATTTAATAATTGGAAATACAGAAATAATTGAAATTTGAGTTAAATATGATTAAAAATGATTTGTAAAATTTTATTTTATCATATTGGAGTTAGAATGATATTTTAGAACTTTTAGAATCGAATTAAAAGTTAATTTGTGAAAATTGAATATTTTAGTATTTAAATCGACTAGTGAAAATAGCCAATTTTTGAACAGTCTCAGAATTTGACGAAACTAGTTCCATTGGATCCGTAATAGTTTGTTATTACCGGATTTCAATTTTCGTAGCAATCGGAGTTATCGTTTGATCGTGGCAGCTCGAAACGCATCGAAATTGTTTAATTATTAATTTGGCGAGTTAAAATAGCCATTTTTCAAAAAGTATTGGATTTCGACGAAACTAGTTTCATCGAATCCGTAATGTGATATTATTGTATGGTTTCAAATTTCGTGTCAATCGGATTTACCGTTTGTCCGGTGCAAGCTAAAACGCCTAGAAAATCGTTTAAATCGGTTTAATTTAAATTGAACGTTTATTTCCATAACTCGCACAGATGATCGAATTAGCTCCCGAAACACGTTCCATTGTGTCCGGAACGTGGGGTAAACCTTAGAAATGCCAACCGGCATGCTTCATTTGGAGTTCGGAAAATCCGAAATGAATAGTGTCGCGTATTTTTCTATAAAAGGCCACAAATATTCATTATTTGCAAAAAAACTAAAACCCTAGGGTTCCATCTCTTCAGAGCCGCCTCCAACCTGTATGGATGGCCGAAAATTATCAACTTCTTCCTCCATTATCTCTTCATCCATCGACTTTTACCAAAAACCTTCAACTAGAAAGTGGTAGAGCACGTTGAGATCTTGATATTCAACGGCTATGATCGCGAATGGTGTTACGGATTGATGGAAATTGGAGCTCGAATGGCCGTGGTTCACGCACGAATTCCCAGGCCATAGGGAGGCCGAGTTCTCCAAGCTTGCAGCCGAAGGTTGCTCGTGTGATGCTCTTCAAAACGATGGTACTTGATAGAATTTTAGTCGAGTGTTTGGGTGGAAATTTCGAAACCCTAGAAATGTTTATATGGGTTGTTCGGCCTGGGAATAGAACGTGGGGGAGAAGAAGGAGAAAAAAAAAATCACGGCCTTTATTTTCTCAAGCGAATCCAACGGCCAGAAGTGTTTTAGGTTATAAACATTAATAAATTGTTGTAAATTATGAATATAAAATTTGTGTAAACTTCAAAAATTCATAACTTTTTCATACGAGGTCGAAAACGCGCGAAACAGGAAGCGTTGGAATCGTATGGACGAGCACTACGCTATGGAATTGGATTGGAGTCGTTTGGAGTTAGTGAGAATTTTGAGTAAAATTAAACGTCCGTTTAATTTTATTCGAAATAAATCGCTAAAACGAAATTGAAATCAAGGTGAGAACTTCTCACTCAATCGAATCAGTTTCGATTTAATTTTAAATAGTTAGATTTAAAATTCTTGAATGCATGTTTGAATGATGATTGTTATCTATTGATTGTTAAATTAGACATTATGCGCCGTTAGTAAGCGGGTGTTATATATTAAAACATATACCGCGAATATTTCATAAACAGTGAAATTGGTATTATATATAATAGCAATATATATATATATATATATATATTGGCATATGTATATATTGCAGTTATTGACTTCCCGCAGCATTGTATAGCGGATGAGACCCTATTGCGCCGTCTATTAAGCGGATAATATTTTAAATCGCATATACCGCGTTAATTCCGTACTGGAGCGGAATTGGTATTGTGCTAATGTTTGTGGATGCAGGAAAACAGGTTGGAGGGATCCAACTGGATTCCTCAACAGTATTTATTTGATTTCAGATATTTTGATATTTGATGGACTATCATATCGATATATGATGTCGTTGTAGTCGTGATTGACGATTTGGTGTGTAGCATCATTGGACCAAGTTTTGGAATTTTAAAATGATTTTAAAGTGATTTTTGAAAGTATATGTTTATAAAATATTTTTGGAATTTATCCATTTTAAATAAATAACGTTATGATTTTTAATGTTATAAAAATTATGTTTTTGAGAAATATAGTTAAAAGTGGATTTTTGAAAATATGGGATTAATGATTTTATAAAATAGTTTAGATTGGGAATTTTGAATTTATTATAAAAAGTTTAAAAATAGGATAAAAATTTAATTATTTTATAAATCAAAGAGAATGGTGAAATTATAAAGGAGATTTAAGATGTTTTAAAAGAATAATATAAATTGATTTATATAAGGGATTTATAAATTTATAATTTATAAATTAAAATATTTGAATTATAAAACGAGTTTTTATAAGTGTTTGAATGAAGTGAAAATGGATTGCATAAGTGAATGGAATTTATAAAATTATAAACGGTGAAGTTATAAATGGAATTTTATAAGCAGTTGTAAAATTTGTAAAGTTACTAAAGGAATAGATTTGGGTAAATAAATGAATCTTATAAGTTATAAGATTTATAATTTAGAAAGTCTTAAAAAGAACGATTTTGTAAAATAATCGTTTTATAAGCATTTAACTTATAATATGAACCTTTGGTTTATAATTGAGTTATAAAGTGAATAGGTTAATAAAGGAGATTTATAAAAAGGAAGTAGTTATAAAATAAATAGAAATGGAATTTATAAACGTCGTTTTATAAATTCGCAAACGACTTATTTTGATAAGTAAATTGTTGAAACCTATTAATGGAGTTATATTCACGTTTTAGACAGTGAATAATCCTTTAAAATAAAGTATATAAAAAGGATGAAATTTGTTAACGTAGTATATTCACGTTTTTGAATAGTGAATAATATGTTAAAGAAAATGTTTGGAATGTGATATTTTAAACAGAATTAAAACGACCTAACGATGTTTTAAATATGTTGAGATTCGAAACCGTAGATTTCAACATTTATTGTTGAAATAGACGTTTTCGAGAAATAGAAGGAAATGGTGGACTATAACACTGTTGTTATAGTAAATGATTTCCGAAAGGAAATGTTTGTATAGTATTGGGATTTATATATCTATTTTAATTTCGAATCCCTATACTAGTGATTTTGGGTTGTCATAACGATGTTTTACGCAACATTCGTTTTGACCCAAATAAATATGTTTAAGAGCATGATTTCCTTAAAGGATGAAATATATACTTAATTTCGATTTAAGTATATTGGATATTTTCCAAGAGTTGAAAATAAAAAGATTTGTGAATTACTTATTTAATAAGTATGGAAATGTTTTCCAATATAAAGTGAATATTAGAGAATTTATCTTTTTGAAGATAAATTGAAATGAATAATTGAAATCGTATATTCATAGATATTTTGGAATATAAATTCACTATGGAATTTATAAAAGGAAGTGGAATTTGTTTAAAAATAAATATTGATTTATTTTTGAAGTGTGAAAATTATATATCTTGTAAAGATATTTTTAGGAAATGAAAATTTTGGAAAATTATTTGGAATCTGGTGATGTTGTGCATATCCATTGATAGTTCAATAACCGACTATCAATATTTACCTTTGAAAGATATTTGTTGTGATTTGCTGAATTTGAATGCTACACTTATTTTTAAATTATTGCGCTCGTTATTTGGATTACCCATTCCGAATAGTGATGCGACGTAATGGATAGCATTGATGACCGGTGTTGAAGACCGGATATTTTTGAAAGCGAAAGGACAACTCGTCGATTGTCTTTGCACCGAGTAGCTACGGTATAGAGACTCCCTATGTGATGGGAAGTCTGGACGTGATTAGAGATTATCCGGATTGCAAGGACTTCTTTGTAAGTGCCTTCGGTTCTGTTCGAGCCCGCAACAGACTTGTATGGATTGTATGTCTGACATTACAAATTGAGATATAAAGCAGATTTCTTTCAAATATCTTTCTGTTGGTGGCGGAGAATTTATTTTTTTAGCTTAACACCCTTCTCTGAGACGTACGAGCTCAGAGGTTATGTAGTTGAAGGTTATCAGCAATATATTCCTAATTTGGTAATGTGACATGCTGAGTGTTGCTGTGAAATGATCATTGTGTTAATCATTTGTGATAGGATCATTTGTTTGATCGTCTATCTTGGTGATCATTTCTATGATCATTTGTTGACCCAAAGCATGGCTTTTGTATAAAGTATGTTTTTGTGGACGTGACTTCGTCGAGCCTCACGCCCCGGAATGGTCAAAACAGGAAAGATGCGGCAAGGTTATGAGGGGTAGCTCCCTTTAGGGTATATGCATTTCCTTTTGGAAAAGGGTGGTATCATGGTATGGAGCCCAGATACTTACTCATGTTGAAACACTTTATTTATGATTGTGTGATGTTGATGACGAGCGCTCGGTTAAAGGTCCCAAAGGACCGGGGGATGGCATACTCGTGTAGTAGTTACCTAGTGATAAAGGTAACCCGGCCTTGTGTTGGCAGAGATCCGGTTTGGTTATCGAGGACGTCCTTCCAGAGGCGTTCTCATGTGGCAATGGAAAGTTCCTTGGCCTGACCATTCGTTGGAAATCCAAAGAAACAATACGAAACTTGTACGGTTTTAGTTGTATAACCTACTATGGAATGTGGCGGTAACCTGCTATTGAACATAGTTAGCTATAGTAGGCATACGATAATGGTCGTATGTTGGCTAAGATTTATATTCTACTTTCGAAATTTTTCCTACACTATGCACTAGTAATAATATCAAATGTTCTTTTTAATATGTATCAAGCATCTTTGACTATCGTAAGGAGAAATCTCCTCCGATTCTGCGTTTGCATTGTGTGTGTGTGCGGGAGGCCTTATGGTAGTCTCATTTTTAAAAGCATTGCGAATTGACTTTAAAAATATTCCTCTATTTTGATTTTAAAGATAAATAAACTGTTTTGAGTTCTCACACCAGTCACATGACTGACTCGGAGTTTATTGTTTTCCTTCCTAAACTCCGGGTGCCCACCAATTTTCACACGGGCAGTCAAGAGTTAAGGTTTATCAGGATATTCTGGAGTTGCTGGAGGCAAGCTGGATGGCATGGCGTATTATTAGTGTATAGTATTTCTTTTTCCACTGCATTGTTTGTTGTTGTTTGTTGTTGTACACTCTGATGATGAAATGTAATGAAATGTGATGTAATGTAATAACTGATATAGTTCTTTGTTTAAAGATTATTCATTTATTATTATATGTTGTTCCGCTGCGATTGTGAGATTCTAATTTTGTTCAGTTGTTTTCTATTCCGTTCTATTTTCTATCTTTTTCTCTCTTCTCCTGCCTTTTTCTTTTTCTTAAACATTGAGAATTCGTATTTCTGTTCATCTTGAATTAATCAATGGAGATTAGTGTATATTCAAGGAGTACGGATTCGCGGGTCCTCACAGAAATCATAGTTGAGTCTTGGCTAAAGCAATTAAATTTGTGATAAACTGATTACTTTTTTTCATCAAACCACCATTGTTTTGTAGAATAAATGTGATCGATGAGATAACCATAGGTTAAAAGTGCAGTTTATTTGCTGGGTTTACTTGAGCAAAGATCATACATAAAATACAAATACCTGGTATCTTCATTAAACTTCTAGAAGAACCACCATTGATCCCATAGCTAAATCGAGAAATTAATCCCATATGATGCAACCAATGGATGACAAATCACTTCTATATATTTTAATCACCAAATTCAAATATGACCCTTAAGATTCATCCAAAGTTAACTAAAAATATCACTGGCCATTGATAAAAGATACAAAACTATAAATAACTAACTAATTTTCTAGAAAATTCAAGAGTTGTCTGATCACCAGCGTTAAAAAGGCATATAACTAAGACTAAAACACAACCTATAAAAATGTAGTAAGCTATAAGAGTTAATCAAACAATTATAGAGCATAGACGGTAGAATGAGTGATAAAAAATTGAGTGGCATAAGCAAATTGTGAGACAATGAAAAATTGAAAATTGCGGAAAGTGTGTGCTTGACAGTTAAATTAAGAAATAGTGCACTGTACTGACCTCTCTCTTATAAAGTTATAGCTCATAAATCCTTTAAATCTCAAAATCAGAGTCCATATCATTAGCTAAGACTAAAAGCTTCTAAAGATTGATGATAAGATTATAAACCAAATCAATTCAGTAATTACTGCCCTTAAATCAAAAGTATGACCAGAGTTGAGAAGAAAGGTCAAATGATTGGAACCAAAACTAAATAATATAGGACTTGTTGGATTCTCTGTAACTCGTAATCCACAAAGGGGTTGGCACTTTGGTGATTAAAACATATCTTGGATTATAGGAAAGATTTTGTTGGGACTACATGTTGATATTTTGCAGATAATTGCAGCTTAATTGGGGCAACTTAAGAAGAGTTTTAAAAAAGATATGCTGATTATATATAGCGAGGAATAGGAGCGATTGATTATTGTTAGACCATTCCCAGCAGCGGAAATTCGAGAAAAAATGGGGACGATCCCCACCGCCACTCCTCCTAGCAGTGGGAATTCGAGCGTGGGAAAGAGCGACAAGTGGGGATTGGCCCCATTTTTTTTAAAGTAGCGATTTATAAATGGTAATCTGAAAGCTGTTTAACCCTTAACGGGTTATATATTTTTTACTTCCCACTAAGGGCTAAACGGTTTTCAGAAAACCGTTTTTAGAAAACCATTTAGCGGTGAAAGATTGTATTAAAAAAGGGCAGCGGCTCCCCACTCGTTGTTGGACGAGTGGGGATTTACACCGCTTTCATTCGAGCAACCGTCCCAAAAAAAGCACACGCTGCTGAGAATGCTCTTAGAAGAAAATAATGGTGGAAAGTGAAGAATTGGTAACGTAATGAAGGGAATTTGAACTAATAATGAAACTAAGGCTCCGTTTGTTTGAAATACCAAATTCTGAATTCTACTTGCTGAACTTTGAAGTCTGAATGCTGAATTCTAAATAATTACTTGCCTGTTTGTTTTCATTTAGCATTCAAAACAAAAATCAACAATCAACATTCAGAACAAAAAATAAGTACCAAAAAAGTTCTGAATTTTTTTTTAATAGATAGTTTTATTCAGAACACTGAAAAAAAACCAACAACATAGAAAGATCTTATTTTTAAATCAGAATTGGGTTTCAGAACTATTATTAAAAAAACGCAGCCTAAAGTACACATGGAGCAGCAGTTTGACTTGCTGAAGGCTGTAAGCTGTAAAGACCCGTAATTTTTGATAATTTTGGTAATTTAACATTGAAAGAAATGAAATTTTGGTGGTATATTAATGAAATAATAACTAAATTAAAATGAAACAAGGTTAATTCAAGTTAATTGTTAACAAATCTTAATGGAAGTCCAATTTATCGATATAATCTGAATATATGTACTTGGCTACAAATGTAATATAAGAAAGCAAATGTAAATATTGAATGAGTTTTGGAATGGTACGTAATCAATGGTAATGAATAAAATCAGTAATACGTAAGTGATTACAGCATTAATTTGCAAGTAATAAATTTATAAATGTAATTAAAGGTAAATGGTAACAATTGTTATAAGTTGCCGATTTATTTAGTTTGTTAGATTAATTTGAAATCAATTTCAATTTATTTCACTTGATTATTGCAGTTAATGTAGATAAAATTGGTAAACTGAAGAATGTTAATTCAATATGATATGATGTAACCAATGTAAATTCTATAGTAATATGATAATTGAGTGAATAAGAAGAATTGAAATCAAGGCTGATTAATTCATTAGGATTTAAGCTATAATGAAAGGATTTATTGCAATTAAATGTAATTAAACATTACGTTAATGAGAATTTAAACAATAACTGCAATCTGTAATGTAATAAAATATACGTAAATGTAAATTATGTTCATAAGGAAATGATTGATTTAATAAAGCATTGGAATCAAGATAGATAAATCATTTGGGATCTTAAATCTTAATTAATGTATAAATTTGACAAATATTTCAATATATATGGAAGTATAGTAGCTAATACAAATATAAATGGAAATTGGAGAACATTAATGTAATGAAAGACAAACAGATATTAACTATGTTGTTTGAGTAATAATGGATTGAATATAAAGTCTGAAATCAGATTAAAACAATTTATTGAAATTGAATTTTAACTTATGGGATTTAATTACAGTCGAAATCAAACACTGTAATTGGTAAATTAATTAACTTTAAATTGATGTGTAAATTTGTTTTAAACTATTGTAAATATACAAGTAATTGAAAATGATGAAAAGTATTAGTTATTAAATTTGAAATAAAATTTTAATTTAATTAATTTAATATTTATTTGCTTATCTAACGTGAAAATAGCCATTTTGGCAACTGTCCCAGATTTCGACGAAACCAAGTTTCAACGGATCCACAACGGTGAACTATTGTAGAATTTCAAGTTTCGTAGCGATCGGACTTGTCGTTTGATCGTACGGACTCGAAACGCCTAAAAATCAATTTAATTAAAATCAATTGAAATCAATTTAAAATAAGCTGATTTTATCATAACTTCTTCATACGATGGAATTTGGACTTGAAACCTATTTCATTGACTTTTAAATCATCTAAAACATCTGTTTTGATATACGGGAGGACCCATTTTCGTTCCGGATGCAGAACGGGCTTTTCGGTCATTCATTATTCATCGTTCAATCGATCTTGTCCATTCATCTCTAATTCTATCCTATCTATAAATAACTCGTTATAAACCCTAACTACTTCTTATTATCATTGTCTGTACGTACAATTCTTTCTGCTCTTCTCCTTCTCAATGGCAGAAACAGATTCAAACTTCAAATCCACAATCAAAAAAAATTAAACCCCTCAAACTATATCGAATTATACGATTTGAAGCTCTTGACGAGCGCAAGTCAAATATATGATTCGTTTTTTGATCTGGGTTACAGTGTGGCCGGAAATAGGTGATTTGTTCATGGCCGTTCGTTGGACTGCGATCGACTTCGACCAATCGTCGAATCGACGACATGGTTTTGTGGAGATTCTCGAGCGTAATCCATCCATGCAAGTTTTACGGCGAATTAATGGTTGGATCTTGCGCAATAATTCGATTAGGTCATAAATGAATCGGCGGGGGCTGGGAAACGGCATCGAGATCCAATCATTGGATTGTGGTGGCGGGCCATAGTCGCGTGGGGGAGGTCGGTGGCTCGCCGGAGGCAGGCTCGGGTGGACGTGGCGGCGTTCGAACAGCGGCGGTCTGTGGGGTTCGGTTGTGTCGCGTGCGTTTTTGGTTCATGCATAGGGTTTTGCGGGAAAAGGGCCTTGCAGGTGAGGCTTCATCTGATTGGGTATCTTTTTATTTTATTTTATTTTAAATTTGAATTCCAATGTTCTAATGAGCATATCTTTTTCATACGAACTCCAATTCACGTGCGGTTTGTTTTGCCGAGATCGTATCGAAATTTCGACATTTTGACTTTGATTTGGATGAATTCTGAGACTGTTTGAATTTGGGCCCTGAATTGGATTTAAATTCGATTTAAATTCAAAGGTGAGTGTTTTGACCCACTGACAACTTCAAAAATTTCTTATGTTTGTTAAATTACATTTATGATGTGATTGGAAATTTATTTATGACTGTTTGGTATATTTTAAATCATCATCTCAGTTAATTTGAATTAATTTGAATTTATTTGAATTAAATCGTTATTTCATTTATTATTGAATATAAATTGTCAGTTAAATACCTGTTATTGATTATCAGTTCTATATTGATATTTATTGATTGGTTTGGATGATTATTGTGATGGATGTTTGATTGTTGATATTGGATGAATGGATGTTGTATTTTATATCGTATAATACTGCAAGTTCACTATGGGTTGAAATGATACATAGCCGAACAATCTTATAGATTAAGGGAAAATCGTTATAGATTGAAATGATTAGATCCGAGCGGTTTCCATTGATTTTAAAATTTTAAATTATGATACTGGTTGATGATATATATATATATATATATATATATATATATATATGAATGCTTGAATTTGGATTATGGATTGGAATTAAATTATGTAAAGTTTAAGTTAAATTTCGGATTTGTTTTAGTTAGATGATTGAGATTGATATTTCTAATTATTTGAACCCCTTTAAATAATTATATTCACGCTGTACACTTGATAGGAGATGATCTTGTAACATCTATGAAACCATTGCACTAGTATTTATATTTTATTTATTTTGATTTGACTTACATAAGATCTTTTAATTCTGACTCGAGTGTCTTATCTTTTCATTATGCTCGGTCAGTCTGAGCTTTTCAGTGTATTGAAGACTATTTTTTTGGAGGACGGAGACGAAGAGAAAGTATATTATTACTATTTATTATAATTATTCCACTGCCTCCTGTGTTCCGCTGCATTATTTGTTTATTTTCTGGTGTATGTATTACTCTAATTTGAATTGTAAAAGTGTAATCAAATGTCATTTATAAAACAGCTTCATGAATTATTTATTTGATTATTATATTTTGTTATTCCGCTGCGAGATTCTGTATTCTTCTTTTCCTTCTTTTCTATTATTTTCTTATTTACCCCATCAACAATCCTCCCTTTTGAATGGTTTGAATTAGATATGTGTGATCATTGTCGATTTAAACCGTCCAAAAAAGTGGATTGTTACATAAGTGAATGGGTATCATGGAGTAGCAGTTATAATTAACGACATTAGTAGGGAGTTAACGGAGTTTACTTGTGCTTAAGTGGACATCGGACAACCATTTGATGTCTTTCCTACGACTAAATCTAGACCATTGTTTATCTTTTAGTTTGTCAACACCGTTAAGTATGACCAATTTTGTTATATTGATATATTACAAAGTCGTTTAAATTAATAAAAGGATTAATTAAACAGTCTTAGCGGTTACTTATGTGCTTAATCATGTTTGGTTTCCATATGAAATTAAATCTTCGATTAGATTGTTTGTTCATTTAATAGTTAAATAACCGAAATCTTAGCCAGTTTGAAACTATCGTTTGTTGATTCGGAGAGACTGGAATCTGATAAGCATGAGTTATCCAAAAACCATTTCGAACCAGCATAAGCTTTCGAATTAAAGACGTCTTGAAGATGATAGGAATCAAAGGCAGAGGTCTTTGAAGTACAAGGGCTGCTTGCTACTAATCCTAAGGGTAATTCCAAAAAGAATGTAGTAAAAGTAGCATCTTTCGTATTTTCAGATCCTGAACAACTTGTATGGATGAATGCTAGCATTGCATTGTTTCCTGAAGGGCAATTTTAGCATTCCAATTGGGATTTGTTAAAAGGGTAAAACATAGCCTCAAACCTCACCTGGTAATGACTAAAATAGGGGATATGCTTCAGGGCTATGTGATGGTTCACTACCATTAGGGCATGGCCATCACCCAATCTAGATATATATATATATATATATATATATATATATATATATATATATATATATGCCAAGGGCCCAAGTACGATTGTAAGCCGCGACCAGGGTGTTGACATATTCAGTGCCATCCAATAAGGGGTAGGCTGGTCCTGATTTGTAGGGAGTCGGCTAAAGCTCTCGGTGCTTTTTTTTAGAAGTGTACTGTAGGAGGCGGTACCCCAGTAGCCTTGTCATTGATGCAATCCATACTCTAATACATGCCTTTACGGACTTAACTATATACTAAATATGATGTTGAATGTAATTAATGTAACAATTCCGACTATCTTAAATATTTGTTTTAAACCCTAGACATTATTATAATATCACTAGATTTTCCAATAAAATGTTTGGTTATCGTAAGGTAAAAACTCATCTGTGTTTATGTGCGGTGTGATCTTACAAGATATCTTTATTTTTGAAGGGTTTCATAACATTAAATAATCCAAATGATTTGAGTTTCTCACGCTGGATTACCAAACTGATCTGGGTGTTATTTTTTTACAATGTTCGGGTTTGACCCCAGTACTTTTACAGATTTAGCGGTAGACGCTGGGAGCTTCAGGAGATGAGTTGGATGGCTCCAAGACCTACCTATTTTATTTTCTGTTGTATTTCCTATTTTTTATTTATCAACATTTGTGAGGATAGTGTTATAACTGTCCAAACTGATGATAGGTTAGTTTATTTTAATTGTTGTTGTCTATTGAAGTTTACTTTTTATAAAGATCATTTGGATATTATACATTGCTCATCACGATGTGACTTTTGTTCTATCTTTTCTTTTCTTTCACCTTAACGAGCTGTCTTTCCGACACTCGGATGCTTGACATGGGAACATCGTAGATGTATTAGTACCAACTTTTGAGGATCAAAAAGGCAAATCATTACACCCCACCTCCATTTGGAAATGTAAGATCACGACCACTTGTTTACTTTGCCTTCAATTCTACGAATGCTTGTTCACATTTATATGTCCATACAAATTTGATTTCTTTCTTCATCAAATTCGTTAAGCGAGAGCGGTCTTCGAGAAATCATGTATGAATTTTCTACAATAACATGCTAACCCAAAAAGCTCCTAATATTAATTGCACTTTCTGGCTTCATCTAGTCCTGAATGGCCACAACCTTAGTGAAATCAATAGAAATACCCTTTGTTGAAACAACATGAGCCAAGAACCTAACTTTTAAATGCCAAAAGTGACACTTTGAGAACTTTGCCTAATAAAAAACCTCAGATGCTCTCTCGGCGCTTCTAATAAAATCCTCAAATGGTGTCTATGTTCCTTCTTGTTCTTGGAGTAGACCAGAATATCATAAATAATAAATACAAGGACAAACTTATCAACACGTCTCGGAACACTCAATTCATTAATTCCACGAAATGCATTGGAGCATTCGTCGGACCAAACGGCATAGCTAATCACTCATAAAATTTATCGAATCGGAAAGTTATCATGGTACACTCTCCTCTATCACCCTCAACTAATGGAACTCCATAGCAAGATCAAGCTAAGAAAACACCCAAGCTCCGTGAAGCCAATCGAACAATTCATCTATCCTAGGCAAAGGATACTTGTTCCTAACAGTTCGCTTGTTGACGTCACGGTTATCTACAACACAATCTTAGGGAACCATCCACTTTCTTAGCAAAGACGACGGGTGCTCCCTAACTCGAACGATTTGGTCGGATCAAGCCCTTTTACAATAGATCACAAACCTGATTAGATATCTCCGACTCCTACGGTGCTAGCCTACGAACATGCAAGACGATAGATTCGCGTCCTTAACCAAATTAATACGAAACTCAATCTCACAATGATGTGGTAAATTAAACACCTCTTTAAATACATCGACAAATTCCCAAACAATAAAGATCGAATCCAACTCTTCCTCTGCCGCATTAACAAAATAAAGGAAACTAGTCATAAGCAAGCTAGCTCCTTCACAATCTATAGTCAAAGCCTTCATCCTCTTCTTCAATATCACAGTTCGCTTATCACAAGCCAAGACTGCGTTACTCCGTTATAACTAATCCATCCCAAGCAATACATTAAAACTCATAAATCAAGAACATACATGTCCAAAGAGTTGGTCAAAACAAGTAATCGAAACTCCTAAGAAGACCATACTAAGGTTAGCCAAGCCCATGACAAGGTTTGACATAAAAATAGAATCTAAGGTCATAATTGGCTCAAGTATCAATCTATCAACAAGAGTATGAGATATGAAACTAAGAGTATCTAATAGACATTAACATGAATACCATGAATAGGTAAAGTACCTTCCTAAACTTGCATTCTCTTCGCAGTTACAGAAGTGGAAGGTGTCGAATCAAGAGCAAAAGCTCTAGGCTGCGTCCCCTTTCGAAGCATTGGGCAATCCCTAACTATATGACTTGGCTGATGGCAATTGTAGCAGATCCTTAATGCAAACTGTGCATTGACCGTCTGTGGCTCTAGCTTCGGTACCTTACTAATCTGTGTCTTTACTAATAGCGCCTTCACCACTTATCCTTCCTTACCCAACCTATAGCTCATGGTAAAGTGCCTCTTCGTCTCATACTTGTGACAAGCTAAACCAAAATATCTCTTGACGGCAAAAACTTTCGCTTGTTGTCCCCAATTGGTGTAGAAATAAAAAACTTTAGCACTAAGCTTTCAAACCTCAAAGTCGTGTTCATCTGACCTATAAAAGACCCTATGATGTGACTAGTCATATCCCGTTGGAACTCAAAATGTATACCCTCGATGAACATCTCGTTCTTCTTCAGCGGCTTGTCAACTAATCCCAAACCAAACTGAGACAAAGCAATGAACTGGGTCCCATATTCCGCCACAGTCATAGCCCCCTACTTCTGGTCTAGAAAGCTTTTGAATAACAAAGCTTTTCCGGCTTTCAGAACAAATTTCATCTCAAATACCTCCTTAAATTAGGCCCAAGAGAATCCATTTTCGTGGATATCAACTGTAATAGAACTCCATCAATCCATGGTTGTGTCTATCGGATGTCGCGACGCCAACCGATGCTTCATTGTGCCATCCAGCTCTATATCCCCAAATATCTAGTCACATGATCTGAGCTAAGACTGAACTTCTATGATCGTCTCCAAGCCACTAAACCACTTACCCCCGACCTCTTATAAACATGAAAAATCAAAGTAATGCTCATTTAAGGCCTAACCTGCATGACCTCCTCTACTACATTCACCATCGGTTCCTCGATAAGAGCAACATTCCTTGGTGCTCTATCGTTTCTGACAATACTACTATGTCTACCTCTGCCTTTACGAACTCCAGCATTATTAGCTCAAGAATTCATGGTTTGTACTACCTGATCACAGCAAAATATCTTTAGGATATTAAAGGATAAAGTTTGAAAGAAAGAGTTTATTCCTAAGGAAAAGTTAAAAAAGGGGTGTAGGTTTATAGAAAATATAAATATGCTCTTGTATAGTATAATACACTCATAGAGTGTCGCCTACCCTATCTCTAATGAGCCATACCCAACCAAAGCAAAGGTGTTTGCTTAACCTAGGCTCTAATACCAAGTGCAACTACCCGACTTTTCGATCCTCGAATGTCGACACTAAATACATCTATAGTATTCATCTACCGAGCACCCAAATGCCCAAAAAAACATATAGTTAGGGTAAAATAAAGGAAAAAGAATAGAACAAAAAACAAAAAACAAAACGTCGAATCTCACAACAGAATGATAATATATAATATCAAAAGAATGGTATGAAGAGTTACTCCGAGTATAGAAATTTCAGAGTTACAAAACCTAAGTACTACGATGAGCTTGGACACTAATAACTGCATGTCCTTACAATGTTGGTAACATATGTACATAATAAAGTACAGTAGAAATATGAATAGATAGATAACAGAAGCCTCCATCTCGTCTTATGAACTTTAAAGCGTCCAAAGTGAAACCTGTTTTGCTCAGCCTACTCGAAAGAGTACACAAATAACTTAGAGAAAACAAAAAACTAAGTATTAGATATAAATCAGGGATGAGAAAACCTAAGATATATGCAACATGTAACAGTAACTATTGAGACCGTATGGATTCTCGTAACGGTTTTCCCCTCGAAAGAAATCAACATTCATTAAGTTAATACAGTGATATAATATATAATACCTCGAGTGTAGAATATAAATCATATCTGATACTCGCATTGATCAAGCTCCAACAGTATTCATGGTACACTCAAAATTGCTAAGATATGTTCACATATTGATTTTTTCCACGGAGACGCCTTTAATAAACTGAAGCGGATCCCCATGCACAAGGATCAGAAACTACCTTGTGAGCATTGTATATCTCTAGATAAAATATACAATAAGGTAAATACAACTAGCCCACATCCGAACATAGTATGAACCACGTGGAACCAAGTATCAACAACTCCCACTAGCAACATCGATAAACGTACTGTAAATATGGAGTTGATATACCCTAACGTAGGTCAACTAAACCCCAGTTATGCATTCTTCTCTATCTTTGGCCATTTTCGAAAAAAAGACATGATCGGCGTTGTTCACAAGAGTCTTCACTGTTCGAAGAGAACACGAATCGCACATGGATTCCCACATAGCTTGTTTGACAAACGCAAATGCTGACCTCTCTCTTGGACTTAATCTTAGAATGGACACTTCAACTTTATAGCATAAGTCTACAATATTAATGTTGACCTCTCCTTTGGACCTAACCTCGGGATAGACAGCCGAACTCTATAAAATTCCACTTCACAACCGCTTCAAAACATAGACTTGTATACTAGTTTTGAAGTTGTATTCTGTAAGTAAAACACTTACTAATCTTGGATTCTTCAGAACTAATTCGCTGAGTTTCAAATAAACTTATTTCTAATTCTTTGAGAAGTAAGCGAGCTATATAAAGAGGAGTCCTCCTAGGGGGATCTTGTATATATGGTCAATTTATATTTGGTCAAGTTCGATAGTCGACTAATCGACTATTTAGTTAAAAATCATCGTTTATAGAAATCAAGGTTCATACATGTTACATGTTTCCGACCTTCCAACTTATAATATCCCTCAGTCAAGATTGAAGCCAAGTAAGTCAGAGCACTGATTGCATATCAAAGTCTTGCTTAGACACTTCATTATTAACTCTCACAGATTGACAAGTCTACCTCGTCTGCTTTTAGTGTTAAGTATAGAATTAATGACTTTCCATAAACGAGTAAGCAATCAACACGATTAACACGTTTCTATTCTTCCTAAGTTAACATTTCTCGGTGAAGAGTGAAGCCGGTAGGTTAAAGCTCAATTACTTGTATTCCTACTTGAACATCAGTCTTAACTCTCACAAATAGATAAGCATACTATATCAGCTTTTAGTGTTAAGCATAGTTAATTACTTATCAAGGAAGTAATTAAACAAATTATGACGTAGCTCTTACACAATTCCTAACCTCTTTTGAAATCATTTGTTGACATTTTTAAAACCCTTTCTAGAAATGATATATACACTGAATTGTTTCTAAACTAAGATTTTAATAAAAGAAATTAAAAGATAATATAGTATATAAGATATGTATAATTTAATAAAAAAATTCTAAAAAATATAAATTTAAATATCTTTTAAAATACTTATAATAGATTTTAAAACCTTCATTCAAAATTTTACTTTAAAATAACAAGTTTTTAAAATATTCAAATACTTGGAAAAACCATGTTTTCCTTGTATTTAAAAATAAACCATCTTCTTTTAAAATTCATAACTAATTCTTAAATATTCATAAAAATATCAAACCAGTTTTAAAGTACTCTACTATAAGTTAATAAACACTTATAAAAAGAATGAAACAAAATACTTAAATTTAAATTCTTTTCCAAATATTTGAATTTCAAAAACAGAGGCTAAATGAGGCTGTTTTGCACAAGTGGAAGTATGGTCACTTTTCAATTTATTACTTAACTTTTCAATCATCCAAACATTTTATGGCAGCAAGCATACACAATATACATCACAAATATAATGAGAAACCCCTAATTATCTCTCTACAAGTTCCTTAGAAATTTCCGAACACAAGGAAATTCTTAAGTGCATATATAGCGACTATCGCTATAAGAGCACTTTCAAATCCAGTCCAATTCAAACCTAAGTTCAACGACAACCTATGTGCCATCAAGGCTATGCAACAACTTTTATACAAGTCCATTAAAGTCCATACATATGGATTACATATGTCATTTTCTTCCAAAGCAAGAATCAAATCAATATTACAACATATATCAATATTCATTCAAGCAACAAATAAACAACCAATCACAAGCACATATACACATTTATATTCATTAAATGGTGAGTTAGCTCACCCTTAACCAAGTAAACAAGCAAGACCAAGCTATAACTTCTTACCTCAACCTTGCTAGCACCAATTTCCTACCTCAACCCTTGCTTTTGCACTTACCTAGGTCAGATTTAGCATATCATAGCTCATGGCCTCAATTTGTTAGGGGGTGTCCTTTGATTCTTCAAGATCTAAGTAGCTAAGAGGTTTTGTGATGTTGTCCTAATGTCGTTGGCCAAGCTTGAGTCGTTTTGGATGTGTTTTGACATTATTTTGCTTAGAAAATTTATGTAGAGAAAGATATGAAAGAGAGTTTGATTTATTTTGTATACTAGTAAAAGCGGATTCAAGAGGTATGCCTACTCTTATATAGACTTAAGATGGTAGCCTAACCCTTGCTCTCACCATCCTTGGAAGGCTCACCCTCTCCACATGCTCCACCATATCTCATTTCCACATAATTTCTAAGTAAATAACCAAACTACCCCTTACATACAAATATCTATTACAGCTTCTAGAAGATTCTAAATATTCTATGAAGCAAAGTGTGTTAATTTGTTCCTAATGTCTTCATATGTTCATTAGATAAATACAAAATAGTTGAACAACTTACATCAAATAAAAAGTTGTTTATCGATAAATCGATATTTGGTCATATTATCAATATTTCTTCGAAGTATTTATTTTTATAAACAAATTCCAAAAACAAGTTACTTATCATTTTTCATCAATTAAAAGATGTTATTAACAAGGTTATAAAACCAATTTATAACGCTTAACTATGTTTCAAAACTTTACGACGTGCAGAGATGAAATGTTCGAAATTACAGGTCGCTATAATAAACATCATACAAAATATGCGAAAAATGAATATGTAAGTATTCAATAGGATCCAAGGGTTACCAACTCCTTAATTCTACCCATCCCATTGGATGTCAACACATCAATGTACTTTTCATAGGGCCATTGCAAACCTACTAGTTTTCACAAACTAACTAAATGCTTATTAGGTTGACCAAGACCAAACCATGTAAAACTATAACTTTCGCTCCTATAAGATACCAAGATATTCCCATGACAAAAGAAAAATGGTGATGAGCATCCCTATTAGATGTCATACACAATTGAGGTTGGAAAAGTCCTATGCATTAGAATCAATCGGATTCATCAGTTACAGTACGGCAAGCAACACCGACATTGGTCCCATAAAACTGAATCTGCTTTTTCTATATATCGAACAAGTCATTTTCTCATGATTAGTTTTGGACATCCTAACACATTTAGATCTTCCTGAACTGTTGGATGCAATTTTACTCATCCGAGTTTAGCCCAACCATACCCACTAATGAACGGCGTTGCATGGTTATCAGTTCCTAATCCTTCAATATTTGAGCCTCACAATTAACATGAGAGAAATAACATAACTGATCAAATATACAACCAAGCATGTAAAGGTATTGAAATATCTTTAACAATGCAAATATGTTCTTATCATAACCATTTGTACATATGCCAGATATGAGTAAGTATGCCTTTATTTACTTATAAACTTGAATAGCTATTGCTAAATTTCTCTTTTGGTTATTCTCCAACTTAGGAAATTTGATTTCAAATTCCCTACTCTTTATAAATTCTTAAATAAATCTTTAGAGTTATCAAAAATTGACCTTAGTATTAGGAAAGGCGCAGCTTACTAATTCTTGTGTTATTGGCTATATAAACATTCGAGCTTAACCATTGTCTTCATAGTTTTCAAGAAAAATGGACTACCGAGTCAAGAAAATTACTATCGAGTCATAGCATCAGATCAATAAGACTTTGCTATTGAGAGTATGACTATCGAGTCTATAAGTGTTATCAAGTATATAACCATCAAGTCTATGGAGTTTTTAGTTTATACATATGCGCTGCCAAATATATAGGTATCAATTCTATAAGACTTTGCTATCGAGTCTATATGTTTTATACATATAACCCATCAAATGCATAACTATCAAGTTTCTATCTTACCATGATATTGATTTCATAATTTATCCTGCTATCGAGTCTATAACTTAATATGTTATCAAATTTATAATTTACTTCATATCGAGTGTATGGTCTACCATGCTATCGGGTCTATAATTTTTTTTTACTATCGAGTAAATAACTTATTATGTTGTTGTATTCATGCGATGGCATGTTATCGAGGTTATAGTGGAAAACTTGTAGCTCACACTAGAACTATTCCGCTTCCTTTTATAGCAATCTTTTTTGACCAAATCATACCATACGTTACATTCTCATTCATCAATCACCAACTTTTTAAATTTCTTTCCAGAGAATTCCAAAAAACACTTCTCCTATAATTAAGCATATGAATTAAATCATTAACTAGTTGATTCATTGCCATAGTTTCCTTCATTTCTCTTCTCCAATTAATCCATAATAATTTGTAATTACATGGAAAAAATCCAAAAAATCCACAAAATTTCAATTCTTCATCTTTAACCATATATAAAAATCTTATGAAAAAATAATTATTATTGATATTTTAAATAATTAAAATTTATTTAAAATGTATGAAATTACACATTTTTTCAATTTAGAAAATTCATGGGAAATCAATATTAAATTGTAACAACCGGGTATTTTCAACCATTCGCATCTATTACAAGTGTATAGGTAGACACTCATGCCGGAATTGAATTGCTCAAAATACCGCGTTGTAAATAAAAATTTGGCAAATCTTAGAATATACAGTAAATAAAAATCACAGATCACAGACACAGAGTAATAATAATGCAGCGGAAGTAAAAGAGATAGTAGTTCATGAAGCTACTATATAAAGATATCAGAGTTACATAAGATACAATAGAAGAAATAAAGTATAACAGAAGTTTAAATATGATAACCAAATACAGGCTGAATAGAACAACCGAACTGAAAAGATGAAACTTGACAAGTAGATAATCTCCAGCGATTCCAATCTCCAGAAAGTGGAAATCCAAATCTGTGAATAACTCAGGCTAACCCGAGCGTATAAAAATACAACACTCGAGTTAGGACATACATACTTATACAATGTAAACCAACTCAAGTGAACTGTAGCAAAGGTACAAGTAACTTAGAAGATGCTTGGGACCGCCCATCCTCTAAGGATCCGTTAAACTATTTACTATGTAGTAATATACGCTATATACAGTAGTGTCTAATCAGTAAAGTATAATCATATAGAAAATAGCGTTAAGGGGATGGTGAACCTTAACGCGGTCAGATCTTTAAAATCAAAATAGTAGTGGGCTCGATATAAGGAGATGACACGGCACGCGAGGCAATGCCAGGGTGGATACACCGTTTGCACTCCCGGACCGGTGGTGACGGCAAGCCAGCAGCTTCCGCCCACCTCGAACAATACCCCCGAATCAAAGTGGCGCCACATATCGAATCGCAAAAGTAATAGAATGGTTTCCGATGGAGCATGCTCGATGAAAGGGTGCGACCCTTTGTGTAGCCCGGTATAGCTCCTGTTTTAGTCATTTATGCCAACTCACGGGAGTTGGGTCCACGTAATATACCTCGAGAACGTCGCCACCATCCTACTTCATTCTGTAATCTCCACCGCGTGCATAGTTGCTAAAGTGGTTTTCGGTATTGGCCGGCTATAAGACAATATCCGATCATGGTCTCTGTAACAACCAATCGTTATTATAACCCGTAGTTATTACTTTTAAAACAATATTTATACTTCAAAATAAAATATCAATTCAACCCAAATCTTTATCAAAATAAAGATTAAATCATTTCCAAACCATTTCAATATATCATCATACCATATCTTTTAATTCAAATATTTATCAAAATAAATATCAAGTCATTTCTAACCATTTCAATATATTAAATTATAATATCCTTTCAAAACTTCCTTTCAAAACATTTTAATATATCAAAATATCATAACTTTTCAAAGCTTCATTTTCAAAATATCATATCTTTCAGAACTTCTTTTCAAATCATTTTAATATCAAAATGTCATATCTTTCAAAACTCCATTTTTCAAATCATTTTAATATATCAAAATATTATATCTTTTCAAAACTTCGTTTCAAATCATTTTAATATATCAAAATATCATATCTTTTCAAAACCATATTTTAAATCATTTTAATATATCAAAATAGGTATATTTTTCAAAACCACATTTCAAATCATTTCAATATACCAAAATATCATATCTTTCAGTACTACATTTCAAATCATTTTAATATATCAAACTATCATATCTTTTCGAAACCACATTTCAATCATTTTAATATATCAAATAGTTATATTTCAAAATAAATTACTTCATTTTAAATCATAAAATGAAGTTATTACATTTAATAATTAAATTATTAAATTCCAAAAATTTAAACTTTTCAATGTTCATTTATGCACTAAATTTATTAAAACAATGAAAATTCAAGTTTCGCAGCATTTGGAAAATGCTACAGAATGTTACATTCAAAACAATTCAATTTAACAAAAGACAGCATTTAAAATGCTGTTAACTAACTTCAATTATTCAATAGAATTTCACAAACACTTATATTTCTCTTTAAATCATTTTTAACTTATAACATCATACATTTTCATATTTATAAGCATCATTTAATTTTCCTTAAATTCACGATTTTATAAAGTTAAGTTTCCTTTCAAAAATCAATATTTATTAATAATTCACTTATTAAATTTCAACATTCAAGTTTAAATGCATTGTATTAAATTTCAACTTAACACTTAAGTTCAAATTCTCAAATATAACTTAGTTTTATATTTGTTTACTTAACTAAAAATTCACTTTTAAGTCAATTTCATAAATTTCCAATTTTTAGTTATATTTCAAAATTTCAACTTAAATATTCATTCATTTCACATTTCAGCTTTATTAAAAATCATTAATATGATATAAAATCACTTTAAATTCATTTAAATTCAAATTATCATAAATTTATCATAATTTCATATTCAATTTAATTTTCAATTATAATTAAATCAATTTTTTCAAAATAACTCGCATTCAAAATTTTCTAACTTTTTCATTAATTCATTTCGCTTACAATTATTCAAAAAATCAATAATATTTTACAAAAATCCTTTTTAATTAGATTTAAATCAAAATATTTTAATATTTACATTTCTAAAATAATTTTAAAATTTTTAGAAAACATATATTAACTACGGGTCTGTATATAATTTTCTACGCTAGGTAAAGTGATACGGGTAATATATCATTTCAACCCGTAATTTACAAAGAAAAACCGGGTTTTATCATTTCAAACCTACAGTCCCAAGTAAATGAAATAAGTTGAAAATCATTCAGGCCTATCATTTCAGCCCATAACAATTTTCTCTTATTCTAAAGTCCGTTCGGGTATGTATCATTTCAACCCATAGTAATTTCTAATTTACAGGGAACTTGCAGTGTGATAAACTGATAAAATATACATAATAGCATGAAATAACAGTAACGTATGATATAACAGGTGTAATAACAGGTGTGAACATCATATGATAATAATATAAGCATATATAACATGATAATATAGTTCTACAGATTCGCAGGGTGTCAATTTACTACTTATATAAGTACATAATGTCTGGTGAGAAATACTCACATTTTTATGCTGGAGATATTAATTTGAATGACACAACAGATCCAGAAGGCACGACCTTTGATTTTGAGTGGAGAGAAATAGCAGAGATATCATCTTGTAAACAACCCCAAAACAAGACAATATAACTTATGAATATTCAACCAAAATATATTGAAATAAATTGAAATTGAAAGGCAACAAAGACAAGATAACTTGACCATGCTACAACCATTCAAAAACTCGACTAAGGGATTCGTTTTCTTAGCCATGATGATGATATGAGTGTGGGAGAGACAAGGCTAATAGCCTTGCAAACATTCAAATAAAACAAACAAATAACATAAGTTTTCAAACCCAAATTCAATAAAAACAATGTTAGAATTAAATGCATAAAACAAAGCCAAAGTTTTTGCACTTGCTTTCTACCGCCTATGCTTCAGCTATAGATCTGAAATACATGTCTAAGGAGTGGGTTAGGATCAGGTCTTGGGCTCATAAGGGTCAGCCATAGCTTGGAAGTAATGGTGCAAAGGTGGATGGACATAGGTGCAACAAAACAACAACTATAAGGCAAATTCATCACTTCTATGCTATAAATGGGTTCGGCCATAGGCTCTAGGGGAATGGCCAGTGGGTCCAGGCGGTGGTGGGTGATGTGACAGAGGGTGGAGGTCAGGTCAGAGGTGGTGGTGGTGGTGGAAGTGGCGGTTAATGGTGGATGAAGGTGATGGTACCAAAACTAGGTCAGCTTGAGTGCATAGGTGATGGATTTGTGGATTTTGGTGGTGGTGTTTGCCTTGGGGTTGCTTGGCCTGCCATGGTGGTGATCTAGGGTGGATGATGATCAGAGAATAAAGTGGTGGAGGTTGGCCTAGATCTGGTTGAGGAGGAGTGGAGCCATGAAGTAGAGAACAAGTTGCAAAAATCACATAGAAAAACTAGAAAACAAGAGAAGAGAAGAAGATTTTACCAAATTTTTGCAAGATGGAGGCCATGAATTTTTTTTTAGGGTTGAGAAGCTTTGGTAATTCGTGAAAATGAAGAAAAGAAGTCAGCTAAAGATAGTATAAGGAACGACCAAAATAATTGATGTATTGATTGAAAAAGAAACGGTAAAAGAAACGGTGAAACGACTTTACGTTTCTTAGCTTTTAAAACCTTCCATACTTCCTTTTCTTTTAAGTCAAATAAAACAAAATAAACTTCAGCAAGTACATCTAAAACCGAAACAAAGTGTGAAAAAATAAAAATATATAATTAAATTTAAAGAAAATACAAAAAGAATTAAGGAAAATGCTTAAAAATTGAAAACAGGGTTCAAAAATTACAATGAAAACATCAATGGCTTTGGAAAAATATCTACTTCATTTTAAAAATATTCTAAAGAAAATTTTTGAAATAAAATAATTTATTTATCATTTCTAAAATAAAATAAATAATTAAATTGGAGAAAAACAGAAAAGAACTAAAGAAAATGTTTAAAAATTGAAAACAAGGCATGTAAATTACAAGAAAAATACTACTAGCTCTAGAAAAATTCCTACCTCATTTCAAAAATATTAAAAGACAAAAATATACATAAAATAACATATTAATACATATTAAAATAAAATATGTCAAAGAAAATAAAATTTATACTATTTAAAATAACAAAATTGCAGAATAAACAAATTGCACTCAATATTGAAATATACATAACTTTCACAGTTTAAATCTGTTTCCAACGAAACAAAAAGCAGTGTTCTTAAAATTTTATGTACTTTCATAATAAAAGATAAAATTTAAATTTTCAAACTTTTAAAATTTTAAATTAAAAGTCAAAGTTTGACTATTTTGACCAAAAATTCACTTTTTGGAAAATATTCTTTTTAGTCATGCTTTGGAATGATAATTCATATCAAAACTAAGGCTTTCATTCAAAATAAATAAAATAAGTTTTTAAATCAAAATTTTAATTAAAATAATTAAAATATACAAAAAAAATAAATCCCAAAATACAGGGTTGTTACATAAATCATAAACTTTCAAATTTTAAAACTCTTCTCCAAATTAATATTATTAACAACATATCAAAATTTCTTGTCAATTAAAGGTCGCTGACTTTGGTTTTAAATTTGAAACCTTTTCTTTTAGCTTCATAGCCTTACATATAATATTCATACGATCATTTCAATGAATATATTAATCTAACCCCATGTTTTATCATCACAAAACACCAATGTGATCAATTCTGAAAATTTAACACATTCAAATAAAAGGGATGATAATATTATTCACCTTGTTTAGCCTGAGTACATAAAGAGCAAGCCTTCTTTTTTAAGCATTTTAAATCCTTCTTAATAGACAAAGAATGATAATGGGAGTTTCTTTCTTTCCTTTATTTTTCTTTAGGTAATGGAAAAATGAATGGAGTGTAAAAGGGAAAGCAGGGTTAGGATACTATTAAGTGGGCTGGACCTTAATTTTCCCTTCCTAAGTATATGAGCTAAAACTTTAATTATTTCTTCATATAAAATATCATTACTCCCTTCTTAATTAAGGAAACTATATTTTAATTATTTTGGCGAATTCCCATATTATTCATTCTATTTTCTCCTAAATTGTTGTTCAATCACCTATAAATAAAAAATTTCATTATAATATGCATTAAAAACACAGGTCTCGCATCATGGGATGAGTAGCAATAACCACCGACTATGAGAGGAAAATTTGTTATCTTTATCCACTTTGTCTAACACCCCTTATTTGTACCTTACTCCTTTTTCGGTATATGCAATCTGATAGAGTTTAGGGTATGCTCTAGGGATAATTATGTAATTAGATTGTCGACTTAAATCTTATAAAAAAACAAAATAAAAAGTGTGCTTTTCGTTTTATTTATACTATTTGTATATAATAATGTTTTATCTATATACCACGATATACAAGTGGGGATCCCTAGGACAAGGTGTTTAGTTAATCGCAATTACATGAGAGTTCGTAATCTTGAGTACTGAATCATACAAACAAACATTTGTAACAACCCGTATTTTTCGATAATTAAAAATACTAAATTAAATAAGATTTTGCAATTTAATATTGTGAGAAATTAAAATTTTTGGTTTATTAATGAGAAAAATAAATAGAAATGATTTAATAATGTTGTTTGAATGTTATTAACAACTATTTTAATTTAATTTCAATTAATCAAAATAATTGTAAAGTTAAATTGGTTAAAATTGTAAAAAAGGAATAAATTCAATGTTGTATTAAAAGGAGAAATTATATGTAATTAATTGAAATTTGTTTAAATAGGATGAATCAATATTTGGAAGTAATTCATCAACCTTTATTTGTAAACGATAGGTTAATAGAGGTGAATTATTAATGTATTATATTGATTGATTATCATCTTGATATCTTGTCCGTTTGAAATTAATTGTAAGTGAATGTGAAATTAATGTGATTAAATATTGCAGTTAATATGAGTTAAGACGATAGCTGTAGAATATGAATGCAATAAGATGAAAACTAATGTTAATTATATTCATAAGGTAATGGTTGATTCAATAATAAGAGCGTAGATCGAAATAAAAGAATTTATTGGAATTTAAAATATAATTAACTAGAATTTTGTTAAAATCGCAATTGAACTCTGAAATTTATGTAATATTTAAACAGTGGATTTATTGGAAATTTATTTAAAATAAGAATGAAAAACTAAGATATAAAATAAATGTTATAAACTCAAGTTAATGGTTGAAATGCTTAAAAATCAAAATGAATAGTAAAAGTGAATATTATTTAAGTAAATGGTTATAAACTTAAGAAATTGATAAAATGATTCATAAATATATTTAATATTAAATGATACTATATATGAAAAAATGAATGTAAATTCAAAAATTAAGAAATTTAAGTATGAATTTATTCACTAACGAACATTAATTTGAAATCAAGTTATATAAGTAAATAATAACTATGAATTAAATTGCAAAGAAACTTATATAATATTTTAAGAGTTGATTTAGTGATGTTCTAAATTCTAAATAATTGAATGGAAAACAATCTATGTCAGTAAGTGAATGTAAATTAATAAGAGGTAGCCTTTGTATGAATAAATGAAAATAAGTCAAAGGTAAAATAATGTGAAAAGAAACCAATAGAACAAACTTAAATAACATTTAAATTCTGTATGTGTTTAGTTTATGGGATTTTGGAAAATGATACTTCAAGTTGTTCAAGGTCGTATGAATAATCTATTAAGTAATTATCTAGGGTTGTTGAGCGTAAGGTACACTTGGTAGTTTATCTAGTATCCTTATACGATTAAAAGTTTCTGAACCTGAACAGACCATTAGTTTTGATTGCTATGGATGTATGATTGATTTCTTTGTTGCATATAATGGTCGTTCTGTTTTATTTGCATATGTTTTGTGTTGTATTGTTTTTGCTACTAATTGAAACAACTAATATATCATTCTTTCATATAATTTTAACTCTTTTGGATTATATAAGTAAAATACAGGTATATGGAAGCAATAACTGCTGCTTTTGGTTTCATAAATAAAGCTGTTTGTCCGACAAATAGGTACGTTTTCGGATTACGGTTTTTGAAATGATATATATTAATTGTTTCCCATGGTTTGGGCATTTTATTACTGAAAAATTATATATATATATATATATATATTAAAATTATTGATATTATTATTTTTCGGACGTATTCATACAAAGAAGACTCTGCCAAAAAATTTCGTAAATTTAAGACTTAGAAACTTTTGTGAAAGTCAAAATATTTTCAAACTTTTATTAAACTTGAATATAAAAGATTGATTGTTTATAAATTGATATTTTAGTTAAAATACTTAATTACGTAAGTTTAAAGCGTTTATAAATTCATTATTTTGAATAAAAATATATTGGTTCCTTCCTTTTCCTTTTTGAGGACGAAAAGTTTTGAGTAGGAAAGAGTGTAACGATCCGTATTTTTCGATAATTAAAAAATATTAAATTAAATAAGATTTTATAATTTAATATTGTGAGAAATTAAAATTTTGATTTAATAATGTTGTTTGAATGTTATTGTCAACTTTTTAATGTAATTTCAATTAATCGAAATAATTGTAAAGTTAAATTGGTTAAAATTGTAAATAAGGAATAAATTTAATGTTGTATTAAAAGGAGAAATTATATGTAATTAATTGAAATTTGTTTATATAAGATGAATCAATATTTGGTAAGTAATTCATCAACCTTTTTTGTAAACAATAGGTTAATAGAGGTGAATTATTAATGTATTACAATTGACTGATTATCATCTTGATATCTAGTCCATTTGAAATTAATTATAAATCAATGTGAAATTAATGTAATTAAATATTGCAATCAATACGAGTTAAGACGATAACTGTAGAATATGAATGCAATAAAATGAAAACTAATGTTATTATATTCATAAGGTAATAGTTGATTCAATAATAAGAGTGTAAATCAAAATAAAAGAATTTATGAGAATTTAAAATATAATTAACTGAAATTTTATTACAATCGCAATTAAACTCTGAAATTTATGTAATATTTAAACAGTGGAATTAAAATGGGAAATTTATTTTAAATTATAAATTTCTATGTAATCAGAAATGATGAAAATTGTTAACTTTTAATTTAGAATTTAAAAATATTTAGATTAATTTTATAATAATTTATTTATTTAACGTGAAAATTAGCCATTTTGGTCACTGTCTCGAATTTCGACGAAACAAGTTTCACCGGATCCGTAACAGTGAATAATTGTGGGATTTCCAGTCTCGTAGCGATCGGACTTGTCTTTGATCGTACGAGCTCGAAACGTGCAGAAATCAATTAATAGATTTAAATGAATATAATTTGATTTTGAAAGCTAACTTCTGCATACAATGGAATTAGGGCTTGAAACTAGTTCCATTGAGTTAAAAAAATCGAAAACATATATTTTGTAATATTGGATGATCTATTTTCGTTTCGGGAACGAAACGAAATATCGGGTCGTTGTTATCATTTCGATCCAATTCAATCTGTCCATTTATTCTTACCCATCTCTGTCTATATATAGGTTGTTATAAACCCTAACATGCTTTTATTTTCTATTGTCTGTACGTACGTTTCTTTGTAATCTCCTCGTTCCCAATTCCAAAACCCTAATTTCAAATATCAAATTAAAATCAAAAATTCAAACTCCTCAAACTATATCATAATATATCATTGGAAATCTCTCGACGAGCGCAATCTGCTGCTGCAATTCGTTTTTCAATTTGATGCATCGTTTGGCCAGAAATCGTTGGAAGCGGCCGTCGAAATTAGGGTTGTCGATTCAACGATGGATATTCACCCGTTTGAAGATCGAGAAGTTGCTGCTAGTAGAAGGCGTCGAGTAGAGTGCATCGGCACGGTTCATTTGGTATGGATTTGCGTCATTTTGGCCAGAGAATTGCTTGAATGTGGCGGCTTCGGAGTTCGCTTAGGGCGATGTGGGGCCGTGCATGTAGGCCTGTGAGGTGGCGTGTAAGGGCGAGCTTAACCGTGTGCTCCGATCGTGGTGAAACGTCTTTGTGATGGCACGACAGGTCAAAAGAGGTGGCGGTTGAGATTGAGGTTGGAGCGTGCGCGATGTATTCGATTAGGCTAGGGTTTTGTGAGGTAATTCTATTTACGAATTTGCCATCCTTTGTTTTCAATTTAAATTTAAAAATTCAATATTTCTAACCTTCGTAACTTTAGCATACAAACTCGGATTTGGACGTGGTTTTCTCTGTTGCGATCGTATCGAAATTTCGAACGATATGAAACTAGTTTGGTCAAATTCTGAGACTGTTGGAATTTTGGGCTATATATGGATTTTTAAATCGATGATAAATTAAAAGTGAGTGAATTAACCCACTCACGAATACTAAATCATCTTATGTTATTTAAACAAAATTTATGATATGATTAAAAATTTATTGATTGCTGTTTGGTATTTTAAATTGTCATTTAAATATAATTTGAATTTATATTGAATTAAATTGCCATTTAAAATTAATATTTAAATTGTTAGTTAAATACCTGATAATGATAACCAGTTAATTGTTATGATTTATTGGTTGATTTTAATGATGATTGTGATGGATGCTTAATTGTTGACATTTTGGATGATTGATGTTATGTTTATTTTGTATTGTGTTATAACGCTGCAAGTTCCCTTAGTTATTGTTAGGAAAATCACTATGATTTGAAATGATACATACCCGAACGATCTTATAGACTAGGGAAAATCGCTATGGATTGAAATGATAAACCCGAGCGATTTTATGGATTTGGAAAATTATGATTCGAAATACGGGTTGAAATGATATATATCCGGAATTTAAATTTATTGTGGGTTGAAAGGATATATTTCCATATCACTTGACCATAGGATAGAAAATTATACAAGGATACCGGAATAGTTAAATTAAATGATTTTAAATCCTTAATTTTTGAATCCAGTTAAATGATATTATTTTAAATAAAATAAAATTAGATTTATATGAACCGAATTATTTTCAAAATCCAAGCTTTTAAATTTGAAATTGAAATTGGTTTAAATGAATTGTTTAAAAAATTTAAATTGAAATCTTAAAGCTAAATTTGAAATATAATTGCCATTTTCTAAAATTGAGTTATTTTAAACATTTGGATATTTAAACTTTAAAACCTACTTAATTTGAAGTGGTTTAAATTTGTAGTTCAAACATGGATTTGAAATCATATAAATTAAAATGGATTTTAATGAGAATTTGAATCTAAACCTTTAGCCTTTTTAAATTGAAATCGTTGAACTGAGATGGATTTAAATTGAATTTTGGAACTAAAGTTGATTTGAATTGATTTGTGAAATTAGGAGAAACAATTCTAATTTGAAACTATTTTCGATATGAACTCTTTTAATATATAAATTCTTTTAACAAATAAACTATTTTTCTCGTATATACCATTTTAATATATTAATAATTTTTAAAGCACTAATTATTTTTAATATATAACATATTTTAATATATAAACTATTTTTAATATATAACCTATTTTAGTACATAAACTATTCTAGTATATAAACTATTTTAAGCTATAACCTATTTTTAATATATAAACAATTTTAATATATACACATATATATTATTTTAAATTTATAAACAACTTTTGATATATTTATTTTAATGTATAAACTATTTTTAATGTTTAACTATTCCAATATATAAACTAATTTCAATATTCAAAATATGTAAAGTCGGAACTGTTATGATTTAGATTCACTTGATGTAAATGCGAATATTTTGATATGATGGTTTTAACCTATTTTTGTGCTTATGATTTTGAAAACGAATATGATTTAAAGTGAATAATGATTTCAAAAGTGAATGCGATTTTGAAATGATTATGATTTTGATACGATTTTGAAGTGAATATGATATTTTGATATGAAGCATGAACTGTTTGAAATGTAAAAGAACCATTCGGTATGTAAAATATAATGTTTGGTTGTTAAAGATACCGGAGTCGGATATTTTCATACTCTCTACCAATTCCGAAACCACTTTAATAAATGTGCACGTAGTGGAGAATCCAGAATGAAAGGATGGTTTAGCGAACGCTTCTGGTATGAGGTAAGAAATGCAGCCCTGACTCACCCGGGTCAGCTTGAGATGGCTAAAACATGAGCAATTGACGGGCCAAGCGAGGTCGCTCCTCCAATCGGAGACACTGTTTCAATACCATATATGTTACTTTATGATTGATTTGGTGGCCACCCTCGATTTGATAATGGGAGTGTTGTTTCGAGGTGGGCGGTAGCTGCGGCTATGCGTTACCGTCGGCCCGGACGTGCAAACGGTAGAATCCTACCCTGGCATTGCCTCGCTGCCTTATCAAGCCTACTACGATTTTGGTTTATGTCGTACCTATCGAATGCTCCTTAATAGCCCACCGATTTGGTGTAACTTACAGTACTGTATAGACTACGACATTTATAAAATGTGTTAAGGGGGATATGGATAATGCCTTAATGCTATTTTGATACTTGACTTTACCGATAGACACTATATTATATATATATATTGTGTATGTTACTGCATATAAATAGTTTAACGGATCCTTAGGATATGAATATCCCGACATCTCTTAAGTTATTGCACGCACGTTATATATTGGATAAGAGATACATAATCCCGTAAATATTTCTGAAGCCGTTACACTCATATTTATTTGTTGTGATTTATCTTACATAAGATTTTTTTAGTTCCGACTCGAGTATTTTATTTTTCATTACGTCGGGTCAGCCTGAGCTTTTTAGTGTATTGAAGACCATTTTATTTGAAGGATGAAGATAGTGATTAGTCTACTATTTATTATATTTATTTCATTACATCACGTTGTTCCGCTGCATAATTTATTTATTCCTACTGCATGTATAACGTTGACATGTTGTAAAAGTGTATCGAATGTTATTTGCAAACTAGCTTCATGAACTGTTTATTTGATTATTATATTTTGTCATTCCGCTGTGAGATTCTGTGTTTTGTTTTTTCTTCTTTTCTTATTTACTCCATTAACAATCCACCATTTTGAATGGTTTGGGTTACATGTGTGGTTTATTATCAATTTAAACCATCCAGAAAGATGGGTCGTTACAACGTTTATCCTTAAATGTTTCTAGTCAAAGGTATGTCAAGAATGAGATATCAGTTTACCTACAAGACTAGTGTAAGTAATATTGTCCATACAATATAAAGCGACTTACTCATGATTGTAGTCATTTGGAACATTGCATAATGATTCACCGTGAACCTTCTATGGGTCATTCATCTAAGTTAAACGAAAGATCTCATATGATGATGTGTAGTATTCTATCGAATTGAAAGTATTGTAAATCTTATGTATTATGACATATCACATTATATTGGTTCATGTTACGACCATTTTTGGGTACATGTTAAAATAAATGAAGTGAAACGCTATTTAGGAGAGACTTCATCACCTTTGACGTAGATGGTTAGTGTTGTGATAATTTAAAGTTCACACGAAACAGCGAAAACCTTGGCTAAGGCGTATGGTTAATGATACATGCTATGGTGTTGAACCAAGTGATTTCCAAGCTTAGTCTTCACAATTAACTATGACCGATATCGGAGTGTTGACCAATGACTAATCCCAAAGGCAGGAATCGATTGAAATAGGTGCCTATAGTAGGCGTCGATAGAAACAGTTGCCCAAAGAAAGGCATAGATGGAAATAGATTCTCAAAGATAATCACTGATATAATAGATATCAAGAGTCAGACCTTGGTGGAAACAAATGGTTGGAGTTTGGTATCAAGGAACTAGACCCCTAGACTTCGCCCAGACCTTGTTGTATCATCTAAGCACCTAAACATTTATCTTGCCACACTAATTGAGGCTTGATGCATAGTTTAAGCATTTTCATGTTAGTTTTTGACTATGTTGCATTATTGGCTGCTTCCAAACCTCTATTGCTCCACTTTTGATCAATTAATGCTAAAAAAAAATTTGTCAAAAATACATGAGTTAAAACACTTAACTTCGATTAGTCTTCAACAATCTCCACCTAAACGATTAATCCCTACTTCATGCTTACCGCATATGTTGTGAAAATCCTTCTAAGCTCCACCTAGGCCCTACCAAGGCGTTACGCTAGCCTACCGTCTAGAATTTTGCCTAGTCCGCGTAAATGAGACTTACTACATCATCTAAGCATATAAACAGGTTTACAGGCACCATATATGCGCTAATTTAGGCTTGATACCTCTTATAAGCATCAAAATATTTATTTCAAGCGATTTTGTCTCCATTTTTGCTTCTGAATCCATCCAAATACATGATATTCTATTGTGGATTAGTAAATACTGAAAAAAAATACTACAGCTTTATCCAAAATACACGAGTTTATCAAAAACGCCTAGCTTCGATTAATCCTCGATTAATCCCTACCTAGGTGATTAATCCCTAGTCCATGCTTACTGCCTAACATCCGCCTAACTATTTTTAGAATCTTGCTTACCGCTTAGCATCCGTCTAACATTTTTACAACCTTGGCACTAATCCTACATGTCAAAAATAGTGGGTTTATAGGTGTATAATTAAAAATTAAAGATACAAACATAAGGGAAAACCTCATAGTGGGATAACCTTAATAAACGTTTAAATGGACAATATTTCATATAATGACCAATATCATAAATGGCTCATTTAATGTTTTTCTATATCCACGTTATATCAAAGACCATTTAATATGTTAACTGCAATGACTCTACAAAAGCATATTAAACTCATGTAACCTGTTTTACCTTGGACGATGTAGCTTCAATATAGCTCATCCGTTTTACTTGAAGATGATTTAATCCAAACCACAACATATATCGAATGAATTCCACTGATTACGAAATCAATCAAATAATATTTTTCATAATTAACATTCTCTTTCAATAATTCAAGTTTGAAAAAATAAAATGAAAAGGTTGACAATGTCTAGATTTTATCAAAAGTTGATACAAATAAAGATCCATTATTTTTTTTTAAGCATTTTTGACTTTAGAAAGAAAATTGACTGGAATGAAAGTGAGTTTGAGGTGGTGTGTACTAAAATTCTTTAGGTAATGGTAGAATGGGTAAAATGGTAATAATTGGGGTTGAAGGTATTTAATTGGGTTTGAATAGAATAAGCCGAACCATACCTTGTAACCACTGTTTTAAATACTGAATCGAGCTGCCGTCCGATCGCGAAAAATTATACGCTATGGCGGTTCGGAGAGGAGTTGGCCCGGTGGTAATCTTAGAGCGCTGGTTAGACCTCAAAACCATCGATCTAACCGTCGTTCGAATCCTTATTATCAAGATTTACCAATTATCCTTCTCTCTCAAGAATTCACAAACCCTTGCTGCCTCAAAATCCATCATTGATGCCGTAAGATCCACCATCGCTCCCGCAAAATTTATCGCCGCTGCCGCAAGCATCGCCATCACTACAACAAGAGCCGTGATCGAAAGCTTTGGATAATATGTAGCGTCGTGCAGCAAAATCATCAAGGTTTGTTTTTGTATAATAAATTTTAGGACTAAATTTATAAGAAATAAACTTTGTTTTATATTGTTTGAATTTGATTTGATTGAACATTGAAGTATTTAATTTTATTGATGATTTTATGATTCCAAATTAGTCGCCCAAACTGAAACTTAACATGCTAACTGATGCTTGGACCGAAAGATCGGCTTACGTAATTTAGGATTATTTTTTAGGTGCAAATCAAAGGGACAAAACTATGATCTAATTAGTTTTCATGGGTTTGATGAAAACAGTAAAGGGATGGTGGAGGAGGAACCACTGTTATCGACGCTTGATGAGATTAATGCTTTGCTTAACGAAGAAGGCGATCTCTCATTCATTTTATAAGGTTATTTAATTCATTTATTTTGATATATATTAGCTAATTATTATATGTAACTTTTATTCCCTTGTAGATGTCAACTACATTGCAAATACACAACTAGATAATAGTGATGTAGAAGTGTCTTTGGATGACATAAAGACTATACCATTGACAAAAATGATCGTGCATTAGATATTAATGATATCGTTGACAATGAAGCGGGTATACAGGAGGTAAAAAATGACGTAGAAACCTTTAACTTTGATCCAGTAATGTCATATACCGCAATGCTACAAGAAGCCGTAGAAGGTGCTATTAACAGTAGACAACCATTGGTGTGGATGATGAATATGTAATTGCAAGGTGTACTGCAGTGCTACGTCTTTTATAATTTGCCATCTTGCTGTCAATTTTTTTTACTACGTGAGTGCAGTTGTGTGCGCCTTTTTTGCTGTCGTATGCGTGCATTACTAGATTACCATTGCGTGAATTGCAGTCGCCTTATGTTGTTTAATTAAATTTGTTGCAGGATTCTTATTTCCATACGTATTATGTGTTTTGTTGCTTTCGTGTAACATGTAATGATATTTGTGTTAGTGTAACCGCTGTTTATGTCACTTATTATGTACTCGTTGATTTCACTAAATGCGTTTGTTTGTGTAAGTTCTCCGAGCTGGACTTTTGAACTACGTTTGTGTATTTTTAGTTTTTATTATTTATGCAAGACAAATATTTATGTCCATTAGCACTTATGATATTAATATATAACGATCGTTAGGCACGCGCTTCGCACGTGATGAAGACGCATGAATTGTTTTTCTACAAATTGTATTTGTTTAATACGTTCAAAAGAAAATGATTTCCACAAATATTTAGTCATATTTTTGTGTTGAATCATATGTAATTAATTTGAATTTTTATTTCTAAGTTGCAATTTTATTATTATTTTTAGTTTAAATTTTTATCTATGTTATTAATGATATAAAAACGAACTTGTAAAGTAATTTATCTGTAGATCCCATTTTCAAGTAATATTAAGTCTTGGTAAATATTTGCAGAGAAAATTTTGAATTTGTAGAGGAAGCTTAATTGTCAGATCCTATTTTTATGCGTCTCTATATCTTAACAATAATAACTGTAGATAGGCAAGTTTGGCATTTTATGCTTACACCAATATGTGCGACGACAAATATATTACAACTATTAATAAAGAAATACATATAAGGGTATTTTTGGAACTTCGCGGTCGGACCAAAAAATTGCGCTTTGCGCGTGAATTGTTTTTCTATAAAGTGAATATGTTATTTTTTGACATTGGGACAACATATCTCATGTCAAATAAACGTTCGAAAGTAAGTTTCGAACTTGTGACATCCTGCACCAAAGCCGAATTAATTAACCACTTGGACAAAGGTGCTTGTCATAAAGTGAATATGTTTAACATATTCAAAAAGTTTATTTGTTGCTAGTTTGGATTTTTGTTCTTCTGGTTCTATTTTAGTTGCAACATCTACAGTGGCGGTCGTTTGAATTTTTGTTTCTATTAATTTGTAAAAGAAGTTAATTTGTTAGATCTTATTTTAAGTGGTATTAAGATTTGGTAATATTTGTAAAGAGAAGTTTTGAATTTGTAAAGAAAATCTATTTGTTGCATTCTATAGTTAAGCAATACTAAGGTTTAGTAATATTTATGGAGGTTTATTTATTAAATCTTATATTTAAGGGATATTAAGATTTGATAGTATTTATAGGGAGGAATTATGAATTTATAAAAGAAATTGGATCTAATTTTTAAATGATGTTAAGATAAATGAGAATTTTTTTGTAACTTATGTTAATGCCAAAAAAAATGTGGCATCAAAGATATTATAACTATCATCAAAGATGTCTTGAATTATATAGAAGAATCTTTTATGATTTAGACGTGCGTATTTGATCTATTTTATTTCGGAAAATTTTCAAACATAAAATTGTTTTTGAAAACAATAACGCAAATAACCCTGTTTTGAAAATAATTACAAACATAGACCTGTTTTTGCCAGGTAGACGTAGGCGATTTTTCAAAATTCGCCTTCGGGCGAATTTTCAAAATGCGCCAACGGGCGACATTTGAAAATGCGCACGAAGGCGAATTTTGAAAAATCGCCTTCGTTAAAACCCTGCACAAAACAAGACAGCCAGCAACCCTTCTCCCCACTTCCTCATTTCCTCAAAACAAAACAAAACCGAACCGAAAAGCCCCAAATTCCTCAAAACCTTCCTCCACTTCCATTTCTTCAATTTTTAGACAAATTAGTCAATGACAAGCACGTCTGGTATAGAACAAGAAATAGGTACGAATCTATACCCATAATTTGGTATTTCTAATTTAGGGCATGAATTTGTTGCAAATTTACTTCATGAACAAAAATTGTGCTTGTAAAGTAAAGCATTTGAATATCACCGTTGATAATTTGTACACTTTGAACTTGTTTGAACTAAGGTAGTTGTATGTGTACAAAATGCAATAGGTTACTTTGTAAAACATTTTAATATGTACAAAAAGTATGTTAAGCAATAGGTCGAGCATGAATTGTTTTTGCATAATTGTTTGGCTTCCACAACTTACTTCATTGTTTGTTTTCAAGCATATAGTTTGAGCATTTAATATTTTGAATATTGCATGTTTTGTTCTTTCATGCAAATAGTATCTATTTAATCAGACAACTTACTTCATCATGATATTTGTGTGTGTGTGTGCGCGCGCGCTGTGTGTTTTTCTTCAAACCATGTTGCGATAGAGTGTACAAAATGCAATAGGTTACAACTAAGGTAGTTGTAGTTTATAAAAGCCATATTAAAAATCTATATGAACGACAAGGAGTTTACGTGCATTCATACTACTTTGTGGGTTATGAGGTTGTCAATTTTTGGTTAGTGTATAATTTTTATCGAAATGAATTGATTTTTAATATTTGTATCTTGTAGAGTATGTGGAGATGGAGCCCGGACCCGTTGATGGAAGGGTATTATTTCTTCAAGCACAGCATCGTACTTCTAACGATATATGGATGCAGGTGGTTTTTAAAAAAATAATAATTTTGTGTTAGTTGGTATAATTCTGGCTTTCTAATTATATATTTATCATTTGTTCAGCGCGACGATCCAGATACAACTATTGATCACTCCACATCGGTGAAGAAGGTGAGTTCAAGTCATCCAGGAGTATTGGCTGAGATTGAGAGGCTGGTTTTTTACACATAATGAAGTTAGGATACATCCAGCTTGACCACTATCTTATCACTGCTTTGGTAGACAGATGGCGACCAGAGACCTCCACTTTTCATTTCCCTGTTGGTGAGATGACGATTACATTAGCAGATGTTGCCGTGTTGTTAGGTTTGCCTATTGAAGGCAATGCAGTGGCTTATGGAGGAGTGGCATATGACTATATGCAATTGTGTCATGATTTACTTGGTCTTGACCCACCCCCCGAACAAACAAGGGGCAATGAGTTTGTGGAAATCATGTGGTATAGACGTCAATTGTCGCACGATATTCCTGCTGATGCTACAGAGGCTCAGATTCAGCAGCGAGCACGTGCTATTATTTTGCACATCATTATTTCTCGATTGATGTGCGACCATACAAAGACTCGGGTAGATTTGAAATGGCTACCGTATATTGCTGATTTAGGGGAGTGCGGTAAGTTTTCCTAGGGCAGTGCCGTGTTATCTTATACGTATATGGAGATGCCCAGACTCTCTCTTTTGGAGAATAAATCTATTGGTGGCTGTCTGACACTACTACAGGTTTGAAACAAACTTCAATAATTTACTGCTTTACATTATTTGTCTCATTTTTGGTCTTAACTTTTTCTTATAAATGCAGCTTTGGTCGTGGACTTATCTTCCAATCGGAAGATTGTTAGTAACAAACGTTGTTGTCGATCAGTCGATGCCGCTTGGGTCTCCGTATTTTTTTATCCTTTCAAATAAATTATACAGTGCAATTTCCATGTGTAATATATTCTAACATATTCTAACAGGTGGGTAGGACCAAAAAAAACGCGCCAAACTCCAAGACGGAGTGTGAAGTTCTATCGCAACGAGTTAGATGTGCTAGAGGATGACAAGGTTACATGGACACCGTACACACAAGATGTGCTCGCACAGCTTCTAGCCATGTGTACAGCTGCTAGATACTTGTGGACTGCGAGAGTACCACTCCTATCTTACACCCAGGCTGCATTTCACTTACCCGACAGGGTTATGAGACAGTTCGGCATGATGCAGCATATACCAGATGATGCGCCACCCTGCACGTCTACGTACAATGCAGAGGAGTATGTTGCCTACATTCAGTTGTGGAATGAGCGACATACAGCTACCCAGATTGAGAGGGAGCCCACCATCACGCTGGAGCAGTACAAAAGGTGGTACTGGAACATAACACGACGATATGTTCTTACGGCGCCAGTGGAGGTAGTGTATAGAAGTCCGTACGTTCCCAGAGCACCACTTGAGAGGAACGTGGTAAGCTGATGTTGTAAGTAGTATATCAATTAGTTATGATAGTTGTGTCTCTGGCTAATTTTCATTCAACTTTACAGGCAGCTGGTATAAGCAGGGCTTGGGAAGAAGCTGAAAAGCTTCGCAGACGACAAACCGACGAGGAGGGGAGGAGGATGTGCACTAACATCCAAAGGATTCTAGATGTTGTATTGTGCAGGAATAAACTTGATAGGCCAAGACCTCCATCTCCACCTCCAGCGCTTGTGTACACCCGACGTCGGCCTAGAGGAGGTGCGGGTTCATCGTCACGGGGCACCTCGTCCCAAGGTGCACCGGTACACGAAGAATTTGTTCCTGGCCCATCTCAACCAGCGCTCGCATTACCTTCGTCTTCCACTGCGCGCAGAGATCGGAGTAGCAGTAGCAGCTGCAGCAGTAGCGGTTCTAGACCACTGGTAACGCGTCGGCAGAGAAGAAGCCTGCACAAATTTCATGATCTTCATGAGTAAATCCATATTGGTGCTGGATGCGAGTAGTTAAAGGTTGTTTGGATTTGTAAAATTTGTGTTTGGATTTGTAATATCCGTACGAAGAAATATTGTTTGGCTTTGCAAAATATTGTTTGGATTTGTAAAATTTGTGTTGTACCGTAGAAGTAATGTAGTTAGATGCATTTCGCTTAAATTTGAGATGTTGTATTTCATGAGCTGCATGTTAAATTTGTCCATTGAGCGACTGCTCTGTTGCCGTGTTGAATTTGTAAAATTTGAGATGTTGTATCTGCTGCTCTGTTTGCAGCAGCAGGTTTGTTTGAGCGAATTTTGAGAATTCGCCAGTAGGTGAATTCTTAAAATGCGCCTGTAGGCGAAATTTAAAAATTCGTCTGAAGGCGATTTTTGAAATTTCGCCAATTCAAACCTGCACTGTAAAAACCAGTTGACCCTTCTTCCTTTGTCATTTCTTTTTGCTTCAAAGTCGAACCAAAAACCTAAATTTGTGCAAAAGCAATCGCAGAAGTCACTAAGGTTGGTATTTTGTCATTTTTTTCCTCTCTTCTCACAGATGGGTTTGTAGTACGCCAGTCTTCAATTTTGTTCAAATCGGAAAGGAATTCGACCCAAACCATGGTTGCAAATTTGGCTAATTTTGGTATTTTCTTTAACTTTTATTTAGGCGAAAATGGATGATTGGGAGATCGATGATCAAACAATGATGGAAATATATGATGACTACGAACGGAATAAGGTTGCAGACGATGAGGTAGAATTTGTTCCGGAGACCCAAGTGGAAGATCTACCAATAGTGGGTGCTACAGAGACAAATGAAGAGACAAATGAAGAAGTAGAGAGTGAACTTGTTTGTGCTACGCGGGAAAATGTCGTACTCGAGAATCCCCAACCGGTTCAACAATCAATGCATACCAGGCTAATGATTGTACTTGCTCATCAAAACCCTAATACGTCAAGTTCTAGCATCAGTGGACGTTCGGTACTTTGCTATTGCGGAGTTGAATGTAACATTGTTGTTTCCAAAAGTCAGAGGAATGCAGGACGTCGCTTTTACGGCTGTAAAGCGTATATCGATGCACAGACGCGTCAGGGGGTGAATAGTTGTAAATTTTTTGAATGGTTCGATCCTCCAATGACCAAAAGGGGGGGTCCAATACGCGCTTGAGATGCAAGCTACGGTTAGTCGCTTGGAGAGGATGAATATTGCAATTCGCAATGAAATGCTTGCGGGGTGCTACCGGTTACCACGAGATTGACCGTATGTTTTGATGTAATGGTCGTAAAGTAGTATAATGTGGTTGTTGTTTGTGTATGCTTGCCTTTTATCATCTGTCCGTCCTGTATTTTCTATTGAGAGGTATCTTGTAGTTCAACAGCGTAATAATCTGTTGAGTATTAGTGATTTCGGGTGTTTTTCTATTGGCGACTTTTGTAAATTCGCCTTCAGGCGATTTCTCAAAATTCGCCATAAGGCGACTTCAGAAAAGTCGCCTTCAAGAAAAAGTTTTATATCTAGTCAACTTTTGCACTGGTCTCCTCATTTCCAAACACCAACTTTTCAGATCTGAAGAACCCATTTTCTTTCAGCTTACAATTCCAAACACCAAAACTCTATTTTCTTTCGATAATCAGTTGGTTGTTGAAATAGAGTACTTGTTAGTCTACGCAAACGTCTACGCTATATCTCTGTATACGAATTGGTAAGAAAATTACAAACCCTAACTTTGTTACTTCCATTAAAATATTTTCGTACGAATGTACAGAAATTGTTTGGTCAACTAGAAATTATTTGTATGTAGAATGACTAGAAATCTCATTCCAACACTTTGCTACTACGACGGTGAATTGATCGTCGACGAACAAAAAAACGGAAAGTATGTCGGCGGTTTTTGTAAAGCAGGGAGAGTACGCAAAGGTTGCACACTACTTGAGTTGAAAGAATCCGTGTACAAAGCGACAAAAATAAACGCAATCGAATTTGATATTGAGTTGGTGGTTAACTGGCCTACGGATTCAGGTTCAAAAGCAATAACACTTTCGGACGATGAGGATGTTGAAGTTATGTTTTCTGCGGTTAAAAAATCCATAGAGTTGTACGTTGGGAAAGTTGCAAAAGAAAATCTGCAAGAACATGTACAATCTCCTATCGTTAGTACAGGATTAGGGCATTTTACAGAAATGTTGGAAACTGATAATCCTTCAGCAAACTTAGGTTCTCCTACTTACAGTAATCCATATGTACATGCTGAGGGTCATGGTCATCCTCCCATAAACTATGGGTTCATGCATTACATGATGTCACAACCAACTCCAGAACAGTACTTTCCATACTACACACCACCTACGACGCATCCAAGGTATTAAACTTAACATTGGAATTTATTTTTAAATTACAATTGCTAATACTTTCTTCTAACACATTCAGCTTCCAACAACAAATGCATCTACAAAATGTCTGTGCTGAACAACAAAATATTCATTTGCCGCAACCGTTATATCCTACTCCATCAGAAATGTATGATATAAGTCAAAGGTTTGTTTAGCAATTTATTTGAGTAATATTTCCTATCTACTCTAGCTTCGTACTAAAATACTGTTGTAAAAAGATGCACAGCTATTGAAGATACTGCTGTAGAATGTGGTGCTGGACCGTCACAACACTCGCATGATTCCAATATTGACACTGATATGCATGTTAATATAGATGGAGACACCGGTCATGTTCCTGCAATTGATAGTATGACTGTTGCGACGAGGACTAACAATGATGCGTGTTGGGTAGAACGAATGCAGGTGAACAATGAATCGTTAAACTACGACTTTCCGAATGTAGATGATGTTGAAGGTGATGGTGAAGAAGCTCAAATGGAAGTGCCGTTGGATGATGATCTATGTACTGCCCAAATGATGGCAAGATCGGTCGTTGCTAATCTACAATTTTCTGGGGAAAAATTTTCAACCGCGTGCATACAAAATGGATTTGCTGTTGGAATGGTATTTGAAAGTAAGCAAAAAATGCTACACCAATTAACCGAATGGTCAATTCTACATGGAGTTTCATACAAGCCGATCAAGTCGAATAAAACTATATACACCGCTATTTGTAATGTTGACACCAACTGTCCATGGAGAATACATGCAATAGTCTCAAAGAAATCGCAGTCTGGCTGGTGGGAAATCAGAAAGTTGCCTAGCGAACATATCTGTGTCAATCCTACGGTTAATTCCAACCACAAGCAAGCCACTTCTGATTTTCTTGTGTCAAAAATCATGTCATTTGTCAAGGCCGATTTGGATATCTCAGCAGGTACAGTCCAAGTGCTTGTAGACGATCAACTGTTCATCAAAATTAGTTACATGAAAGCTTGGCGGGCATTAAACTAAACAATAGAAAGAATTTATGGTGACTGAGCCGAATCGTACGCGACTTTGCCTCAGTATTTCGAGGAAATAAAGAGAAGTAATCCGGGGACTGTAGGCCATGTGACCCACGATGAAGTTGGCGTATTTGATCGTACATTTTGGGCATTTGGCCCTTGCATTACAGGTTTTCTACACTGTCGGCCATTGCTATGTATTGACGGGACACACTTGTATGGTAAATACAAAGGGACGTTGCTTGTTGCTACTGCTGTAGATGCGGATGACTGTCTGTTTCCATTAGCTTATGCAGTTGTCGAATCCGAGTCATATGATAGCTGGGGTTGGTTTTTTTCTTGCATGCGTGAATTCATTCACAGTGTTTGCAATCGTCGTATTACTTTCATATCGGATCGGATGAAAGGAATTCCGAAGGCTTTACAGGAGAGGTGGCGAGAACCACACAAACATAGGTTCTGTGCACGACATCTTAAAGCTAATCTTCAAACGGCGGGTTTTAGGGATAAACGACTTACATCTTTATTTTATTCCGCTGCATGTGCTTCAGAAGTGGTTGAGTACAACAAAATCAGAGAAGAAATTAAAGCTACAAATTCACGAGCTCATGAATGGATTGAAAGAAGTTTAGGGAATTTTGAAGAAAATTGGGCCCTGTGCAAAGACGATGGAGGACGCTTTCATGTTATGACCACCAATGCATCCGAAAGTTTTAATGGTGTACTAAAAGGTGCTCGATCATTACCTATAAAGGCGTTGGTTGCACGAATCTTCTTTCGATCGGTTGAATATTTCTGTAAGAGACGAGAGACGGCGGACGCTATTACAACACGTTTGACTCCAAAATGGGAAGCTAAAATAGCAGATCGAGCTATTGAAGCACGTCGTTGTAAACTAGTTCGCTTCAGTCGAACCGAATGGCAAGTGATTCATTGCTACGGCGATGAATTTAAAGTGTTAATTGATGGTCCTAACTGCTCATGTACATGCAACATCCCCTTACTGCAAAAATTACCATGTGCGCATGTAATGGCGGCTCGTTCGGCACAGGATTACGGTGCTAACAGAGCACATCATGAGTTCGCATCAGATTGGTATTCTGTTCGAAGTTACAAAGCTTCATATCAGCCAGAGTTTCATCCCGTGCGTGATAAGAGATACTGGAGACCATACACCGGTCCACATATATTGCCTCCACCTACAAGAAGACAACCTGGACGACCTAAATCTACAAGGATAAAAAATGTTATGGACGAGCTTCAAACGTCTAAAACAAACAGGTGCAGCAAATGTGGATCGCAGGGCCATAACAGAAAGCGATGTACTGCGGCGACCTAACCTTCCTTTATCAAATGTACTGCGGCGACCTAATTATGCTTTCGGTGTATTCAACTTTAAAGACATGTAATTTCTATGTATCAAACTACCTAGTCATGTATCAAACTTAAATGAACTTTGCAATTGTAAGATTTGCAAGCTGATATGTACAAAAGTTGTTAAATTTGAAATTATATATCTATACGATTGTGATGTACTCAAGTTGAACTTTGCTTGCTGTCTTGTTTTGTGCAGGGTTCTAACAAAGGCGAATTTTCAAAACTCGCCTTCGTGCGAATTTTCAAAAGTCGCCCGTTGGCGAATTTTGAAAATGCGCCTGAAGGCGAGTTTTGAAAATTCGCCTTCGTCTACCCGGCAGAAACAGGCCTATGTTTGTAATTATTTTCAAAACAGGGTTATTTGCGTTATTGTTTTCAAAAACAAGTCTATGTTTGAAAATTTTCCTTTTATTTTAGTGAACACGCAAACCTAAAAATATATTCATTGAAATATTCAAGTTTTAACTTGTTTAAATTGTTTCAGTCCAACGTAGAAAAGATATGTTAGAAATAACATAAATTATTTTTTGTTTTAGGTGCTTGTAAAGAAAATGATATAGATAATATTTGAATTATATATGAGTGAAATGTATCTTGGAAAGTTCACGGTTCGATCAAAGGACCGGGCTTTCGGGGCAAAAAATTAATGAAAAAAAATTTCATAAAGAAAAAGTACGGTCTTGAACCTTATATTATCATGTCTTGAGTCTTTTGGCTGACGATCCGGTATAACAAACAGTTTTCCATCTAAACCCACGCTGTCAAAAGGACCACAGTCGATACTGGAATTCGTGCAAAACGTCAACAATTCACTCTGTGTCTGCCGCCTTCAATCCCACGATTGACAGGTTGCCATCCGTCTTCCACTGCTTTCTCTCCATCAAAATTAGTCAATACCCCTTCCGCTCCGTCGTTAAATTAGAAAAGGGAGAAAATGCCAAAAAAGGAGCCGGCAGAGAAAACGCCTCCGCTGCCAGACGATGAAAGATGCACGCGAAACGACGGAAAGCAGTGGCGGTGCAAACAGCGTCGAGCTGCAGGCCAATCGATGTGCGATTACCACTCGCAGTACTCACGAAATAAAGGCAGATCCTTGAATAGGCTCAGTAAAGGGGATTCAAAGGTCTGTTTTTCTTTCTAAAGCTTTTGATCTAATTTTGTTAATTTTGGCCGTGTAAAGTTGGAACATTTTTGTGCTTCAGAGCAATTCCAGTAGAAAAGATGAAATGAAAAGCGAAAAGAAGAGAGAGAGATCAAAATTGAAATCAATGAAGGTGAGTACCTGATTTTTTTATATTCGTGTATTGTTTATTAGAATTTGTTTTGTTCATTTGCATAACGCTTGCTTATACTGTGATTCGGATAGTACTAGATGCACAATACACGAAAATATACACGAAAATGACGTTAGTGTTCAATGTGTTGTTTCTAATTGACCATTGAAAAATTATGATTATATCTAGGTTGAAAATGGAGATATTAGTAAATTTAAAAGGGTTTAGATAGAAAACTTGAACTCATCAATTTTGCTACTTTCTTCTGAATGTTAGTTTTTTGTATATCACTCTCAATATTTTGGTCCATGTTAATTTTATTTATTTATTATCATTAACTACTCGGCATGTGTTATAATTTATTTAGTGTTATTAAAATTGGGTTTGAATTGTAAAGTTCAAATTTAGATTGAAATGTATTTAAAATCTTCAAAGATCCATATTTTAGTGCGTAAAATATACTTGTTTTCTGGGAAATTTTGCTCTAGGCATTTAAATATGTAAAAAACATTGAGTCATCTTTTCATGATAATAACTTGTAGTAATAAAATTTATTTTGATGCTTGAGAACGTTTAAATTTGAACTGTAAATTCAAATAATTTTTGTGAATTTTTTGCTCCAGCAAATCAAAGATTTTTACCATTTATAATTGGGTTTTGAAGTGAAATTTGGAAGTCCAAGTAATTGAAGAGGTTCACTTTGAAATGGGATTCAGTTTCGAAGACAATATTCTAATTACAATGTTTCTCACAATTTTTTTGATTGTCATAAACAACCCGCTCTTTCTAAATTCCATAACCTTCGCAGTTTTCAACCGAAAAAGAATCGTCTTATTCTCTTTTAATACCTAAAATTTTCAATGTTATGTTAGTGTCAAAATATGATACAGTATCTTTTAATCATGTGTCTTTGTATAGATTGCACTTTAATTTCATTTGGCTCCCATTTTGGCTCTAAGACGCACTTAGCGCCTGTCGCTATGGCCACTTTGATCAACTTAACTAACAATATAACCAATCTATGTTGTGAGTGCTAGATTTTTGTACTAATTTTTATTATGGTGTTTTTTATATATACTTCATTTTACATAAGAAGTAATTTTCAACGATAAAAATGTAGCAACTGTAATCTTTTAGTTACGAAGTTACAAGGTTGATTGTAAATCCATGTCTTTTTGCATCCATATTCTCAAAACACTTTTGTACTATACCTTATCTTAGAGTGTGTGTATTTTTTCGTATATATATCGATATAATACTCTTAAATTTGATGTTGCACTAGAGTTCAGTACAATATCTTCGTGTAACACATGAATTCAAAAAAATAACTGAAAAGATGACTAATTTGAAGTTTTATTGCAGAATCTATAATATTGTGTTAAAATCAGTAATTGCTGAAGTAGTAGCACCGATACAGATTCAATTATTTTGAATTTCTTTCTTACATAACATACACAAAAAAATGTAAAAAAAATCAACAATGTTTTTATTGATTTTTTTAATTGAAAAAATACGTTACTTGTATAATAGCAACAATAAGTTGTTTTCCATCCAACCATTGAAAAGCAAATCGAATACCATTCTTGTTTTTTTTGATGGTACTACAGGCAACACACTAGTTATCTCAAATTGTTACATCTCTATAATACAATCGCCTTTGTTTTCTTTTTTTCCCACCAGGATGAACTTCATAACTTGATCATCAGATCACTTAGATGGTTGATTATAGTTGGTTTCCAAAAACAAAAACTCAACAGAATCCAATTATTGCTACTGTCCTTGGTTCATCATTTTCCTGATAAAATTAGTACCATAAAATGTTAATTCGCAGGTCTAAATCTGTTTCCAAAGTATCATTATATAGTTTTCATTTATTCGTAATGATGATAATCATCATGATCAATTGTTAGACCATGCTTCATATCAGACTTTTAATTGAAAGCGTTCTAATCAATTACTCTATACATTCCTTCAAAAATCATACTAACTTTGTTAGCATTAACCTTTCTCTGTACAAAGTTTTCATACTAAAGCAGTAGTTATTACTCACGACCTTGCTCATCAGATATCTACCAGTACCTTGTCATTTCTTAAAGTGCTGAATTTTGGATTGTATTATCGATGATGCAAATTACCTGTGCATAGTGAAGTGAATAATCTATGAATGCAAGTGTATTCATAGCAATAATGGGATTATGGGTTGGTAGCCCTCTTATTACTATGAAGAATTCTTACCCTTTTCAAGTTATAATTACAAAAACAAAAACTGAACTTGTCAAACATTTCTCAATTGCAAAATACAAAAAGACATTCATCATTTTGAATTTTATGCAAACTCCTTTTATGAAATATGAACAAAAAGGTGATATTAGGCCCCGTTTGGCTTGTCGTTTTTAGTTTTGTATTTTCGTCTATACAAAAACGCGTCTGTTGTAAGTATTGTTGAAAAACAAACAATTTTGAAAAATGAAATTAACATGTAAAATAGAAAACAAGTTTATTTTGTTTTTCGTGTTTCGAGGGATAACAAAAGCACGAAGAACAATCCAACTCCTTCGTTGTCCGTTGGTCGTCGCAATGGCTAAGAATTATAAATCTTATTCTCTTATTTCTTGCTATTTCTTAGTGCAGGTAGAAAACACAAAACTCAAAATACAAAATGAAACCAAACGGGCCAAGTTTTAGTTTTGAATTTTTTTAATAAGATGATTTATTTATATTACAGAGCGATATTTTTGAGAGCAGTGATGAGTACAGCAGTGAAGATACTTCTATTGATAAGGTTAGTCCAATGATCACTAACATTTATTTTTAGGGAAATGCTTTGTAAAAATTGTTTATGTTTCATTATCATTCGCTAATTACCTTTCGACTCATAGCATGTTAAGAGGCTATGAACTTCTTATTATCATAATGGCCTCAATACATTAGACGTGTTACAATGCCTTTCAACCAGTGTAGTCAAGGCAAAAAGCGCAAGGCTTGTGCTTTGCGCTTTTCTGTGCGCCTTAGATGCGCTTTTTTTCCTGCAGTCCTGCTATCAAAACTGCAGTTAAAATCCCCTACTAAATATGCAATTTTGACAATAAAAAATTGCATATACGTGCATTTTTTAGAATAAAACTTCATAAGTTCATGCCACAAATCAAAATGATTCAAATTTTCATATTTTTTTTTTAAATTAGTTTCAATCAAAAAAGATCTGTTTAAACTTTTTTTTTAAATTACTTCAAATCAGGAACTTTCATTTTAAAAATATATATAAAAATGCTGTGTACAAACAAACTTTAAACTTCAAATTATTTTCAAAATAAAATATTTTATTTAAAAATTTCAATTTGAAGCAAATTTTAAACGTTAACATTACTAATCAGATCAGTTCTATTTATTTTTTAAAATTACAAGTTTTAATTTTTAATTTGAAGTTTTAAACAAATCAGTCATAAAATTTCAAACAAATTTAACACAAATCAGTTTTAATATTATTAAACTATAAACTTAAATAAACTAAAATTAAAATTAAAAATTAAAAAGAAAACACTTACCATTGAGAAGCTCGAGGTTGACTGGTGGCAGAAGACTGAGAAGTGTCGACGACAGGGGCAGGCAAGGTCGACGGTAGGCGCAGGCGAATCAACGACATGCGAGATCGATTGCAAGCAGCACAGGTGAGATCACGCGACAGGTCGAGATGAAGTTTTAGGATTTTTTTTTTCCGATTTTGAGTGCGTATATTTTGGTTAGATTTAGGGTTTTTTTTTTAACCTGAGTGCGAATTTGGGCTTAATGATAATGGGCTAAATATTCAAAAATTTAATATCCTTCAAAATAAACGAAAAGCACGCTTTTTATGGTTCTGCACCTTTTGCGCTTTACTAACACTTGCGCCTTGAGTTTCAAAAAAGCCTACTAGGTGCGCCTTGCACTTTTTTGCGTCTGCGCGCGCGCCTTGACTACACCGCTTTCAACTCATCTCATGTTTAGAGCTATAAACTTGTTATTATCATAACGGCCTCAACGTTTGATACGTGTTACAAAAAAAATATATATTTCTTATGGTGCCAAAATGAATTTTGACTTTAAAGTTCCTTTACATGTTAACGAGCAAACATAAGGCACTTGCCATAATCTCAATCAAAGCTTTTGTGATCAAGCGAGCATCTCTACATGTATGATATATTATTTTATTGGAATGAAGTAGCATTCTCAAACCCATATTGATGACCAAACCCTGTCCAAAATATTTGAATCTGGCTCGACTTGTGATCTGAATGTACCTAATGGCTATGTGTGTCTGGTCGGATTTATGTGAAAAAACCCTCTTGAACCCGACTTCAACTTGTTGATCTGAACCGAACCACATTCACCTCGTTCAATTCAGGCAACTTATGTAGTTTACAGTCCACACCAATTAGTTCTTTGTGAGCCCTTATTTATCTCACAATTCAAGAGAAATGCAACCAATATAATTACTCTCTTTGTTTGGTTTAGCAAAGAAGTTGAACTTGGGAAGGATCAACATAATTTCATGTTTTTATTTTTATGTCATGTTTTTAATAAACATTTCTTTACCCGACTCAACCTTAAATCTTAAGTCAAGATGGACTCGAAAGATCAGGATATAACAAGTTTTATAATGATTAACATGATATTCAGAGAAGTGTGGCGAAGAATATAGTGAAGGCAAGGAAGGTAGAGTTGCAAAGTGGGGATAAATCTAATGGCATTGGTAAGGTAAAAGTTTATGCGAATGCTATCTAGTTACTGTATTGCAGGACACGCCTAAATTCCTAGTAAAATTTCTTCTAATAGTCATATTACTTATAAGCAGGAAGAAACAAGCCATACAAAAAGATCTGATAAGGGACAAGTCATTGAAAACGAGATCAATAGGAACGAAAAGCCAAGAGAAAGAGAAAGAAGAGTTCTAGCATCGAAGGAGTGGACTAATTATTTTTGTGGCGACGCCGAATCCGATGGTGAAGAGGTAATACTCTTGACAAATATTGTGCTTTTTTCTTATTCAATCTTCTTAAATGGCAAAAGGTGCTACAGAATAATGATATGGATCAACGAATCAGTAATAAAAGGAAGTGCAAATTGTTGGAGAAGGTTGAGAACAGAGGAAAACAAAACAGTGATCAGTCTGGTACAGAACGTAAATCTTCTCTACCAAAGGGTCTTGATAGTAAAGAGAATCCCGAGGTAATTTATGCCATAACTTCGTTTTGCACTTTGTGTGGGAAATTATTATTTCTTGGATTTGCTTATACATAGGCATATTCTGCAAGGATTTGCTTCATGTCTAATCCTTTTTGACACGGAAGTAAAAGTAGAACGTTAGATGTAAGTTTTAAAGTCTTGTTGATGTGCTTTGATCTTGTGAAAGTAAACAGTTAAAATCTTTCACAGGTTAAAATTGTCGCTTTAAAATAAATTCGAAGTTTGTAGGAAAAGATTTAACAAACTCTCCATCCTCTCTAGTTTAAAAATCTATGTTGGTATGGTATTTAATTTAACATTTGAGTAGACTGAAATTATTTGTAACAAGTAAAACATATACCACAACAGGTTTCTCTAGTCTAACATTCTAAATCTTGACATTGTTCTATGACTGATAGCATTCAAAGAAGATTCGTAAAGGGGAAGATGCCTTAATGTGCCACCAGTGCCAGCGAAATGACAAGGGTAGGGTTATCAGTTGCATGATGTGCATGAGGAAAAGGTTCTGTATACCATGTATCAAGCGCTGGTGAGTTTGGTTTGGTTTGATCACGATCTCATAAGGGATTTTTTTAGCATAATCCTCATGCTGATTTGGTTATTAGACATTAAATTCAATGTTCATTATATTACATATGCACATCCTACTTTCCCAGTTTTATACCATAATTTATCAAAATAACAAAAATTTAAAATTTCTCATTGCAGTTAAGTTGGGGTAGAGCATTGTGGTGTTACGTCTAGTAACCTGATTCGCATGGAGGGTATATTAAAAATCAAAACAATTGATTTCAAGTTTTTATCTGTTTAAGATCTTTTCTGTCTAGAATTTTGGTATAATATGCATCTTTAACTATTTTCTCTGAGAAAGACAGACTGATAAAATTTTCTTTTGCTCTTATTTTTTTGGCTGTATTTTGCATTAGGTTAGTGCACATGGATTTATTTAGATTACTATAATATGGTTTCCGCATGCATTCAGTTTCTGTAATTTTCTTATTGTTGTTATATAAATCTTGTTGTTTCATTATCTTGGATTCTTGATTATATGTATTATTCCTGTTGCTTCATCATCTTATTATATGATATATATGATTATGTGTGTGTGTGTGTGTGTAATACGATAGAAGTGGAGAGTACATACAATATTTTATTATTTTATTTATCTGAAAATCGGTTTTTTTATGCTACTATATTTTTGAGAGCAAGGTTAACAATACAAGAACAAATTTGATGATACTTTTTAGTAACTACAAAAATATATGAGCAGGCATTTGTATATTAAATAATACAAGAAAAATGTCCTGTTGCATGGAAATTGAATGGATACTTCCATACTTTTGTATACGGTGTGGATGGGTCGGTGTGTTTGGGGGTGTGTGTGTATACACACACGCGCACGTGCACACACACAGATACACACATACACGTAAAGAGAACACACACATGCATTTTCTTTTTTAAAATGAGCATTGACAATCACTGTGTGTGATCTCTAAATTTTATGGCATTATACCATATAAATATAAACACACACACACACACACATATACATATACATATACATATACATACATACGTATATATGTATATACATATGGTATACGTAAAGAGAACAGAACACACACACCTATGTATATATGGTATACGTAAAGAGAACACACACGCATTTTCTTTCTGAAGATTAGTATTGACATTCACCGTGTGCGATTTCTTAATTTTATGGCATTATATCGGATTTTTTCCCACACACATATGATCTGGTTGTATGCAGTGATTTCACTAAGCATGTTCATTTCTCTTCAAATTTCTAAGCATTTCATATTATTTTAGTTCATATATTATTATGTGTCAGTTTGTGTCTTTTCCCCTTTTGGATGAATGTCTAATGGTTTTGAATTATACAAGGTATCCTGGATTATCAGAGGATGACCTTGCAAGCAGATGTCCTTTTTGTCGCAAAAATTGCAATTGCAAGGCTTGCTTGCGTATGAAAGGACTTTCCAAGGTACCAGGTCATCAATTTTATATTTACTTATCTCTCTCTATCTTCTTACGTTTCTGAAATAATGTAATATTCCCATTTAGCCCCCTATAAAAGAGTATAAAAAAGCTGATATGTTACGCCATTCTTGCTATATCTTGAACCTGCTTTTTCCTTGGTTGAAAGAGTTTTTAGAAGATCAGAGGAAAGAAAAAGAAATTGAGGCTAGTGTCCAAGGTACTATTTGCGTTAAATAACACAGTTCCACCGACATATTATTATAACCTTTTGATTTTATTGTAGGTCTGGAGGTAAATGACATAAAGTTGCAGCAAGCTGATTTATCTCCTGATGAACGAATTTTCTGGTATTGCTATTCCGATTCTCGCTACTCTTAATTTCACTGTACTAAATGTGTGTGATGCATGGATGTCTCTAACTATCCTGGTAGTAATGACCTAGCAACTAACTTTTTTAGGCATAGCTTGATCAGACCTGATCTAACAAATATTTTGGTTTTAAAATGATCGAAACTATTTACCAAAAGAAAATGTAACTTGCAGATGGTGCATTTTATTTTTCATTTAGATTTTAAGAAACCAATAAATATAGGTTATAAATCATAAATACATTATCATCAAATGTTTGTGGAATATTTTGTAGTTGAGATTAATATGCACCACCAGAAATAGTGTGTACCTGTACTGACAACCATACCAGCTACAAATTTTCCTTGTATAGTTTGGCTGTAGCATTTATATTTAATATGTTGAATGACTCCAATATATGCAATTAAAATGTCATTAACCCAACAAGCTCTTGCTTTATGGGGTTGACTCAGATTTGGTGGGTATGCCTTACAGAAATATACTCTTAATCCATATGAGAATGCTATATACATAACTAATCTACATGTTTTTTTTATTCAGCAATAATTGTAAAACCTCTATAGTGGATTTCCACAGAAGCTGCTCTAGATGTTCATACGATTTATGCATTAACTGCTGCCGTGAGCTTCGTGAGAACCAAGTACCAGGGGGTGTAGATAAAACACTTCACTTATACATAGACAGAGGTAAACAATATTCACATGGCGGAACTCATAAATTCAAGTCAACAGATGCGGAAAGCAACTCAACACGGAAAATTATTCCTAAAGATCATATACCTGCATTTACTGAATGGAAATCTAACTGCAACGGCAGTATTCCTTGTCCTCCAAAAGAGTTAGGCGGCTGTGGGGATTCCATTTTGGACCTAAAGTGCATGTTTCCTGAACAACAGCTCCTGGAGTTAGCAGAGAAGGCTAACTCAATTGTTACGAATAATGAGTTTCCTGATTTATCTGATAAGTGCCCTTGTGTCGATGACTTAGGTCAAATTAAAATTGGAAGCAGCATGTTGAAGAAAGCAGCATCTAGGAACGATTCAAATGATAATTACTTGTACTATCCAGTTGCCAGAGATGTTAAAAGTAAGGAGTTGGAACATTTTCAGAAGCATTGGGCTAAAGGAGAGCCGGTTATTGTTCGTGATGTGCTTGAAATGACATCTGGTCTTAGTTGGGAACCAATGGTTATGTGGCGTGCATTACGCGAGACAACGAAATCTAAAAGTTGCAAGGTTCAAAGTGAGCAATTAGAAGTGCAGGCAATTGATTGCCTAGACTGGTGTCAGGTTAGATTAATAAACTAACTTTTATGTGAAGTGAGGTTGAATTTTATGGTTGATTGCACATCTCCCGAAGTTCACTTTTGGATGCACTTCAATTCATAAGCCAGTCGTTTTCTGTGCGGATATTTGTGAACAAGTTTGTATAGAATGAATGTCTTTTTTGGAGTACAGTGTCATATCATTCATCTGTTAGTCTTCATTCAATGAATATCGTTCATGTAATTTTGTGTGCTTTTAAGCAAGGTATGAGGTATCGGTCGGTATGTCGAAATTTCAGCAGTACCGTACCGGTATCGTCACTGACCGAGCCAGAACCGAGCATAAAATTCTGTTCCGGTTAGGGTTTAAAAAAATCAAATAAAAGCATACAAAAACAAAATCGAAGCCAAATTTGAAATTCAAAATTGATTAAACAACTTATCTGAGCAAAATCTTCCTTGCCCTAGCAGTCGATTGTCGACTTTGAGCTGCAAGCCTGTGAAATCCTTTTTTAGTCGCGGCATCTTTTTTTTCTTTGATTTGTGACATTTTTTTAGCGGGACGACTTTTGTTTTCTTGCCCTAGCAGTGGCAATCGACTTTGAAAAGAAGTGGGGTGGGAGAGAAAGCAGAATTTGGGTGCGGTTGGAATGTAGCTTAGGGCTTAAGACATTTGTTTTGGTTGGGCTGGGTTGGGCTAACAGATATTTACTTATTTAGTTAAGTAATGAATAATTTGGACTGATGATTAATTAGGGCTGAAGTTTATGGCTTGAATCATTTATTTTTAGTTTGGTTGGGTTGGGCTAACACATATTTTTACCTATCAAATAGAATTGAATCTGATTGCTATTTAATAAGTTTAATTTTGTTTAACTACATTCTAATGATATCGTTGATAATTTCAGGTACACTATGAATTACATTTCTTTATAAACTACATTTTATATTTTATTTAAAAGGATTATTATTGCATTTTCATTAAAAACGACTAAATATCGAAACAGGGACCGAAACCGAAACCAAAACCGAAACTTCTGAAATTTCCGAAATCACTCGAAACTAAGAAAATTTCAAATGACCGAAACCGAGGCCGAAACCGAGTTCTCAATCTTGCTTTTAAGTTAGCATAATACGAATACAATATTCCTCCGTTGTTTGTAAAAGGAATGCTTGTTATTCTTGTAGTCTGCTAAACAGAACATACAAATAACTGCAATTTGCGCTTAATCAAAAGTATTTAATTGCATTCTAGGCACTTCCCCATCTATGTTTGTGGGGTTAACTTAATGTTCTTTTTATTTCACTTTGGACTTCTTGTATTTATTACCTTGAACTTTATGTATAACAATTGTCTATTGAACAAACGTCTTAACATTTTTTTTGTTGATAGATAGATACCGCAGACTTTGTAGATTTTAGCAGAATATGCCTTAATTGACAATCTAGAGATTGTTTGTATTCACTATGACTAAGCTAAGTATTTGTGTAAAGTACAAAAAGGCCGAGTGCAATTAGCCATTATGGTTAGAAAGCCAGTGCCTTTTAATTTGATGTCTTATCTTTTACTTGATAGGATTTAGTATTCAAAGCAATTGACCCCTGTTTATTTATTTATAAAAGAAAGTGAAAATAAATTATTTAACTGCCCATTTATAGGCCTACTATGTCAACAACATTTTGTATCAAATGATGACAAATGGTGCTATTTATTTTTGTACCTTGACTTATTTGTACATTCCCATTTATTATGGATATGGTTTTATTTATCTATCTTGGATTTTGTTTTCACACTGCACTTGGGTTTGAATATAACATTTTGAACACATGTAGGCGATGATGATACTGCACTTGGGTTCCAAATTGATTGTGCTTATGGTTTTATTTATCTCTCTTGGATTTTGTACCTTGACTTATCTCTACATTCCCATTGATTGTGCATATGATTTTATTTATCACTCTTGGTTTTTTTTCCACACTGCTCTTGGGTTCCAAATTTGACCGTATATAAGGTTTGGAACACATGTAAGCGATGATGATGCTCTATTGGTTGATACGTATATAATGGCTGATCTGCTTGCTAGTATTAACTTGTTATATTAGGATTTCAAATCAACAAATTTTGACTTCATCATTCACTTACGTGAGTTTCCCTATGCATTTTTTACATGAAGCTCTATATCTGTGAACAAAAGAAATCTTAGTCACTTGATGTTCAAATCTCAAAGTATCTTGTCTGTAATCTCTTGCAAGATATCATTATAAAAGTTGTTCAATGAAATGCAAAATGTCTAGTAATCTTGATCTATATTTCTATTTTCATCAGGGATCTATCTGCAATATCGCATTCCAAATCATACAAAATAACGTGTGCGTGCGCTATTACGTTATTTTCTTCTTATTTTATATGTTTGCACACTTGTTTTTATTTTCTTTTTCATGTTAAACTTGTTTTATGTTGATGGATTATCAATCTTAATGGAAATTAATTCAGAATTTATTAATTCTATATCATAAATTTCAAGTAACAATTAACAGAAAACATTTTTTGTATTTTACCGATTTAAGTTCCACTGAGGTTGGTGCAAGCTTTGTATTTCAAATCTGAGATTTCAGTTTGAGATGTATGCATCCAAGCAGATACGTTCGTCTCATCTGGTAGGAAATTTCACAGGAAATTCTAACCGTAAACAAGACCGAAATCTGACATTTAAAACCTTGGCGAGAACCACACAAGTCTTTAAAGTAAATACTCCAGTGATGTAAGTCAGAGTATTACTTGATTTTCTGATGTAAACTAATTTAACTGACAACTAATAAACGACGAGAGGTTTTATATCATTTCAGATGTTTTTCTTTGTTCCTTTTCTGTTCATATCAGCTCGTCCAAATGTTTCAAAATGTTTATCTTTATTGTTATATATATATCTTTTAATGATAATTTTGTTTATTCTTCATTTATGTGGTTTCTGAACTGTAACTATAAAGTTGCTACAGCAATTTATTAAGTAACGTCATGGTTGTAATTTATTTTACCAATTTGCTTCTTTCTACTCAAATGAATTCTATGCTCATGCATTGATCAAAAACCTACCATTTTACCTTTTTATGATCGTGTGAAAAGGTCAAGATGCAAATGATTTAATGTTGAAACAAAATTTCATTTCAATTTTACTACTAAGACATATTGCATTATACAATTCTAATTTTACTTTAATTGAAGTCAGCAGGCATATACCATATTCTGAGAGTGTTTTACTAAAATTTGTTCTTTGGAAAAAAAAAATTAAAGCTTTTTTTGGTAAAATTATATCCAATGTAAAGTTATTATTTGAAAAGATAGTTTGGGTTTTTGGCAAAATACTCTAAGGCTTGACGTTCCATATTAGCTGAGAGAAATTAAGTTTCCATTAGAACAAATGATATTGTCTATTAGCCTCAACAAACATTCCCGCCCTGATTTTAAAGAGTTTTTCCTATGGAAAGCATGGCCTCCAAAAAGTGAAATATCAGGAAGAAATGTAATTTTTTAGCATGCACCTCAACACCCATTCATCCAAACTCTAAAGAAGCCAAATAAATGAATAATGAAGGGACTTAACATGCTTTTAATAAGCAGTGAACTAACACCACTTCATATCTTGTATATTGTAGGTAAAAATAAATATCCACCAGTTTTTCAAAGGATACACTGAAGGGAGGTCTCACAACAATAATTGGCCTGAAATGCTTAAATTAAAAGATTGGCCTCCAACAAGCACTTTTGAAGATCGATTGCCACGACATGGAGCTGAGTTTACAACAGCATTGCCATTCCAAGAATATACTGATCCAAGATGTGGCCCTCTAAATCTTGCAGTGAAGCTACCAGAAAATGCTATAAAGCCAGATATGGGACCGAAATCTTATATTGCTTATGGACTTGCTGGGGAGTTGGGTAGAGGAGATTCTGTTACTAAGCTTCATTGTGACATGTCAGATGCGGTGAGTATCTGAGTTTAAGACCACATTTCTTTATCTCACGCACACGTGTGTGTGCGCGCGCACACACCCCTTCATCATGTTATAACTAGAAGCAGCTTTTCTCTATAGAATCCATAACCTTCTACTGTCTTATTAAAGATGTATATTCTTGATCAATCGTGCTTTCAGCTACAATATTACACCTTGTATGCTGGGATAGTTACAATTTATTTATCTTGTTAGTATAAGGTTTTATTTCTCAGTATACATATTGCAAAACATTCTAAAGTTCTCAAATGGTAGATTATAATATATTTAGGGAATTTAAAATCTCCACTCTACTTTTCATTTTTCTACACATTGCACTCAACTTTCTCCACTGCCTAGAATGGAATGACATTGTACAAAACATACGTGAAATTGAATAATTCTCAACAAGTGTTCATATTCCAATGTATAATTCTCAGTATAATGTACTTAAATTTGTAACTTAATATCCATGTTTATTGTATGATATGCTAGACTCGCTAAGACTTAATTTGGCTCCATCTAACTTCTGTCTTTGAGTTTTGCACCCAAGTGCCTACCGCTGGCAGTACCGTCGTTTACGGGCATCTTACAGTACCTCCGTAGCAGCATAGCTTGTGTGTACATTAGTTTATTATTCTTTACCATGTTAATTCTTTAGTGTAACGTTGTCATCATTTAATCAGGTAAATGTCCTAACCCATATGACAGAAGTGAAGCTTAATTCAGCTCAACTCCGAAATATCAAAGTTTTAAAAAATGGCCACAGAAAACAAGATATGAGCGAACAACTTTTTCTCGATGAAAAATTTACAGATGACAATGAGGACATCTCAGAGCTAAATGGTGAAACATTTGATGCCATCAGTAGAGATGTGTCCAGTAAAACCATACAAAATGACAGCAATGAAAGTAATGTGAATGGTTTAACTAATGATGCTGTAGAGCCCAAGGAACCTACTGATGCTTCCGAGTATAAAACAATGAACACTGAAATGGGTCTTCCTTGTCAGCAGATCAAAGTTGAGAAAACTAATTGCACTGAAGCTAACGTGAATAGCTCTAGCAACGACATTATTGAACTCGAAGAACCAACAAATGGTTTTAAATGTGATACCGAGAAGGGTGAAACCGTTCTTAAGCAGAATAAAGACGAGAAAAATAACAGCACCGAATTAGATGCGAATAATTCAGTCAGTGATGCTATAACCATGAAGGGGAAAATTTGTCTTCCTTGTGAACAGACTGGTGTGAAAGGTAACAGCGTTCTTGATGACAGTTCTAACAACGTAAAAAAAGTTGGTGCTGTTAATATGTTTGATAACTCAGGACAGAAGACTGAATCAAATTTGGATGAACAATTGAGTCAAAAAATAAGTTTGAAAGCGCTGCAAAACTCTGAAGTTGACCGACAAGTAAATAATAAGGCTGCAGGATCATGCTCATTTGTTGATAATATAACTGTTAAATCAGTCAATGAGCCATATGCTAAACCTGACGGTAAATCATTTACCGATCAAAACAAATTAGAAATTGTTGGCATGACAATTGATAAGAAAGAAGATGAAATGGGCACCAAGAAAAAAATTGACATAGTATATAGCAGAAAAAAAAGAAAGACTCCTGAACATTCTATTTCAGTCGATGAGTCTACTATAGCCAATTCTGAAAGTGGTGAAAAAATTTATTCGAGTAATAGAAGAATTAGTACGAAAAATTCTGAAGCTTTTGAAGCTGACTTGAGGTGCAAATTTTCTGATAACATGAAAACAGAAACAGATGCCTCAAAAGATGTACTAGATTGCTCTCTTCAGCCAGAGGGTGGCGCGCTTTGGGATATTTTTCGAAGAGAGGATGTACCTAAACTTAAAGAGTACCTAAGGTTACATTGTAGAGAATTCAGGCATATTTATTGCTCACCGGTGGAGCAGGTAACTTGATTTGATAATGTATTTTGGGTAAGCTGATGAGGGTTTTTTCTTGTTGAAGTACGTCAACCTTAAAATAACAGTGTTGCTTACAAAGCACTAGTTATTCTATTTTGTTTTTGGTCTCTTGAGTCTGAAAATCATATCCTTATATTTTGTGTCTGAAAAATGCAAGTTGTATATTGCTGTAAATATTAGACGTATTATCAACCAAGAGTTCAAACCTCGAAGAGACTTGTAGCAAGGTTTTCCAAGAAAATTTAAAGATGTTATCAATTGCATTTTGACAACATACTATTGATTAGCGAGAATTACAGTTTATATTTGTCACCAGGTGGCACATCCGATTCATGACCAGTCATTCTATTTGACTTTTGAACATAAAAGAAAGCTCAAGGAGGAATTTGGTAAAGTTATTTCACTAGTTTGCTTCCTAAAATGACAGCCTTTTCTGTTGTACTCTTATGTAATACATACATGTTTTTATAATGATTTTTACATGTAAGTTTTGCAGGGATCGAACCCTGGACATTTGTGCAGAAACTTGGTGAGGCTGTTTTTATTCCAGCTGGATGCCCCCATCAAGTTAGAAACCTTAAGGTGATTTACTAGTTATATTTAGTTCCATCACCTGAATGTCTCTCCATTTATTGGAACATCCCCATCTAAACACCTCTATTATGATAACTACACACACATGTGGATTTTTGGCAACGCCGCTTAAGGACTTTCAGAATATATCTAAATAAAACCTTTCGAAAGCACAACAATACTTTTTAATACTTATTCAAATCATGAAAATCAACGTGAACTACCACTGCTTTTCTCAATTCGAATCTTTTACATATATTTCAGCTAAATGTGGATCTTTTAAAAATAAAACATCAAATCGATGAGAAAAAAAAATCAGCATACTTTGCAAATATTTGCCCAAAATAATAATAATTGGTGAATTTGTATGGAAATGATCTTTAGATTTTAGATGATACGACAAATGGAAAAATAATAATTCTGCTGAATAATTTATAAAATTTGATTGGTTGGTGTTTTCTATCTGTTAGACTTGGAAATAAGGGGCACATCCTTATTTTCATAAGATTCATATCTTATATATTGGAATTGTCAGTTGAAATATGATTCGTAATGCCGGTTTTGGTCTCTGTTTCATTCGTTTGATATTTCAAGAATTTCAGAAGGTTTTTCAGTGAAGGACCATTAGTTCAAGTAGTAAATGGTACGTCGATTTAGATTGAGGCCCCAACGGTCATGGATTCGAACCCCCGACTCTTTACCAATCTTATTCTCAAATAAAAAGGAAAGAATTTCGACAGTTTCACCTTTGATTTCGGTTTCAAATTAAAGAATTTTTGATTTGATTTTTGATTTTTAAGTTAGATATTCACCTCCCAACTTGTTTGGTTTTTGATTTATTGTTCAATTTGATGCTCTCTTTGGTTTGTTGATTGAAATTGAATTTTGCTCGGATTCCATCTCGACTTTGGATGGAACTGAACCGGATTGTTGAAATTTGGAGGTTCGATCATAACCTTATACATTCTTCAAAATATATTTCAAATAAGCCATTCACCTCCATCCCCACCCCATCCGACCTAGTCTCCATTTTTTCTTCATATTTTATGCAAGGTTCGAGAATTCGGTTTTTGTTTTAGTTTCGGTCTTTTGGAAATTTCCGCTCGTTTCGTTGATTTCGTTAGATTAGGTAAAATTTCGGTTTTGGGTTTTGGTTGTTAATTCCAAAATAATAATAATAATGATAAGTGAAATATGCAATAAATATTAGTTATAAACATAAAATTATCATTATTTTGAAACTGAACCAGTTTAAAACCAGCCAAAATAAAATGCATTTATCAATTAAATTTACCTTTTTAGCTTTAACTACGTTTAACCGATAGTAGCCCTTTTATTACTAAGTATGTGAAACCAGCCGCCAAAAAACAATTGAAACTTCATTATTCCAACCCCGACTCAATTCGTACCTCTCTTGTTTCCTCGTCTCTATACTTCAAATTTCTTTGGCTTGTTCTTAAATATAAAAAACTAAGGCATGAATATAAAAATAAACTTAATTGTTATGTTTGTGTCGTTTGACTTAAGGAATCCCAAATTTACTTTTATTTTAAATAAACTAGTATTTCTTTTAATAAACATGCAATGTTTCGACTTTCGGACCCCCGAATATCGACACTAATACATCCACGGTATTCACGTGCCGAACATCCAAGTGTCGAAAAGATGAAAAGTTAAGGTAAAAAAGAATAAGAAATAGACAAGAAAGAAGAGAACACAACATAAGAATTTCATTGGCGGAACGGTAATATATAATGTTAGAGGAACAGTACAAAAGGTTACTATGATACAAAAATTTTGAAATTACAAAACCTAAGTCTATCATCAGTCTGGACAGTTATAATTGCGTGTCCTTACAATGCTGATACATCAAATAGTAACACAAAGGAAATAATACTACTACAGTAGGTAAAATATCCAGACCGTCTTCTCAAGCTTCAAAGGACATCAACGAAAACATGCCTTTCTCAAACTACTCGAAAGAGTACGCGAGGAATTTAGAAAAATCGAAGCGTCAAACGTAAATCTGATATGAGAAAGTCAAAAATGTGTCTAGCATATAACAGTACTTTTGAGACCGCATGAAATGTCATAACAGTTATTAAGAGAACCACCATCTAATAACTATATAAGGTGTTATAATAGATAATGTCCAGGGTGTAATATAAATCAGAAAATAGCTGGAATGGTTACATTGGTTACATTCAATAGCATATTAGGAGTACAATCAAATTCGATAGAGAACGCTCGTATAATGGATTTTCCGTGGAGACGTCTCCAGTAAACTGAAGCGGATCACCATGCACAAGGATCGAAATATACCAAGGTTTTAAATCTCCATCTCATCCGAGATTAAAACCCGAGATTTTGTTCGAAATCCGAGATTTGACAGCTCAGTTAGCTATCAAAGTTCTAAATCTTCTTCATTTCAGCCGAGATATCAACCCGAGGTTTTTTTCAAAATCCGAGATTTGTAACCTTGGTTTAAAATACCTTTCAAGTGTCGTATATTCTAGATATACCATAAAGTAAACACAAAGGCTCACGTCCGAATATAAACATGAACCACGTGGTACTAAATGTCATCAACCCTCAGTATCAACATATCAATAAGCATAGAGTTGATAATATCCTGTCGTGGGTAAGTCAAACTCCAGATTGTGCAACCTACTTTGTCTTTAGCCATTTTCGATGTTGATGTTACGTTCAACATCTTTCACATGAGTCTTCATCACTCGAACAGAACACGAATTCCAAATTGGATTCCCACATCTCGAAACCACACATGGATTCCATCATCTTAAACAATCCATTTCCAAGAGATAAAACACGCATATCAGTGTGGGTGTTGAAGTGGTTTTCGACAAGTAAAACACTTACTGATCCCCATCTCTTCAAGACTGAATCAACGAACTTGGTCATTTAATGATAATGAGAGAGATCACATACATAAACCAAGTATCGTATACATATCATGTTTTCGATAGTTTTATCTCACACTATCCTCGATCAAGAGTGGTATCAGTAGGTTAGGGCTTTATTGTTCATATCTCTACACGAATGTCAGTCTTAGTTCCCACATAATAGACAAACCTACTTCATCGACTTTTAGTGCTAACTGCTAAGTATACGACTAAATGTTTTCCATAAATGGGTAAACATATAAAGCACGATCAAGTCACACAAAGCATGACTAAGTCACATCAGCGACTTCTAATTCCTTTTTGTTTAATTAATCTTTTATTAATTAAATTTTTTTATTAGTAAAATTTCTTTTATCTCATAAAACATCGTTAATCAATTTATACTATCCGTTTGTACTCTTTTCAATACTTCAAAAAGTATTCATATACTTATCTCAAATGGTATAAGTATATACGCAAATCATTAATAAGATTTTTTACTTTAAACCTCTACTTTTTCTATCTTATTGCAGAAGATTCCTTATTTATAACATCCTTCAAAAATCTATTTTAAGGATCTAAGTATTTTTATAAAACCATTTAAAAGGCTTAAAACAAATGTTACTTAAACATTGTCGCTATAAACCAAAAATCATTTTACTTATGCTTATCTTTAAAACATTCTTTTTAAAGATCTATTTACGTTCATAAGTATTATAAAAAAGGGTTAAAGATGAATGCTATTAACACATTGTCACAACAAACCTAAAATCGTTCCATACTTGCATTATCTTTAAAACATTCTTTTTAAAGATCTAAGTTTAATACTAGGTTAACTTCGATGGTCGACTAATCGATCAGTTAAAATAGTTGTTTATACAACTCAATGTTCGTATACTCAACTCCTTTTCGATATTTCAACTTTACAATTTTTCGTTCAAAAGTGAAGTTAAGTAAGTTAGAGCATTGGTTGCATTAAAGCTTTGCCTAGACACTTCATTTTTGAATCTCACAAATAGACAAGTTTACTCGTCAGCTTTTAGCATTAAGTATAGTAGTAATGATTTTCCATAAACAAGTGATAAACAACATGATTAATCCGTTTCCGACATTCCTGACTTAACCATTCCTCAGTCAAATGGAAAGCCCGGTAGGTTAGAACTCTATTGTTCTGTCCCCACTCGACGTTTTCGACATTTCAATTTAACTATTCCTCGTTCAAGAGGGAAGCCCGGTAGGCTAGAGCTCTATTGTTCCGTCCTTGTTCGACATCAGTCTTTAATTTTCAAGAATAGAAGTCTACCTCGTCGGCTTTTAGTGTCAAACCTCTTTTTTACTTTTTTGAAATTCATATGTAATTATCAAAAATATATCTAAACTTCAAAACATGTTTGAATACATCTTAAAAAGATTAGAGAAAAATACCAAATTTAAATATCATTTTTGAACACTTAAGATCATAGGCGACTTACTATAATCTTTATAAATGCTGTTAAACGTCCTTATTAAAACAACATTGAAATACACGATCTTTGTAACTAGTTTTAACCATTTAAACAAATGATTTAAGACTTGAAATTTTTATAGTAAGTGCTAACATTAGGGCACTTAAAAACGATGGAAAGAAACCCCTAGCAATTTCTTTCCATTTAATTATAAAAATTCCCGAAAATAAGGGATTCAAAATGCACTTATAACGATTATTCTCGTTTCAAACACTTTCAAACTCACTTTAATTTTAACACACAAGTTTAACAACCATTTAAATATCAAGTCAAGGCCATGATACATGTTTAAGATGATAATAGAAGTGACGTAATACAATATATAGTTATCATTGATTTTCGAAAGAAGGGGGGTCAAAAGTTTATAATTTAACTTAGCTAATGTCACTTTAACTTTATACTATGCGCACAACATACACACACACAATATATACTTATACGATAGTGAGATATTTTATTTAAATCCATGTCAAACCCAAGCACAAAGCTATAAGAACAAAGAACCATTTTCTACCATTACCAAAAGCCTAACGATATTTAGGTCAAACCCAACCTTTGGCACTTTCAAACCAAGACCACCTTTCCCCTCCTCCTATGCTCACGGCCCCATGGATCCCCCTCTTCCTCTTACATTCGCTCACATTTTACTTGCTAATCATGATTCCCATGATGTTTAGGCCTATAGCTAAAGTTTAAAGAGATGGGAGGCGATTTGATTAAAACTTGAAAAAGTTATAAAATAATTAGTGAATTAGTACTTAAGCATTTCCATCATTTTTAATTTTCATACTTCATATGAAGCTTAGTTAATTAGTGATTTATTCCCAAGGGTATGCCCTTCCTTATATAGGCTTAGGAATGAGATATTGAATGACCAAAAACCACTCACAAAGGACCTGACATTAATTACAAACATCATTTCTCCTTTGTCATTTGTTTAACACAAGCATTTCCATTTATGCTTATTTCTTAACTATCTTTGATGACAACATCATCCGAAAAGTTTATTGACATAAATGGTAAAAGGTTTTTATTTCATTTTATTTATTTCCTATGCAAATAAGTGTATGCAAAAAAAGAATCTAAACAATTTCTGACGGTTAAAAGCTGTTTAACGATAAAATGATTTTTGGTCATATTATCGATATTTTTTTAAAGTTTTTATTTTTGTAGACATGAGGCTTAAGTCTTTTGAGTAAAAAGAAAACATGCCTTTAATAGCTATGTATCTCACCCAAAACCGTACCAAGTAAATAATAATACAACAACCGGTAAAGAAAGAAAATCATCGAGCAAGCAGATAATTTTTTTTCAAAAAGATTTAAATAATTGGAATCAAAATCAATTCACTGGAATCGTTGTCGATTCTGATTACTTTTGCAATTTATGGATGAGGAGGAAGATATCATTTGATCTTTTAAAGTATACGTGGATTTGACTTTAAATGCTCATGTATGATTGTATTTGTTTGAATTGCTTTAAATGTTTTATGTTTCTTATTTAATATTTGAGATATAATGTTATTCAATGTCCAATTTCATTATATGTTTTGCGTATTTTTTAACTGAAAAGCTTATACCTCGCCTCACATACCCGAAAACACTTTGCGTATGTTTTTGTCTTTAAAATAATGCATGTAACCATAGTTTATTAGGGAAAGATGAAAAATCAATTTTTATAGTGTTTAAAAAATTGGAGCTTTACCTCATTACATATTTTCGAACGTTTTAAAGCAAAAGTAATCTATTTAGCTTAAAACATGAAGTTTGAACAAAGTTTAGCCTCTAGGAAATCACTTTCGTTTATTAGCCGTAAATCATTCTTCAAAAATTACAAATATCAATGCTATTTAAAAACAATTTTACAATTTTGTTAAAATAAGCTTATCAATTTTTTTTAAAAATACATGTTAGATGTAAATAGCGCTCAATTTATAAATCTGTTTGTTGAAATGCTACATAAAATAGTGGAAGAATTAGGAAAAATGACAGATTTTGAAAAGAAAAAAGGTCGAAGGACATCAAATTTTATTTTTAAACTGAAGGACAAATGCTAGTTATAAATAACATTATACTTAACTTTTACACTATGCAAAATGCTAGTTATAACCAGCATTGTATTCAGTTTTACACTGTACAAAATAGTAGTTATAACTAGCATTGTCGTTCAGTCTAACAAAAAATTGTTGTTTTTCAGCCTAAATTTTTTTCTAAGTTTGTCATTGTGCCAATTTTACTGTAATATAGTTGTATATAAAAGTTGGTTTTTCAAATATTATTTACAAGTAGCATTACAAAGATAATAATATAATGAACTGCTATGAAATGCTAGATAATACTCGATTACATAAGATAATCATATTGATCAACTACATTTAAGCCGACGATGTAACGATCTGTCTTTCTTACACCTAAAGACGATATTAATACATCCACGGTATTCATGTGTCAATTATTTAAGTATCTGGAAGATAGGTCATTAGGAATGTAAAGAAAGAAAAATAGAACATATAAGAAAAAACTAAACAATCACAGAATCTAATAGTGCAATGGATTGACATATATTAATCAACATAATTCTTTATAAAGTTATTTCCAAATGGATACATCAGAGTCATACTAATACAATTCTACCCTGGACAATTACAACTGGCTGTCCCTACATATCAGATATGTGATACATATAATACAGCGGAAAACAAAAAAACCACTAGCTATCGGTGAAGCGTCATGCTCCAAGCTCCTTCAAGATGCATTCCGGGAAAACCTAAACTAATTGGCTGTCCATAAAAATTTGAGCGCCCAAGAGTTTTAGGGAAAGAAAATAAAACTTCAGATCAGACATGGGTCTGGTGCAATAGAAACTATTTGAAATATCATATCGCCAGTTTACTACTATTTCTAGTCAACATTTCGTCCACAATTACTAAGCAAAGTTTATTTACTACAATGTACCAAGTCTATTATATATCATTGTACCTTGTTTCATGCATAAAAATACACTCTTTAATCTTTGATAACGATAATTTATACAACCAGTTAAAAATGACCAAATTTAATGTACCAAGCAAAATAGCATGCAGAATAAGGTTGCCTTCGATGTACCATCAGTTGATTGATTTAGCATATGCCGTTTATTACTTGGTACAAGCCAAACCGTTTATTACTTGGTATAAGCCAAACAACCTTAGTAAAGAACATACAAATCTTCTTGCCTATAGTTTGTATAGAAAAAATGTACGATTTTCTTATCTATAGTTTGTATAGAAAAAAATGTCCGTGCATATCAAATCAATTATTTATTATTCATTTTTATAATATAGTTCACACTCCGCAAAACCATGGCACATATAATTGCATCTAACAAGTCTGCTTATAATCGTTCTAATTAAATTTTCATACTTTTTTTAATGTCATAATTTACACTTCATAAAACTTGTCCCCCTCTCTCATGGCTCAAGCTGGAGCCTTGTGTACTGGATAAATGATATGAATGTCCATAAATATATGTTTTATCACATTTTTTAAAAGTATTTGATAATTTTGTACATTTTGATATTTTAAAATAAAGGGTTTCAAGTATAACCCATTTTGTAAAAGAACGGGGCTTCTTCATCACTATTATATTATTATTATTTGCTTTTTGCATAAAGTTGGTTGGCATAAAATATATAGTGATACGTGTAACTGGTGTTCAAAAAACGCACGTAAGGTCCTCTTCAAGGCGAGGTGTAGACAAAAAGCCTCAAAGCGTAGTTCGAACGGCGTTTTACCTTAAAGGCATACGCCTTAGCCGTTTTAGGTGTAAAAATTAAGCCTTAGCGCCTCATGTTGATGAGGTTTAAGTCTTTTGAGTAAAAAGAAAACGTGCCTTTAATAGCTATGTATCTCACCCAAAACCGTACCATGTAAAAAATAATACAACAACCGGTGAAGAAAGAAAATCATCGAGCAAGGGGATATTTTTTTTTTTAAAAAGATTTAAATACAATTACAGAAATTGGAATCAAAATCAGTTCACTGGAATCGTTGTCGATTCTGATTACTTTTGCAATTTATGGATGAGGAGAAAGATATCATTTGATCTTTTACGGTATATGTGGATTTGACTTTAAATGCTCATGTCTGATTGTATTTTGTTTGAATTGCTTTAAATGTTTTATGTTTTTTATTTAATATTTGAGATATAATGTTATTCAGTGTCAAATTTCATTATATGTTTTGCGTATTTTTTAACTGAAAAGCTTATACCAAGCCTCACATACCCGAAAACACTACGTATGTTTTCGTCTTTAAAATAATGTATGTAACCATAGTTTATCAGGGAAAGATCAAAAATCAATTTTTATAGTGTTTAAAAAATTGGAGCTTTACCTCATTACATATTTTCGAACGTTTTAAAGCAAAAGTAATCTATTCAAAGGAATTTAGCATAAAACATGAAGTTTGAACAAAGTTTAGTCTCTAGGATTGTTTATTAGCCGTAAATCATTCTTCTTCAAAAATTACTTTCTCCTCAAATCGACGCCATTCAATTGAGCAGCCTGCTCCTTCACCTTGTCACCACTCCCTACTCCTCTTTCTCTCAGTTATGCCTCATCATTCCTACTTTCCACCTATCTTCATTTCCAATAAACTTAATGAGTATGAAATGCTATAAGTATCGTTATACAAAAATGATATATACTGCAGCTACGCAATATCAATGCTATTTAAAAACAATTTTACAATTTTGTTAAAATAAGCTTATCAATTTTTTTTAAAATACATGTTAGATGTCAATAGCGCTCAATTTATACATGAATCTGTTTGTTGAAATGCTACATAAAATAGTGGAAGAATTAGGAAAAATGACAAATTTTGAAAAAAAAATTAGGTAGAAGGACATCAAATTTTATTTTTAAATTGAAGGACGAATGCTAGTTATAAATAACGTTATACTTAACTTTTACACTATGCAAAGTGCTAGTTATAACCAGCATTGTATTCAGTTTTACATTATACAAAATAGCAGTTATAACTTGTAACAACCCGCTATTTTGGACCATTCAAATCGACAATAAAACCATACATATCCGACTTGAATAATTCAAAATACCGAATTGTTAATTAAAATTTGGCCAAACTTAAAATATACAGTAAAGTATTTTCAATTTCCTCAACTTAACAAATCGTTCCAACATCAACCCGACCTTCCCATTCAAATTAAATTCAATCTCAATTTATCAATTTAAATTCAACTCAATTTCTAAAATAACCACTTAAATTTTATCGATCTAAAATTCGAATTTATAATCACAAATACCCCTTTATATTTTCATATTTTCTAAATAATAAATTTCTAAATAATAAATTCAAATTTAGTTCAACCTAAATTTTCATTTTAATTCAATTTAATTGCTAAATGAGAAATTCAACTACGTTAATTTCAAATACAGATCCGAATCTCAACATAAACCATTTAAATTCCAATATAGTCCAAGGCTTTAATATTTAAATGTTCTATATAACAGTTTCATATAGATCTCGATTTAACCTCATTATTATTTAGTCTTGAAATACTCTCTTATTAGATTAAATATCATTTAAGTAACCTTAAATTACATTTTACTCAATATTTTCTTTAATTTATTTAAACGTGAAATATTCATTAAGTCACTTAAATCAAAAATCCAGTTATAAAATCATACCCTTAAATTTTCCATTCAAAAATTTCAAATCGATTTAATTAAATAAATCCTTATTTAAATACCATTTTTATAAACCCAAATTTATCTCCTAATCTTAATTATTCAATTTATTACAAGAGAATCTATTTGAAATATAGATTTACATAAATACTTAACCATATTATATGTATTAAATCAATCTAATTTAAATCAAATATTATTACTAAATCTATATATACAATTTTCATTTATATAATATCTTAAGAATCAAATTAATTAAACCATATATTTCTTTCCAAAATTATAGAAATTATTTTCAAAATATTTATATGGACCAACGGTGTCTGTATATATTTCCTATCGTATAGTCAAGTGCTACGGATATTTATTATTTCAATCCGTATACTAAATATATACGGGTGGATATCATTTCAACCCGTAATCCCAAATTCAATTAAATGAAAATCGTTTGGGTTTATCATTTCAACACATAATGATTTTCTCATATTCTAAAATCTGTTCAGGTATGTATCATTTCAACTCATAGTGATTTCTAAACTACAGGGAACTTGCAGAGTGATAACAAAAAATACAATAAAATAACATGCATATATCATCAATAACAATATAATATAAACGACATGATATGGTGTCATATCCCGCAGGTGAACAGTTACAGATAATAGCATATATGACAAATTTAAATAACTACAACAGCATATTTCAATTGTCGTTTCAATTGAAATCAAACTTAATGAATAAAAATATGTTAATCGTGAGTGATTACTCACCTCTCGAGCCTAGAGAATACAGAAGATGACACGGATATGCATACTGTTACAGACACTGAAATTTGAATTATGAATCGAAGCAAAGCAAAATCGGCACGAATTCAACGATCAAAGCTGATAACAAGAATTGATGGAACAAGTGAGAACGGGATCGGCGAAGATAATGGTATGAGTGGACTCATATATATATATATATAACCATATATAACTATATATATGAAGTCATATTCTAAATTCAACACATATTAAATTAAATATATATGTATTTATATTTTCCAAAATCATTTTTATTTATTTAAAACACATAAATTAGAATCAAGCATATATACAGTATGGAATTTGAAATAAATACTTATATAAACAGACTAATATTAACCACGTGCTAGGTTACAATACTGACATATTTTAGCTGTAAGAAAGAGTATAATGAAAGAAGTCAACATCAGTTATAATATATTTATATAAACCAAATGTAACATATATTTAGTTGACATAACAAATGAATTCTTTTATAAAATAATATACATTGGGCGCTATTTCATAAAAATGCACATACAATACCATTTATATACGAACAACAAAAGTAGCTTATATATAGATTTACTACTTAAAAATCAATATTTACATTTCAACTAACATCAGAAAACAAATATAAACTTTATACTTTATATATGTTTTATGGAAAAAGAGGAAAAAAAACAGAACGCAAAGTGGATCCAACGTTTGGAATTCAGGGATTAGTCCTGAAGGCTAATACACCGTCGGATCATTTTTATTAAATTTTTGGATAAATTTCAGTAGAAGAGTAACAATTTATTTAAAATAACGTGGTGTGAAATGAATTGATGGAATGAATAAAGTAACGTATTATTAGTACCCAAATAATCAAATGACACAATACGTTGGTTTCTTAATAACGACAGTAACGTTCAATTTGCTAAAAGTTAATTTAGGACGTTATCTTCGTCTTATGTGTAAGCGATTGATATATCATACCTCTTTTAAATTTAAGATCAGCTCATGGCACGGCGTATGAAAATTCAAATTCCATCACATCATATACTTGTTATTTTCAGTTTAGAAATGTATGAACTTATCAATTTTTTTGGGCTATAAATGACGTAAAACACCACTGCTTATTAAATTTGTCGTGTACTGCGTTTAAATACTTTCAAGGTGTTTGTCAATTTATTTAAAAGCTATAAAATGAAAGGAGTGAAAAGAGAAAAAAAGAAAGAAAATATATATATATATATATAATAATAATAAAAAACACGGGGAGAGACGAAGATACAGATGGTGGTACGTATCTTGTTCTATTCATAAGTAAATATCACCATAAATTCATTTGTATATTTTTAATTGCTATAACCAATGCTTTCATATATAACAGGTCCAATCTTATATACATAGTTACATATTATAAAGGGTTATGAAAACTTATATATATACACCTTATAGTATAATATATATAACTAGATAAAATGTATATATTAGATAATAGAATACAATAATATAGATGAAAAGAGAATTGCAGCAAGCTAAAATTTATAATAAAAAAACAAAGTGTTGCAGGAAGTTGAAAACAACTAATGCAATAATATTTATTATAAGTTTCGAAATCCATTAGACAAAAGAAAACACAGCTTGTATAACATATCCATTAAACAAAATTGACTATATATAGTACTAGTACATATTCATGCTATATGTAAACATTTAAAAACGTAACATATATTGCAATATGATACGCATACCATTTATAAAAATATAGATGACGAGGGGAGGAGGCATGGAGTGGGTTGTGGCTCTTGACAGGTGGTCCGAGCTGTGGTGGCGGAGGCTTGACGAAGCTATAGGAAGGAGAACTGGTTCTTTTTTATTTTTCCATCATATGTGTTTTAGCATTGTAATGGGAAAAATCTTTTTTTTTTCAAGAAGCAACAAAGAGGAAGAAAAAATGAAGCTAAATAGGCTCAAAGACTACACGTTATAAATATTTAATATAGTTGAACGGTAGGAATGAGTAATCCAGCAACTAAAATTGGAACCATGGAAATAGAGGGGTCAATCGCTAGAATTTAGGAGGTATGAATGGTAACGGTCGTTTGAATTGTATACCAAATATATAACTTTATATTCCATTATTAATTGAATATGAGAAATGAATGGGTGGAGAATGTGTTGTCCATTTATGATATACTGTTACGTATAATTTATTAAAGAAGAAACGGTAGAATAATGATAGATTTGAATTATATACTGGTGTGATGCAATAACAACGGTCAAGTTGATAAGGTGGATATTTAAACAATTTATTGCTTGATTGGAAAGCACGTGAGTATGAAAAGGTAAGGATATTAAAATGGAAAAAGGAATGGACAGAGAAATTTAAGCGAAGATAAAACGTACAGGAATAAATATAGAGTAGTGGGATGGTCACGATAATTTAGTGGATAATTAAAGCAACTTTTAATGCCACCAGCTGCACGTTCAAATCTGAAAAGGCAGAGTAACGGACCATATGATAAGTTGTAACGATGGATTGATAACAGCTGCAAGTATATATTTAATAGAAAAGAACGGACAGAGAAAATTTTGTGAAACGTACTGAAAATAAATATGAAGTACTTATTATATTATACGTTTCTTTTTAAATGCAGAGTCCAAAATTTGAAAGCCAAGTAACGGTCAACCCTTGATTTGGTGAAAATAGTCGTAGCAATTAATAAAAGAAATAAATAGAACGACCACGTTTCTTTGATTTAGGTGACCCATCAAAGCAAATTATTTATAATTTAACTGGTAGGAAACGTAAAGGAACGTACCACCATAAAAATGAAATTGATAACATCTGTGCATTGATTCTGCAATATTTATTAAAGAAATTGATTCTGTAATATTTATTAAAGCAATTTATTAGCTAGCTTGAATTAAATAGAATTTCACAATGAAATAAACTTTGATAAAATAAATTGAAAATTTAAAATCTGCTATGTTTAATTGGACGTAATCCAAATATTAAATTTTTATCTCAAAATATTATTATATAAAATTTCTCAAAAGTTTCAATTAATTACGTTAAATAAAACCATTTAAAACTATTAAAATCTACGGGTCGTTACATAACTAGCATTGTCCTTCAGTCTAAAAAAAATTGTTCTTCAGCCTATTTTCTTCTTCTTAGTTTGACATTGTGCCTATTTTCCTGTAATATAGTTGTTTATAAAAGTTGGTTTTTCAAATATTATTTACAATTAGCATTACAAAGATAATAATATAATGTAGTGCTATGAAATGCTAGATAATACCCGATTACATAAGATAATCGTATTGATCAACTACATTTAAGCCGGTGATGTAACGATCTGCCTTTCTTACACCTAAAGACGATATTAATACATCAATGGTATTCACGTGCCAATTATTTAAGTGTCTGAAAGACAGGTCATTAGGGGTGAAAAGAAAGAAAGATAGAACATATAATAAGAAACTAAACAATCACAGAATGTCATAATGCAATGGATTGATATATATTAATCAACATGATTCTTTATAAAGTTATTTCCAAATGGATATATCAGAGCCATACTAATACACTTCTCCCTGGACAATTATAACTGCCTGTCCCTACATATCAGATATATGATCCTTTTACTACAACGGAAAACAAAAAATCCACTAGCTATCGGTGAAGCATCATGCTCCAAGCTCCTTCAAGATGCATTCCGGGAAAACCTAAACTAATTGGCTATTCATAAAAATTTGAGCTCCCAAGGCTCTAGGTCAGACATTGGTCTGGTGTGGCCAAACTCAAATAACTGAATTATTTCTTTTAAAACACTTTTAAAATGAAGGGTATCTCGTAAGACCACGCCGCACATAAACACAGACGGATTTTTTACCTTACGATAACTAAAACACGTTTATAGAAAGCCCAGTGATATTATAATAATGTAATGGTTCAAGTAAAATATGAATATAGCTGAAATGCTTGCATCTCACATTTCAACATAGATGGGTACATCTAAACCGTAAGACACGTATTGGAGAATGGATACCATACTGTGACAAAATATGTAACTGCCTTCAGATGGTACATCTCTAGATAAAATGCACAGGGTTCTGAAAAGAACATCTTGTATCCCTGCTACACAAGATTGGCCTACCTGGTAGTACCGAATATGATCACCCCACTGTAAGCCCGAAGCATGCATTAGTAGATAATAATCGATCAAGATTTGTGATTACCATATCATGATGGGAGCGACCCACTTGGCGTTGTTGCATGTTCGTTTGTCATTTCCTAGTTGATGAGGCTTAATGCTACGTTTTACCTTTATTTAGCACTTTCCACTTAAAATGCTACATTGCCCTCCAGACATCAATGCAATGCTAGTATTCATCCATACAAGTTCGTTCTGGGACTGAACGAAACCGAAGATACTACTTCTATTATATCCTTTTTAGGGAATACCTTCCAGAATTAATAGCAAATAGCCCATGAACTTCAAAATTTATCTTCGATTCTATATTTTTCAAGATGTCTTCAAGTCGAAATGCTTGAGTTGGATCGAAGTGGTTTTCTGATAACATATGCGATTCCGGTCTTTTCGAAGCAACTTTCGATAATTGGCAAACTCAACCTCGCTTCTTTAGAAAATAAATAAAGATAAGAGCGGAGATCGCCTCTTAACCGTTAGTGAACGGATTTCATTATCATTTATCCTAGAAGAACGAAACAAGATTACGTACGGTATAACACCACCAATGGTAATTGTACCACATAATTTTCGTGTTTCTCCTATATATTTTCAAAGTTACGTTTTGGTTCAGATTTCGATAGTCGGTTATTTAACTATCAAATAAACACACATTCAAACATGGATTTAATCCCATATGAAATCCAGTAAGCCTTATTTAATTAAACTTTAATTAATTAAAATCACTTTATAAACATTCGATCACAAGATCTTTTACAAAACACTATTCCTTGACCCCTTACATTCCATTTATACTTAAGCAAACAATTATATACTTATCTCAATGATACAAATATATTTATCAAACTTCACAAAAAGTTTCTTCTTTTCAAATTTCTTTTTGAAAACATTACTTACTCTAAACCGATCCACTTATCATTTATAAAAAGTTTCCTTTTAAAAGCCCACTTCACATTTAAATATCTTTATAAATTTTCAAAATCAATTTATAAAACGCTTTTATAAGTCTACAGGTGAATTTACAAAATCTCTTTACAAACCTCCAAAACCATTTATAAAACATTTCACCATTTAAAACTCCTTTGATAAATCTTCTTTAAGAAAAATCCTTTACAAAATATCTTTTGCAACTCATCCTTTTAAATCACTTTAAATAAACTTTTTTTACATAGCAAAACCCATTTTTATAAACAAATTATTATTCATAAATACCTTATAAAATAATAATATAACTTGAAAAATTATTTATAAATCTTAACCCCAAGTCGATTAAAGAATTGGAGCTAATTAAAAATCATATTTTATAATTTCAAAAGGAGGCTTACACAAACCCAATGTAATAATTTAAGTTACCATTTAATATTAATTTCACTTTCAAGTCACTTAACCATTTATTTACATAAGTCAACATATATATAAATGCAATTCATATCCAAATCAAGGAATAACATGTCAACTGAACTAGCATATACATGTCCAAATAACATAATAGCAGGATGGTGATTTGTCCTGCTAAATAGATGTCCAAACAATTCACTACTTATAGCAAAATGGGAATTTATTCTACTAAACATATGTCATCCCAATAAATAATTACATTAAAGCAGTACGATGATTTATTCTATTATCAGATGTCCAGACAATTAAACAATCAACTTATAGCAGAACAGAGATTTATTCTGCCAACACTTGTCCACGCAGTCAAACCATTTACAGAACTCATTCACAATTGTTTGTCTACTTAATAGTATCGACATTTGAATCCCTTGTGTTAAAAACCTCTTTGAAAAAAGTGCCTTTAAAACAAATTTGATTCTTGAAAAATAAGGATTAAAAACTTAAACTCACTTTTAAACTAATTAATTACAATTTAAACTCTTTATTTAAATCATAATCAATCTTAATTAATTCTTAACTTAATTTAACTATAAATCAAGAAATAATTTAACCTTTAGTAACTAATTAAACAATAATTAACTATTATATATTAAATTTAAACCCAAACTTATCCTTTATTATTATTAAATAATAATTTAAACCTTCGTTAATAATTAAATCTTAATTAATCTCATTTTATTAATTAACATAACCTTTAATTAAAACTTAATTAATAAATTAAACCTTAAATTAATAATTTATTTTAAATTAAAACCTTAATTAATTAATCATTAAATAATTAACGTATAGTTAATTAATAATTAATCAAAAATAAATCATATACTCAAATTATATTTAATTAAAAATTGATCTTACTTGATTAATAATTAATTAAAATTAATCTTCTGTAATTTTTTTTAATTAATAACCAATCTTACTTGATTATAACTAATAAACCCTGTTTAATCTTAATTAATTATTAATTATTTAAACTTAATTAATATAAGTTAATCATTAAAAAAACTTAAATAACTTTATAAAACATTATTATTAAGTTTATAAAACATTTTCAAAACACTTGAAGTTAATAAAATCAAATTTTGCAAAAGTCGGATTTTTAAGCAAAACTTCATTCATAGCGACTATTGTTATGGATACCCGTAATCTCAACTTATTTTTATCTTTCCTTTTGAAACTTCACCTTAAAGTTTACTAACTTTTTTTTCAAACATAGAAAAAACAAAATTTGAAAACTTAAAAGCTTTTGATTTCAAACTATTTACTCTAGATTCCATAAGAAATCTCATCACTTTTACAAACAAGATGCTATCTAGCATACAACATACAAACAGGTTTATAACACAAACTGTTTTTACGACTACCGCATAAACAAGATCACAACTTTAAAACCAAACACATCACTTTAATCCATCGATTCAAGTCTAATGCCCAAAACAAACTATCACATACATATACATCCAAACCATATCATAATGTTTTTACGACTACCGCATAAACAAGATCACAACTTTAAAACCAAACACATCACTTTAATCCATCGATTCAAGTCTAATGCCCAAAAACAAACCATCACATACATATACATCCAAACCATATCATAATCCAAACATTAACATAATATATAAATGCCATCATATAAGCAAATGAAACATCTTTTAAAAAATTAGAAGTTTACTCACCAAGACTCTTTGAAAACTTGAAATGCTTTAGAACTTATAAAATTTGGAAAACCATAAAAAATTAGCGTTGTCATTGGATATTCGAAAAATCCGAAATCCATTCGCATCCACATCCGAAAAGCGGATAACTATCCGATATCCAGAAAAACGAATGCGGATACGAAGACATCCGTATCCGAAATTATCCATCCGGTTTTTGTCAGGATTATAGTTCAAGTTATTTGTATTTTAGTGCAATGAAATATATTTGTTTATTATTTTATTAAGTTACTAGTTTATATTATATGCACTTAATTCTTTTTAACTGCTGGAACTATTTATTATCATCATATTTGTTATTTTTAACACTTTTATAATCAATGAGATTAAAAAATATTTATGTTAAACTAAACTTTTATAAAATTCTTGATTTCTCGGTCGTTAGTGGATATGATAATTATCCGATATTCGTACGTATCCGCGAATGCAGATATTCGAAAATGATTTCGGATGCAAATGTGGATATGACACTATCCGCATCCAAAATCATCCCGTTGACAAGCATATAAAAAATCACTCGAAAATGAGTTATTTTCTCCTCGATTTTTGGCCATCTTACTATCGGAATCTGGACAAGTGGAAAAAAGAAAAGATTTAGGAAATTCTTCTCTATAATTTCAAAAAAAGAATCATTCAATTTCGATTTGTTTCGTGGGGATATGGTCAAAAGAAGAAGTGGTATTTTCGGCATTGATAATATCAGTTCGAAAATGAGGCAGAAAGAAATGCAAATAAAATTTGTAGCCTTTGGAATTCTATATGGTTTGAAAAAAAAGAAAATTTTGATTTGAAGTATAATATAGGAAGTTATAGCCAAATGAAGTGGGAGGAAAATGAAGTTCTTAAAATGAAAATGAGGAGATTAAATAAATTTGAAATCATTTTGAAATATTAAACTTGGATTTTTAAAAACTTAAATTTATGAATGGAAGTCATTAAAAGGTTTTGGAAAGCTTTTAGGAAGATGAAGACTTTTGGAAAAATGTAAAAAGTGAAAAAATAAGGAAAAAGAAAATGAAATGAAGCTTTTATGTAAAATGCATAAAAAAATTTACCACCGTACCCTTGTCCTTTGCCCTTCTTTCATATGTTTTCACCTCACCACTAAGCCTCCTTCTCCTTGTACTCAGGGACGGAGACACGTTATGCTTGGTGAAGTCATGTGACCTCACCAGAAATGCATATATATTAAAAAAACAGAAAGCACTACGTCTATTCTTTCTCTGGCATATTTCTTCTCTCGCATTAGATTTTTGCCCTCCTCTCACATCAGATTTTTCCACCCTGCGGCATTAAATTTTTGCCCTCCTCTCACATTATATTTTTCACCCTACAGCATTAGATTTTCATCCTCCTCTCACATCGTCTCCCTCCCTTCCTTACACCGCATCGATGGTAATGGATAATCTACTAGCCCTATTTTTCGTTTGCACTGATTTGAACGTAGTTATGTAGGTTTTACTTAAATTAGTTATTGATTTGAATGGAGCTATTGATTTAAACGTGGCTACGATTTTTTGCGGATTTGAATGAATTGAATTTGTTAAATTGAGGTTGTTTTGTTGAAATAATTTGCTGAAATGAACTATTTTATTCAAATACTTTGTTGGATTGAACTTTTTTGTTGAAATAGTTTGCTAAAATGAATTTTTTTGCTTAAATACTTTGCTAAAATGAAATTTTTTGTTGAAATAGTTTTGCTAAAATGATTTTTTTTGCTTAAATACTTTGCTAAAATGAAAATTTTTGTTGAAATAGTTTTGCTGAAATGAACTTTTTTGTTTAAATACTTTGTTGAAATAAACGATTTTGTTGAAATAGTTTGATGAAATGATTTTTCTATTTTGAAATATTTTGCTGAATGAAATGGTACTGAATTTCCCGAAGTTATAATGAATTAATTTGTTTATTTCAGATTTGCAAACTTTTTTCAAAAGACCATTTGAAAATATTTCAAACGAAGTTGGTTCTTCTATGGTTTCTTTGCCTACTGATAGTGTCCCGAAGAATGATAGCCAAACGATTTTTTGCGGATTTGAATGAATTGAATTTGTTAAATTGAGGTTGTTTTGTTGAAATAATTTGCTGAAATGAACTATTTTATTCAAATACTTTGTTGGATTGAACTTTTTTGTTGAAATAGTTTGCTAAAATGAATTTTTTTGCTTAAATACTTTGCTAAAATGAATTTTTTTGTTGAAATAGTTTGCTGAAATGAACTTTTTTGTTTAAATACTTTGTTGAAATAAACGATTTTGTTGAAATAGTTTGATGAAATGATTTTTCTATTTCAAAATATTTCGCTGAATGAAGCGATACTGAATTTCCCGAAGTTATAATGAATTAATTTGTTTATTTTTGATTTGCAAACTTTTTTCAAAAGACCATTTGTAAATATTTCAAACGAAGTTGGTTCTTCTATGGTTTCTTTGTCTACTGATAGTGTCCCGAAGAATGACAGCCAAAACACTATTATTTCGAATTTAGTAATTCGAAGTCGTCTTTAGGTGGATTTATCGGATCTTCCTTCTGATCCTAGTTTATGCCATCAAATCACAGACTATGATCCAAATGATCAAGACATAGTTCGAAGAGCATATTTACTGAAAGGTCCTTGTCAGCCTTCTTTGCAATTGTTTTCACAAACGGTAATTGGTGGAAAAGCTCGTTGCTTTAAATCAATTGTCGTTTAATGATTACAAAAGTTGGTTGGAATATAGTGAGAAAGAAGATGCAATGTATTGTTTACCATGCTATTTATTTCACGCCTAATCAATGAGTGGAAATACAAACGATGCATTTATTGGAGGCGGGTTTAGAAATTGGAAGAACTATCAAAGACTTCAAGTTCATGCTAATACAGATGCTCATATTGTTGCATACATGAAGGCTGAAAATTTTATGAATCAAAATCATCTTAAGATGGTAGTTGAGAGACAATCAACTCAAAGTCAAATTGATTATCGAATTCGTTTAGATTCAACCCTTGCTTGCATTTGATATCTTTTACATCAAGGTTTGCCTTTTCGTGGTCATGATGAATCTGAAGAATCAATGAATAAGGGAAATTTTCTTGAACTTCTACAACGGCTAGCTAATGAAAAGCCGCGGTTAATGCGGTTGTTTTAAAAAATGCACTACAAATCTTAAAATGACATCACCGGTTATTCATAAAGATATCGTGCATTGTATTGCAGTGGAAGTTGTAGATGTTATATTAAAACAACTTTCCAAAGGACTATTTGCATTATTAATTGATGAAGCTCGTGATTCTTCAATTATGACAATTGTTTTGAGATTTGTGGACGAAACGAAGTGTTGTTGAAAGATTTGTGGGCATGATACATGTTCCTAATACAACATCAGTTTCTCTTAAGACATCACTTGAAGATTTTTTCAGCAAACATAAATCGAGCATGACAAAACTACGTGGTCAAGGTTATGATGGGCAAGTAATATGCAAGGTATGTTCAGTGGTCTTAAAACACATATTTTGAATGGGAGCGAGTCTGCTTTTATGTTCACTGTTTTGCACATTAACTCCAATTAATGCTTGTTCGTGTCGACAAAGATATAGATCACATTTTCGACTTCTTTTACTTAATAATTTGGTAAACCTTGCTGGAGCATCATGCAAGCGTCGGGATATTATTTGAGAGAAAGAAGCAAGTAGAATATTTAGTTAACTAGAAAGTGGCGAATTATCTAATGGTCGGGGGTTAAACTAAAAGCGGAGTTTGAAATGACCGAGGGATACACGTTGGTGTTCACATTATGGTACATTACTTAATTTGATTGTTATGTTTTCTTTAGTTATTGATGTCCTTATGGATCTTGTAGAAGATATGTCGGGTGATAAAAAAGGAGAACCTTTGAATTTGATAAAAGTGTTACAATCTTACAATTCATATTTATTTTGCATTTGACGAAGTATGTACTTGCAATTACTAATGATCTTTCCAAAGCACTAGAATGAAAAGCTCAAGATATGAGTGCTTCGATGTTGGTAAAAATATCAAAAAGACGTTTGCATAAGATGAGAGATGATGGATGTGATACACTTTTAAATGAGGTTGGATCTTTTTGCATGAAATATAATATTCTCATTTTTAATATGGATGATAATTATCTTCTTTTGGTTAAATCAAGAAGAGGCCCAATGATTAAAAAATTACGTCATTATCAAGTTGATTTGTTCTACCTTTGTTTAGATAAACAAATCGTTGAACTGAATAATCGATTTGCTGAGTGATAAAGTAAAGCTGATTCGTTTATTAGAATTTTATCCACACGATTTTTCTGAAGCAGAATGTATGAATATTTCTAATCAGTTAGAGATTTATGAGATTGAGATGAAATTCAGTGATAGATTTAAAGATGTAAAATGCATTAGTGATTTGGCTAAGATGATGGTGTTGATGAGAAAAAATGTCGTATACAATTTGGTGTACAAACTAATAATTTTATCGCTTATCCTACCAATTTCTAATGCAGCCGTGGAGAGAGCATTTTTTGCTATGAATATAGTGAAAAACTACGCAATCAGATGAGAGATGAATGGTTAAATGATAGTTGTGTTGCATACATCGAGAAAGATATATTTAATCAAGTTAGTAATGATGTAGTTACAATTGCTTTCAATACATGAGAACTCGACGTGGACACCTTTAAATTATTAGAGTCTACTATATGTCTGTTTAGTTTGAAAAGATCGATAGTTGGTCGTTTTTGTAATAATGTTATTATATAAAATATTATTTATGGCTGTAAATTGATTTGGTATGCTTCATTTTATAATCGTTCAAATATTTGTCAAAAGAAAATTTCAAGGGCTACTGCCTCAGAACCCACCATATTTTTTCATACCGTGACCGCACCAACCTCAACTCCCGGTTATGCCATTGCCTGTACTCACGCCACCCTAGCCTCTCCCTTTTAATCAAAGCCAACATGCCATAAATGCATTTAATGTTTAAACGTGTTTACATGATGTTGTACACACACATACATACACCCTAGCCTCCCCCTAACCCCCCATATGATTTTATATTATATTATCTTTAGCGTGTGTACACACACATACATACACTTAACTAATGCATATATGAATACATACATATCCTAATTTATTTCTAAATAAATGTGTATATACTTGTGCTATTTTGATTACAACATTTTCGACAATTTTTTGCCGACGAAAATCGAAAATTAGGAAAATGAATTCCGGTCACATTTTCAATCTTTCTTCGAACTAAATATTTTTGTAAACAAATTTGAAAAACTATGCCACCATCATTATTTATTTTTAAAAAGAGTTCTATTTTAATTATAAAGCCTATTATTTGAATATTTAAAATTAATTAAATATTCGCAAATCAAAGCGATAAAATTACGGGTCATTACATGTACAAATTTGTTAATGGAAAAAATAATAACACAACACAAATTCGCAAATCAAATTTCTTTACGAAATTTCAGTAATAAAATGATTTATGCAAATAACATTACGGGCTTTAATATCTATCTTCTTAGTCAACAAAATTTCAATAAATAATGTTACTATCGTTTAAAACTATAAATTGTAACATGCATCTTCTTTTCCAGATACATCTCTCCTCATACCATTTCACCATCGCTCTTTACATTCATCGTCTTACTTCACTCTGGTCCTTTCCATCTCCTCCTTTATCAGCATCGTCAACCACCTCCTCCACCAATTACCACCACCACATCCAATCACCACCATTGGACTTGTTCGTTGCTTGTATCGATATGTACAATTGGCTCCACCCATTGTCTTCTCCACTACAAAATTTTAATATATGGAGTTGAACTAAACATGGTCCTAGAACAAAAAAATTGGTCTTCTACTTAACCAGTGTCAAAAATTTGGTTTTGGGGCTAAAAATGAGGTTTAGTTTCCCGAGGGCTATTTCTTTCCTAGAAGTTTATCCTGAGCCTAATTTCGTATATTATCTCATTTTTATTTTTGGTTTGACTCGATTTTCAAATATGGAATATTTAAATTTGACATAGGAATTTCCTGTCGAAAATGAAAACGTATTAAAAAATTACATAAACATGCATTTTTTAATGAGAGTTGAACTTTTTTTAATATACTCTGAGAGCAGATTGGTTATTTTCATATGTTATTATTTTTATGTTTTGAAGTTAATTTAAAATTACTGTGTGTTCTGGATATTAAGGTCAATGATTTTTGATTGTAAAATAAATAAAGTTACTAATCTTATGCGGTTTCTATCAGCGTGACAAAAATGACTTTTTCCATGGGTGTTGTTTCAGACAATATCAAATTTTCTAGGATTTTACATCTATTAGATCATTTTTCAAAAGTGGGCTAAAATGATTAAAAAAAAATCATTAGCTAAAAATTGCACCGGTCTCTTTCAAAAAGTGTTGTACAATTTATATATATCACTTAGGCTTAAAAAAGCTAAGGCACAACCTCTGCACTTTTCTACCTCCAATGACTCAAGTGTCAGTAAAGGCGTGAAAAGCGCTTTTTTTGTGCCTTAGGAAAAATGTGATCGTATTAACAAATTTTTGTTGCTGCTATTTGCTGATATTCTTTCTGTTATTTGTATTTTTGTAGTTTTCTTTTCAAATATGTTTCTTTTTGCCTAGGAATATGTACTAGCACTTTTTAAAAGGGGAAATTCACTCCTTGTCATTAAACTATCCAATTTCCAATTTTTTTAGAAACTTTCGATCTAAAACTGAATTCACTTAAAGAATGATTTGTTACATTTATTTCTGATTTATTAATTTTTTTTTATTTTACATTCTTGTTTTTACTTTACATTCTTGTTAATAGTTTTTTTTTTAATTAGAACATTACTAATCCGTTATAATAAAATTTTAAACTACACTGATTCATAATGTTATTGATTTATTCCAGTATGTTTCTAGATTAAGGTTTTGAACTACATGGAAAAAAAGTACATGAAATCCAAAAAATACATTAAACTTTGATTAATCGTAGTAAAGTTAATAAATAAGCATACTAAATTAACATTTTGCACAAAAAATCACGCACCTATGTGCAAGGTGCAAGTCTTGCGTCCTATTGCACTTTTTTGAATTGACTACCTTGGAGTTTGGAATAAAGGATTATTGTCGGTCTACTAGCTTTTATTCAACATGTATTACTATGAGCTTGCATTGCTGCAACAATGTATATGTGACTATGCAATTTCAAACTGTATGTTTTATAAACATAACATCATCAGTACAAAGGTCACGCCTTTTGCCACGTTTGCGGAAAGTGGTCTATATCTGTGAATGGTTTTCAATGTAGTATAAATTTGTAAATTATTTTAAAAAGTGCTTAATAGGGGTTTAGAGAAAATCTTATTCAAAGTTTTACCTCTTTTATGAAAATATATATGGGATGGTTGCTGGTGAGCGCTGACATTTGATAACATTGGTAATCTCTTTAATTGCGTAATCGCATATATTTAGTTAATTTTTTGTAACATATGATCATCGATCATTCGCATTATAGCAAAAATATTGCGTGATGTGTATAATGCATCAACAAATTGGTATATTTTTCATCTCGTGAAATTGAGATATTCATAAGCAGAAACTGATGTATCTAACAATCAAAATTATATCAATACGACCATTTCTCTACAGTTGACTCTTAAATAAAGATTTGGAGCCTTTGCGTTATTTGATGCAAATCTCTTATATGTATTTGGGTGTATATACACAGCATATGTGTTTGGTTATGCTGAGTGTTTTGAACAAATTTATATTGAATTCCACATGTATTGGCATCTTATAACTATTTTTTGTTACAGTCCTGTATAAAGGTCGCTCTTGATTTTGTCTCTCCTGAAAATTTTCAAGAATGTGTGAGATTGACAGAAGAATTCCGAGTCCTTCCCAATAATCACATGGCCAAGGAGGATAAATTGGAGGTTTATTTTTTATATTTTGATTATTACATTATTTTTTGTTGGCATTTATTGGATTAAATTGATGTAATCCCAATTAAGAATAACAAGTTTCATACATATCAACGCATATATTTGTATTCAAAAAATACATACTTTACTCTGTTCATAAGATAATTCATTTATCCAGGTAAAGAAAATTGCTCTCCACGCTGTCATCAAAGCTGTAGATGATGTAAAGAAATACAAATTAGAACCAGAGTATGTTGTTTATTCGCTTTACTCTTATTTTATGTAATGATTATGTACACTATGTTTGCATGAACGGTTTTAAGCAATATCCATGAGTGTTCTATTAAAGTGTGACATTTTAGTGATCTATATGTTGGTCTCTAAGAAAGGTTTTGCTTCAAATTTATCACTTTATGAAGTGTGCCATTTAAGTGAGTTCCATATCATTCTCTAAATAAGCTTAGTAACATCCTTCATCAATTTTATCACTTAGTCAAAATGTCACATTTAAGCGAGTTACATGTCAGTCTCTAAACAAGTCTGGTAAGTTCTTGCTTCAATTTTATCGTTATATCAGTGATTTCTCATGCTAATTCCTTTTGTCAAAACTTGCTTTCTCGTGTGAGACCAAATCTGTGATCAATATAAAGGTCATGGCAGAACATTAACCCGTTGCCCACTTTCATTAATACCCCAATAATATGATTTCTTTAGAACAGCAAATTGTCGTAATTTTTCTAATAGCCCAAAAATCATTTTTAGAAGGGTAGGATTATATCACCCTTCATCCGCCATTTAATGCTTATATTGTAAACAGCATATTCAGCATATTTTTTGTTCCATTCGATGATAGTTTGTAGGAACATGTAAAATATTATTTCTGAGTCAATTGACCAATTGAGATCACATAACCAATATTTTCTTCTGAGAGGAAGGTTTGGTCTCTTCATAAGTTCTTACTGGTAGTCATACATAGCACGTTTAAACTTCTGCAAGTACAGTGTGGGTGGTAAAGAGAAGAATGGCATCTTAAACACTTCATTGTGAAAAAATAAGCAACCTTTTCTTGTTTGAAGTCAATATTTTTCCTGTACGCGACCATATTATTCTTTTCCGAGACATAAGTTTTAGAACATAACGACCAAGGTACCGTCTTCATCAATAATCACCAACAATTATAGCTGAAGCACCCATGGTTTTAAATTTCTTATATATCATCCGAGATCTCCTTTTCACACTTAAACGAGACGAGACATCAAATCTTCTCCATATCTTCCGTGACACTCATCTCGTCCGAGATATTCAAATCTCACCCGATATATGGATCAAAATCTCAATCCGAGATCTCACCCGAAATTATACATTTTTCTTATTTTCCATAATATTTTTTATTTTCATATTGATTCAAAAGAAACTACTCAATCCAATTATAATCTACCAACTTCTTGAACATATTCTTTACTTTTTCTCTTAATGAGTCATAGCAAAAGGTTTCACTTTTTTATTATGTTTAAATAAAAGGATATTATTCAATCATTACCAAATCAATTAAGCTAATCAAGCTACCACTCTTCTAAAAATTTTCTTTTTCCATGTAAATCAAGTATGTTACCTTTTTTACCGTTAACTAAAATTTTGACTCATTAATTTTAGACACATAACTACATCCGAGAGGTGCATTATAAGGCTCGAGATGTCAATCCGAGATGTACACCGATATGTACTCATCTCGTCCAAGATCTCCCCGATACGAGATAACTTTGTAAAAATTCCAAGACTAAACGTGATCGAAATCTGATATTTAAAACATTGGAAGCACCCTGTTTTTAAGTAATGACATGTTTTGAAACCAGTTTCCTATGTCATTATATCAATGGAAAAATTATTTGCAATTTTGTGTTACCTACTTTTAATTCATTATTGGAATAAAATTATATTTCAAAGATCCAAAAATATACCATTAAACTTTGCAAATGAATTTCAAAGATCCAAAAATATACCATTAAACTTTGCAAATGCGGCGTTGCAGATAAAAAAGGGTTCGATAACTCGGTTTTGCTACCGGTTTTGGCCTTTTAAATTTTTTAATATTTCTTTAAAGCTTTCGATTTCTAAATTTTGGTGGATATTTACTAAAATTACAATAGTACCTGCATTTCAATGGTTAAACTCAATGGTTAAGTGTATATTAACATGCCAATAACAACTTATTATTACATAGTTTGGCTCATTTGCTATGCATGCTACAGATATACTGGACATAAATTTTGGCAACTTATTTATTAAGAAGAAAGTATATAGTATGACAAATTTACATAGAAACAATCAAGTAGAACATGTCGATTTTGAAATTTATTATCAAAATAGGCTGGTTTCTATCATGTCAGATTCAATATCATGACGTATAACTACTAGTTGCGCATAAGATGAGGTATTATGATACATATCGTGTGCAGTGCAATAGAATGTTGCGTAATATGGCCATGGAAAAATGTGCTATTTTAGTGGTGCATAGTATTCCAACAGCATGGAGCGCAGATGCTTTTCAGTATGATAGCTACAAATAGTTGGACACCTATCTTTCACTTAATACCCAACTGTTTCTTGCGCAAACATGTGTTGTAATTTGTAATTTTCAACAACAGTACTCAATAATCATTTTTACATACAGTACATCTACATAGCACAGAAAATCTGCACGTAATACATATCATAACACATCAGTATTGAGTTAAGCTTCAATAGTAAATAAGCATAAGCTTCATGCATACTCAAATAAAACACAAATAGCGCATAAGTTTCACACATTCGAATAAGACACAAATTGTGCATGAGTTTGACATACTTGAATAAAACATAAATAGTGCACAAACATAAGAGACATATAAATTAATTCACTACTTTTTCTCAAGCGTCCTCTTATGACTCAAATTTTCCCGTTGGCTACATCTATCTTGTCTACGACACTCCGTCTGGTCCTTAACACCTTTAAGTCTGTCGATCTTGGTCTTCGTTAGATTTGCGAGTTGGTGGTGGTTGTATAATCAGCGCTTCATACACATCCCAATGTCTGATAGGCATAGGATGAAAAATCGGAGCATATGTATCTATATTATTTTACTGTAAACCACAATGAAATAAGGTCATAGTATGCTCTATTAGCACCTCCGTTGCATGGTGCACATGCAATTATACGCGTGAACATGGAAAATGCAGCTAATACATTTGAACACTTGCAAACATTATTGTCAATATTTATCGTATAATCGTGTACGTTTGTGTTAGTTACGTGCCATTCAATTAAGCTATACCTTTGGATGCATATATTATGTGCTTCTATGAGTTATTTCTACCAATTTTTTTCATAAGTAGGTGTCAGCGGTATCATGTGCTCCAATCCATCCATACGCCGTATGTAGAAGTAACTATTTAGACGATAGAATGTACGTGCTACTAATACCTCACTGATAATGACCTTGTACCTTTTAAGACTTCATTGGAATTTTATGAAGCATTGGTTGTCATCATACAAAAGCTTTCCCATCCACCATTGACCTTATAAAGAGCCCAAGAGGTTTTTTTTTTTTTTTTAATAATTTTACTTTTCTTAATCTATTTGTCACCTGCAGGACTAATATTATTTAAACTCTTCATATGTTATCTATTCTTTTGTGTCTACACAAGTATGAAATGAGTTTTCCAAGACTTTGCTTCCAAACCCCAGTTTTTTTAAAGTTTGCTACCAAAATGTAATGATGCTTCCGAAATTGAATATCGCTAGTATCGTTGATCCTGATTTCACGGTTAGTTTTTAAAGTTTGCTTCCAAAAGAGTAAGAGCCGTTGCTTTGTTACACTGTGAGAACCCTCTATCACACACACATAACTATAATCAAGTCAGCTAACGATATACAAATACCATTTTTTTATTCTCGGATTTAATGATACGTGAGAATATCATTTTAGTGCCGAAGGCAAAAACGATAATGTTGTCCCCTCCATTTATTTCGTAATGCATATGGAATTCCTGTCATTCGGTCAAATACAAAGGCAATGCACCTATCATTCAAAGATGGAGTTAGATAACTCATGCAAATGGAAAAAGACAGTTGTTTACATCTACACTTTGTATCCACAAGATATTTTCCACAAGATATTTGTATCCACAAGACCTTCAATGTTTGGTCCAAATGCCCAAAAAGCATCTCAAATTTATTTCATACGCTTTCATGGTGGAATATAGTTCCAGGATTACTCCTGTCTTGCACGAAGAATTGTGGTAAATCATTGCCTTTCTGAGCCCTCATGTAATTGTATGTATTTGTATTATAATCTTATTTTGACTTTGTTTTACAACTTGGATTTGATCGAAAATGTGGAAGCACATTCTTACATATGAATTTTGTTGTTGCTTATTTATGGTTAGAGTTGATGACTGGATTTGAGAAAGTTTGATTACCACCATATTTTATAATTATTCGCTATTCAAACTGATCTCTTTTTGATACAAGAACATGAACTTCCAAGGACGGTTATCATCATCTATATTACATACGGTGGTATTCTCCTTGAAACGAGACTCGATTTGCTTAAAAGACATGAAACACTTGTTCACTTAGATGTTCAATTAAAGATTCCTTAGATTTAAAAAGCATATCCACTCATCGACCTTTCTCCTCTGATTCCTTTGACAAATGCAAGAGTTGCATAAACAACAATGAAGAAACAAAGTTAACATGAAAGAAAATGTGAAATGAACAAAGAGGTTTTTTTTTTACTGTATATAAAATATTATTTTAACCTTTTCCATCTTAGTCCTATAATGTATATTTGAAAGTTTTTCAGACAACTTTTTCTTAAAATGAATCTGTGTTTTTTCTCTAAAGAAAGACGATGTTAGCAAGGAGGGTTAGTAAGAGCAAACAGCTGATTATAATTACAAAATTTGTAATTTACACCCCGAGAATTCCCCCAACCAGTGAATACAATTATTAGTCGGGAGCCTGTTGAATATGCGTTTAAATAAAAATTTGGAGAACTCGCATTTCGGCATCTGTTGAATGTGATTAGAAAAAATAATGAGGTGCAACAGCGTCCAATGTGATTAATATTTTTGCCTTGTATATTGTAATATTGCGCCCTGTATACTGGTTTAAACTACAGAACTGTAATCTGTAATCACTGTTGGAGATGCTCTAATATAATGTTTAGAGCTACGTAGATTTCGTGCATAGGAAAATTATTGGAGTGTAAGTTATTTTTTGAAGTTTATGTAGAATTAATTGTTCATTATGTAATTGCATGATAAGAAAAATTGTTAAAAGATTTTGATGCAAACTAACTGTAACGTAGGTTCTATTTGCCTCTCGATTCTGATTCAAGCACCATCTGTTCAGTCATCATGACTCGCAACAAGTAAAACAGAAAAATTCAATTGCTAACCAAATAACATTGCCCTCCTTGGTGTGACTTGTTTGGCCATTTTCATGCATAAATTATAAATTTTAGCAATTCACGTGCTTATACCTTTTTGCGCATTTCAATTTCAGGTCAGAAGAGGTTTAAAAGGCACTAAGAGTTTTGTTTTGTCTGGCTTCATCTTGCACAACCTAAAGAAATCGATGCATGTCTCTTATTTAGTAGAGTATCTTATTTGTCTTTTTTGTATTGGTAGACGTACAAAGTTAAATGTATATACTATGATGTGCAGCAAAAATGTTGCCAATTGGAATGATCTGCAAAATTTCTTTGATTGAGCTATATACAATTTTTGTGATGCTTTTATGTTTTCTTTTGTGCTCACAGATTCATCATTGTCTCTTTTATATTAAACGCATGTTGGAGAATGAGTTTGTTAGTCCTCATGCTTCAACTGTTCGGGAAGATTTGTCTTGCTTGCATCTTTTGTATCGAAAGGCACCTAAGAAATTCTTTGTACAATGCTGTATTTTTTTTTACTTGAATGTGAACGTTAGTCACGTGACTATGGGGTTGCACATCAATTATAATTTTTTTAATTTTATTTTAAGTGCACTCTTCACTGGTAAGTAAAGCTCCTCCAATCCCAGCCTATCTAAATTTAGCAAGCTCATGGTCACTGGTAACAGGAACGTTGCTTTTTATTTTCTGTCGTTTACTTTAAATTATAGGAGCTTTAGCTTGATATTTCCAAGAGCTATGATTCTCGTTTTCGCTATCTATAAACTGTTGTGAAAATTAGGTGCAAAATGGCCAACGTGTTGGTCATTTAGTAAAATTGAGAGGATACGTAAAAGTCATCACGGTGAAGTCTTCCAAATAAACCAATATTTAGATGGTTTGCTCCTTTCATACTATGATGCATGAGTGATTTGCGGAAAACTTTCCGCTCGCAAACGAAAGGAAAAAAGGAAGGGAAAAAATGAGGGTTAAGTTGTGGTGATAACAAAAGAAAAAAAACGTTAATCAGGCGTTGCAATATATGAGGTTCACTAATTAAATTCAAATTTAAATATGCAAATGTTTAGAAATATTTTGTAGTACGACGCCTAACAAACTCATAATGCTTGACTAACCTTAATGAATTGACTACTAATTAGAGAGATGTCGTGGACTCTCACTTTCCAAGCATAGTCGTCTATGCTTCCTCATCCATTGGATTGCTACACGTTTTATATTTTGCATTAAGTGAAAGATGGTGTTAATCGGCTTGTTGGTCAAACATATCTTTAAGATAAAAACAAAAAGATTCACGGACTTGAAAACATGCCCGGAAAGGCAGGAATATTGGAATCATGAAGTTTAAAGGGGGATTTGAGCAAAGTGAACCTCTCGGCAGAAAATATCTCTACTTGGGATCCTCAAACTCCTCATACTTCGAGTATACTACTTGAAGCAGCCGTCATGGAATACTTTTCATAAAAAATAGACAAGCAACTCTAAGGATTTCTCGAGAAGAAAACAAAGAAATCAGGTAAAGAAAAGCAATATCAAGGAAATTATCGGAAAACACATGATTTTCGTGGAAAAGAGTTTGGAACACAGAAGATTCGAAATAGAAAGACAAGGCAGAAGAGACGGGAGAATTTTCATCCTCAAGAACCACTTGGTACCGAGAGGGAACATCTCGGTACGAGAGGTCTTATTGCTTTATTGGTCGACATTCACTCTCCTGAACACTAGGGCTAGCATTTGGACCTTGAACTTCGTGGACCCTTGGATCTGCAAAGCAATTTTCCCTATAAATATCAACCCTATGGTAACTAATGGAGGACTTTTATCACTTCTCCTTCTTCACCCCCTATCTCTCTTCACAATTGTCACCAAGGCAAACATTGTTGACGGTTCTAGCCTTAAGAACTGTCAATTCCTTGTACTTTTAATTTCAATCTCTCTCAAATTTCTAATAAATAAAATATAAAGTGGACATGGACCGGAGATTGCGGAACCACTATAAAATATTTTTGATGTTCTTTTTACCCTTTTGATATTTCTTGCTAAATCTCAACATTTCCACAGATTTTTGAGTGTTGTGCTATTTTTTGCGTCAACATTTTGGTGCTTTCAATGAGAAAAGAGCTTGAATCTAAAGTTTGAAGAAAGTCTAGCACCTGAACTATGATTGGAGAGAGTTAGCTTGAGTATGAAGGCAGTTAGGAGGTGTCCTCAAATTCTAAATCATTCCATTTACGTGACCAGAGAGAAGATGGAGAGAATGATGAATAAAATTCAAGATTGAATAACAACTCGACAATAAGAGACGCTAGATGGATTCTTAGAAGGATGGGACAGTAAGCAACAACCGGAGCAGTTGGAAATCAGTGGTCAAGAACTATTGCAGGAGCAACTAGAGTTGGAGTGGAGCAAGTTGGAACCATGCCCCTACGATCAGAACCAGTCGGTACCGATTGGAATCATGTCAGTACTAAGAGGAACCTACTCGGGAGAATTATTAGTTCAGGCTTAAGGCAAGATGGGATGCTGGATGGACGATGCTGGAGTTATAAACACAAGCAGAACACAAATACATAGGGACCAGAGGAGTATGTGCTAAAGCTTCCTCGTAGGAAGAGGGAGCAGAATGAAGCTGGAGGTGCGGATTAAAATTCTAACACAGAACTAGCGAATATGTAACAGAGTTTCCTTATAGGAGCCGGGTGCAAAGCATAACTTTTGTGCAGAGACTACCATTGGACTGCAACAGCCGAATAGCTAAGTTGGTCAGAAGAATGGTGAGGGGTGAACCACCAAACCAGAGTTTGGAGGATGTAAACGGGAAATCATCTACCCTTAACATGTAGAATGCGAGGAATCCTCTCTATTTCAAGCCTTCGATGTTGGAAATGTACGATGAGAAAACAGATCCAACAATTCATCTAATGAGATATCTACGATAATGGAGGTGATGGGTGCTTCTGAGGAGTTGATGGAGTAGTTCTTCCCATTATATCTAACAGATTTAGCAGTGATGTGTTTAAGACAGCTGGAGAATGAGTCCATAAGCATAGGACCGAGTTAGTGAATAGGTTTTGAGACGGTTCAGAGTTCATATCTCTCGACCAAAAAATGCGATGGCGCTATCAAACATAAAGAAGAGGGCCGAAGAGACCTTGAGAAGTTATCTGATGAGATTTAACGTGATAGCAGCCATACTCGATAAGCCAGATCCGTCGATAATCCTTATAGCGAAAGTATCTGAAACGACAAGCAAGATCGACTCCAAGGTTACATTAGAAAGGGATCCACCAATGGATCTCCTGGAGTTTTATCATGATGTTGAGAGATATCAGTGTCAAGAGGACGCTGATATATAATGCTAATGTTAATGCTCTGAAAGACGGAGGACCGTCCGAACAAGGATATGGTAAAGACAAGCGGAAGCAAAACGCTAATGACTTTGAAGGACCGACATGGAAAAGTAGGAAATTAAAGTTCTCCTCTTAAACTGATCTAACCAAAACCTCAAAGAGGATATACCTAGATATTAGGGGGAATATCCTCTACCGGAGACCAGCTAGCTAAGAGGGAACCCACGAATCGGGAGAAAAGGTTTGGAAAATTTTGCCTGTTCCATGTGCTAAAATGGACATGAACCGAATGGGTGCAGACACCTTAGCTATTTGGTAGAAAAATTGGTTTGAAGTAACCAGCTGCAACAATACATATGGATCGAACTACGATGGTGCAACTTGAGCAGCCACCATCTACAACGAATGCATCAAGACACAGTCAGGGATCTAGGTTGAGATTGGTGATCCATGATCGGGATGGATATGAGCTAGGTTTGTTTCCCATGCTTTTCTTTCTGTTTTGAATAGTTAAGACGATAATAAACTCAGTCCGCTTACATGTGTATAAGACTTTGATTTAGGTACCTTTGAGTCGGATGTCTGAGATGAATATTTAGGATGTTCTCTTGTTTGCTTTGATTTGAATATTTGATTTCTAAAAATCACTTGAACTTGATGACCGATGTTAATTATGGTAATCCTATCCGAAGAGACGGGGCAACGACCACAATAAGTAAGTTCTTTACCGGAGAATAAGCGAATGGACTTACTCGGTCATTGAGTTTTCTTGCCGAAGAGTGAACAGATTGGGATCTGAGAGATTAAAATTAAGTCCCTTCTCTTGAGAATGGGTGGATGGACTTGCTTGGACATTTAGTCCCCTTACCGGAGAGCAAGCAGATTGGACCCAACAAGGATCCGGAGAGACCGAACCCCAGATTAGATGATAAATGATTCAAATAGATCAAACCTTAGATTGGAAGATAAATGATCCGGAGAGATGAAACCCTCACTACAAGAGAAACAGCTCTTTTCAAAGGCGAGCTGCTGTTGGAGTCCGTTGGAAAGCCGTTGGAGGCCGTTGGAAAGGCCATTGGTATACATTTCAACAGCTTCCAACGGCCTCCAACGGCATCAACGGGGTTATGCCAACGGCTTCTAACCGCAAGTTTGCCAACGTGGCAAATCCTGTTGACCAAACTACCGTTGGAAATTCGTTGGAATGCATTGGAATTTGCCATTGGAAGCCGTCGGACGTTTTGGCCGTTGGTCGCCGTTGGAAATCTGGGTATATTTTTTTTATAAAACCAGCAGCGCTTGCTTCCAGCCACACACAACCACAATTATATCAAAACAGCTCCATTTCGAGCATATATATATATAACAACTATATCAAAACATATCCAAACATATATATATATATATATATATATATATACATATATGTATATATATATAACCAAATCATGCATATATTTCAACATAAACCAATATCCAAACATAACACAACATAACCAACATCAAAAAATCCAAACCAACATCAACAAATCCAAACCAACATTCACAACCAAACCATCAGAATGTATCAAATTCAAATATACACAGAAACCATCAGAATGTATCAAATTCTCACCAACTCCAAAATATACATGCCAATAACAAAACATACCTAAACCACTCCGCACTAGAACCACCAGATGAAGGAGGCTGTCCATACTGTGCGATGAACTCCGCCATACGCCGGTTCGTCTCCTCCGTCCTTACTTCATGCAGCAAATTGCGTTCTCGCATCTCGGCAAGCTCGGCTCGTAGCTGCGCAATCTCTTCCTTATCTTGAGCCTTTTGATATTCTCTTTGGGCTGTCTGAACCTGCAAACAAATTTAAATTATCAACTACACTAAAAAATTAGTATTAAAATAATTGCTAATTAACTAACATATATATATTCACTAACAAATTCATAAAACAAACTAAATCATGATAGTTCAAAATATGAATGGAATACACTAGTATAAGGATATTTACTAACTTAAACCCGAATTCAAGCCAATTAAAGAATTGATTAACACACACTAATAATTAACACACACATATGATTAACACACTAATTAATCAGAATAATTATTTTAAAATTTAACTTAAAATTACCGATTGGCTTCCATATCCGTAGCGTCTTCCGCGGGTCACTGGATCCATGACAGTCTCAAAAATGGCGTCCTCCTCATCGGGGGTCAAGTGAGCTCGTCCCGTATCCTCAAGTAGGTTTCTACGCTTCCTGGAACTTTTGCTGTCATGCAAAATATAATTGAATTTAGTTAACGTTATTTCAATTAACTTGTAAGTTTTAGTTACTTATGTTATACTTACATAGGCAGCACGCGCTTTGTCATCGTGGTCCCAAGAGTAAGAAACTGCGCCGGAATCATCAACGTGAGTCAAGGCATGTGTATGGGTAAACACATCCCAATAACTAACAGCCCCCCGTGTTGTCTCTCCTGAAATATGCGCATATAAATATACATTATTTATATTTCAACAAATTAAAACTTAAAATAATTAACTATTTATCTTATTTAATAATTATACCAAATCTTCCCGGTGATGCTGGAAAGACTTGGAACCACTGCGATGTGTAACGGGGTTCCTGCTCCTGTTTGCAGAATTCCTCTCGGACTGCCTCTGCAAATTTAAATTGAAAACAAAAATTGTTTTGACAGTTTTAATTATTTATATATTATTTGCCTCAAACAATTTAAATTAAATATCTAATAGATTTACCACAAAATCCTCGTTGCTCCACCAGGTGGCGAACTCATCAAAGACAGCTTCACTCATCCAATAAGACCTCTTTCCTGATGTTTTGATGTTGTTTATTAGTTCGCGATAGTTTTTTGCAATTTTGCTGCTCCAATGGCGCCAGACAACAGAAACATCAGAATCGTCTAAGTCCACTTCCCCTGTACGTTTGAAAAAATATGAGTTATACGTTGCTATAAATAGTGCAAACATGAATTAACATAATGTACATGATTACATAATGCAATAATTGATATACCACACATACCAAAAAGTCCTGCCAGATAGCCTCCCGCACCCCCTCTGGTATCGCAGTCCACCTCGGCCAACACGAGGTCATACGAGCCATATACGCCCGTCGCGAGATCGTGAGCACTATGTTGGAAGGCTCCAACGAAAACCCACCGCTGTGTAAAACAGAAAAAAACATTTAATATTCCGTTACTACTATATATATTTGATAAAAGATTGTATGAAATAAAATTTAATTTTGAAACTTTATACTTACCTGCCATCGGCTTTGGGTTTCAGCCATACCGTAGGCCGAACACCCGGCTGTGAAGGACCAGCATCATCACCTCTGTGTGAGCTGGAAGTTCCGGAGTGTGAACGTCTGTGTCCCGACACATAAAATTAGCGATATAAAAGTTTTAAATTTTATTTTCATAAAATTTAAACATTTATATCAATAAACAATTTGTTGAATCAACGCATATATAATGATTTTTTCCTAAAACAAAAAAAAAATCCAGTGTGTGCGCGCAACGTATAAAATAAACAAAATGTTATACATATAATCGCATCACAAACCACATCCAGTCCTGCACAAAATGTATCACGTATATATCGTATCATAACATGTCAAAAGTGAACAATTTATACGTCAATATCATCACTTTCTACGTACGCTTTTACGCAATTCAATCACCAATATAATAACAAGTGAGGTTCATGCTTAGGTTAGTAACAATTATTAAGTTTGAAACTAATTTAATAATAAACCTAATTTAACAAATCATAGTTAAACATGCAATAATTCGTTTAATAACAATAATTAAGGTCCAATACACTACACTACACAAACAATAGCACAATACATACAAAAAAATTACCAATTTAACCTAAAATTAAAAATTTAACAAAATTAGGGTTTTAGCAAATAATACCTGATTTTGAAGGTTGTGAAGCTTGCAAACGAAGATGGGGATGCTAGAACGTGTAGAATGGGATAAAATGAGGTTGGATTAGGGTGGAAAAATTGGGGTTTTTGGTTTTTTTTCGGGGTGCAATGAGAATGAGGAAGAAGAAGATTGATCTGCAGGTAAGTCGCGGATTTTCAACGGCGTGCAACGGCCGCCAACGGCAATATTCCAACGGCTTCCAACGGCATGTGTTTTTTGTTATTAAAAAATTCCGGAAAAAAGCTTGCCGTTGGAAGCCGTTGGTCAAAGGCCGTTGGCGACCGTTGCCCCCCCGGTTGCTATAAACAGTAATTCTTGTAGTGCCTAGATTGGATGTTAAGCGATCCTAAGAGATCAGATCCTAGAATGGACGTCTACTTGACTTTAGAATTCGAGCGCCTGATAATCAGACAAAAATAGATAAAACTCGAACGAAGACGGGACGATTTCGATGCACAATATGATAACTCCGGATGAAAATGGACTGATTATAATTCATTACTAACACTTAAGCAATGATTGAGTCCTTAACTACGATGGTCTGGAATGACCATGGATTTGCAAGAGAATCTAAAGAAACCGAATGATTTACCAAGTTTAGGATCGATGGATGGCCGGAGGACTCAACTAACAAAGATTGACTACCGCTAAAATTTGTTCTTGAGCAAAACACACATTACATTCACAAGGCGTACTTTGAGAGACAATGTTAGTTGGCTTTTTTGACTAAGCAGATTTTCTACTAGAATTAGAACATCAAGATAAAGACCAATAGATTCATGGATGTGGAAACATGCCCGAGAAGGAAAGAAGATTGGAATCAAGAAGTTTAAAGTGGGATTTGAGCAAAGTGAACCTCTTGGTACAGAGAGAAACCTCTTGATACCGAGATGATATATCTCCATTTGAGATCCCCAAACTCCTCATACCTCGAGTACTACTTGAAGCAATCATCATGGAATACTTTTCTTAAAGAATAGACGAGCAACACTAAGGATTTCTTGAGAAGGAACAAATAAAACAGGAAAAGAAAAGCAACATCAAGGAAATTACCAGAAAGAATGATCTTTATGGAAAAGATTTTGGAAAACAACAGATTAGGGATAGGAAGACAAAGCAAAAGAGATAGGATGATTTTCACCTCCAAGAACCACTCGGTACCAAGAGGTCTTTATTGTTTTATAGGCCAGCGTTCGCTCTCCTGAACACTTGGACTAACATCTGGACCTTGAACTTCATAGGCCTCTAGGTCTGTAGAGATTACCCTTGTAAATATCAACCCTATGACAACTAAATGAGGACTTTCGACACTTCTTCTTCATTCATATCTCTTTTCATAATAGTCACCAAGGCGGACATTGTTGGTGATTCTAAGCTTAAGTTCATGTCAATTCTTTATACTTGTAATTTAAATTTCTCTTAAATTTTTAATAAATAAAATATAAAATGGACATGGGTCAGAGATTGTCGAGTCACTATATAAATTGCATATTAATTTTTTTGATACTTCTTGTTAGATCTCAACATTTTCATTGGTTTTTGGGTGTTATGTCATTTTTGGCGTCAACGGATCTTTTCTATGTTTTATTAGGTTTCCTTGTTTATTTTCAATTTATGCATATTATTAATGCCTAGTTTTTGAGTTCAATCTAATTTTGGGTATCGTTATCTCAGTTCTGAGTCGGTCTTCTTTTACATTGAGCTAATGGCGTCTTCATCCTAAGGTTTGATTTCTTTCTACCTTTTTTCTTTAGTGTATGATTTTTTTCATAATGTTTTTAGTTTGTTTTGCAAATACTTGCAGTTAGGTCTGCAAATATTTTTTGTAAATACTGTAATTAATTTTAGGTTAAAATGCGAGGACCAAAAATTGACAGCATCTCCAAAAAGGCTATAAATAACCAATGATTTGAAATATGATATCTAATTTTATTTTCTACATGTATTTGAGCTTCTAATTCATTTGATATGAGTTTGACCTATGTAGCTCTCAAATCTGGATATCAAGAAAAATATAAGAATAATCGAAAGGTAAGTATTTTATCCAAAACCAAGAGGAAAGTCAAGACCACAATTTTTATAGTGGCTGTACTATGCTTCCATCTGCTTTAATCAATTATATTTTTGTTTTTCACTATATTCCAAAAGGATTACAAGAATCAAACTCGAGATCTAGCTTAGGTTTGAGCAAGAAAAATAACAGCGTCTCCATCTACCCAAAATGATTCCAAACCCTCATATGGTGATGATCCTCTATAAGATTAAAATCAATTGATTAATTGCGGAAAATCAACTAACCCATCGATTGATACTGATCGATGGTACTTAGCCAAATTCTCGAGCCTTTTGTCTTATAACATCTTGCCCTCGATCACCTATGAGCATTGTGTCCATCCCTTCATCATTGTGAAATTCTACGTCATTAAATCGTCGTGTGTGAAAAATCATGGACAATAATTTTGTTGAGTTTATATATATTTTAATCGTGTTATTTTTTTAGCTCTTTTACTGATGTTCTTGTTTTGTTCATGCTTGGTAACAATAGTTTTCTTAAATGTGCTAGTTTGGCTGGTAGTGTATCTTGTTTGATTAAAGATATTTGTGCAAAATGGTCCGAGTTAACTCTTACATCATTTGAGTTGTCATATGAGAGATATGGTGAGAAAAGGAATGTAGAGATTGACTCTGATATGCATTCTAATTTGTTGTTAGGTGCACATAGTCAAGTAGAATTTTTGTTGTTTGTGTGGATGCTATTCCTTTTAGTTCAAACAACAGTTTACAAAAGCAGTTAAAGTAGTTTTGGAAGCAACTGTAATTTTTATTTTGTTATTTCTAGGATAGTTAAGTTCGGTAGATATTAAGAAATGGTTTTGACCAAACTGACCTTTATGGGTGTTAGTCAACATTTTTATAGGGGGTTGAAGATTTTAATTTTTATGTGATGTTGTACTCAATAAAAATGACTGTAAGCTTAGTACGGTTAAGAGTGGGTCAGATAGAAACTGATGATGTTTGTTTAAGATTTCGTTGTGGTTTTAGGGTTCATGCTTCTAAAAAGTATAATAAGCTAGGTTTTTTCATAAAATATTTCAACCTCAACATTCTTTGTGATGTTGGCATTTCATAAATCATCCTCCTGTATCCATAAGTTTGTAAAAATTCTGATATGATTATATTCTTGCCTTTTCATTAATGAAAACAAAAGATGTTGTCAATCTTTTTTGAAACGAGTATTGTATTATTTAAATTATTATTTTCTTCCACCATTAAGAGGTTATGGATTTGACATGATCCCTTATCATCAAGATTTATGGATCTGATACGATCTTTTATCATTAGTTAAAATCTTTTTATGAAGCTATAATTTTATCTAATTCTTGCAGTAAAGTTTTTAGAGGGAAACTCTATTATTTTCAATTTGAAAGAGTTTCTATTGGATTTGAAGCATATATTCATGGATTTGGATTCTTTCGACCACTACAAGAAACGGAAGGCATAGCAACGGTAAATAGCCATTGGCGGCCGTTGCGAGCCGTTGCTATTAAGCACGTTGCAACTTGTTCCAGCAACAGCAATAGCAACGGCTCCGTTACCAATTTAGCAACGGGCGACGACGACCAGTTGTCCACGTGGCAACAGTTAGTTACAATCCTGGTCGTCACGTGGCGTCGCGAGCCATTGCAAGCCTGGAACCAGATAGCCGTTGTGAGCCGTTGCAAGCCTGGAACCAGATAGCCGTTGCCAGCCGTTGCAAACCTGGAACTTTTTAAGTTTTCCCGCAGCCAGCTTTCACTCTTCCAACCTCTGTCGTCGCAAACCATTGCACATCACAATAATCACTTCCAATCCATCGTATACATTCCATTCCAACCATCATATAACCAAATACATCACAAATAAAAAAAAACACATATCAATAATCACGCAACTATATAATCAACTAACACAAATCCATACATCTCAAATCCATCACACATAATATCCATCACCAACAACTACCAAGTCCAAGTCCATCAACCAACACCAAACCAACATCAACCAACACCAAACAAACTACCAAGTCCATCAGCCAACATATGTACACACCAACATAAGTACACAAGTCCAACAAATATCCATTAAAACCATAATCTTGCCCAAAAAAACCATCAACAAAACATACATACTCATCATCATCAGCGGCATCATCATCAGCATCATCATCATCACCACCACCACCACCACAAGACTCTGGCATGGTCCCATGCTCTGAAACGAATGCGGCAATGCGCTCATCTATCTGCTGAGACAAGAAGCTCTGTCGCCAATCATTTATCTCGTCCAGCTGTCGTTGCATCTGGGCTATCTCCTCCTCGGCCATAGATTTCTTGTAAGCCCTTTGGAAATTAAGAGCCTGTAAAACGATCAAACAAACTAGTTCTAATTCACGCTCGCAACGACTATATTAAATTCAAATATAAGTTATTAAAACAGTTTACCTCTTGATTGCCGTATCCATAACGCCTATTGCGAGAAGGCGGATCAATAATTCTATCCCAGATTTGATTGGACTCTTGAAGCGTAATATCCTTCCGTCCAGTTCTTTGCGCCATCGCTGCCCGCTCCGCTTCATATCTACCCTGCAATTACGAATACAAATTTGACTCAATATATAGCTATACAATTTACTTATACACTACTAAAGGAATGTGAAACGTTGTCATTGCGAATAAACATATTTACCATAACAGATTCAGCCTTTGCATCTGTCCACTGATAGGTGACATTCCCATCATCATCGGTCTGCTCCACCGCATGAGTGACTCTAAAAACCTCGGCCATTGTAGGCTCCTGTCCGGTTCTTGAATGCTGAAATTATACATGAATAAAAAAAATACTAATATGATTAAATTATATTACAGTTTATAAACTCAAATTACAAATCTACCAATTCCCTCCGCCATTGTTGGAATGACTTGGACCCACCACGGTGTAACGAAGGATTTTTATTTCTATTCGCGCTATTTCGCTTTGCTATTTCCTGTTAATTTAAATACACGGTTAATTAAATTAATAATGCAACTAACATACATAATTTAAATAAATAATACTAACAATACAGCAATACATAACTTACTTTGACAGCTTCACTTTCCCAGTGGGTGACAAATGCAGCTCAAACATCATTACCCATCCAACTGGGTTTTTTTCCGCTTAGCTTGGCCTTCGAAAGAGTCTCCCTGTAATTTTTCTACATCCTCTTATTCCAATGATTGAAGAAGACAGTCTGGTCTTCCGGGCGGACACGTATTGCAGCCTGCTTATTGAAAATAATTTGAATTATACACAGTATACTAATTTTAAATTGAAATATAAAATTTTACTTACCATCAAATCAGCAACTATAACGTTCTTCACTTCGTCTGGGATGTCGTCCCAATAAGGCCAGCAACCAGACAGCCTACTCTTATAGGATTGCTTTGAAACTTGAAGAATGTAATCCGCCGGCTCTATTTCGAAACCCCTGTATAAATGTTGATGTATATAATTAATATATTTTAAATAATATAATTGAAATTAATTAGATACTTACCCAACACTCTTGGGAACTATCTCAATCTCACGGTGTAAGTCCGGAGCCGTACCGCTGGGACCTGCGCCATGAGAAGGCAAAGGAGAAGGCTGAGATGTACTGCGCCTTCTGTGAGACATATCTGCCACAAACATAATCGTATCATATAATGAAAAGAAAACAAATTATTATTACAACACATGTTCCATTAATCATCATAATCATCTTTGTAATTACATAGCTCAGAATAATGCAGAACATAATCATTATTATTATTACACAGCTCTGAATAACGCATAGGTCAAAATAAAGCAGAATGATAATACATAACAAAATCATTATTATTACATAGCTCAGAATAATACAGAACGCATTCATCATTCTTAATACATTACTCAAAATAAAACATCATACATGAAAAAACAGTGTAATGTATCAATCGTCGTCGTTTTCTGATTCAGACTCGGTCTCGTACTCTATATCGTTTTCTCCGGTACTTTCAAATGCATCTATTAAAACATTCGCTTCATCATTCAACGATCCTACGTCAACATCGTCAGTTATTGTTATTTCAGTTGGCTCCAGATCTGCTTGATACGCTGCTTCATCTGGAATATTATTTCCATCAAATGTAAATCTTGCCTTTGTTTTAATAACAACCCACCAATCTGCTTTATCTTTTTTTAAGGATGGATACGGAGCAAAATAAACTTGTAATGCTTGCTTGGCTAATATGAAAGGATCATACTTATAGTAATGTGAGGTATGCTTTATTTCAATGAGCTTGTAATCTTTGTGCACGTTAATTCCAGAACCAGGAATATTGCTAAATCAATTGCATTTGAATAAAAAAACTTTCTCTGTAGGTTGTATATAATATGTCAACTCTAAAACCTGTGTTAAGACGCCGTAAAAATCTTTTATATGCTCATCTGGATCATCACTGCCTTTAACAAATACACCACTGTTATATGTTAATTTTTCAGCCCCGTAATCTTTGGTGTGGAATTTAAATCCATTGATGAAGAATATTGGATAAGTCTTCACATTTCTTTTTGGTCCGATAGCAATATATCGTAATCCTTCGTCAACAACAGAGTTTTTTTGGATCATATACGTATTTTGAAAACCATTTAGCAAAATCTTTACTGAGATCGCTAGATGGATGTTGTGATTCGTATATACTGCAAAAATGTATTATTCCCATCAAAATTAATATATATATATATATATATATATATACATACGTATAATTAAATTGTACATGAATTTAGTACTACCTGACAAATGGTGCAACTTCAACACAATTTAAAAGAACATTTGTGTGTGCTATATGGAAATCTTTATCGTCTAACCATATTTCCACACATTTCCCAGCAGGTCGGCCTTGTTGTCTAAAAATAGATAACATTGTTTGAGAAGAATCATGTTCAACAGCTTCATCATTACGGGGAATACTGACAAACGATAAGTTCACATCGTTACTAAAGTAATGTGAGAAAAAAAATGAAGATTCTTCTTCCAGATACGCTTTGCAAATTGAACCTTCTATTTGTGCTTTTTGTCTAATTTTCTTCTTCAAATGATTCAAGTACCTATAACAAAATTAATTTAATTTCTGTTTTGGTATATAAATCTAAATTTTAAGCAAACTTCATATTGCGGATAATCAAAATTACCTCTCAAATGGATACATCCATCCATACTGCACAGGACCTCGAAGAAGTGCTTCGGATGGTAGATGAACAGGTAAATGCTCCATTACATTAAAGAAACCTGGCGGAAATATTTTTTCCAGTTTGTAGAGCAGTATAGGGATTTCTACTTCAAGTTTACGTATGCGATCTACCTTTAACGTCGTCGAACAAAGTTGTTTATAAAACATACTTAATTCTGTTATAACACTCCATACTTTGCCAGACAACAGTTCTTTGAAAAGCACAGGGAAAAAATATTCCATCATTACATGGCAATCGTGACTTTTCATCCCACTCAATTTACCTTTTTAAAGTCAACATATCTACGGAGGTTAGAAGAAATCCCATCAGGACATCTTACTCCTTCCACCCACTTTAGCACGAGTTTTACTTGTTTGTTATCTAGCTCATAGCATGCTTTGGGTTTTTTTGTATCGTCGTACAAATGAAGTTCGGGCCGCTTACAAAAGTGTAATATATCACGTCTCGAATTCACATCGTCCTTAGTTTTCCCCTTTACATTCAAAACTGTATTAAACACGTTATCGAACACGTTTTTTTCATTGTGCATAACGTCAATATTATGCCGGAGTAGCAGATCTTTCCAGTAAGGTAACTCTCAAAATATACTTTGTTTGCACCAGTTATGAATGTCTGATTTACCTGGAATTTCAACTTGTACCCCAGTTTCATGTATCTTTGGATAATCTTTTACGATTTCATATATCTCTTCACCTGACCAAACCTTCGGTGGTAGCATACTCTCTTCTCTGTTTGCTTTAAAGTTCTTTTTATCCGTTCTAAATTTATGATTAACATGTAGAAAACATCGATGACAGTCAAACCAAGAAATTTTCTTTCCATACTTTAATGAAAATGCTCGTGTTTCATCCATGCAATGAGGACAAACTAGACGTCCAGCTGTGCTCCAACCAGAAAGCATCCCATACGCAGGAAAATCACTAATAGTCCATAATAAAGAAGCGAACATACGAAAATTCTTTTTTCTTGAAATGTCGTATGTTTCAACTCCTTCATGCCACAGTGTTTTCAATTCTTCGATCAATGGTTGTAGATAAACATCAATTCCTTGTGTCGGATCATCAGGATCGGGGACGACAATCGTTAGAAACATATACGGAGTTTTCACACACATCCATGGAGGTAAATTATAAGGAGTAACAATAATAGGCCATGATGAGTATTTACTACCAAACTGAGAGAATGGTGAAAATCCATCTGTACATAAACTGAGTCTAACATTACGGCTCTCTGCAGCAAACACATGATAAGTCTTATCGAAATGTTTCCATGCTTCTCCATCAGATGGTTGTACCATAGTTCCTTCTTCTGGTGTTCTAACACTGTGCCATCGCATATGACATGCCGTAGCAGAAGATGCATATAACCTTTGAAGTCTAGGAGTGATAGGTAAATAATGCATTCTCTTGTATGGAACTTCTTTTCCTTTTTTTTTTCTCGGTTTGAATCTTTCCTCGTTACATATTCTGCATTTTCTTAGGTCAACGTCATCTTTCCAATACAACATACAACCTTTTATACATGTATCTATCTTTTGGTATGGCAATCCAAAAGCAGACATAAGTTTTTTTCACTTTATAATGATTATCGCACATCAAATTATTGGGCGGCATGTGTCGTTTTGCAGCTTGTACAACTGCTGTAAATCCGGCTTCTGTAAGGTTGAATTTTGATTTCATAGTGATGTATTCGGCGGTTACGGATAATTCGGTTCCGCTTTTACAACCATCCCACAAGGGCCTCTTAGCAGAATCCAATAAATCATAAATTTTTTTAGCTTGCGCGGTTGGTTCTTCTTCAACGTTATCATTGTCATCATTGCCCTGATCAATGGTAGGAAACATCGACCGTGCTGCATCTTGCATCATATTTTCTATTGGATTCGTCATAATATTATCGTCCTCTAACACTACAGGATTAGGTGTACGTTCAACAAGTTTTCCATGACGATCGCATAAGTAATAATTCGACACAAAACCAAATTTATACAGATGTACTTCTATTACATCTGATTTCCAATGCTTTAAATGTTTGCACTTACTACACGGACAACGAATTTCATCGTTATTCCGATTATTAGATTTAGCGAATCTAATAAATTCATGTACACCGTTACAGAAATATTCCTTTATTGATCCTTTCATACCAGTTCGGACTTCATACATCCAACTACGATCGAGAAAATAATCGAACATTTTTCCTGATTTGATAACATATGTTAGAAGATTCAAGTAAACACTTCACTTCATATTACATTATTTTACGATTGATTTATAATTTGTCATTAAATCAACTATTTAACAATTGAAAAACATTTTATAATTCATTGACGGCCGGTCATCCTACTTCCCATTACAAACACAATATCGTAATTACATATTATAAATCATTTCAGGTTAAACGATTCAACAAAATTTCGACAGCACTTCCCTTTATTCCCTGTATCGTACACAAAATGCGTGTACACAGGGAACAAAAAGGAAGTGCCACCAAAGTTTTGTAAACCGTTTAAACTGAAATGATTTACAAAATGTGATTACTTTATTGTGTTTGTAACTTGTCCAAATACTAGGACAAATCCAACAAATATTGTATCAGATGAATATAAATGTCCGTTCTTGGAAAAAACAGATATCCATATAACGATCATATACAACACTTGTCAGACGGGGCCAAAATATCTCTAAGGGATTTACATAAATAAAACATATTTTCTAATTATTCTTCTAACAACTACAAAATATTTTATAATTAATTAATTAATTATATTTATTAACTAAATTTTAAAACGTGTTATAACTTTCACTGAATAATTAGCTCATTGTTATTACGCTCATTTCAAAATTTTATAATTCATTCAACGAATTATATTTATTTTAAACTACGATAACACTTATAATTAGCACTTCTGAATTAAATTATCGTTAACTGTACCAATTTAACAAGATATGTATTAATTACTATACAATGAACTTTGGCGTAAACTATACACATTATTTTAAATAAAAACAAATATTGTCATAAACTTAAATATCAACAAGCATGTTCATCAATAATATACACTAATTTTAAAATCAAACCACCAATCAAAATCAACTAATACAAATATTACCATAACTAATACGCATTAATCATCATTTTCAACATAATCATAAACTAATTTAACTTCCACCTAACTTAAAACACTATAATCATCACCCAATATCACTATAATCATCACCCAATATCACTATGATCAACTAATACAATTATTTTCGAAATTAGGGTTTTCCAATTAATCCTAAATTAAATCTAAATCAAAACCCAAATCAAGTTTAGAAGACATACCAGCGAGTTTTGGAGGTGTTTGAGCGACGTGGAGGCAATTAGCAACGGCCAGAGTTGGAGAGGCGGCGGATTGTGACGGGGAGGAGGGTTTTGGGGAAGAACTCGTTGTGGTGGGAAATGATAATCTGTTCGTGGGTTGCATGTTATATTTGCGATTTGCAACGGCTAGCAACGGCCGTCTTTTTTAGCCGTTGCCAGCCGTTGCAACAATTCGATACAAAATGGGCCCTTTTCTTGTAGTGGACCATTGATATTTTTGGATAGTACTTTTATAAGATGTTGAAGAGAAGGGTGTTTGATGACAAATATGGGTAAAGACAATAATAATAATAAAGGCAAACTTTCTTAGTTTTTATATTAGCTATAATTTTATTGCAAATAATTGCAAAAAGTGAAAAATTAGCTACAATTATATTGCTATTGTTTTGGTGATAATGAATCTAACTGGGTATGGCTTATGAGAAACTTAGAGATATGCTTCAAGATGATATTAGACCTTATACTTTTATTTCAAATCATCACACTGGTTTTCTTATTGTTGTTTCATAAGTGTTTCATGATGGTTCATGTTTTTATCATTTGAAAAGTGACATTGTAAGAAGATGGTTGATTTGTCCTTTTGCTTGCATTGCTTACGTTTCTAATTTGTGGGATTTTGAAGCTACTTTGGTAGAATTAAGGCAAGTCAATAGTGCTTATGTTGATTATTTTTTGACCGAAAATGTCATCTTGTTAAAGGATTTTAGACCATAGAAAGGTATATATTTTTTACTGTTTGAAAAAAAATTCTATGGAATCAAATCTTTTGAAAATTTTGTTAGAAATGAATAAGTGAGGGAAACAATATCCCACATCGGGGAATACACTTCCCCATCCCACCTTATATACTAAGGCTTGATAAGTGATATCAAAAGAAAACGAGGAGAAGGAATGGATCATGCATGAAGGCTCTCATATATATATATATATATATATATATTAATAGGTCAAAGATAAGGGCCTTGGGCCTTGGAGCTCTTGGGGTCTTGTGATTAAATGGGCCTCCAGGCTGCGCTGAACCGTTTATATTTTGAAATACGGGCGCGCGCGGGTCTGTTGGTTTAAAGGGTCGCAACCTTTCCAACAGTCACACCCGTTTGAACAGCCAACATACACTTCTCCCCAGTATATATATATAGAGGCACACAGAAACGAAAATGATAACAGTTTTTCCTTTTCCTGCTCTTCTTCTTCCTCCACTGTTCTGAAGAATTCAGTCTTCTCGAGTTCGTCGTTCTCTGTGATTGCTGCGCTGCATCGTAGAGAGGTCCGTTTCAGGTTTGGGAAATGATTTCTCTGCAACCGCAAGCGCCGTAGCGGGAGCAATTTCGTTTCAAGCCAACAGTTTTACGCTGGACTCGGACATTCTAATCGGTACATCTGATTTATTCTCACCGTCTTTCTGTTATTCCACTGCATAGGTTTTCCTGCTGTTGCAATTGTGTATAGAACAGCATTAACGTTTCTGTTTATACTTCTGCAACGCTGATTGAAACGGTTTGCTGCCGTTTCTACCGGGTATTTATTAACATTCTTGAAACGAAATTGAAATCCTATCACTGTTCCCTTGAAACAAATTTGTGCTTTGTTTCATTCTGTTCTGTGTACTAATTGAAGTCGTATCGTTTCAAACGATGGCTCAAGACAGTAGCACTTCGACAACAAAGCAGCCATTGCCCTCCGCTCCGACAGGACCACTTGTCACACAGCCTGTGCCATTCTCACATGGAGAGAGGCCGGAAAAATTCAATGGCCAGGATTTTAAGCGCTGGCAACAGAAGATGCTCTTCTACTTGACTACGTTAGGTCTGGCCAAATACCTAACAGAGGACCCTCCACAAGTAGATGAACTCGAGCCCGACGCCACCAAGGTCGAGGCCCTCACATCCTGGAAGGGTTCTGACTTCATTTGCAAGAATTATATTCTCAACGGTTTGGAGAATAGTCTGTACAATGTGTACTGCACTGTCCAAACTTCAAAGACTCTTTGGTTGTCCCTCGAGAAAAAGTACAAAACGGAAGACGCCGGGATGAAGAAGTTCATAGTCGGCAAATTCCTAGACTTCAAGATGGTCGACACCAAAACAGTAGTCCGCCAGATTCAGGAACTTCAGGTTATCATCCATGAGATTCATGATGAGAAGATGGAGTTAAGCAAATCATTTCAAGTTGTTGCTACTATCGAGAAGTTGCCTCCATCATGGAAGGACTTCAAGAACTATCTGAAGCACAAACGGAAAGAAATGACTATGGAAGATCTTGTTGTTCGACTCAGAATTGAAGAGGATAACAGAAAATCTGAAAGGAAGTCAACCAACACCATGGTGGCAAAAGAAAATGTTGTTGAGACCGATAGGAACAACAAAAGAAAGAGAGAAAATAATCCAAATGCAAAGAAGGCTAAGAAGTTCAAAGGGAACTGCCATAATTGTGGGAAGAAAGGCCATAAGGAAAGTGAGTGCCGAGGACCAAAGAAGCAGAAAAGACCAAGCCAATGTTACGGAGCATGATAGGCCTTCGGATGGAGTTTCAGAAATGAACTTGTCAGCTGTGATCTCAGAATGCAACTTAGTTGGCAACACGATGGAATGGTTTGTGGACACTGGTGCCACAAAACATATTTGCGCCAACAAGTGGATGTTTTCAAACTACAAGCCTGCGACACAAGAAGAGCAACTCTTCATGGGAAACTCCTCCACGTCGAAGGTTGAAGGAAAAGGAAAAGTGGTTCTCAAAATGACTTCTGAAAAAGAACTCACTTTGAATGATGTTCTGCATGTACCAGACATTCGTAAGAACTTAGTTTCGGGATCGTTGCTGAGCAAGAATGGTTTCAAGTTGGTCTTTGTTTCTGATAATTTTGTATTGTCTAAAAATGGAGTGTATGTGGGTAAAGGTATGTGAGTGATGGTCTATTCAAGATGAATGTAATGACTGTTGTACCAAAAGATATGATTAAAATGGATTCTTCTGTTTATATCGCTGAGTCATTTAATATATGGCATGCTAGACTAGGCCATGTGAATTTTGGTAGTTTGCGAAAAATGGTTAACTTAGATTTTATACCTAAGTTTATTATAGATCATAACTAAAAATGTGAAACATGTGCTGAAGCAAAGTTAACTAGAACTTCCTTTCATCATGTTGAAAGGAACACCGAGCCGTTAGATTTAATACATACTGATGTATGTGATCTAAAGATGTGTCAAACCAGAGGAGGTAAAAGGTATTTTATCACCTTTATCGATGATTGCACTAGGTACTGTTATGTGTACCTACTAAGAAGCAAGGATGAGGCCTTTGAAACGTTTAAACAATATAAGGCAGAAGTTGAAAATCAACTAAACAAAAAGATAAAAGCCTTGCGAAGTGATAGAGGTGGAGAATACGAATTTCCATTTGAGGAATTTTGCGCTCAAAATGGTATAATCCATCAAACGACAGTACCGTATTCTCCTCAATCCAATGGAATAGCAGAACGTAAGAATCGTACCCTGAAGGAAATGATGAATGCTCTGCTTATTAGTTCTGGATTACCAGACAATTTCTGGGGTGAAGCGATACTTTCAGCTAATCATATACTGAACAAAGTACCTCGCAAAAGGACCTTTAAGTCACCACATGAACTGTGGAAAAACAGACCTCCATCTTACAAATACTTAAAAGTGTGGGGGTGCTTAGCAAAGGTAGAAATACCTAAGCCTAAAAAGGTCAAAATTGGACCCAAAACTATAGATTGCATATTTATTGGATATGCTCATAATAGTAGTGCATATCGATTTTTGGTGTACAAATCTAAAATTGATGACATTCATGAAAACACCATTATCGAGTCTCGAAATGCCAGATTTTTTGAACATGTTTCTCCTCTTAAAAACTCGATTGAAACTATTGTTCAAAAGAGACCAAGAGATACTGATACTCCTGAGGATAATATTGATCAAACCACGTTTGAAAGGAATGTTGAATCAGAGATAGAGGAACCAAGAAGGAGCAAACGACAAAGGACCTCTAAAACCTTTGGACCGGATTTCTATGCATATATGATAGAAAATGAACCTCTAACTTATCAGCAAGCAATGTCATCTCCCGATGCTCCTTACTGGAAGGAGGCCGTCAACGGTGAAATAGAATCTATTTTACAAAACCATACATGGGAACTAGTGGATCTACCCAAAGGATCAAAACCACTAGGTTATAAATGGATATTCAGGAAAAAACTAAAAGCTGACGGCTCAATCGACAAGTATAAAGCAAGACTTGTAATAAAAGGATTTAGACAAAAGGAAGATCTAGATTACTTTGATACATACTCACCAGTAACTAGAATCACATCAATTAGGATGCTTATAGGAATAGCATCCATACTGAATTTGGAAATACACCAAATGGATGTGAAAACTACATTTTTAAATGGTGAACTGGAAGAAGAAATATATATACAGCAACCTGAAGGGTTTCTAAGCCCAGGAAATGAAAATAAGGTGTGTAAGTTAGTAAAATCACTTTATGGCCTTAAACAAGCACTAAAACAGTGGCATGAGAAATTTGATGAAACTATGTTATCAAATGGATTCAAAATAAATGAATCAGATAAGTATGTTTATATAAAACACAGAGATATTGGATATGTCATTGTTTGTCTTTATGTTGATGATTTGTTAATCCTAGGAAATAGTAAGGCCATAATAAAATCTACAAAGGATATGTTATCCTCTAGATTTGATATGAAAGACCTAGGAGTGGCTGATGTAATCTTGGGTGTAAAAATTATAAAAACATCATAAGGATATGCGTTATCTCAGTCACATTACATTACCGAAATACTTGAAAGATTCAAGCATCATAATATAACTATTGCAAAATTACCAGTAGATATGAACCAAAATTGGGTAAAGAACACTGGTGATGGTATATATCAGCTTGAATACTCCTGTATACTGGGAAGTATTATGTATGTCATGAACTGCACTAGGCCTGATATTGCATACGCTATAAGCAAACTTAGCAGATATACCAGCAATCCTGGTAAACATCACTGGAAAGCAATAATCAGGGTTCTAGGATATCTAAAATATACACAAAACTATATGCTGCATTATGAAAAATATCCTTCTGTAATAGAAGGATATAGTGATGCAAATTGGATAACAGGGTCAAAAGACACAAAATCCACAAGTGGATATGTGTTTACATTAGGAAATGGAGCAATTTCATGGAAATCGTCCAAACAAACTTGCATAGCAAGGTCAACAATGGAATCCAAGTTTATTGCTCTGGATAAAGCCGCAGAAGAAGCAGATTGGCTTCGAAGTTTTTTGGAAGATATTCCAAATTGGGAAAAACCAGTACCTCCAATATGTATACATTGTGATAGTCAATCTGCTATTGGAAGAGCTAATAGTAAACTATATAATGGTAAATCTAGGCATATTCGTCGTAGACATAAAACCATAAGGCAACTTCTCTCTAATGGAGTTATAACTATAGACTATGTAAGGTCAAAAGATAACATCGCGGATCCACTAACTAAAGGCTTGCCTAGAGAGAAAGTTCAAATCTTATCGATGGGAATAGGTTTAAGACCTATAAACTGAAAAGTTTTTCTTCAATAGAAACCCTATCTAGCTGACTGGAGATCCCAAGATCTAGGTTCAAAGGGACAACTAAATTGATGATATAACTTAGTAGCACTGCAAGAAACATTAACCATTCCTAAGATAAGTCAGTGCACAACCCGTCGGAGAGTAGGATAAGCTTAGCTTTTAATGATGTCTATACTGTGGTGTTATAAAGAACCAAGTGGAGTATTACGGGATACTCTTTATAGAATCACCTACGTGAGTGCGAAGGCGCCGCTTCAGGAAGAATTGTAAGGTCAAATTCTTCAAGCACTCATGAGACCAAGCTGGTGTTCATGGCAAAAACGAACACAAACAGAGAACCAAGGAGTAATAAAAAACACTTATCATGTGTTATCTTTATACAGCTTACACAAAAGGCTTACAGTTCAAAAACAATCTAGTCCACTGATTCGCTAGTAAGTTATAACGATAAAACACTAGGAAAAGTTCAAGGCCATTGTGCTACTTTCACCGATATGATCAGTGTTTTGCAATATTTCAGAACAAATTAAATAACCACTCATTCGTGTGGGGGGTTGTTAGAAATGAATAAGTGAGGGAAACAATACCCCACATCGGGGAATACACTTCCCAATCCCACCTTATATACTAAGGCTTGGTAAGTGATATCAAAAGAAAATGAGGAGAAGGAATGGATCATGCATGAAGGCTTGAAGGATATATATATATATATATATATATATATATATATATATATATATTAATAAGTCAAAGATAAGGGCCTTGGGCCTTGGGTCTTTTGGGGTCTTGTGATTAAATGGGCCTCTAGGCTGCGCTGAACCGTTTATTTTTTGAAATACGGCGCGCGCGGGTCTGTTGGTTTAAAGGGTCGCAACCTTTCCAACAGTCACATCCGTTTGAACAGCCAACAGACACTTCTCCCCAGTATATATATAGAGGCACACAGAAACGAAAATGATAACAGTTTTTCCTTTTCCTTCTCTTCTTCTTCCTCCACTGTTCTGAAGAATTCAGTCTTCTTGAGTTCGTCGTTCTCTATGATTGCTGCGCTGCATCGTAGAGAGGTCCGTTTCAGCTTTGGAAAGCGATTGCTCTGCAACCGCAAGCGCCGTAGCGGGAGCAATTTCGTTTCAAGCCAACAGTTTTACGTTGGACTCGGACATTCTAATCGGTACATCTGATTTATTCTCACCGTCTTTCTGTTATTCCACTGCATAGGTTTTTCTGCTGTTGCAATTGTGTATAGAACAACATTAATTTATACTTCTGCAACGCTGATTGAAACGGTTTGCTGCCGTTTCTACTGGGTATTTATTAACAAATTTATTTTTTGTTCCATGTGCCCGTTACAAAAATTATTTTGTTCTAGTTCGATTTTGGTTAAGATTGGGGTGAAGTCAATGAATTTTGTCTTAACATCGAGATTTGGCCGCTTCTTGGATTTTTTTATGTCCAGTTTGTTTAAAGATCTTCTAGGCAATTTATGTACAGAGGGTTTTATGTGGATTGTTATAAAGTGTAGCAAACACAACTTTGAAGTTCAATCTAATGTTATTCTATTCCTTGATATTTCTACTCGACTTGTTCGTGTAACAGTGGTGCATTAATGGTTTCCATGTACACATTCTATCAGATGTATTTTGAGTTGTTATAGTTGAATATATATTACTTTACTAAGGATTCAAAGGTTTCATATTTTGCTTCGTATATTCTTATGCTGTTCTTTTTAGTATGGAAGATGTTGATGCTGAAAGCGTTGATGTTGCTCCACCTAAAAAAGAAGATTGCCTGATGTCTTTCGGTTTGCAATAGAATGTCCGTTGGAAAAAAAAAACAAGTTTATTAATTGTGGTTTGTGCAAGGAATTGATTCATAATAAAAAGAATTGTAATAAGAAAATGTTTAGTAATCTTTGTAACCAAACTGAAATTCTATTCTATGATCGTTTCGCTTTAATTTAGTGTAAATTTGGTCAGTGAATGTTTTTTTCATTCCGTATCTTGGTTACTATTACATTTGAGTTGATTTGTACGTTTTCTATTTGTTTCTAATATTTGTGAAAACCATTTTATCATGTCAGTTTATATTTTCTATATATGATATATATTTTTGTTGCAACTATTTTAGAAGTATTGATATTATATCATTTATTTTTCTTACTTCTACTCGTTTTACTAATAATTGCAAAGGTTTGAAGTTTGCAAATATTTTCATTTTGTGCTGCAAATATTTTCGCCTTAATTGTAATTTTGCACTTTTAACTGCAGATAATTGCATTCCATAATGCAAATATTTCCACTTTAACGGCAAATAGTTGCGGTTTTTTAGTAAATATTTGTAAAATTTGTGTTATTTATCAATACAAACCGTGTCTCCATATTCAAGCATCATCGTCATATTTACTACAGAATATAGTTTATACCGAGTAACAAAATATTCTAAACAGAAATAACGTGCTTTTACAACATAGTAGTTTAAAACAAACATTAGTTTTTTCCTAGCATCACTCTAGTTTAACATAAATATCAGTTGTAATCCTAATCAAACATAAGTCTTAATTTGAACATTACGCTAGTTCATCATAACCATCAAAATATTCAACATAAATTTTACTCTAGTTCTACCCAAAACGCATACCAATTTAGTTGAAACATCAATGGCACTTTCAACAGTAATAATAAATCATTTAATCTGGTTTTCCTACCTTTACCTTGCTTCTAGTAATCTCCCTTTTGTAAATGTTCCTTGCCCATACAGGTCATAGTCTTTACATCTGTGTTTAGTTACTTCCATCACTTATAGCCACAATCGACTCTACAATATTTTGTGCAAGAATATTAACCAAAACTGATTAGTTTAAATACTTTATTTTGTGAGCCATTGACGTATATCATTTCATTTGATTGCATGTTCTTTGCTTTCATTTTTCTTTTCAACTACTTTGTTACATATGTTCTCTATAAAAAGTAATTAAATTTATTGGTGTTTTTACTTTTTAATTTTGAAGTGGTTTATTATTTGTACTTACAGCCTTTTGAGCAATTTTTCGTAGTCTTCGTCTAGCAGTGTTAATGAATTATAATACATCCATTATCTTGTTTCAACACCATATTCCAACATCGTGAAATATGATTTAGTATGGGAAGAACATCATTGAAGAACTTTTGAAATTATCTTTAAATTTTTGATTTGCAGTCATATTTGTGTTGCTTGCAAATTTTACGTTTATGCATTCCTGAAAGAAATCAGATGTATATGTCAATTTTAGTGAAATTTAGTTATCCAATTTGCTAATATTTAGTCAAAGCATACAAAACTAAATTATAAAATTATTGTTATCATTGCATATATTTTGAAAAAATTATATAACGTTCCTGTGTCTTGGGAATTTGTTGAACCAATCTAGTATGGCAACATTGGTTAGTTTTGTTAATAAATATTAAAGAAAAATAATGCAAATATTTGCATTTTATAATGCAATTATTTACATTTCTAACTTGAAATATATGCATTTTTAAATGTAAATATTTGACTTTTAACTACAATTATTTGCATTTATACCTGTAAATATTTGCATTTAATACAACAAATATTTGTAGATTTTAGTATAGATATTTACATTTTTTAATTATATATTGGTTTTACAATTTTGTTCAAGAATTTCCTATCTACAAGATCCATCATCCTTGCTATTGTTATGTCTCCCTCTTGATTCACAAACGCTACACTATAACATATATATCATAAACAGGAAAATAAGCACAAGGACAAACTTAAAATTTTTTTTAAGCTGAAGGAGAACAAGTTTGTTTTTTAGGCTGAAAGACAATTCTAGTTATAACTAGCATTTTGTATAATATAAAACTAAATATAATGCTAGATATAACTAGCATTTTGCATAGTATAAAGTTGAATATAATGCTAATTATAACTAGCATTTGTCCTTCAGTCTAAAAATGAAACTTGGTCTCCTCACTCTAATTTTTTTTTTAAAGTTTGTCTTTTTTTCCTAATTCCCTCAATCCTAAATTATCTCTCCATTCTACATGAATTATAATATTTGTAGAATTAGAATATTTACAGAATAAATTTTACCTAGTTTCCGTGCTTCATTAAAGAATTGCTAAAGGAATCCTTTTCGATTTTCTATTACATATTTAATTACTTCAATTTTAAAAAGTTTCATCTTCATGCTTCCCTTTGTTTCCGATTCTGATGTAGATTCAATTTCGGATTGCACTTTAAGTATCTTTCCGTCATTTTTATAGCTTTTTTTTTATCGTTTTGCCTTTTTTCGCTTTGTTTTCGTAGATAAAGTCCAGGTTGACTTTTTTTTCCCTTGTCCATTTACTTTTTTATATTCTTTTATCATCAAACTTGGAGATTGTTTTTTTCCTTCTGTTTTCATGTCTTTTCGGTCTCTTCTTTAGTTTTTTCTGAAACCATTTTTATTGTTTGTGATAATATAAGGAAAATTTACATAACTGCACCATTTTTAAGAAAAAATAACACAGTTGAACCGCTTTCAGAAATAATTACAAACGTAGGTCTGTTTTGGCCACTTGAGATATAGGCGAATTTTCAAAATTCGCATTTGGGCGACTTTTGAAAATTCGTCTTCGGTGAATTTTCGAAATTTGTCCAAAGGCGAATTTTGAAAATTCGCCTATAGAGAAAACCTGCACACTTAACTCGAAACGTTATTTCTCTTCTACCCCTAACTCATTTCTGCCTATTCCGAATTTTAAAGTCAAACTCATCTCCTCCAAATTATTCAAAACTTCCATGTTTTCAATTTCTTAATTTATTTGATCAAATTGCTCCAAAAAGCTGAGAATGCAAGCACATCGGACGTTGAATATGAAATTGGTACGAATTTAAACCCTAATTTCTCATTTCAAAATTAGGGCTTAGAAATTTTGGGTATTAAAAATCATTGCATTGGTTTTAGGATATTAGTTAGTAGTTGATGTGTGCAAATTGCAAATGTAGATGTGTACATTTTGCCCTTGCTGAAATGTAGATGTTTGGATATTTGGTATTAGTTATTAGTATTAGATATTAAGATTTTAGGATGTTAGGGTAATGTGCTTGATTACCAATGTAGATGTGTACAAATTGTCGTTATTGTATTGTAGGGTTGTTTAGTTTAAATGATAATGTACCCATTTTTTCCCGAAATGAATCAATTTTTTAATATTTGTAATTTGCAGAGTATGTTGAGATGGAGCCCGGACCGGTTGATGGTAGGGTATTATTTCTTCAAGCGCAGCATTGTACTTCAAACGACATATGGATGCAGGTGGTTTATTTTTTGTTAATATTTTGTCACTTTCTTTTAGTCCTGCTTTTTAATTATTTGTAACGATCCTGAATTTTAATTTATTTTAAATTGATAATTAAATTTACTTTTGATTTAAAATTGTGAAATTAAATGATAATCGATTGGAGTTTTTCCAAATTCAAATAGTTTGTGTTATTTATTAATAAGAAAACAATTTCTTTTATAAATTATTTTAAATCAACAAGGAGTTATTTTTATAACAATAAGTAAAATAGCTTTATATTTATATACATGAAGTATAAAATCAAACTAAGTAAAGGAATGTCATCTCTAATACATACAAGAACATGTAGCCTGTTTGAAGTTGTAAACAAATTAAAATATAAAGAAACAGATTAGCTAAAAATTATAACAAATATTTAAACTTGAAAAATAAGTATGCAGGCAAGCAAAATAGGCCTGTAAAGTTTAATATGCTAGGCAAGATCAAAGTAAAAATATTCAAGTAAATCTATGTACAAAAAAAAGACTATCTTAGAGTTATTTTTGTTCCGCTGCTAATGTTATCTATTTTCTTTCCGCTGCTATTTTCTTGTATCTCTGATGTATATTGATATTCATTGTATCACTCCGTTGTATCAGTGTTGTATATCAGTGTATTATTCTTTTATTCCGCTGTGTTGTTTACTCAATGTTGTTATAAGCTCTGGCGAATCGGATTTGAACGGTCGAATCTACGGCATTCGCATACGATTTGAAGTATGGATGTCGATTTTCGAGCGGGCAAAACCCGATACGTTACATTTGGTATCAGAGCTAAGGTTGAACTTTAGCTCAGGAGTATAACACGTTAAGTAGCTCATTAGAGATAGGGTGAAGTATCCCTAGAATGAGTATATCCCTAAGATATCCGTTTGAATGCCTCAGTAAATTCTCTTACTATCCACTGATAGTGAGTATGAGTGCGAGAAGAGAACAAGATATGGGACAGGGGAAATACGACTATAATTGGTCGATACTCTGTAACAACAGTGGAAACAACTTTCTTATCAATTTCCTTTGATTCATTTCTAAATTCTTTTGATTGATTCGTGGCAGCTCCAGAAGAAGTTTCGGTGCGGTGATAGCCATACGAATCGTTGTAGAAAATTCTTACTTCGTATCTCCATCGATTTGTTATCAGATTTGATTTTAAATCTTAATGAATATGAATTAGAAATTTGAAACTGAAATTTGAATTAAATTGAAAATTTTGAATAAATTGGAAATTTTAAATTGAGTTAAATTGGTTAATAGAATATAAGGATAGAATTGAAGGGTATCAATAAAACGATTTCGTTTAAACCCAAATTTAAAATTCTATTGTAATTCATTGTAAATATTGAAGTCCGAAGAGGGATAAATTGGTATGTATTCTGAGATATTCCGACTTGAATTTGGAATCCATATCTTGTGTTTGATGAATTGTAGGAGATTGAATCTATCTATCTCTGTCTTGTTTTCGTGCCTGCGAATTTCGAGGACGAAATTCTTTTCAAGGGGAGAAATCTGTAACGATCCTGAATTTTAATTTATTTTAAATTGATAATTAAATTTACTTTTGATTTAAAATTGTGAAATTAAATGATAATCGATTGGAGTTTTTCCAAATTCAAATAGTTTGTGTTATTTATTAATAAGAAAACAATTTCTTTTATAAATTATTTTAAATCAACAAGGAGTTATTTTTATAACAATAAGTAAAATAACTTTATATTTATATACATGAAGTATAAAATCAAACTAAGTAAAGGAATGTCATCTCTAATACATACAAGAACATGTAGCCTGTTTGAAGTTGTAAACAAATTAAAATATAAAGAAACAGATTAGCTAAAAATTATAACAAATATTTAAACTTGAAAAATAAGTATGCAGGCAAGCAAAATAGGCCTGTAAAGTTTAATATGCTAGGCAAGATCAAAGTAAAAATATTCAAGTAAATCTATGTACAAAGAAAAAGACTATCTTAGAGTTATTTTTGTTCCGCTGCTAATGTTATCTATTTTATTTCCGCTGCTATTTTCTTGTATCTCTGATGTATATTGATATTCATTGTATCACTTTGTTGTATCAGTGTTGTATATCAGTGTATTATTCTTTTATTCCGCTGTGTTGTTTACTTAATGTTGTTGTAAGCTCCGGCGAATCGGATTTGAACGGTCGAATCTACGGCATTCGAATACGATTTGAAGTAGGGATGTCGATTTTCGAGCGGGTAAAACCCGATACGTTACATTATTTATCTATCATTTGATCAACATGATGATCCAGATACCACTATAGATCACTCCACATCGTTGAAGAAAGTGACGTCAAACTATCCGGGAGTTTTGGATGAGATCGAGAAGGCTGAATTTTTGCACATAATGAAGTTAGGTTACATTCAGCTTGACCACTATCTTATCACTGCTCTAGCGGACAGATGGCGACCAAAGACCTCCACGTTTCATTTCCCCATCGATGAGATGAGATTACATTAGGAGATGTAGCAGTGTTGTTAAGTTTTCCTATTGAAGGCAATGTAGTGGCTTATGAAGGAGGGGCTTATGATTATATGCAACTATGCCGTGACTTACTTGGTCTTGACCCAACCTCCGAACAAACAAGGGGTAATGAGTTCTTGGAAGTAGTGTGGTTTCGACGTCAGTTATCGCATGATATTCCACCTGATGCTACAGAGCTTCAGATTCAATAGCGGGCACATGCTATTATTTTGCACATTATTATTTCTAGATTGATGTACAATCATACGAAGACTCGGGTAGATCTCAAATGGCTACCGTATATTGCTGATTTAGAGGAGTGTGGTAAGTTTCTTGGGGCAGTGCTTTGTTATCATATACACATATGGAGCTATCTAGGCTTTCTCATTTGGATAATAGGTCTATTAGTGAATGTTTGACACTTGTATAGGTTTGAACCTTCTTTCAATAGTTTAATGTTATACATCATTTGTCTAAATTTTGGTTTGTAATATTCTCTTTTGAAATGCAGCTTTGGTCGTGGACTTATCTTCCTATCGGTAGACTATTAGTGACACCTGCTTCTGTTGATCCGTCGATGCCGCTTGGGTCTCGGTATATTTGTTATCCATTTAATTTAGTTAAACATTAAAATTTTGTTGTGTAATATTCAATCGTTAATATCGTGTAACAGGTAGGTAGGACCAAAAAAGACGCGCCAAATTCCAAGACGGAATGTTAAGTTCTATCGCAACGAGCTTGACGTGCTAGAGGATGACAAGGTAACATGGACACCGTACACACATGATGTGCTTGCCGAGCTCCCAGTCATGTGTATAGCTGCTAGATACTTATGGACTGCACGAGTACCACTAATATGTTGCACCCAAACTGCATTTCACTTACCTAACAGGGTTATGAGACAGTTCGGTATGATGCAGCATATACCGGATGATGCGCCACCATGCACGTTTGTATACAACGAAGCGGAATATGGAACATACATTCAGTTGTGGAATGAGCGCCACACAACTATTCTTATTGAGATGAAGCCCATTATTTTGATAGAGCAGTACAAAAGGTGGTACTGGAACATTACACGGCGATATGTTCTTCAACCCTCATTCGATGCTGTGTTAAGTCCATACGTTCCTAGAGCACCACTGTAGAGGAAAGTGGTAAGTTGATGTTGTACATAGTATTTCAATAAGTTATGATAGTTGTGTATGATGCTAATTTTCATTCAAATATACAGGTTGCCGATATACGCAGGGCAAGGGAAGAAGCAGAACAGCTTTGCAAACGACAAACCGACGAGGAGGGCAAAAGGATGTGCACTAACATCCAAAGGATTTTAGATGTTGTGTTGTGCAAGAACAAACTTGATAGGCCCAGACCACCATCTCCACTAGCTCCACCTCCAACGCTTATGTACGCACGACATTGTCATAGAGGAGAAACAGGTTCATCATCACAAGGTACCTCGTCACACGCTCCACTCGTACAAGAAGAAAATGTTGCTGGCCCATCTCAACCAATATCAACATTAACTTCGGCCTCCACTACGCGTCGAGCAAGCAGTAGCAATTCTTCAGGAAATTCAAGACCATTGGTTACGCGTAGACAGAAAAGAGGCACGATAGAATTTCACAAGCTTCACGACTAAAGTGGTAATGTTGGATTGTTTTTGGTTTGTAATATGATGTTGGGTTTTGATATATGTCGAACATGTTAATCTTGTTTGAATTTGTGTTGTTTGGTATTGAAGTTTGATTATTGGATGGCGTTTTGTAATATGATGGTATTGAAGTTGGAGTGTTGGATTGTTTTGTAATACGATGTTTGAATTTGTGTTGTTTGGATTATTTGGACTGTTGGATAGTGCTTCTGCTGTGTTTAAATGCAGCAGCAGGTTTCTTATGGGCGACTTTTGAGAATTCGCGTTTTGGGCGAATTTTCAAAAGTCGCCCAAAGTCGACTTTTGAAAATTCACCCAAAGGCGAATTCTTGAAAGTTGCCTTTAATAAACCCATGCATTAAAACCAGTCACCCCCCTTTCTTCCTTTTTCATTCTTGTTTCCTACAAAGTCAAACCCAAAATCCAAATTTGTGCAAAATCATTCACGCAAGTAGTAAGTTTATGTATTTTGTCCAATTTTTTGCTCTACACCTACATTTGTAGATGTATACTACGCGGTTCTTCAATTTTGTTATTTTATTCAAGTTATCTTTTAGGTTAAAATGGATGATTGGGAGATGGATGATGAAACAATGGTCAAATTTATGATGAGTACGAATGAAACAAGGATGTGGACGATGTGGTACAATTTGTACCGGAGACCCAAGTGGAAGACCTCCCGAGAGTGGATGTTCAAGAGACAAATGAAGAAGTAGAGACTGAACTTGTTTATGCTACGCAACAAAATGTGGTAGTCGAGATTCCCCAACCAGTTCAACAGTCACTACATGCTAAGCCGGTGAGTGTTCTTGCTTGTCAAAACCTTGATAGATCAAGTTCTAGCATGATGGGTCGTTATGTACTTTGCTATTGCGGAGTTGAATGTAAAGTTGTTGTTTCCAAAAGTCAGACGAATGCAGGACGTCGCTTTGACGGCTGTAAAGTGTATATCGATGCACAGACGCGTCAGGTGCTGCAAAGTTGTAAATTTTTTATATGGATCGATCCTCCACAGACGGAAGGGGGGGGGGGTCCAATATGCCCTTGAGATGCAAGCTGAGGTTAGTCACTTGGAGAGGATGAATGTAGCAGTTCGGAATGAAATGCTTGTGGGTTGCTACCGGTTACCATGCCATTGACTGTATGTTTTGCTGTATTGGTAGTTATGTTGTATCAGGTGTTAGTTGTATGTGTTATCTTGCGTTTTATCATTTGTCAATCTTTTGTTTTATATTGTGTTGTAAACTGTTGTTGTACGAAATGATGAGGTTGATGTAGCTGCTAGGGATACAAAGCAGATAACTTATGTGCGAATTTTGAAATCTCACCTGCGTGCGAATTTTGAAGACTCCCCTACGTGCGAATTTTCAAAATTTGCCTTCAATCGAATTTTGCAAATTCCCTCATAGGCGAATTTTCAAAATTCACACACGGAATCTGCTTTATACCCATTCAGCAGCATCGTCACATTCAGAACATTCTTCATAACAAGGCCCATCATTTTCAGATCTGAAAAACTTACGATCTTCTACCAAAACCAATTTTCAGATCCAAACAACAAAACTCAATTACTTTCAATAATCCGTTGGTTGTTTACATACAATCATTGCTGATCTACAGAAACGTCTTCAATATATTTCTTCATCGAAATTGGTAAGTAAATTAAAAACTCTAACTTTGTTACAGTTGTAGATATATTTCAATACGAATGGCTAGCAATTTGTTGGTAAAATTAGAACTATTCGTTTGTAGAATGGCTAGAAATTTGATTCCTACACTTTGCTACTACAACGGTGAATTGATCGTCGACGGACAAAAAAACGTAAAGTATGTCGGAGGTTTTTGTAAACCAAGGAGAGTACGCAAAGGGTGCACACTATTTGAGTTGAAAGAATCTGCGTACAAAGCGATAAAAATAAGCGCGATCTAATTTAATATTGAGTTGGTGGTTAACTGGCTACGGATTCAGGTTCAAAAGCAGTAACACTTGCAGACGATGATGATCTGAAAGTTATGTTTTCTGTGGTTACCAAATCAATAGAGTTGTATGTTGGGAAATTTGTAAAAGAAAGTATGCAAGAACATGCCCCATCTCCTATCGTTAGTACATGGATAGGGTATTTTACAGATATGTTGCAAACCAATAATCCTTCGACAAGCTTAAGTTCTCTTATCTATAGTAATCCGTATTTACATGCTAGGGGTGAAGGTCCCCCTCCCGTAGTGCCTTACATGCTGTCGCAACCTACTCCAGAACAGTACTTTCCATACTACACACCACCTACGATGCTTCCAAGGTACCTTTTTAATTTTCGTATTTTGCATGTACCTTTTTAAGTTACAAATGCCCAATATTTTCGTCTTATACCACCAGCTTCCAACAACAAATGAATTAGCAAAATGTCCATGCCGAACAGCAGATTCATTTATCGCAACCGATGTATCCTACTCCATGAGAAATGTGTTATATGAGTCAAAGGTATGTGTTGCAATTTATTTGGGTTTCGTATCTAGTCTACCTTCGAACGAAAATATCTTTGTTAACAGATTTACATGTACTGAGGTAACCGCTGTAGAATGTAGTGCTGGACCATCACAATACTCACACGATTCAGATGTTGACATTGATATGGATGTTGATATAGACAGAGATACCGGACATGATCATGATATTAGTAGTATGGTTGTTGTCACGAGGACTAATAATGATACATGTTGGATAGAACGAATGCAAGTGAACAACAAACCGTTGAACTATTACTTTCCAAACGTAAATGACGTTGAAGGTGATGGGGTTGAAGCTCAAATGGAAGTACCGTTGGATGATGATCTGTGTACCGCACAAAAGATGGCAAGATCGGTTGTTGCTAATTTATAATTTGCCAGGGAAAAATTCTCAACCGCTTGCATACAAAATGGATTTGTTGTTGGGATGGTATTTCAAAGTAAAGAAAAGTTTCTACACCAATTAACATAATGGTCATTCTACATGGAGTTTCATACAAGCCAACCAAGTCGAATAAAACTATAGACACTGCTATATGTAATGCTGACGTTAACTGTCCATGTATAATACATGCAATAGTCTCAAAGAAATCACAATCCGGATGGTGGGAAATCAGAAAGTTGCATAATGAACATAACTGTGTCAATCCTACAGTTAATTCTAACCACAAGCAAGCTACTTCTAATTTTCTTATGTCAAAAATTATGTCTTTTGTTAAGGCCGATTTGGTATCTCAACTGGTACAGTCCAAGCGCTTGTCGGCGACCCACTGTTCATCAAAATTAGTTACATGAAAGCTTGGCGAACATTAAGTAAAACAATAGAAAGAATTTATGGTGACTTGGTCGAATCGTATGTGACTTGGCCTCAATATTTTGAGGAAATAAAGAGAAGTAATCCGGGCACAGTTGGGCATGTGACCCACGATGAAGTTGGAGTATTCGATCGTACGTTTTGGGCATTTGGCCCTTGCATTACCGGTTTTCTACACTGCCGGCCATTGCTATGTATTGGCGGGACACATTTGTATGGTAAATACAAAGGGAAATTGCTGGTTGCTACTGCTATAGATGTCGATGACTATATGTTTCCATTACTTATGTAGTCATCGAATCAGAGTCATATGATAGTTGGGGTTGGTTTTTTCATACATGCGTGAATTCATTCACAGTGTTTGCAATCGTCATATTACTTTCATATCAGATCAAATGAAGGGAATCCTGAAAGCTTTAAAGGACAAATGGCGAGAACCGCACAAACATAGGCTTTGTGCAAGATATCTTGAAGCTAATTTTCAAACAGCGGGGTTTAGGTAGAAGCGATTTACATGTTTATTTTATTCAGTTTATGTGCTTCAGAAGCAGTTGAGTACAACAGTATCAGAGAAGAAATCAAAGCTACAATTCCGCGGGCACATGAATGGATTGAAAGAAGTTTAGGGAATTTTGAAGAAAATTGAACCCTATGCAAAGATGATGGATGACGCTTTCATGTTATGACCACCAATGCATCCGAAATTTTTAGTGGTGTACTGAAAAACGCTAGATCGTTACCTATAAAGGCGTTGGTTACACGAACCTTCTTTCGATCGGTTGAATATTTCTGTAAGAGACGAGAAATCGCGGATGATATCACAACACGTTTGACTCCAAAATGGAAAGCTAAAATAGCAGATCGTTCCACTGAAGCACGTCGTTGTAGACTAGTTCAATTTAGTCGAATGGAATGGCAAGTGATTCATTGCTATGACGATGAATTTAAAGTGATAATTAATGGTACTAACTGCTCATGTACATGCAACATCCCAATACTGCAAAAAATACCATGTGCTCACGTAATGACGACATGTTCGGCACAGGATTACGGTGCAAATAGAGCACATCATGATTTGGCATCAGAGTGGTACTCCGTTCAAAGTTACAAAGCTTCGTATTTGCCAGAGTTTCATCCTGTTCGTGATAAGAGATATTGTAGACCATACAATGGTCCACAGATATTGCCTCCACCTACAAGAAGACTATCCAGACGACGCAAATCTACGAGGATTAAAAATGTTATGGACGAGCGTCAAATACCTAAAACAAACATGTGCAACAAATGTGGATCGCTGGGCATAATAGAAAGTGATGTACTTCAGTTACTTAAAATATCATCATCTAATGAATGACTCTACACCGAATTAAGATTTATGTACATTCAACTTGTTGAATGTAATTTCTATGTATCGAACTTTGTATACATGTATTGTTTACTCGATGTCGAGATAGTTGTCCTTCGCGGTAGTTAGTTTTTAAAGTAGTTATATATGCATTGTGTACTGTTCAACTTCTTGATGTTGTGCGGTAGCAATATGCAGCAGGTAGGAAATTGTTGTTTTCAGGTGTTGGTTTTCTCTATTGGCGAATTTTCAAAATTCACATTTGGGCGAATTTGCAAAAACCGTCCGAAGGCGAATTTTCTAAAGTCGCCTAAAGGCGAATTTTGAAAATTCGCCTATATCCCACGTGGCCAAAACATGCCTACGTTTGTTATTATTTTTGAAAGTGGTTCGGTTATGCAAATTTTCATGATATAATGATTTGGATTAGACTATTGCTTTCACCGGATATTAGTTTGAAGTTGGGGCAGTCTTTAAAAGGTTCTTCCATATTTCTTTTGTTTTTGTCTCTATACTTTGTGTTGGTTTTTGATGTTCAGTTTCTTCTGCAGTCTAATTTTTATTTCTTCTTTAGCATATTCATCCATCGTTTCTTCTTTTTGCAATATTCGTGATTTTTTTAATCAATTTTTTCCAGTTTTATTAATCCTTTTATTGTTCTTCAACCTTTTGACGTTCTTCTTCATTTCTCCTTTGTTCTCCTTCATCCGGATTTTATGCCTTGTTTTCTTTAACATTATTTGTTTAGTCATTTTTTTATTTCAAGATGTCCTCCATCGTTATGTACCATCATCTTCATCTTTTTTTTACTTTTCTTCTCCGTCCTCATTCCTTTCATCATTTTGTCTTTTCAACTTTCTTTCCATCGTCGTTTTTTCTTTTCGGCTTCTTCTCTTCACTGTATTTTGAGTTTGTACACTCTTTCTATTTTCTTCCTGAATTCATGATTTTTTTTCCATTTTTCCCTTTACATTTTCTCCATCATCTTCCTTGCCATTGTCATGTTCATTGTCTTTCTTGTGTTCATATTCGTCGTCATCTTTCACTTTTTTGTATCTTGCTTGTCATCGTTTTGCTCTTATTTTTCTATTCCATATGTTAAAAATATATTTCACTCGATTTCTTAAGAACATTCGGAATATGTTTTCATTTTTCCTTCACTTTCAACTTCTCTTAAGTTTCCATTTCATCCGTTCAATTTCTAGTCTATGTTTATTCAGCTGTTTTTAACTCGAGCCTCGGTTTACCATTCAAATTTGAAATTTCTTTAGTTCATCTATTTTCTTCATCAGATTTGTTTTCGTTTTTGGAACCGTTTCTTCTTCCATTTTTAATTTTTCTCCTTCAGATGGTTGTTTGATCACCCTTTCTCTTCTTCAGACAATTATTAAAATACATTTTTCAGTCAAGACGTTATTTTATGCAAATATTTGATTTTTAAGTATAAATTTTTGTACTTTAAATCATAAACATTTGCACTATAAACTAAAAAATATGTGCATTCAAATCTATAAATATTCGTTATTCATAAAAGAAATAACTTCATTTCATATTATAGATTTTTGTTTTTTAAAGTGCAAATATTTATATTTTTAACTGTAATTATTTGCAAAGTTAACATCAAACAATCAGTAAATGCCTAAAAGGTTTTTAACAACGGTTAAAAAATGTTGTTAAAGTTCATTGACAACATTTATTCTACCATCGTATATCCATAGTTTCGTAAAATATGCATCTTTCTTAGTACTTATTTAATGTTGAATGGGCCATCGTAAAAAATGCGTGCGATGCTTCATGACCATGTCTATTCAAAAGGCTTTTCACGATGGTTTCTAGTTTGTAAAATACAATTTTTGCAATGTATTTTAAACATCGACGAAACCTTTTCTATACCGTTAGTACAACGTCATATTTTTAGTTCTTAATGTTATCTATACGTTGCAAATCTAATTCTAAAACAATAATAAAATGTTATGAAAAATAGCACATGCAATGTTTACAGCAAGCTATGTTCATATTTATACAATGTTTTTAAAACATTATTAAAGGACACAATATATTTTTCAAACATTGTGTTAGTTATTTTGACCATGTTTAACATACGTTCATAAATATACTTTTAATTTTCTTTTTGATTATTGTAAAAATAATTTTACAACATTCCATATAAGTAGCACACATTTTATATAACAATTTACAAACATTGTAAACATCATCTTTAACAATGATATGTTATACATACCTACACACATAAATACATACACACACATTTATGATATCCACAACTATTTACTAATAATGTTTATATAATTGTGACAATAACATATTAATTATCCACAACTATTTGCAAATAATGTTTCTTTTCTTTAATAAAATTTATTACAACAACTTAGCATTATTGTTGAAATGACAAGAATGTTACTGTTTCCACATGTTCAATATAGTATCATTTAAAAAACAAATGCTAACAAAAGTCTGTCTCAGCTATTGCAAATAAAAAAAAAAGTTTAATATAACCACTTGCACTTCTTAATTTAAAGTTTTATCAGATTATTTGGTTCTTTCAATCCGTTCCAGTTATGTCCTGTTGATACACTTGACCATGGCCTGGTTGCACCAGTTTGCATTAGTAGCAACGCACAACCTTCACTCATACACCAAACTCACCAGTTTTGAATAGTCAGTGCACATCATGTTGTCTAGCTTTGTCGTCTGCAGCTTTTGATCAAATCTGACAATAAAAGCAAGCGCATGTCATATTTGAAATGGCTAACAGCTAGTGTACTATTGTAAAAATTAAGGTAGAAAATGCAGGAATAACTTCATTAAATGGAGAGGCATTCGAGAGAAATTATGCAGCATTGTATAATTGGTCTAACAAACATTTATATAGTTTAATTAAAACAAGTGTACTTTGCTAATTTTTCCCTCTTCGCAGAGGATACAATGGAGCTGAAAGTTCCATATGTGCATCGATGTGCATATTTTGGACTTCCTGACGACAATCTACCCCACTTCCCATACTTTTTTTCGTTGAATTTTTCACCAGTAAAACATTGCATCATATTAGTTTAAAGAAAATTTAATAAGGTGTGATGATGTTGTTTAATCACGAAAACAAGCTCCACAAAAGGGAAATAGGGAAGTAAACACGCATTTTGAATAAATTTTGTTTACATATTCTACTTGTAAATAAATCTCTAAGTTATTTCTCACACTTATGCAATATCAAAATCTGAAAGTATGGATATGAAATGCTGCAGCAGAGAGATAATAAATGGTTGGGATAAATGCCCAAGTATATGTATTGGTTGTACCTTGTTGGCAACTCTATTCAGCCATGATAAATCTGCAAACATTTAATTATCAAACAGAGGTGAATAAAGTTAGCACGGAAATGTGAAGAGATGCTAGTAGCATGTAAACATTGAATGAAACAGGAGTATAAACGGTATATCTATTAACAGCTAGCTTTGTCATATTTACAATAACCCAATGCTAGCCTAATTTTATATGACTATAAAATGTTCAACTATGGATAGTGAACATTTAGATCCATCCAATCCAGAACCACTTATGATAGACCCACCTCAATTATATTTATTTATACTCTAATTTGCATGCTGAAATTTAACTAATATTCTAAACTTTTATACCTTGTAAGTTGAAAATTGGGTTTGCTCTTAATTCCTCCTCCTCAATGAATTTATTAAAAAAATCAAAAAAATAAATAAAAATAAAATAAAATAAATCAGATCTGCATACATGAGAAATATATACATGAGAAATATATAAGTAGTTGATGGCAAATATATACGTAAGAATGCGCTCAAGTCCTTGTTTGCAAATTTACCTTGTAATTTTCGCAGCTGCTATAACTTTAGGTGTATTAGGACCAACTCTTTTATTGGATATTCAAGAAAAACTTGTCTCTTTCTTCTAATGCACTCTTTGTATCTGCAATTATGCATTTCCTCTCTAGGACTTCTTAACCTCTCGGTTACAGACCGGAAAGAATGATCCAGAGCTAAAGAAGAGATGAAAAAGCAATTTGTAGATCTTTTGACGGAAGAACTAAAGCTTCAGGAAGCAGTGGCAGCAGAGCATGCTCGTCGCATGAATATCACGATTATCAATGCAAAGAGATTGGCTTCTCAGTACCGAAAAGAAGCAGAGAAAAAAGCAATGCAGCTACTGAACTTGCGAAGAAGCAAAAAAGCGATCTGAGGCAGCACTAATTAAGGAGAAAAGGATTACTTAATATTTAGGAGCATAGAGCTCACAAAAGCGGTTGGCAAGATGCTTAATTGCAACAATTTACTATACTTTTACCCTTCTTTATGTAATATTACAGGGTGAAAATTTAATGTTAGATATTTCCCTTTTTTTATTTAAATGTTTAGAATTCAGATTCTGCAACAACTATGATACTCTTGTTTGTACTTTAGAATGTTCTCATTACACACTAGTCTACTGCAATATTTATTTGGAAAAAAAAAAAAAAAAAACCTTTGTAAGGTGTTAAGCATGGGAAGAGCAGATTTACAAAACTGTAGACAACCAATTATGTAGAATAAAGCGAATCAAACAACCAGGAAACAGTTTTTATCAGTGCATAAGAATATAATTAATCGATTAAATATCATATTTTGACCGCAATAGAAAACTACAGATAAATTTTTATAGGAAAAATTCTTAGGAAAATCAATTTAGATATATGTTTAAAATTAGAGGAGTTGGTAAAAATTAACGATTATAAACAAAACTACTTTTTGATTTGTAATATGCGTGATAATAGGCAAACCATTTTTTCATAATCAACCATATGTGTGAAGGATAAAACCCAGGGGATCAAAATAAACATTAGGTTGTGACAGTAATAAAAAATTATGTTTTAAATGGAGAATACTCTACCAAACATGAAGCAGATATTAGTATCCATAATTTAAGAACTAATAAGGAATTGTATTGGTTTATATATTCTAACCAGGTGTACGACAATCGATAAGATTCAGCAAAAATAGAAGTTAAACAATTTACTATATATAAAAAATTGATGTTCTAACTTAACATCCGCTAATGAAAAATACTTGTGCTTCTGTCTATGCATTTTTACCAACCATGTTCGAGAGAATAACTCCAATCAGCAATTATATTTAAGAGCTATCATCTAGTGGGATATTTGATGGATAACCCATATAGAAAGTATTCACCAGTGTCCCTGGGAATAAATAGTAAAAATTGCAATGTACTTTTATGTGAATAATTAACTCAAATTCCCCGGACTTAATTAAAAAATATATTTCAAAGGTTAGAGAGACTTTTCAAATTAAAATTCAGCCAGGAATCAAATAAAGGATTAATTGAAATTAAAAAAGTTATAGTACAGTAGTAAGCAGTAACCAAAAATGTGATAAATTTAATAATATAATTTATAAATTAATAAAATACCAAAACATATTTGTGGCTATAAATGAATATACTACTGAACACACAACTATATGAATAAAAAAAAAAAGGTAAATAGGTAGAATCTAATAGTAAAAACTATGCAAGTGCAATAAAAATCGCTTAAGAATAGATAGCTCACAAATAATTTGTAATATTATGTTCTTAAAATTTCTAAAGGCCTTATTTAGCACTTAACCAAGAACCATGCATTATGTTCAAATGATTGATTGCCAAATTATACCAAGAAATAAGGATACGATAATTCATAGGTTGTACCACTACAAATGAAGTAGGCTTGTCCCACGGCTGCTAGAAGTTTTCAGCCATAAATATCATCTAACATACCCATACTTCTCAATATTAGTGGAAGAACAATGTTGTTCATAATCATATACAACCCGATAGGTTTTCTTGCCTAAATCACCAACATTTGGCTCTTATATTCTCTTCAAACACTATATGAAGATTCACCATGAAATAATATCAGTTCATGATCTAAGAATAAGAGAAGCATTAACCTTTTTTTTTTTTTTACTCAAATGCATGTTTTAGTGCATATGTATGACTTTATGAGCATTAGCATAATTTTGTGCTTAGAAACTAAAAATATAAACAATTTTGGGTTTTCACCTTTGGCACAGCTACCATTGTATCTAAATCATGCCTTGGACTTGTATTTGAAAGGATGCCCCTCTTATAGTCAAACACTAATGAATAACGCTCAACCTTAAGTAATACAAGTCTAAGAAAAAGGCAAGAAGAACAAAGGCAAGAAGAACGTCAACAATGTAAACAAATTTAATAATTTCGATAAAATAACAAAATGTGTAGTATATATTTAACTAAAACAATGTAAATCTAAGAGATAAAAATATTACCGGCGATTGTTGCACGGTGGCAGTATGTTTGAGTCGATTCGATGAGTTGCTCCTCACTTATTTACCCGTGTTAAATTAAACCCAAATTTGCCTTCTAATTAATCTGAAAGCACAACACATAACCAAAGAGATGGCTCAATATACATCAAAAGAAATTCTCTTGAATGAATGTTGTTCCAAGTATTTGACGATAAATTTTTTTCTTTTTTCAAATATGTGAATTCAATTACATGAGTTACTATGCCAAGATTTAATATTATGAGATGATGTCACAAATATTCATATTAAGTTTCATGTACAGAAAAAGCTAGTGATAAAAATAATCTGTTAAGATAACCAAATTTACTACATACAAAAACAAACACATATAAAAAATTTAATGTCCTACCTTTGCATCCACTAACGAAAAATACTTGAAGTTGTGCCTATGCAATTTTAGCAACCTAGGTCGAGAGAACACCCAATCAACAGTTATATCTGACAGCTATCATTCAATGGGATTTAACAGCCCATATAAAAAGTATTCACCAGTGTCCTTGGGAATAAAAGTAAAGAAATGCCTAGCTTACTTTCATATGAACAACCAGGTTGTAGAATTAAAGCAGAAAGCAAAGAGAAGTGGTTTGCAGAGGGGGTGAATGCTCTAAATTCTTCTATACCAAAATATCTTTTAGGAAAAATCACAACAATGTTACTAATATAAAAGATGAATACGGTGAAAGCTCAACAAACATTAAGTGCAATAGAGTACTACATAGAGCTATTTACTATGGTGAAACAGAAGTAGAATTACATGTTGTTCAAGCTAGAGCTATTGTGAATGAAAGTGGGAAAGCCATGATGACAAGAGATGTTGAAGTTGGGGAGATTGAAAAGGCTATTAACTCCATTCACAATGACTCCAACCAGGTCCAGTTGGGATGGGTTCTCAATTCTACAAAACCCACTGGTATGACTCGAAAGAGAAGTTGAGGTTAGCCTATCAAGAAGCACTGGATACATGTATAATCATATAAGAAATTAATAGTACTTTTATTTGCCTGATTTCTACAAAGGATAAACTTTATCATATTCAAGATTATAGCCCTATAGCAAGCTGAATGTTTCTTACGAAATTCACAGTAAAATCATATGTAGTAGAATCAATAATATTCTGAAAGACTATATAGAGGAATGTCAAATTTCTTTCATTAAAGGTAGAGATATTTTTGAAAACTCTCTTTTGGCACTTGTAAGGAATTTGAAAAAGAATGAAGTATTTAGTGTTATAGGTCTAGTATACCAAAACAGGGAATAATCAATTATAAACTCGTCTCACAAGTTTATCAATCAGATTTCCACTTCTCTGGAAGTCTATATTAGCTAATTTAAGCAATAGGTATGTCGTAATTAAATTACAACAACAAACTAACAACTATAGTAATAGTAACTATAGCGATAGATCAAACGTTATACTATTTAAAGAAATAGTACAGCGTAGAAACTAAAATGATATATATATATATATATATATATATATATATATATATAAATCAATTATAAACCTAACCGGTTGAAGAAGGAAATTTCGTCCGAGGCTTATCGTAACAATTTCCTTAAGACTTTATTTAAAGTCTCTCAAGATACAACAGACGTAATCTGTACGAGATTGTGATGAGTATGTCAACTCTGTGATTTATTGTATAGAGTAGTAGAGAAGAAGAAGCGGAAGAAATTAGAATTGAACTGGAATAGAATGAGAATGTGACCAGTATTCTCTTCTATTTATAATTTCGTCCGTACCCCTTCGAACAACTGCATCCGGCTGACGGGTTGCACCCGTTGCTTTATAACGGCTACTGTTCATTAACGGGTCGCACCCGTCTGCTCCTCGTATCCGTTCGCCCGCACTTCTTCAGTCGGGTCACACCCGCCTACTACTCGCATCTATTCGCCAAAAAACCCACGCCCGCTTCAAAAGTCTCACCCCCTCAGTCAATCCGCGTCCGCTTCTGAACAGATTCGCACCTGTTCGTATAGCCTTCAACTGTCAGAAAACACGGTCCGGTTTTGCAGTAAAAATAGGATAATATTAGACCCAAACCCGAGCCCGGCCGGACGGGCAGAGGCGGCGCGTGTGTGGTGGTGATGTATGATCTCCCTCCTCACAACGAAGCAAACATTTGGGTGCCCCAAGGCCCCAACCCCTTCAATGCAAAGCTATTAATATACTAGAATAGCTTTGCAATTTTGGCGATGTGGGACTATGTTGTTTTCATTCATTTGGTATTTAGGAATCCCAACAATCCCCCACATGAATGATAATATATATACCCCCCACACAAAGCGAAATATCACAGAGTACAAATGGAATAATTCTTTCTCGTGGATAAGTTGATATTTCACTTTGAACTTTCCCTATTTAAAACTTATCGGATCTACTTGGCTAATCGGTGAATTATTACATCTTGAACCGTCGGCTTTTATTGTACATCCAGGCAATAAGCTTTATGAAGCATTGATTCCCTTCTCATCCAATCTCTTGGTTGTGTTCATTTTGGTGCTGCACAATTTTTGGTTCTACGAGTGTTTATAGAAAATTTAAACCTTTAATATTCTCATAGAGCGGACCCAACTCACACTAACATAGATGATCGCAACCATTAAGAGTATCCTACATATACCCCACTTGTTATTTCCAAGATATGGTCATCATTATAAAACACAGTTTTAACCTTTAAATACTTCTGTAGGCATGCATTCATATTGTGCACCATAGGAATGGAGTTGACTCCGTCCAAGCAAATGCATTACGTCTTGAGTTACTCAGAACTGGTTTGCCTATTGATCCTAGTCCGTGGGATCTCCAGTCGCTAGGATATGTTTCCGTATAAGATAACTCTTGGTGGTTTAGGCTTTTAAACCCATTTCCCTCGATGCGCAGTCAATTTTCTCTCTTGATAAACCTTTAGTAAATGAATCCGCTAGATTATCATTTGTTCTCACATAATCTATGGAAATAGTTCCATTTGAGAGTAACTGTCCAACTGTGTTATGGCGTCGACGAATATGTCGTGACTTTCCATTATACACAAAGTTGTGCGCTCTACTTAGCGCAGCTTGGTTATCAGTGTATGCATATGGCTGATATAGGTTTAGGCCAAAACGGAATATCTTCTAAAAAGTGACGAAGTCATTCTGCTTCGTCGCCTACTTTATCTAAAGCGATGAACTTTGATTCCATAGTGGACCGAGCTATGCATGTTTGTTTAGTTGATTTCCATGACACTGCTGCCCCTGCTAAGGTAAAAACATAACCACTCGTTGATTTTGATTCCTCTGAATCAACAATCCAATTTGCATCACTATATCCTTATAAGACGGTAGGATATTTTCCATAATGTAAGGAATAGTTTGTGGTATTTTTTAAATATCCAAGCACTTTCATTAGTGCTTTCCAGTGTTCTTTTCCTGGATTGCTTGTATACCTGCTCAGTCTACTTACTGCATAAGCTATATCTGGTCTTGTGCAATTCATGAGATACATGAGACATCCTATTACACGAGAGTATTTCAGTTGCATTACACTCTCATTAGTGTTTTTATGCAGTACTTCTGATAGATTAAAAGGTATTCTTACTCCTTTAATTTCAAAATTTTGAAATTTTCCAACCACTTTGTCTACATAGTGTGATTGAGATAATTCAATTCCATTAGGTGTTCTTATTATTTGATTCCCAAAATAACGTCTGCAACTCCTAAGTCTTTCATATCGAAATTGCTAATTAACATCTTCTTTATGGTCTCTATTACATGAGTATTTGGACCAAATATTAACATATCGTCTGCATATAAATAAATCGTCACATATGATTGTCCAATTTGTTTACAATAAATACACTTATCACATTCATTTATACGAAAACCATTTCTCATCATGACACTATCAAATTTTGTGTGTCATTGTTTTGGAGCTTGTTTTAGTCCATATAATAATTTTACTAATCTGTAGACTTTGTTTTCATTTCCTTCGGAAACAAAACCTTCAGGTTGCTCCGTGTAGATCTCCTCATCGAGATCTCCATTTAAGAATGCTGTCTTCACATCCATTTGATGAATTTCTAGATTATAGGTCGATGCAATTGCTATTAGCATTCTTATAAAGGTTATTCGTGTTACCGACAAATACGTATCAAAGAAGTCTACTCCTTCTTTTTGACGATATCCTTTGGCTACTAATCTAGCTTTATACTTGTCGATAGAGCCATCTGCTTTCATTTTCTTCTTGAAAATCCATTTACAGCCAATAGGTTTTATTCCAGACGGAATATCAACAATTTTTCAATTTTTGTTACTTAGAATTGAATCAATCTCACTTTGGATTGCTTTTTTCCAACATAAAGATTCAGAAGATGACATTGCTTCCTTGTATGTTTGAGGTTCGTGTTCTAACACATATGTGAAAAAATCCAAACCAAATGTCTTGAAAGTACTAACCCTTACGCTTCTTATTGGTTCAACTTCCTCAATCTCATGATGAGTTTCATATTCATGTGAATTGCTTGATTCTTCTCTTGTCCTTTAAGGGACATTATTCCCTTCATTCCTTTTGTGTGGAAACACATCTTCAAAGAATGAGGCATATCTAAATTCCATGATTGTATTTACATGAATATCAACTATGTCAAACTTGAATACCAAAAATCCATAGGAACTGCTATTTTGGGCTGGCCCTAAATAGTAACAATCTACTATTTTTGGTCCAAGTTTGACTCTCTTGGGAGGTGTAACTAGAACTTTTGCCAAGCACCCCCACACTTTGACGTATTTAAAGCTTGGTTTGTGTCCTTTCCAAATCTCATATGGAATTATTTCTGTTTTATTGTGAGGGATTTTGTTTAATATGTGATTAGACATATTTAAGGCTTCCCCCTACAAGTTCGTCGGTAGACCAGAGGTTGAAAGCATGGCATCAATCATGTCTTTTAATGTTCTGTTCTTCCTCTCTGCTACACCATTTTGTTGTGGTGAATATGGAGCTGTTGTTTGATGAGTTATACTATTTTCGGCCCAGAACTATTCAAATGATGATTCTATTCTCCACCTCGATCGGATCTCAATATCTTGATCTTTTTATTTAACTGATTTTCTACCTCAGCCTTGTATTTTATAAATGATGTAATTGCTTTATCTTTACTATTCAAAAGATATACATAACAATATCGCGTATAATCGTCAATAAACGAGATAAAGTACTTTTTCCACCACTTGTAGGTAACGATTTAAAATCATATAAATCTGTATGAACTAAACCTAGTGGTTCAGTGCTTTTATCAACAGATTGAAATGGATTTTTAACCATTTTTGCTTCTAACATGTCTCACATTTGTAGTTCTTATCTACTTGGGATTTCAGAATTAATCCCAAGTTTGATAATGTTTCATTTTTCGAAAATTTATGTGTCCCAATGTATCATGCCATAGTAAAATTTCATGCTGAAGCAAGTAAGAAACTTCAATTTTATTAATAGCACAATCATATTACATAGTTTTATTGCCGATAACGGCTACATTTGCCTTAAATAGGCCATCACATAAATATCCCCGTCCGATATACATTCTAGCTTTGGACAGAACCATCTTGTCTGACTCGAACACTATTTTGAATACTTTCTTCGATAGTACTACACCAGAGATGAGATGCTTGCGTATGTCTGGAACGTAGAGTACGTCATTCAACTTGACAGTTTTTCTAGAAGTAAACTTGAGGATTAATGTGCCACTGCCTTCGATCATGGATACTGCAGAATTACCCATATAGAGTTTTTCTTCATGATCGAATTTCTGGTATGTAGAAAACATGGATTTGTCAGAGCAGACATGACGAGTAGCGCCTGTGTCTACGCACCATTGGTTAGGATTCTGAACCATATTGCATTCAGATGCAACTGCCGAGAAGTTGGACTCGTCTACTTCCATGTTGTCTACTATATTTGCCTCTTTGTTGCGGTCCTTTTTGAGTCTGCAATCTCTAGCGGCATGTCCAACCTTTCCACAAACCCAACACTCGCCATTAAACTTTTTTTTTGTTTGTTTTTTGGTTTGTTGTATGGAGCTTTCCTTTTCTTCTGGAAATTCTTCTTTTTGTTTTTGGTCTTTGAACCTTCAGCCACAATTGCCTCCTCGCTTGGTTTTGTAACTCCACGGTTATCTGCCTCAATTTTCAGTCGGACTATGAGATCCTGTAAAGAGATTTTCTTCTTCTTATGCTTTAGATAGTTGCGGTAATCTCTCCATGACGGCGGTAGTTTTCCCGTGATGGCTTCAACCAAAAACGATTCTCCAACCTTGTGACCTTTCGCTTCGAGTTCATGAATGATGATTTGCAGTTCATGCAGTTGAGCAGTCACCGATTTGGAGTCAATCATCTTGTAGTCCATGAATTTGTCTACAATGAATTTCTTAAGACTGATATTCTGCGTCTTATACTTCGTGGCAAGTGCATTCCAGAGTACTTTTGCTGTCTTTAGAGACTGATATACTTTGTGTAGCACCTTGTAGAGACAATTTAGAATATAGTTTCTGTATAGAAAATCGAAATGCTTCCACATATCAACATTTGATTCCTTGCCTGGTGCAGGAATTGGTCCCTCCTCCTCGAGATACCGTTGCAGACCCAGTGTGGTGAGATAAAATAGCATTTGATTTTGCCATGTTATAAAGTCATCACCATCTCCTTTGAACGGATCAGGCCTGTTGTGTGTAGTAGACTTTGTTGATAGTTCAACTGTTGCCATCTCTGTTTTAGCGAAAACAGGAAAGTCTTCCAATTTGTGAGACGAGTTTATAATTGATTATTCTCTGTTTTGGTATATTAGACCTATAACATCTTAAGACTTTATTTAAAGTCTTTCAAGATACAACAGACCCAATCTGCACGAGATTGTGATGAGTATGTCAACTCTGTGATTTATTGTATAGAGTAGTAGAGAAGAAGAAGAAATTAGAATTGAATTAGAATAGAATGAGAATGTGATCAATATTCTCTTCTATTTATAATTTCGTCTGCACCTCTTCGAACAGTCGCGTCCGCCTGACAGGTCGCACCTGTTGCCTTTTAACGGCTACTGTTAGTTAACGGGTCACACCCGCCTGCTTCTCATATCCGTTTGTCTGCGCCTCTTCAATTGGGTCACACCCGCCTGCTACTCGCATCTGTTCGCCAAAAAACCCGCGTCCGCTTCAGAAGTCGCACCCCTCAGTCAATCCGCGTCCGCTTTTGAACAGATTCGCACCTGTTCGTATAGCCTACAACTGTCAGAAAACCCAGCACAGTTTTGCAGTAAAAATAGGATCATATTAGACCCATACCCATACCCAAATGCGAGCCCAAGCCTGGCCCGGTTCGGTCGGAAGGACGGCGGCGGCGCGCGCATGTGTGGTGGTGATGCATGATCTCCCTTCTCACAACGAAGCAAACATTTGGGTGCCCGAAGGCCCCAATCCCTTCATTGCAAAGCATTAATATAATAGAATAGCTTTGCAATTTTGGCGATGTGGGACTATGTTGATTTTATTCATTTGGTATTTAGGAATTCCAACATTTAGAACGTGTTCAAAAGTTGACTTGCACTAAGGTTTATGACAAAGTCAACATAATTTTGTTGTACATATGGTAATAGTAATGGGTTTCCTAGAAAAGATTGTTAACATCATAAAAGAATGCATTAGTACCCCAATGTTGTTTTTAAAAGATTCATTAGTAGTGATAGAGGTCTTGGACGAGGAGGTCCACTATATCCTTATCCTTTTGCTGTTGCTAATACTTAGGTATGGCAAATGACATTGTATTGTCATAACAAAATTATTCAACCTATTCATGATGTTCAGCCTAAAATTATACATATACTATATGCTTATGATCTGCCAGTATGTAAAGAAAATCAAAACTGTTGTAAAACGGGCAAATTTTTTTTCCATAAATTAGAAATACTTACAAGTTTAAAGGTCTATGAATTAAAGACCAAGTGCTACTTAAATGAACATTGCAAATGCAAAGAACTTATCTATCATACTCTGGGTGTAGAAGAAAGTTGACTTCTAGTCAAGTACTTATTAGAAGTTCCTCCATCCTCTAATATCATAACAGACAACAAGTGTAATGAATTGATTACAAAATTCAAAAATAAGCTGCAACGCCGGAGGGCAATTAATCTGTCTTCTGTTGTAAGAACAGAATTAGTTCACACCGTCATAACTTCCGGTGAGGTTTAGGTTATAAACATTCCAATATGCTTCAGTTGAAAAGATTTGAAGTGTTGTAATTGGATCTGAAAATTGCAATGTCTTTGTGATTGAGTAGCGGACTAGGTTGTTCTCTTTAAGATGTTTTGCCTCTATGCCAAAATCATGCAAGGCAATCATTAGTGCAGTGCCACTTCCGGGATAAAACAACCCTATATTAAATATATCAACAGACTCTTGCACAAAGACTGCTGAGTCGCACCCAAAAATATTGCTCGAATACGAAGATGGTTTAAGCAAAAGAAGAAAGGAAGAAACTCATACTAAAAACTGATAATTTTCTATGAGAAGATAGCTCGATTTAAAAGAAAAAATCTAAAATGAAAAGGGGACCGCGTCATGAAAAAATATGGGATCTGAGTATACTTGGTCTTATTACTAAGTCAAAGTCGGCTAAAAAAATATACTGCCAAAAATAAAGAGTTATACATCACATTAGCTAAGCAAAGCTTAGCCCGGGTCCGGTCGAGTCGAGTCGAGTCGTCGGTGAGCACGTGTGTGGTGGTCAGCCTAGTCTCCCTCCTCAATAAAAAAGAAAACATGGGATGCCCAAAGGGCCCATCCTTTCTCTTGAGAATTGTATATTTAAATATGATTCTCTATAGTTTCCCATAATATAGGACTATTCACTAAAAGTGCATTCAAACACTCTTCTCAATTCTTTTAATAATTCATTTTAAAAAAAATCCATCAACCCCCCACTTAAATTTTTAAAATTATTTTTCTTCATATATTTTCGATTTTATAAGATTGCGCATAAACAAAGGTATCTTTCGAATCTAAACCTTTGCATAATAAGTAAGATCCAGACTATACTAGAGTGACTCGTAGTCTTGAACTCAACTCTAACATTAAACCACACACAACTTTTTTGGGGTACAGTCTATAGCCCATGCTTAAAAGGCCATGCATGTCTACCTCAGTTTAGTGAACGCCCTAGGAATTTTGCCCAAAATTCCATAGGAAACGACCACATTTCCGCATTCACATTGGTGAATCTATCAAGAGTACTCTTGTATCTAGGTACTCCACTTCACATAGAGTATAAATTTCAATAAGAGTTAAACTCGTCCTCTTATCGCTTAAGGACTACATCAATCAATGTCACTTCATACTTGTTATTACCCATTGAACCTAGTTCTTGAGATCTCCAATCATTAGGTTGGGTTACTATTATGAGCGACTTCTCATTCTTTGAGTTCTCACTCTAAGGGCAATAGTCCCATTCTTTAAGATGTAGAAAGGACTTTCTCTTTGGCCAATCCTTTGCGAAAGGATCCATCGGATTCTTATCAGTGCATACATGATTCACTCTAACAGATCCTAAACATATATACTCTGTTACAGTACTGTGCTTACGACGAATTTGTCGTCCCTTACCATTTAAATAACGGTTCTTAACTTTTGCAATGGTCGTGGTACTATCGCAGTGGATCAACACAACTGGTATCGGTTTTTCACATAAATGGATCTCAACTGGCAGATTTCTTAAATAATATGCTTCTTCCTAGCTGCAGCTAGTACTATCATTTTTGACTCCATAGTGGATTGAGTCAAAATAGTCCGTTTCTTACATTTCCAAGTTCTAGCTCCTCCCGCAATACTATAATATATCCAATAGTTGCTTTGGAATCGTTTGATAAAGTATTCCAATCTGCATCGCTATATCCTTTAAGAATAGCAGAAAACTTCTAATAGTATAATCCACGTTTCGTTGTTCTTTTAGGGTATCTTATAACTCTTTCAATAACATGCCAATGCTCTATACTAGGTCTGCTAATAAACTTGCACAGTAATCCTACGACATAGGCTATGCCGGGTCTAGTACAATCTTCATTGATGTTCTTAAATAGTTTTACACTAGGATGCTTGCATATTCAGACCGTCTTACATTTTCATCGATGTTCTTAAATAGTTTTACACTAGGATCATACGGCGTATTAACAAATTTACATTCACAATAATTATATTTCTTTAACATCTTCTCAGTACAATGAGATTGATCTACAGAAATTCTCTTTTCAGACTTAGTAATCTTGATGCCAAGAATTACACTTGCTTCACCAAGATCTTTCATATCAAAATTGGCACATAATATGGACTTAACATGATTCACAACATGAATATTTGAACCAAATATAAGTAAATCATCCACTTATAAACCATAGGATAGTGCAAATGTTATTCTCCAATTTATAATAAATACACTTATCACTTCCATTTACTTCAAAACCATATGAAAAACTAGATTATCAAAATTTTCATGCCATTGTTTAGGTGTCTGTTTAGGACATAGAGAGATTCATCAAATTTACAAACTTTATGCTCTTGACCAAGTATAGCGAAACCTTCAGGTTGGTCTATGAATCTCTTCTTCTAATTCATCATTCAAAAATGATATTTTTGTATCCATTTAGTTAATAGTAGATCATAAAGTAAAGCAAAAGAAATTAATACTCGAATTGATGTTATTCTTGTAACAGGTAAAAAAGTGTCAAAAAATTCAATGTTTTCTCTTTGTCTAAGTCCTTTAGCCACAAGATGAGCCTTATATTTATCAATTGTACTATCAGGTTTCGACTTCTTTTTCAGTACCAACTTACAACCTAGAGGTAAATTAACTAGATGCCATGTTTTTTTAGATTCAAGAGATTCAATTTCACATTTATTGCTTCTTGCCAAAGGTCTGAATCTAAAGACGATTGAGCTTCTTTAGGATTAACAGGGTCCACTTCTAGTACACAATTATAATATTTTGGACCAAAATCTTTAGCTATCCTAGCTCTTTCATATAACATCCTGGTATTTTCAACCATTCGCATCCACACATGTCGGACTTGAGTTGCTCAAAATATCAGATTGTTAATTTATATTTGACAAAACTCGGCATATACAGTAAATAAATAATCATAGAATCACAGACATAGAGTAATATAACAATAAGTAGCGAAAACAAAGAATAGTAGTTCATGAAGCTACTATATATATCAGAGTTAAATAAAATACAACAGAAGACTCAAATACAATAGTCAAATACAAGATCAGAATGAATCACTGGAATCAACTGAATATCTGCAAGCTGAATAGATAAATGGATCTCCAAGTGAAGCTCCAACTCCAAAGGTGAGTCTCAAAAGTTGTATCACTCAGTTTGACCCGAGCGTAAAGCAAAAACAGAAAACACTAAAGTCAGGATTAACATTCTTATATCAATAAATCCAACTCAAGTGAAATAACAACTGAAATACAAGTAACTTAAAGAATGTTTGGGATAACCATCCTCTAAGGATCCGTTAAACTATTTACTATGTAGTAATATACGCTATTATAATAATGTCTAAAGGAAAGTAAACTATTAAAATAGCGTTAAGGCGCTACCCATATCCCCCTTAACACATTTTATATATATTCCAATAGTCTATACAGTATCGTAATCTCTCCCATACTAGGCGTCGTCAGAGGGCACTCCATAGGTATGGTACAAAACAAACTCGTAGTGGTCTCGCTAAGGTAGGTGACACGGCACAACTAGGCAATGCCAAGGTAGATATACCAATTACACTTCAGGGCAGGTGGTAACGCATAGCAAAAACTACCGCCCACCTCGAACCACACTCCTAAATCAAAGGTGCGCACCAAATCAATCACAAAGTAATAAAATGGCATACGAAGAAGTGTGTCCGATCGAAGGAGCTACCTCACTTGTCCCGTCGATTGCTCCTGTTTTAGCCACCTTATACCAGAACCATACGCATTTTAAGATCGAAATTATATATATATATATATATATATATATATGTATGTATGTATATATAACTTATTTAAGTTCATGTGTATATAATCAAACATTTATATAAATCAGATATAAGCTGTACAGGTATACACAAACAGGGCTTACACACTATAAATCAATAAATCAAAATATACAAACTAATATCTAAGCAGACATATAACCGATACAATACTTGCTTGAAACCAGCACTGTAACATTCCTTTTATATGTAAATAAGCTATATAAAAAAAATTATACTTTTATATATTTCACTTAAAATATAAATAACCAAAAGAGTATGAATAAGCTAATATATGAAAGTCTAACTTTTTATATATAAAACTAACAATATCTTAACATACCATAACATATATACAGATATATATAAAAACTCAAATTCACGAATACTAGTATATAATCTATATATATACGCAACCAAATATGCATATTATAGTTTAAACCCTCTAAACTCACAGATTGTATACATAAATATATAGAACTTATATAAACTTATAAAATTAGCTTTAATATAAACACAGAGAACAACTACTATATATATAACTGTAAATATATGTAAACAGTGTAACATATATAATATTCCTTCGAAATATCATGTATACAATACATTCGTATTGTAATTATATATTATTAAATCTAAGCAAAAGATTCGTAAAATTTATATACATACCCTGAAAAATGCGCATGCTCGGCTATGTTGTAGAGAAAATAGAAGGTGGGTGGTGAAACAGAGAAGGGGGAAAGAAAAACCTTGGCTGGGCTTTTGTGGTAGGGTGGCTGCCTCGAGTTGCACGACAAGTGGAGGAAGCGGGTGAAGGCGGGCACGAAGAGAGTAGGAGGAGGAAGACACGCTGGTCTCAGCGAGTCAGGAGCAGTGGGCATGGAGGGCTAAAGTTCGGCGAAACGAAGCAAGTGATGGTGTGTTTCGCTCGGTTGTGCTCAGGCAAGGAACAAGCAACACTTTGGAAAACGAGATGGTTACAGGGACGAGCAGATCTGAAGCACTAGTGGTGACTAGAGGAGTGGCGGAGGGGAACCTGCTATGGCAGCAAGGAAGGCTGAGGACGGTGATGGGTTGTGTTGGATGAGTAGAAGAATGGGTTTTAGGTATAAAGAAAAAATCTGTTGAAACAAAATGAAATGAAGGCCAAAATTTTATATAACAAGAATAGTAAAGAATATGAACAGAAAAGCAAATATAAATTTAATGATCAATAGAAATAGCAAAGGACACTACGTTGATATCAGCAAAATAAATGTAGGTGGCTATCAGGTTTACACGGCTGAGGAGTTTAAAAGACAAAGGAGAACAAAAAGGCACGAATATGGTACTGATACGACCAACCGATATGCGAATTTCGCCGCGTATCGGGCAACAAAATATATGAGTGAATGTACCGTAGAGATCAGCATGACGAGACGATCAAAAACGGTATACAGATATCAGTAGCACGACCATCCTATCAAAATTTGATATCGGTACCGAAAATGCTGCTACTTTGTCGAAAATAAGATAAATGAAGCAATAGTGGTTCAAATTTGAAGAAACAGAACATGACGTCTCACTCAGAAGATGATTTAAAAATTTAGTGTATAAAAATATTCAGGTTTGGAAAACATTTTATTATCATCAATTTTAACTGATTTGAATTAAAAATAGAATTTACACAATAAAATAAAGTTTCATATTATCAGATGAAAATTTAACATTTGTTATGTTAAAGTAGACGTATTCCAAATATTAAATTTTTATTTTCAAATTAAATTATTTAAAATTTCAGTTAAATATGTTATTAAAACCATCAAAATTTATGGGTCGTTGCATTTCACTTCTTCTAGGTTCAGATTCACTTTCCGCAATCTGTTCATTATTTCTGATTACTGGAATATTAGTAGTAAATGTGCCATTGTTCCTTAGTTTAAAAGGAAATTTATTTTCAAAGAAATCAACACATCATTTGACTCAATAATAACTCGAGCGTTCAAATCAAAAAAAATATATGCTTTGCAGTCAATGGAATAACCAACATGAACATCTTCATATGCTTGACTTGCAAATTTAATTCTTTTAGGGTCTGGAATACGTACATATGCGAAGCCACCCCAAGTTTTAAAATAAGACAAGTTGAGTTTGTTTATTTTTTTTAAATCTTAAAAGGTGTAATTTTGCTCTTAGATTTGGGAATTCTGTTTAATACATAACAAATAGTTAACAAAATTTTCCTCCACCAATGTGACGGTACACACGAATTTAATAAAATAGATAAAACTAGTTCGGTAAGAGTCCTATATTTCTTTCAGCTTTACCATTCAAGCGAATTCTCTCATGAATTATGCCATTTTGATTATAAAATTTAACGAATAAAGCTAGATTCATATTATGTTCCTTTATCACTTTGAAATCTCTTAATTTTAAATTGCTTTTCAATTTTAGTAACAAATAACTTAAACATATCCAGCGCATCATTTTTATTTTTTATGGGATAAACATAAGTGAAATCAAAGCAATCATCAATAATAGTAATAAAGTAGCCATCTCTAGTTAGAGTTCCATCAAGTTCACATATATCAGAGTGTATTAAATCTAATGGTTCTGTCTCTCTGAACATATATTTATATGGGGTCTTAGTAATTTTAGCTTGGCTGTATTCCCATTTTTATTAATCGCTTATGGATACTTTAGGGATCAATCCTAAGTTACTCATGTTATGAATAAGTGGCTTTTTAACATGAAAAAGTCTAGCATGACAAAAATTCCATACATTGCATACAAGTAGAAGTAAACTTTATTCAAATCAACATTTAGGGAGACACACAGATAGATGACGAATGTTTTATCAAATCAAACTGAATATCTATTCTGCATTTGGCTTACCAAATCAGAATATCAACAATAGATACGAGAACGAATCTATTTAACACTTCATAAGATATTCGGGTTATCCAGATCTACGAAATATGCAGGGGCATCGGTTAGTTCGAAGGAATAACTAACCATTCGTAGAATATATTTAGACCCAAAATAGATAGATATATGGATACAATTTCAAAACTTTTAGTTTAGAACTGAAGTATAGTGTAACGTCCCGCCTTTTTGCACGCTTTAAATCGACACACGTGCCAATTCAAACTATATGAAAGGGCGGATTGTTATGGGGTAAATTAGAAAACAAGAAAGAAATAAAACAAAACAGAATCTCACAGCGGAAGGATAAAATATAATAATCAAATATACAGTTCATAAAACTGTTTACAAAACATTTGATTTTTCTTTATACAATAAATATCAGAGTTAACATACCAATCAATATCAATGCAGCGGAATATAGTGTGTAGTGGAACCATATAATAAATAACAATAATAGAAATCTTCGTCCTCTAGAGCTAAGGTCTTCGAAATCCTGAAATGCTCGGACTGACCCGAGCGAATTGAAAAGACAAAACACTCGAGTCAGAACTAAAAGATCTTATGTAAATTAAATCAACAGAAGTAAATATGAGTGCAGTAACTTAAAAGATGCTCGGGATTCACATCTCTTAAGGATCCGTTAAACTATTTATTATGTAGTATATTTCGCTATTATAATAGTGTCTATTTATAAAATAAACTTACTTTTAAATAGCGTTAAAGGGTTACCCATATAGCCCTTAACATAAATATATTCCCATAGTCTATAAGTACCGTAATCTCCCCCGTACTGGGCGTCGTCAGTGGGCGCTCCATAGGTATGGTACAAAACAAAATCGTATAAGGCGCGCTAGGGTAGGTGACACGGCACAACTAGGCAATGCCAGGTTAGATATACCAATTGCTATCCGGGCTGGTGGTAACGTGTAGTAGCTACTACCGCCCACCTCGGACAAACTCCCCCCTAAAATCAAAGAAATCAAAAGTGGCCACCGAATCAATCCAAAGTCAGAGTATAATATCGAAGAGGAGTATCCGATAAAGGGCGCTAACCCCCTTGGCCCGAGAATCGCTCCTGTTTTAGCCACCTTATGCCAACTCACGGGAGTCGGGTCCACGTATTTACCTCAAAGGAAACGCCGCCACCATCCTACTTCATTCTGGAAACTCCACCGCGTACACGGTTGTTAAAGTGGTTTTCGGAGTTGGCAGAGAGTATGACAACTTCCGATCCCGGTCTCTTCAACAACCAATCCTTATTATAACACCGTGGTCTTTAAAAATAATTTATACTTTAAAACCAGAATATAATTATCCATTTCAAACCCATAAATACGATATCATTTCCATTTCCAAAACAAACTCATTTTTGATATTATTTTATAAAACCCAAATCAATAATATCATTTTTATTTCAAATATATTTCCTTTCCAAAATCATACTGCTTTAAAATTTATAATATCTGGAAACCAAACATTTGAATTATAACTTTCAAAACATAATACTTCGAAATTCATAGCTTTAAAACCATAACTTCTAAAACTTGAATGGTTTGGATATTCAAACAGTATATAGAATAAAATAGTTTAAGTTTAAAATTACTTTATAAAATAAAATAATTTCCGCGACTTTACAATTTTATTCATTTAAAATTTAGTCTAAATCCATAAATTTTAAATTCACTTTTAGTTAAATAAACCACTTCAATTTCAATATATTTCTAACTTTGAGTATTTAACAATTTCAAAACTTAAGGTTGGAAATTTATATTCACTAATTCATTTTCCTATTATTTAGTTTTGAAATGTTTACATAATAGATCAAAAATCATTTAAAATAAAATTCCAATTACTAACAACTTTATTATTTCCTTCAATTTATTTATGCTAGAAATATTCGTTTAATTTATCTTGAATAAAAATCCAGTTATAAATATCATACCTTTAAAATTTCCAAGCTTTAATAAGTTTTACATCAACTTATAGAGTGAAATTTTTAAATAAGTTCCATTCAAATAAATTTCCAATTTACCATCAAATCTTAATTGATTTAAATCATTAAAACTCCATTATTCAACTTATTTATTTTATTTAACAAATTTATACATAGCTTAAATTCAATAATTTAACTATGTATGTATATAAAAACAAGATTTTATCTAAGATCAAAAATTAATATTTATTAAACCATATCCTATCCAAACCATAAAAAACATTTTCAAAATATTAATATATATATAGACCGACGATGTCTGTATATAACTTTCTACCCTATGATCAAGTGATACGGATATGTATCATTTCGATCCGTAATTTAAAATAAAAACTACGGTTATATATCATTTCAAACCGCAATCCCGAATGAAATGAAATGCATAACAACTTGTAGTTAATATAAATAAACATCCATTCATCCATCAAAATCATACATTCATTTATCACAATCATCATCCAAATTAGAACAATACATCTATATATAAAATATGACAAATAACAGGCATTCATTGGCAGTTTATTTTGCAAAATAAATTTTGTAACGACCCAGAATTTTTAGTAATTAAAATTTGAATATTTAATTAATTTTAAATATTAATAAGTGAATTTTTAAGTCAAATAAATTTTTATTTGAATTTTTGGATTTAATTGGATAATTAAATCGATAATTTAATAAGTTAAATTATGGAAATAATTGAAAATTGAGTTAAATATGATTGAAAATGATTTGTAAAATTTTATTTTATCATATTGAAGTTAGAACGATATTTTAGAACTTTTAAAATCGAATTAAAAGTTAATTTGTGAAAATTGAATATTTTAATATTTAATAATCGACTGTAAAATAGCCAATTTTTGAACAGTCTCAGAATTGAACGAAACCAGTTCCATTGGATCCGTAATAGTTAGTTATTACCGGATTTCAATTTTCGTGTCAATCGGAGCTATCGTTTGATCGTGGCAGCTCGAAACGCATCGAATTTATTTTTAATTTAAATTTGACGAGTGAAAATAGCCATTTTTCAAAAAGTCTCGGATTTCGACGAAACTAGTTTCATCGGATCCGTAATGTGATATTATTGTAAGGTTTCAAATTTCAAGTCAATTGGATTTACCGTTTGTCCGGTACGAATTAAAACGCCTAGAAATCGATTTAAATCGGTTTAATTTAAATTGAGCGTTTGCAGCCATAACTCGCACAGATGTCCGAATTAGCTTCCGAAACCTGTTCCATTGTGTTCGGAACGCCGGGTAAACCTTAGAAACGCTGGTTACGGCGCCTAAATCGGAGTTTGAAATTTCCGAAATGAATAGTGTTTACGCTTGATTTTCTATAAATACACCATTCACAATTAAAAAAAATAAATAAATATCAAAACCCTAATTTTAACGTAGCCGCCACCTCCCTATTCTACGGCCAGAAACGATCTTCCTTTCCCCCTCGATTTATTCCAATCCATCAGCAATTAGACGAAGCTTCCAACTAGAAAGTCGTATAGCACATCGAGATCTTGAAGTTCAACGGTGGAGATGTGATTTGGAGCATCGGAGGGGGAGATTTGGGGCTGCGTTTGCTTCGACTTGCGCACGACTTTCTGTGCAGATGGGTGGGCCGAGTGTGCCAAGGCTATGGCCGAACATAGAGGGGGTCGTGCTTTTCGCGATGGTGGTTGTTTGATGAAGTATCGTCGAGTGTGGTGTTCGATTTCCTAAACCCTAGAAATCAAGTGATGGGTTCGGTCCATAGCGCAATGATCTGGAGTGTTGCGTGATGAGGGAGATGAGGGCTATGCACGGCCAAGATTTCATGAAGTGGGATCCAACGGTTTGAGTTTGATGAGGTTAAAAATAATATGTTATGTTGTAATTTTAAGTATAAAACTCGTATAAACTTTGAAAAATCATATCTTTTTCATACGAGGTCGAAAAAATGCAAACTCAGTTGCGTTGGAATCGTATGGACGAGCACTACGCGATGGAGTTGGTTTGGAGTCGTTTGGAGTTAGTGAGAATTTTGGGTAAAATTAAACGTCCGTTTAATTTTATTCGAAATAAATCGCTAAAACGGAATTTAAAATCAAGGTGAGAACTTCTCACTCAATCGAATCAGTTTCGATTTTATTTTAAATAGTTAGATTTAAAATATTTGAATGCATGTTTAAATGATGATTAATATCTATTGATTGTTAAAATAGACATTATACGCCGTTAGTAAGCGGATGTTATTTATTAAAAACATATACCGCGAATATTTCATAAACAGTGAAATTGGTATTATATATAATAGCAATATATATATATTGGCATATGTATATATTGGAGTTATTGATTTCCCGCATTTTTTGTTTAGCGGATGAGACCCTATTACGCGTTATTAAGCGGATAATATTTAATAAGAACATATACCGCGATAATTTCGTACTGGAACGAAATTGGTATTGTGCTAATGTTTGTGAATGCAGGAAAACAGGTTGGAGGGATCCAACTGGATTCCTCAACAGTTTTTATTTGATTTCAGATATTTTGATATTTGATTGACTATCATATCGATATATGATGTCGTTGTTATCGTGATTGACTATTTGGTATGTAGCATCATTGGACCAAGTTTTGGAATTTTAAAATGATTTATAAAGTGATTTTTGAAAATATACTATATGTTTGGAATTTGATCTATTTTAAATGAATAAACGTTATGATTTTTAATGTTATAAAAATTATGATTTTTGAGAAATATAGTTAAAAACTGATTTTTGAGAATATGATGTTAATGATTTTATAAAATAGTTTAATTTGGGAAATTTGAATTTATTGTGAAAAGTTTAAATATAGGATTTATAAAATTTAATTATTTTATAAATCAAGAGAACGGTGAAATAATAAAGGAGATTAAAGACGTTTTAAAAGAATAATATAAATTGAATTATATTAAGAGATTTATAAATGGATATTTATAAATTGAAATATTGAAATTATAAAACGAGTCTTTATAAGTGTTTGAATGAAGTGAAAATGAATTTCATAATTGAATGAAGTTTATAGAATTATAAACGGTGAGATTATAAATGGAATTTTATAAACAGCAGGTTTATAAAATTTATAAAGTCATTAAAGGAATATATTTGGATGAATAATTGAATCTTATAAGTTATAAGATTTATAATTATGAAGTTCAAAGGAACGATTTTTGTGAACGAATAAATTATAAGCATTTAACTTATAATATGAATCTTTGGTTTATAATTGAGTTATAAAGTGAATAGGTTGATAAAGGAATTTATAAAAGGAGATGTTATAAAATAAATAGAAATAGAATTCCTAAACGTTGTTTTATAAATTCACAAACGACTTATTTTGATAAGTAAATTGTTGAAACTTATTAATGGAGTTATATTCACATTTTTGACTGTGAATAATCCTTTGAATTAAAATGAATAAAAGGATAAAATTGTTAACGTAGTATATTCACGTTTTTGAATAGTGAATAAGATGTTAAAGAAATTGTTTTGAATGTGATATTGAAATAGAATTAAAACGATCTAACGAAGTTTTAATTGTGTTGAGATTCGAAACCATAGATTTCAACATTCATTGTTGAAATAGACGTTTTCGAGAAATAAAAGGAAATAGTAGACTATAACACTGTTGTTATAGTAAATGATTTCCGAAAGGAAATGTTTTGTAAAGTATTGGGATTTATATATCTATTTTAATTTCGAATCCCTATAATAGTGATTTTGGGACGTCGTAACGATGTTTTACGCAACATTCGTTTTGGCCCAAATAAATATGTTAAAGAGAATGATTTCCTTAAAGAATGAAATATATACTTAATTTCGATTTAAGTATATAGAATATTTTCTAAGTGTTGAAAATAAATAAAATTTGTGAATTACTTATGAATAAATAAGTATGGAAATGTTTTCCAATATAAAGCGAATATTTTGAGAATTTATCTTTTTGAAGATAAATTGAAAGGGAATATTGAAATGAATAATTGGAATCGAATATTCATAGATATTTTGGATTATAAATTCACTATGGAATTTATGAATGAAATTGGAAATTGGGTCTAAAAATAAATATTGATTTATTTTTGAAGTGTGAAACTATATATCTTGTAAAGATATTTTGGAAAATAAATAATTTGGAAAATTATTTGGAAACTGGTGATGTGTGCATATCAATTGATAGTTCAATAACCGACTATCAATATTTCCCTTTGAATGGGTATTTGGATGTGATTTGATTGAATTTGAATGTCACACTTATTTTTGAATAAGCGCTCACTATTCGGGTTAACCGGGAAAGGACCATGGGGTCGTATAACCCATTCCGAATATGTGATACGTCGTTGTAAATTGCATTTGAAGATCGGTGTTGAAGACCGAGTTTTTGCAAAAGCGATAGGATGACCTATCGATTGTCTCTGCACTGGGTAGCTCCTGGTATAGAGATTCCTTAAGAGATGGGAAGTTCGATCGGGATTGTGAATACCCGGATTGCAAGGGCTTCGTAAGAAGTGCCTTCGGTTTTGTTCGAGCCCGGAACAGACTTGTATGGATTGTGTGTCTGACATTACAAATTGAGATATAAAGCCGATTTCATTCAAATATATTTTTGTTGGTGGCGGAGAATTTATTCTTTTAGCTTAACACCCTTCTCTGAGACGTACGTGCTCAGAGGTTATGTAGTTGAATGTTATCAGCGATATATTCCCAATTTGGTAATGTGACATGCTGAGTGATGCTGAAATGATCATTGTGTTGATTATTTGTGATAGGATCGTTTATTTGATCGTCTATCCTTGTGATCATTGTGTTGATCATTTGTTGACCCAAAGCATGGCTTTTGTATAAAGTATGTTTTTGTGGACGAAACTTCATCGAGCCTCACATCCCGGAATGGTCAAAACAGGAAAGATGCGGCAAGGTTATGAGGGGTAGCTCCCTTTAGGGTATGTGCATTTTCTTCTGGAAAGGGTGGTATCATGGTATGGAGCCCAGATATTTACTCATGTTGAAACACTATATTTTATTACTGTCTGGTGTTGTTGGTGACGAGCGCTCGGTTAAAAGGTCCAATGGGACCGGGGGATGTCATACTCGTGTAGTAGTTACCTAGTGATAAAGGTAACCCGGCCTTGTGTTGGCAGAGAGCTGGTTAAGTTCTCGGGACGTCCAACCAGAGGCGTTTCCATGTGGCAATGGGAAGTTCCTTGGCCTGATCATTCGTTGGAAATCCAAAGAAACAATACGAGACTTGTACGGTTTTAGTTTTATAACCTGCTACGGAATGTGGCGGTAACCTGCTATTGAACATGATAGCTATAGTAGGCATAAGTGCGGAATGTCTATGCTGGCTAAGATTTATATCTTTATTTTTGAAATGATTTTCCTATACTATGCACTAGTAATAATATCAAATGTTATTTTAAATGCGTATCAAGCATCTTTGGCTATCATAAGGAGAAATCTCCTCCGATTCTGCGTTTGCATGTGTGTGTGTGCGAGAGGCCTTATGGTAGTCTCATTTTTAAAAGCATTGCGAATTGAGTTTAAAAATATTCCTCTATTTTGTTTTCAAAGTTAAATAAACTATTTTGAGTTCTCACACAAGTCACATGACTGACTTGGAGTTTATTGTTTTCCTTCCTAAACTCTGGGTGCCCACCAATTTCCACACGGGCAGTTAAGAGTTAAGGTTTATCAGGATATTCTGGATATTCAGGAATTGCTGGAGGCAAGCTGGATGGCATGGCGTATTACTAGCTATATAGTATTTCTTTTTCCGCTGCACCACTGTTTGATGTTGATGTTGTACACTCTGATGATATGATGTAATGTAATGTGATGTAATGTAATAACTGATATAGTTCTTTGTTTAAAGATTATTCATTTATTATTATATGTTGTTCCGCTGCGAATTGTGAGATTCTGATGTTGTTCTGTTTGTTTTCTGTTCCATCCTATTTTCTTCTGTTTTTCTTTTTCCTCTATTCTCTTTTCTTTCTATTTTAAAATTATGTTCTATTTTCTACTCTTCTCTATTCTCTTTTTCTTCTATTTTAAAATATTCTGTTTTCTTTCTGTTCTATCTTCTCTCTAATTTCTATTTTCTATTTCCTTTTCCCTCTATCTTCTATCTTTCTCGTTTTCTTTTCTTAAATTCTTTTTAAAAAAACCCTCAGTGTTCGGTTTTCCGTCGTTCGATTCCTCGGCAGTCGATAAAGTGAGTGTCGATGTCGAATTTTCGGAAGACGAAGAATCGTGTCCTGACAATGTGGTATCAGAGCTTATGGTTAAGCGACAACCATGGTTCTGTTGGGTATTACTCACTAGAGATAGAGTCAGTAGTACTCTAGAATGAATTTGAGTGTAATAATAGCTATGAGAGCGTATTTGTTAGTGAATATAAAATTGTTTTATATTGTGATGATTGGTTTGTTGAGTGACATATGAACCTTCGTCAGCACGGTATGTACAACTATGCCGAAGGGGTTTCTAAACACTTGAATAGAACAATTCGACACAATATTGTTTTTAAATTGGGTAAATGAGATAATTTTACTTGATTATGTTTTGTATATAAAAAAATAATTTTTCAGAATTATTAAAGTATATAAGTTGATTGTTAAGTTGTTTGAATAATCTAAATAAAGGAATTGTATAAGCAAAAAGAATTATAAGAGTTGAATTATAATTAAAGTGATTTACAATTGTGAAATAAACTTATATATGTAAGAAGTGAAACTATATGAATATATTTATGAATATGAGTTATAAATAAAAATGAATTTAAAGATTAAATGGAAATTTACTTTAGAATTGAATTGAATTGAATTGAATGAATAGATTGAATGAAAATCAATTTAATTAAACCAATTGAAAGTGATGGTGTTAAAGCAAATTGAATGAATATAAGCAAAGGAATTTGGTTGCAATTAATAAACATTGGTTGATATTGAATATGATTGTTAGATGATTGTATATAATTCATTAAGTATTAATGAAAGTGAATTAGTGAAATTTAAAGTTATGTAATTGAATTCAAATTAGAAGTAAATAAATTTGAATAGAATTGAATTTGATTTGGAAGTGAACCAACTTGAATATAAGTTAGTGAATATAAACTAATTGAGAATGAATGTTAATAAGAACATCCACTGTATATGAATCAAATGTGATTAAATTGAAAACCAATTCATTGAATATTAATGAGAATATGAATGAATATTTATTGGTTATGGATGATAGTTGGTTGATGTTTGCATTTGTTGTTTTGTTTCATTTGCTATGTTGACATATATAGTTAGTATGTTGCTATATGTTGTATATTGATACTATTTCCATATATGCATGATTCTCATGTTGTTTGTTGAGTAATTAGTAGGTGCGGATCGCGTTTGCTTCGCATTTGGAGCTCGCTTTCGCGCTATATTAGCCGTATATGCTCGCTAATAAAATATAAGGTACATATCTCGGATTAAATATCGTACTTTTATACTTTTTTCCCGGCGGGATGCCTCATTACTTGATGAGATGTATATTTGTGATATATATACTGTCATTTTTTTTTCGGATCGAGCCGCGCAAAGGAGACTATGGCGAATTTTTCCGAAAATTTAAGGCGTTAGAAATTTTTTGAGAAAATTGGAAAATTTTGAAAACTATAACTTTGATTTTTGGAATGGAAAGTTAAACAATAGTAGTTGTTTTTGAAAAGATAAGTAAAGATTTGTAAGAAGTTTGACTATGAATTTTGGAAAATTAATAAATTCTATAACTTTTCTTACTTAATAATTTTGAGGACGAAATTCTTTTAAGGGGGAAAGATTGTAACGACCCAGAATTTTTAGTAATTAAAATTTGAATATTTAATTAATTTTAAATATTAATAAGTGAATTTTTAAGTCAAATAAATTTTTATTTGAATTTTTGGATTTAATTGGATAATTAAATCGATAATTTAATAAGTTAAATTATGGAAATAATTGAAAATTGAGTTAAATATGATTGAAAATGATTTGTAAAATTTTATTTTATCATATTGAAGTTAGAACGATATTTTAGAATTTTTAAAATCGAATTAAAAGTTAATTTGTGAAAATTGAATATTTTAATATTTAATAATCGACTGTAAAATAGCCAATTTTTGAACAGTCTCAGAATTGAACGAAACCAGTTCCATTGGATCCGTAATAGTTAGTTATTATCGGATTTTAATTTTCGTGTCAATCGGAGCTATCGTTTGATCGTGGCAACTCGAAACGCATCGAATTTATTTTTAATTTAAATTTGACGAGTGAAAATAGCCATTTTTCAAAAAGTCTCGGATTTCGACGAAACCAGTTTCATCGGATCCGTAATGTGATATTATTGTAAGGTTTCAAATTTCAAGTCAATTGGATTTACCGTTTGTCCGGTACGAATTAAAACGCCTAGAAATCGATTTAAATCGGTTTAATTTAAATTGAGTGTTTGCAGCCATAACTCGCACAGATGTCCGAATTAGCTTCCGAAACCTGTTTCATTGTGTCCGGAACGCCGGGTAAACCTTAGAAACGCTGGTTACGGCGCCTAAATCGGAGTTTGAAATTTCCGAAATGAATAGTGTTTACACTTGATTTTCTATAAATACACCATTCACAATTAAAAAAAATAAATAAATATCAAAACCCTAATTTTAACGTAGCCGCCACCTCCCTATTCTACGGCCAGAAACGATCTTCCTTTCCCCCTCGATTTATTCCAATACATCAGCAATTAGACGAAGCTTCCAACTAGAAAGTCGTATAGCACATCGAGATCTTGAAGTTCAACGGTGGAGATGTGATTTGGAGCATCGAAGGGGGAGATTTGGGGCTGCGTTTGCTTCGACTTGCGCACGACTTTCTGTGCAGATGGGTGGGCCGAGTGTGCCAAGGCTATGGCCGAACATAGAGGGGGTCGTGCTCTTCGCGATGGTGGTTGTTTGATGAAGTATCGTCGAGTGTGGTGTTCGATTTCCTAAACCCTAGAAATCAAGTGATGGGTTCGGTCCATAGCGCAATGATCTGGAGTGTTGCGTGATGAGGGAGATGAGGGCTATGCACGGCCAAGATTTCATGAAGTGGGATCCAACGGTTTGAGTTTGATGAGGTTAAAAATAATATGTTATGTTGTAATTTTACGTATAAAACTCGTATAAATTTTGAAAAATCATATCTTTTTCATACGAGGTCAAAAAAATGCAAACTCAGTTGCGTTGGAATCGTATGGACGAGCACTACGCGATGGAGTTGGTTTGGAGTCGTTTGGAGTTAGTGAGAATTTGAGGTAAAATTAAACGTCCGTTTAATTTTATTCGAAATAAATCGCTAAAACGGAATTTAAAATCAAGGTGAGAACTTCTCACTCAATCGAATCAGTTTCGATTTTATTTTAAATAGTTAGATTTAAAATATTTGAATGCATGTTTAAATGATGATTAATATCTATTGATTGTTAAAATAGACATTATACGCCGTTAGTAAGCGGATGTTATTTATTAAAAACATATACCGCGAATATTTCATAAACAGTGAAATTGGTATTATATATAATAGCAATATATATATATTGGCATATGTATATATTGGAGTTATTGATTTCCCGCATTTTTTGTTTAGCGGATGAGACCCTATTACGCCGTTATTAAGCGGATAATATTTAATAAGAACATATACCGCGATAATTTCGTACTGGAACGAAATTGGTATTGTGCTAATGTTTGTGAATGCAGGAAAACAGGTTGGAGGGATCCAACTGGATTCCTCAACAGTTTTTATTTGATTTCAGATATTTTGATATTTGATTGACTATCATATCGATATATGATGTCGTTGTTATCGTGATTGACTATTTGGTATGTAGCATCATTGGACCAAGTTTTGGAATTTTAAAATGATTTATAAAGTGATTTTTGAAAATATACTATATGTTTGGAATTTGATCTATTTTAAATGAATAAACGTTATGATTTTTAATGTTATAAAAATTATGATTTTTGAGAAATATAGTTAAAAACTGATTTTTGAGAATATGATGTTAATGATTTTATAAAATAGTTTAATTTGGGAAATTTGAATTTATTGTGAAAAGTTTAAATATAGGATTTATAAAATTTAATTATTTTATAAATCAAGAGAACGGTGAAATAATAAAGGAGATTAAAGATGTTTTAAAAGAATAATATAAATTGAATTATATTAAGAGATTTATAAATGGATATTTATAAATTGAAATATTGAAATTATAAAACGAGTCTTTATAAGTGTTTGAATGAAGTGAAAATGAATTTCATAATTGAATGAAGTTTATAGAATTATAAACAGCGAGATTATAAATGGAATTTTATAAACAGTAGGTTTATAAAATTTATAAAGTCATTAAAGGAATATATTTGGATGAATAATTGAATCTTATAAGTTATAAGATTTATAATTATGAAGTTCAAAGGAACGATTTTTGTGAACGAATAAATTATAAGCATTTAACTTATAATATGAATCTTTGGTTTATAATTGAGTTATAAAGTGAATAGGTTGATAAAGGAATTTATAAAAGGAGATGTTATAAAATAAATAGAAATAGAATTCATAAACGTTGTTTTATAAATTCACAAACGACTTATTTTGATAAGTAAATTGTTGAAACTTATTAATGGAGTTATATTCACATTTTTGACTGTGAATAATCCTTTGAATTAAAATGAATAAAAGGATGAAATTGTTAACGTAGTATATTCACGTTTTTGAATAGTGAATAAGATGTTAAAGAAATTGTTTTGAATGTGATATTGAAATAGAATTAAAACGATCTAATGAAGTTTTAATTGTGTTGAGATTCGAAACCATAGATTTCAACGTTCATTGTTGAAATAGACGTTTTCGAGAAATAAAAGGAAATAGTAGACTATAACACTGTTGTTATAGTAAATGATTTCCGAAAGGAAATGTTTTGTATAGCATTGGGATTTATATATCTATTTTAATTTCGAATCCCTATACTAGTGATTTTGGGACGTCGTAACGATGTTTTACGCAACATTCGTTTTGGCCCAAATAAATATGTTAAAGAGAATGATTTCCTTAAAGAATGAAATATATACTTAATTTCGATTTAAGTATATAGAATATTTTCTAAGTGTTGAAAATAAATAAAATTTGTGAATTACTTATGAATAAATAAGTATGGAAATGTTTTCCAATATAAAGCGAATATTTTGAGAATTTATCTTTTTGAAGATAAATTGAAAGGGAATATTGAAATGAATAATTGGAATCGAATATTCATAGATATTTTGGATTATAAATTCACTATGGAATTTATGAATGAAATTGGAAATTGGGTCTAAAAATAAATATTGATTTATTTTTGAAGTGTGAAACTATATATCTTGTAAAGATATTTTGGAAAATAAATAATTTGGAAAATTATTTGGAAACTGGTGATGTGTGCATATCAATTGATAGTTCAATAACCGACTATCAATATTTCCCTTTGAATGGGTATTTGGATGTGATTTGATTGAATTTGAATGTCACACTTATTTTTGAATAAGCGCTCACTATTCGGGTTAACCGGGAAAGGACCATGGGGTCGTATAACCCATTCCGAATATGTGATACGTCGTTGTAAATTGCATTTGAAGATCGGTGTTGAAGACCGAGTTTTTGCAAAAGCGATAGGATGACCTATCGATTGTCTCTGCACTGGGTAGCTCCTGGTATAGAGATTCCTTAAGTGATGGGAAGTTCGATCGGGATTGTGAATACCCGGATTGCAAGGGCTTCGTAAGAAGTGCCTTCGGTTTTGTTCGAGCCCGGAACAGACTTGTATGGATTGTGTGTCTGACATTACAAGTTGAGATATAAAGCCGATTTCATTCAAATATATTTCTGTTGGTGGCGGAGAATTTATTCTTTTAGCTTAACACCCTTCTCTGAGACGTACGTGCTCAGAGGTTATGTAGTTGAATGTTATCAGCGATATATTCCCAATTTGGTAATGTGACATGCTGAGTGATGCTGAAATGATCATTGTGTTGATTATTTGTGATAGGATCGTTTATTTGATCGTCTATCCTTGTGATCATTGTGTTGATCATTTGTTGACCCAAAGCATGGCTTTTGTATAAAGTATGTTTTTGTGGACGAAACTTCGTCGAGCCTCACATCCCGGAATGGTCAAAACAGGAAAGATGCGGCAAGGTTATGAGGGGTAGCTCCCTTTAGGGTATGTGCATTTCCTTCTGGAAAGGGTGGTATCATGGTATGGAGCCCAGATATTTACTCATGTTGAAACACTATATTTTATTACTGTGTGGTGTTGTTGGTGACGAGCGCTCGGTTAAAAGGTCCAATGGGACCGGGGGATGTCATACTCGTGTAGTAGTTACCTAGTGATAAAGGTAACCCGGCCTTGTGTTGGCAGAGAGCTGGTTAAGTTCTCGGGACGTCCAGCCAGAGGCGTTTCCATGTGGCAATGGGAAGTTCCCTGGCCTGATCATTCGTTGGAAATCCAAAGAAACAATACGAGACTTGTACGGTTTTAGTGTATAACCTGCTATGGAATGTGGCGGTAACCTGCTATTGAACATGGTAGCTATAGTAGGCATAAGTGCGGAATGTCTATGCTGGCTAAGATTTATATCTTTATTTTTGAAATGATTTTCCTATACTATGCACTAGTAATAATATCAAATGTTATTTTAAATGCGTATCAAGCATCTTTGGCTATCATAAGGAGAAATCTCCTCCGATTCTGCGTTTGCATGTGTGTGTGTGCGGGAGGCCTTATGGTAGTCTCATTTTTAAAAGCATTGCGAATTGAGTTTAAAAATATTCCTCTATTTTGTTTTCAAAGATAAATAAACTATTTTGAGTTCTCACACCAGTCACATGACTGACTTGGAGTTTATTGTTTTCCTTCCTAAACTCTGGGTGCCCACCAATTTCCACACGGGCAGTTAAGAGTTAAGGTTTATCAGGATATTCTGGATATTCAGGAATTGCTGGAGGCAAGCTGGATGGCATGGCGTATTACTAGCTATATAGTATTTCTTTTTCCGCTGCACCACTGTTTGATGTTGATGTTGTACACTCTGATGATATGATGTAATGTAATGTGATGTAATGTAATAACTGATATAGTTCTTTGTTTAAAGATTATTCATTTATTATTATATGTTGTTCCGCTGCGAATTGTGAGATTCTGATGTTGTTCTATTTGTTTTCTGTTCCGTCCTATTTTCTTCTGTTTTTCTTTTTCCTCTATTCTCTTTTCTTTCTATTTTAAAATTATGTTCTATTTTCTACTCTTCTCTATTCTCTTTTTCTTCTATTTTAAAATATTCTGTTTTCTTTCTGTTCTATCTTCTCTCTAATTTCTATTTTCTATTTCCTTTTCCCTCTATCTTCTATCTTTCTCTTTTTCTTTTCTTAAATTCTTTTTAAAAAAACCCTCAGTGTTCGGTTTTCCGTCGTTCGATTCCTCGGCAGTCGATAAAGTGAGTGTCGATGTCGAATTTTCGTAAGACGAAGAATCGTGTCCTGACAAATTTACTGATAATTTAACTTGTAGTTTATATGCACAATAAATTTACTACAAATTTAACTATCAGTTTATATGAAAAAATGGATCAAATAATAAGTAAATTTAATGAATGCAAATTAACTGATATAATGATGAAATAGATGCCAAACAGCTATAAATAAATTTTAAAACACATCATAAATCAATTTAACAATCATAGTAATCTTAGAAGTTGTGAGTGGGTTAAAACACTCACCTTTTGAATTTAAATCCAATTTAAATCCAAAAATTGCACAGTCTCCAAATCCATCCAAACTAGCGCCAAAACGTCAGAAATTTTATTACGATCCTAACAAAAAAGTCGCGCATGAAACGGAGCTCGTATGAAAAAGTTAGGAAAATTAAAAGATTGGAAAATTCTGGTCCTGAGTCAACTTCGGTCCACCGCCTCAATTCCCCGGTTCTTGCTTGAAGTTTTTGCCAAAACGACTCGGACGACCCGAGTAACTTTCTTCATAACCCGAAGTAGATGCAGCATTTTTGCCTCTGAAACTCGAAGCGCGACCAGAAGTTGCTGCAGATCCGCAACTTTTTTTTTTGAAATTGAAACTGGATTGGGAAGATTAGGGTTTGTAGTGGAATGAGGAAGAGCATACATTCAGAATGAGGAATAAGCAATGACCTAGGGTTTATAACCACATATATATAGGCAAACAGAATAGAAAGAATGGGCTAGGTTGGATTTGGGTTTTAAACGATAATTAACCCGAAAAGCCCGTTTCGATTTCGGAATGGAAAAAGGTCAACCCATATATCAAAATATATGTCTAAAAATATTTCAAAAGCGATGGAAAAAGTTTCACGTCCAAATTCCATCGTATGAAGAAGTTATGCCAAATTCAAATTTTCCAAATTGATTTCAATTGGTTTAAATTGCATAAATTCAAGGCGTTTCGAGTCCGTGCGATCAAACAGCACGTCCGATCGCTACGAAACTTGAAACACTATTATAATTCACCGTTACGGATCCGATGAAACTTGTTTCGTCGAAATCCGAGTTAGTGGCCAAAATGGCTATTTTTCCATTAATTAAATAAATTTAAAATAAATTAATTAAATCAAATTTCGCGTTTAAATTCTGAAATTTGCAATCTTTATCACTTTAAAATTCTCGAACATTTACAATGATTTAACAATTTTTAAATGTCAACTTATTAAAGATTAATCAATATAAATCTTCAATTTCATAAAATTCAAAATTATAGATAAAATTTCCATTAAATTAAATTAATTCATAATTATTCCATTCATTAATTTCAAATAGAAGGGTTTACCATTGGATTTAAAAATTATTACATAAATATTTCCCAATTTCAACCTAATTTTTAAATTAACGTAATAATTAAATATTTGATTTCATTCATTTGCAATAAATCCAATTGTTATAAATTAAATAAATTAACTCACTATTAAAAATTCAAATTCTATTATTCAATACACTATCATTAAACGGATAAAATATTGGATTTACAACTATTACCATAATATTCTTACATTCCATTTAACTTTCTATTAACGTAATAATTAGATGTTTGATTTCATTTAATTCCAATAAAACCTATTATTATACGCTAATTTCCAATAATTGACACAACTTAAATTTGCATTCTTTCCATTCAATATCAACTGTCATTTTATAAGTAAAATTTACATTAGATTCATAGTCATTACATAAATAACTACAATTTCATCTAAATAAATATTTACGAAATTTTCAAATATTAAATTCATCTAATTGCAATAAACCATATTATCGTGATTTAAATTCAAATAAATAATTAAATGTTAATTCCCATTCTTTTTATCCAAACAATCGTTATCCTATAAGCATATTTAACATTTGTTTACATTTCATTACACTGATACTTCTATATACCTCTTAGATTCGTATCAACGTTATATTTAAAAATGTGAATCTTGTCAATTACGCGTACTAATTTAGGTTTTAAACTCAAATAACAAAGTTTCCTAAGTCCAATCCCTTTTTACCAAATTTGACAATCCCTAACCATTTTGTACTACACCTTATTAATGTAATATTTATTAGATTTTATTTCAAATTAACGTACAACTTAATTTCCCTTAATTGAGATCTGATTCCCAAATTTTTATTTAACATACTAAATGAATAAATAACCTAAATAAATGGTCACCTACTTACTTTCTTTCATTTATAAGTTTGCTACTTACCCACCCAGGTATAAATCCCATATATAACACTAATTAATTTCCATTAACACTACATTATCCAATTATCATAAATTTATTCAATATATACTCTTGTCTACTTATAAATAAATTCATGTATTCTATAAATTCTCATTCACTCTTCCGTTACTAAATTAAAATCATTAAGTAACGTTGCCTCAATAACAGTATTAAAATTCCTTAACATTTAAGAGGACTTTATATTCAAATAAATTGGTTGACCAATAAATTAGGCAATATATAATAATTGTTATCATACCCTTAAGATTTACGCTTGTTCTCTTCTATTTGATTTATAGCCTAAAACAAAATAAACAATCTAACTCCATAAATAAACTTATTTTATTACCCAAATTATACATAGTTTGAATTCAATACTTACTTTTTTTTCTCCGTATTCAATTATATTCAGGTATAATACTTACCCTATTTCATTTATTTCGGTTTCATTAAATCTATCCAAATTTTATTTGCTTCAATATTATTCCATTTATTACAATTACTTGTTTAAATTCTAACATTCACTTTATTATAAATTATAAGATTTTCTTCTCTATCTAAACATTAATACAAAATCATATTAAATTCCAGTTTTAAATCTTCAAAATTTTAGATCGTTACATATACCTATTAACCATAGCAATCAAAGCAACCAATTCATCCAAACAAACAATTCTGGCCTATTTGGAGTTTATGTCCCATGCAAATATATCAAATCTTCTTCCTGGATCTATCAGGAACCGTCGAAGAATTGAAAAGAGATGCTGAACAAAAGAGATTGGTAGGTGGATTCAATCTTCTACAATTTTTCAAACACAAGACATGGATTCCGAATTCAAGTCGGAACATCCCAAAGTATATATATAATTTGTCCCTCTTCGGACTTCGATATTCCTAAGAAATTACAACAGAATTTCAAATTTGGTTTAAATGAAATCGTTTTATCGATTCAATTCAAATTTAGCTTTATATTCTATTAACCAATTTACTCAATTTAAAATTTCCAGTTTGTTTAAAACTTCAATTTCAAATTTCAAATTCATTAAAGTCTAAATCCAAAAATTGATAAGAAACCGATGAAGATACGAAGTAAGAATTTTCTACAATGATTCGCAGGGCCACCACCACATTGAAACTTCTTCATGTAGCTGCTACGAAGCAAATCAAAAGAATTTGGAAATGAATCAAAGGAGATTGAGAAGAAAATTGTTTCCACCGTTGCAGGGTATTGACCATTTATAGTCGTATTGCCCCGTCCCCTATCTCGTCGTCTTCTTGCACTCATACTCACTATCAGTGACTAGTAAGAGAATTTACTGAGGCATTTGAATGGATATCTTAGGGATACACTCATTCTAGGGTATACTTCACCCTATCGCTAATGAGCTACTTAACGTGTTGTACTCCTGAGCTAAAGTTAACCTTAGCTCTGATACCAAATGTGACGATACAGATTTTTCGCGTTCGAAAATTGACATCCATACTTTACATCGTACTCGAATGCCGCAGATTCGACCGTTCAAATCCGAGTCGTCGGAGCTTATAACACAATTAAGTATAAAAATACAGCGGAAGAAAAAGAATAATACATTGATATACAACATTGATACAATATCTGATACAACAGATGATAGAATGGATATAATACTATCAGAGATACAAGACACAGCGGAAAGAAATAAATAACACCATCAGCGGAAATAATAACTCCAAAAGAATGCATTCCCAAATCCAATGCTCCAATCCAAAGCTAGCTCGAACCAACATCACGCGTCACCTAGATAAGCAAAACTGGTCCCCAACCAAAGATTGAACTAGCTCCAGAAAAACTACTAAACCTGACTATCTGAAAAACCCAACTCTAGACTGCCCGTGTGGAAAAATAGTGGGCACCCAGAGTTTAGGAAAGGAACAATAAACTCCGAGTCAGTCGTGGGACTGGTATGAGTAACAAAACATTTTGTCTTTTAAAAAAAACAAAGAATTTAAAATAAATCCGCAACGCAGAATCGGAGGAGATTTCTCCTTACGATAGTAAAATATGCTTGCTACGTGAATTTCTTTGATATTATTACTATAAGTGCAAAGTGCAGAAAAGCATTTCAAAAGTAGAATATAAATCTTAGCCAGCATAGACATTCCGAACTATGCCTACTATAGCTACCATCTAAACAGTGGGGTGCCACCATAAGTGAATGGAAGGTAATACAACTAAAACCGTACAAGGTGCGTATTGTTTCGTTTGGATTTCCAACAAATGGTCGGGCTAAGGAACTTCCCACTGTCCATGGGTACGCCTCTGGCGGGACGTCCCGAGAACCTAACCGGATCTCTGCCAACACAAGGCCGGGTTACCTCTGTAACTAGGTAACTACTTCTCGAGCATGCCACTCCCCGGTCCTTTGGGACCTTTATCCGAGGCGCCTCTAAAGCAACAACCACATAGTAAATGAGATTGAAGCCACCACATAGGTAAATATCTGGGCTCCATACCATGATACCACCCTTTACCAGAAGGGAATGACACACCTTAAAGGGAGCGACCCTCATAACCTTGCCGCATCTTTCCTGTTTTGACCATTTCCGGGTTTTGAGGTCCTGATGCAGTCTCGTCCACAAAGCCACGCTTCATACAGAAGCCATGCTCTGATCACAAATGATTAACAAATGATCATCAACACACAGCAGTACTCAGCATGTCACACTACCAAATTGGGAATATATCGCTGATAACCTTCAACTACATAACCTCTGAGCTCGTATGTCTCAGAGAAGGGTGTTAAGCTAAGATAATAAATCCTCCGCCACCAACAGATATGTATTTGAAAGAGATCTGCTTTATATCTCAAATGTAATGTTGGACATACAATCCATACAAGTCTATTCTAGGTTCGAACAGAACCGAAGGCACTTCCAAAGAAGCCCTTGCAATCCGGGTATTCACAATCCCGATCGGACTTCCCATCACTTAGGGAGAACTCTATACCGGAGCAACTCAGTGCAGAGTCAATCGATAGGTCATCCTATCGTTCTCGCAAATACCCGGTCTTCACCACCGGTCTTCAAATACTATCCATAACGTCGTATCACATATTCGGAATGGGCTATATGACACAAAGGTCCTCTCCCAGCTAAACCGAATAGTAAGCGCAATATTTAAAACGTATGGATATGAGATTTCAATTAAGTCACAACTGATAAAATCCAAACTTTTCTTTCAAATGGTTAAACAAATTACCATTTTAAATCTTTTAAACAAAAAGATTTATTTCACAAAGTTCACACAGTTTCGCAAAGACCTATTTATGGGTTTCAAAACAATTCCCATTTCAATTGGATTCACTCATTAAATCCTTAAATTAAAGATTTAATTTATAGCTTTCAAACCGTTTCCATAACCTGGAAAATCATTTTCATTTTTAACTTGAAATCCCTTTTAACACAATTTGGAAGTTCACTTCTTATATGAAAGCTTTTATTATCCGAAAACAATAGTTTCATTTCAGAAAGATCCAATTTTATTTACATGAGTTAAAACCTTTGAGTTAAAGCCTTTGAATTTAAAATCAAATTCCCAAGTCAATACCTTTAAAATAGTTTAACCCATATAAACTGGTATAACATCTTTAGTCCCTAGTTTCCAGATCATAGAATTCAATTTCAAATATTGAATTCAAATTTAAATTAAATTATTTAAATTTTAAGGTGTAATCAAGTTATTCAAAAATAAATTTTATCTTGAAATTTCATTTCAAAAGCTTTTCACATTTAACCCGATTCTATTTCCCAACCATTTGAATTTAAATATTCAACTTTGAAAATCATTTCAAAATCCGTGACTTAATCGATTTCCTCGTGAAATCCATATTGGTGTGTGTATAAGTGTGGCCAAGGGGTTCAACACAATAGTGCAACAACATTCATTCATTACAGATTTCAATCACAACAATATCGATATGCGGTATATTCCAATAACGCTCATCTATATACACAGATTCACAGATAGAAAATATGAATGCATTATAAATAAATAATTTTCATTCAACACAGATCACACTGAAACAATTCAAAGCACAAAGCATAACATATCAGAAATATCAACAATTCGACAAATCAATAGAGTTCAAACATCCATAAGTAAGACTAATCAATTATCTGATTGTTTAAATCAGATTAGCTACTAATCCTTGGTTAATTAATATTAATTATCTACAGATTGTTCAAATTAATTTATCTTTTGATTATTTTATTAATTAACCTCTAATAATAGATTAATTAACTTTTAATTATAAATTAATCATCCTTAAATCATTAAATGATTATTCTTTTATTGATTATGCTTAATTAATTACATTAATTAATTACTCCACAATTAATCATCATTTCTTAATCACCTTCATTTATTAATTCAAATCTTTTGATTAGTAATCATTTAATCACTTAATAATTAACCATTAACGATAAGCAAATCAACTATTAGTTAATTCTTTGATTAATTATCCTTAAATTAATTTCCTTAATTAATTAGTCAGATAAATATATTTTTATTTTAATTATCAACACGTCAATAATAATCCTTTGATTAATTCCTTGTTTTATCATGATAAATTCTTATCTTAACGATCACTTTATTTCATCGACTAAATCTCATAAATTAAAATAAATTTTCATTAACAAATAATCCAATTTCAAACCTTTAAATTAATCCATAATCAAAACATCGTTTTAAGATAAACGATTTATCTATTAAAGTTTATTTAAATAACCTTTGAAAATTAAATTATCATATGAACTAACTTACAATTCTTAGCTTAATTAGAACCAATATCTTTTTAATCAAATAAACTTAAGAATTTATTTTAAACAATCAGGCATTAAAACGTTTAAACTTATTTGTAAAAGACTTTAACTTACACTACATCTAGTATAAAACTTTTATTATTAACTAAGAAAAAATTTAAAATTCGATTTGTTAAAGTTTCAAAAACTGGAAACATGTTCCTTTCACAGTTTGAAAACCTGGTATCCTTAATATAAAAAAAACCCGAGCCACGATTTAAAACCCTTCACGTACGACTTCGTGATTGCAAACTCAAGACCAATCCCTTGTTTCACCTTCTTCCCCATTTACTCGAGTAAAACTCGAGTCTCCCAACAACTTTACCCGAGTCCCCCTCTTTTTTTCTTCTCGCGCTTCTTCTTCTCTATTTTTTTCCAGTTGAGTTAAACTTAAGTTTTAAACGAGAACATCAGAAAATCGACTCACGAACTCGAGCACGAACTCGATGTAATCACCCTCCCTTCTCGAATATCACTCGCGTCGCTTCCCACCATCAACCTGACACCACCAATAACATGCCCGTGCACATGCACAATGACACGACGGTGCTCCGACGATCGGTGAGGCCTCCAGCAAGTTGCAATCGACCTCTACATCGATCATGCATCAACGAGCAACTCGATCCCCTCATCGTTCAAAATCGAGCATAACTCGAGGAAATTCAAACCCAGACATCAACCACAACTTCGTCTCGCCGACGAACCACGCCACCAGTAATTGTACCACTCCACCCTGAGCATCGTCAACCACTTGAGCTTCGATCCTAATAGGTCTGGTCACGCTCGATTTCTCCACGGCCACGAACAACTCAAAAATCCTCACTGCCAAAAAACGAGTTTTAAACCCTAAATTCGATTCGTACCTCCAATTCTTGCATTCGATAATTTTTTGAATATTTTTCCTGGATTCGAAAACCCTCAAGCTAGCTTCATGATAAGTTTCAGCATTTAAAATTTGTTGAATCATCAGAAATTTATAGAAAAGCAATTTTGGTTCAAAAATGAATAGCACCTAGAATACTTAACTAAAAATCATCATCTTTGTTTCAAAAATCTTACTTTTGTATGTTTATTCCAGATATATAATCAAATTAACAAATTAAAATATTTAAATTTAACATATGATTTTGTTTTTACTGTAAAACTAAGTTTACAGAGTCCATATTCCACTATCAAGCTTTAAACAAGTTCTAGGCTGTGATTTTAGTTTAAACAACTTATTTTGTGTAGAATCTTAAGTTTAAAAAGGTTGTATTAAGATTTATAATTTTTTTCTCTTGCTTTGCTCTGAAACTAGAATTACAGGAGAATAAACCATAAAAAAAAATCACAGTACACAGAAATGCCCAGAACTATTTATTTAGGATACACAGCAAAACACATACTAATCAAATACACAGATTTTTAAAATAATAAAAAAAACGTATGTTTACTCACATGAATTGATTCACAGAGGGTTGTTTCTTGGATTTGAAATGAGCACAGTTTGATGTCTTGCTTCCTAGGTTTCCAACTTTGAATGTTCCAGCCTTCAATCTTTGAATCAAGTAGAAGTTGCTATTTTAAATTGAACTTTTGTTTAAGTTAAAAGATGATGTTTTACTCACAATTCTTAGCCTAAAGTAAACGAACTGAAGTGAAGTTGATATTTATAAAACAAGTTTACTGGTTGATGTAGGTGGAAAGAAGTTTACAGGTGATAAAAATATTTGTATAGGTTAATTATATTATCTTGTACAATATAGCGAGATATCCTTGCTTATGGAGGCTAAAATATAAATTTGAATAGATGGCATTTAATGCCAAGTACTTATGTCTTCTATATGTTTGAATACTTAACATATTTGCCCTTTTAATTTGTTTGTATGCGAATGTATTTGCACTGTCTTGTATTAATTGCTTTGTATATCTTCTTTCCATATTGTACACTTGAATACATATATCTGTTGTATTTTGGTTGTCTTCTTTTGTTGAATACTTGCATATACTTCTTTAGCAAGCTTTCACATATATTTATTATTATCTTTTTCAAGTGTATTCTCAGCCTACAAATACATATATATTTTCTTTTGCTTTGTTTTACTCGGCTGATAATGATATTGTATGTGTTGAGAAGATTTTGTGGTGGTTTGTTTATGTTTTGATCAGAGACTTTTTCTTTTTCTTTTGTGGCTGAAGTGATATGGTTTAGGCTAGCATTAAATGCATTGTACAATCTATACTTGAATATATTTGTTTACTTAATCATTTGCTTTGGTCTTATTTCTTCTTATTCAAGGGTTCACATTATTTTGCCTTATGCTTTGTAATATAATGACATTCTATAGTTAATATGTTGTTAAAATTTATTTTAATATGTTTCTCTGTTTGTTGACTTTATATTTTATAGTTTATCTTATGTGTATAATTATATTTCTAACTTAAGTATTTAATTTGCCTTACATACAAATTATCTTGTATTTCTTTATACATATTTATTTCCTATTTGAATGTATGCATTACTCATAAATCCATTTCTATTTTCTATTTTAGTATGTCGTTATAATTGAACAAATTTGTTTACTTTATATTAATTACCAATTATTTTTTACAATTTTTATCCAAAAATTATATCTAAATAACAATTTAAACTTAATAAATTCGAGATCGTTACAGGCTAAGTCGCTCTCTTTGAGACATTTTACCACTATTTCGAAATTATGCAAGGCAACCAGTAGTATAGCCTCTAGGATAAAAAAGCCCTATATAAAATATATCAACGGACACTTGCACAAAGTCTACTGAGTCAGCAACATCCAAAAATGTTGCTCGAATATGAAGATGGTTTAAGCAGAAGAAGAAAGCAAAAAATTCATGCTGAAATTGATAATTTTCTCTGAGAAGATAACTCGATTTATATTGAAAAAATATGAAAGGAAAAACGGAGTTAAGTCATGAGAAAATATCGGATTTGAGTATACTGGGTCTTATCAAAGTTGCTTTAAAAATTATACTGCCAAAAATAAAGAGTTATACACCACATTACCCAAGTCAGGCCCGACCCGCGTTGGGTCGAGTCAGTCGGTCGACATGCACATATGTGGTTGTTAGCTTGGTCTTGAGAACCTATATTTAAATAGGATTTATCTATTGTTTCCTACAATGTGGGACTATTTAATAAGAGGGACATTCAAACTCTCTTCTCAATATTTGTGATAATTCATTTTTAAAACAAATTTAAACAGAAAGTGTTTATGCCAATTTCGTATGGAAAACAGGGATGCATAAGATCTCATACAAAAGATTATGTAAACCTTAGTAGGAAAGAGTAGGGCTAAAGAATATCAGAGACTTGAAAAGACCTATGCAGTTAAGCTAGCCTAGAAAATTATTGGTAAATGAGGTTTGTGGGTCGAATGGATGAAAAATAATTGTTTAAAAGACAATTTCTGGCCGATGAGAGATGATAACAGCGCATCTAGAACATGGAAAGCTGTTTTGAGAATGAGGAATGAGCTACAAGGTTTGATTGAAAGGAGAATTGCCAATGGAAGAAGCTTTAGCCGCTGATATGATCCTTGGCTCAAAAATCAAGCTTTGACTTACAGACTTGGTTGGGATAATTTCACAAGATATGGAGGAAGAGTTTTGAAGTGGCAAGACTCATAAAAAAAAATCAATGGAGTTTTGATCCATATTCTCCAACAACTCAAATAAGACCAGAAATACAGTTTTCCACCCTCTACGCTAACCTATAGGACGATACAATAGCTTGGAAGTGTGAAGGAGATGATTTTTATATTAAAACGACATGCATAGTTCAAAAAATGAAGAAGAGAAAATAGAACAAGGTCAGTCCATTTGGGATAGAGCAAATGTCCCAAAAATGGCTCAGTGTACCTACAAAGCCCTAATGCAAAGACTATCGACCAAGGACAGAGTAAAATAGTAGGGGGTTGTTCAAGAATCAATATGTTCCTTATGTAACCAACAAGTAGAAACACACAATCACATTTTCTTTAACTGTGAATATTCTACAGACATTTGGAATCGAATGAAAAGCAAGTTAAACTTCGAGGATCGGCTAGGAATTCTAAAGAAGGAAGCATTACCCATGACTAGAAGATGGAATGACAAAAGCTTGATGGAAAGAATTACTTCCAACATTATGAGTATCATCGTACGTCATATTTTAAAGGAGAGAAACCGCCGTATTTCCCAAGGGACAAGTAAGACAATGACCAAGTTTCGTTCATGATTACTTGAGACATGTAAAAAGCTATGACGCATATAAGCAATATAGTACCCACAGTGCTAGATACTGATGAAGAAAGAGGTTCTGAAGCAGTTGGGGCTAAAAGTAGTAAGCAATGAGATCATTCAGTTTGATTTTGAACAGTCATGTTAACTAGTTTGAAGGAAGGAAATCTAGATCTAGATTTATAAGTTAATAAACGAAATGAAAAATACAAGTCGGTTGAAAAGTATGTATTGTATGTGATATGGGTCGGGTTTAGGCCTTCGAATTAGCTAGTTTTAGTCCTATAATTGATAAAGTCATTACATATTTTCAATACACACAATATATATATATATATATATATATATATATATATATATAGGGACAGTTTGGCACAGGTCCCTAATGAGTTTCAAAATACAGAAAAACCCCAGTAAAAAAAGTTTGTAAATTAGGTCTCCAGAATTAAGTTGCCGAATAATGGCATACGCTTATGCAATTATTCAATGAATAATTGTAGACATTTATGCAATTATATCAAAAAATTGCATACATGTCCACAATTATTCACTGAAAAATTTGGAAAATTCTGCAATTATTCACCAAAAAAATTGCAGACATTTCCTCAATTATTCACCAAAAAAATTGCATAATTTTATACAACTTTTGTATATAATTGCATAAATGTCTACAATTATTCAGTGAATAAATGCATAACTATATGCAATTACTTAGCAACTTATTTCTAAGGACCTAATTTACACACTTTTTTTTACTGAGGTTTTTGTGTATTTTGAAACTTGTTAGGGACCTGAGCCTAATACACACACACACATACACACATATATAGTATAAGTGTAACATGCCCATACATATCATAGCACATAGAACTCAGTAGGTGTTTATGTTCTGTCACACACACGCACACACATGTACACACACATACATAAAATTCCAATATGACTTCTATGCCTTCTAAGCGTTCCTAGTTGCCGAAGACTTCTAAATCGACTCTTATTCATAAAACTGTCCACGAGACCATTCCACTTATGCAACAATCGATTTTGGTTGACTTGACTACTAATGAACCAGAAGTTGCTATTGTGTCTTCCCTACAGTATCCCCTAATGTTTAAGGACCCCCATGTGATATTGAGTGGCTACCAGGCGATGCTGTTTGGATTCATTACTCTAGATGTGTTACGATATGTTGAAGAAGAAATTCTTTAAATTCATATCAAACGACATTCGAGACCTTCGATGTTTATACTATGTTCCAATTAAGGAAGATCTTGCTATTGCGCTGGAAGCGCAATTGGGTGATCACAACAAAGAGCTATTGTTTGATGATAGTTGGCATGCGATATACACATTAGGCTCCGATGTCACCTCGTGGGATATTATGAGACATTATTGGATGCAGCTGATTTGTCACAGTTTGATCGGTCGGCATGAGGATTCAAATGGTTAACTTTTAACCTTTGGTCATGTCTTGTGTTGTTGTTCTCCTTGATATTTTGTTGTTATTGTATCATCATAGTAATTGGTCTAGTCAACACCACTCCTATTTATTATTCTTTGTAGCTGTAGCGGTGTTTTAGTCCCACATATGATTTCCAATTTTATATAAAGCGGTACGATCACAATAAAATCAGATTGCTTAAGAACAAAATTCTAATATGACTAGGGTAAACTTTCCCCTAATCATAGGATAAGGTATATCTCTATACTAGTGTAACGACCCGTCTTTTTCAACAGCTAATTTATGACATTTAAAATGAATTTAAATATTTAATTTGGATTATAATTTGATTTTGAATATGGAAAGCTGTTTTATTTAATAAAAAGAATTTTAAAAAAAAATTAAAATATAACGACCTATTGAATTAATTAATTATTAAAGTGATAAGTAGATATTGGGTAAAATATAAAACCTGGTATAGTAAGCTTGTTAAAAATATTTTAAAGGCTTATAAAAGTTATATTGATAATACTGGAAGTAATAGATGAGTGAAAATTGAATTTAACTGTCGTTTGTTTAATTTTTAATTTGCATAATTTAAATTGACATTTAAAAATAACCTTCCGAGGCACATTCTCGGAATTTGACGAAACCAGTTCCATTGGATCCGTAATATAAAATTATTGCCGGATTCCAAATTTCATAGCATTCGGAGACATCGTGTGATCGTACGTGGTAAAAACGCTTCGAAAATAATTAATCGTTTAATTTAAAAATATCTTGCATCTTTTCATCAGCCGTAATTTCTCTTTCAGCTTCCCTTATACGCAACTCGTCACCTCAAATTCAATCGCGTCGTTCTACCCTTCTGGAGAAAGCTATTGCCTTCGTTCTTTTAATCAAAACTGGCCTCTTTCCTTTTCAAAATCATCCTCAAGCTTATCTGCATAATAAATAAAAAAATGGCAGCCACCAAAATTTTAGTTCCAACGAAATCAAATCGAGGTCGCATCTTCTCTTATAAATCGATTAGTCCCTCTTCTGTCTTCAATTTTAATCGAGCATAATCAAAACTTTTCCCACTCCCTCAGCTCGATCTATGGTCGAACCTATATGAGAGGAAGAGAGAGTCATCGCGTGCTTGTGTACGCGATTCTAGGCGAGGGGGGGACGACTCGGGTGAAGCACACGCAACGGCGACGTGGTCGCGAGGAAGTGGAGGCTGCGAGCACTTCTGCGTGGTGGAGATTCAAGATGTCGGCATCGCGTCGACGAAGCTCGCGCACGCGAAGGGAAGACTCTAGCTAGATGGGCGGGGCTGTGGTGTTGGTGGCTTGTTCGTGCTCTGGGCGATGGCGGCTAGGGCTTGGAGGGTAGGCTGCGGCTGTTCTTGGGTTTTTGGGGGGAAGGTATACTTCTTTTCGAGTTGTTTTTAATTATAATAAAAATAAAATAGGTGTGAAATTGTGATTACATAAATTTAGTGATAATAATTACAGGAAAAGAAAAGAGAAAATTTTTAAATATAAATATACACCTATTTTAATATATACAGTAAAACAGGAAAATATATGTATTAGGATTTGAAAAAAAAACATTTAGGGATTCTAAATGTTGAAAGTTATATAAAAATCAGATTTTTACCCTATATAGATTATTTTTATAGGTATAGTTTTAAAGGGAAATAAATATACTTTTACATGTTTAATTTACTAGTTCATTTTAAATAAAATATTATGGAGATTACTTTGTTTTATTTACCTATTTAATTATTTTAAAGCTTTTGTTTTTTTTAAAAAAAAATTGGCTTAAAATAAATTAATAGTAAGTTAAATAGTAACTGATTGTTCGAATATTAATAAATTCATATAATTGTTTATATAAGATTGTTAAAAAGGAACTAAATAGTTTAAAATAAATTGTGAGTTAATTAAAAACATTAAATGGAAATAAATCGTTTGATTAGTTCAAATATTAATAAAATTCATATAATTGTTTATATAAGGTCAAAGGTCGGGAATCGGGTCAAGATTAGAGGGGATTGCAACTTGAAAGCAAATGTGAGATTTTCTCACTCATTTGGGTGCCCCAAATTAAATTTAAATGTTAAATTTAAATTATTGGATGTGTTTGGTTGATTGATAATAATTTATTCACTAGTAAATATCATAACCCATATACTGCAATATCCGTTTGAAAGTGGAATTGATAAGTTATTGCGCTAACATTTGTGGATGCAGGTAAAACAGGTTGGAGGGATCCAACAGGATTCCTCAAAGATATTTATTTATTATATATATTGTTGCCATATGACAGGATGAATGATTTTGATATGGATTTGCATGCAAATAAAATTTATATGGAAATTGGAATTCGCTAATTTTTAAAATGTTATAAATAATTTAATTGAAGGAAATTAAATGAAATTTAAATTAAAAGAATATTTCTTTAGGATTTGAATTTACTCCTATTGAAACTAAAGTAAAATTAAAAGAATAATTATTACCTTGGTTAAACTTAAAATTAGTTAAGTTGAGTTTGGGAAAAATTAAATTATGTACAAAGACTTAAAGAAAATATTGTAATCGATGAATAGATTTGAGGTAAAGGAGAACTATATTAAGAAATAAAATAAGGAAACTTTATTAAGAAATGAAATGGAAATTTAATAAGGTACAATTTGGAATTGAATTGAAAAAAAAATTATTTATAAAGTAGGATTTTTGAATAAATTGTTTTCATAAATAAATAAAAAAGAAAACTCAGAGAGTTATAAATTTATAAACGGAGTTTATAAATGGGAAAGGAAGATATCAGTGGATACAAAGGAATAAGTCTTGAACTTATATTGAGTTATAAATTTGTTTGAAACAAAAATAGTAGAATATTTCCGAAAGTAAGAAGTGTGAATTTGGACAAGAGGCATTTATAGATGGATATTGGGTTTTCTAAACTATAAATTTTTTTTTTTTTAAAAGGAGTATTTTAAATTACTATACTATATAAATTTCTTATAAACTATTACTTGAAATTAAAATGTTTTGAATTAGTTATTTTCGAAGGATAGACAAATATTTATCATAAACTTTGATTTTCTAAAACCAGTTTACAATTTATCATTAACTGGATATGAACTCTAATTTTATGTTAAATATTTCTTTTAAACCGTAAATTGTATAAAACTATACTTCTTATTTTATAAATCTATTCAAATGTTTTAAAAATCCAATTAATAATCCTCTTGTGATGACAAGTGAGTTATTAAATGAGATAAGATTTAGGAGAAATCTTATTAAGTGAAGGAATTGAGTTTGAAAATTTATAAGCAAAGTATAAATTGATTTTGGGAAGGGAATGAGAAAATAAGAAATGTTTTCAAAAGTTAAATCAAATTGAGAGTATATGAGAAATCAGATAAGTGATTTCATGGAATTAAAAGAACTGTGAAATTTATTCAAATGGGTTAAAATGGAAATAATATCCGAATGATATTCGAGATAAATAATTTGTGGAAATTATTTGATGGTTGCTTGTGTATGATTATTTGATAGTTAAATAACCGACTATCAATATTGGACAATGCGTTGATCGTTTCGAAGAGTCCGGGAGCGGATTTAATTATCCGAAAACCACTTCGATCAGGTTTTAACGATTTCGAATGAAGACCGTGAAGAGTTGAAGACGGTGATTCGGTTTGTCCAGACCCAGGGCAACTTGTATGGATTGAATGCTTTCAAAACATCGTCAGGTGGACGGTGAGCATTCTAAGTGATGCGTTCTTGAAAGGTAACGCTTAACCTCAAGCCTCATCAACCGGGAATGGCTAAAACAGAGGAAGTGCTGCAAGGTTAGGTGGGTCATGCCCAAGCAGGATAAGATTTTCCCCTGTCTAGATGTCCCTTTTTATTCGGCTTAGTGGGTGGTTGGTCGCGCCAACCACGGGGTTATCTTGTTCGGGACTGTTCATTAAGGAATGGTTTCGGCCTTGTGTTGTAGGGGAGCAGGCGTACTCCTCGGTACTCTGATCTAGGCCAGGTACTGTGACGGGCGGTACCCCGTAGCCCAGCCATTGATGGAAATCCATTCTCCCTACGAGCCTTGTACGAGTTTTGTTTGTATTACCCACTCTGTGGCTAGTAGCTGGAATTTAATCATGTAACAATTTCGGCTTTTTTATAAGTATTTGTATATAGACCCTATTATAATATCAGAGGATTTCTATAAAAAGTGTTTTAGCTATCGTAAGGTAAAAACCCGACATGTTTATTTGTGGTGTGGTCTTACGAGTTGCTTTTGTTTTTCAAAGGTTTTTGAAACTTTAATAATCCAATTGAGTGTGATTTTCTCACGTTGGTATTCCAGACTGACTCGGGTATTGTTTTATATGATGCTCAGGTCAGACCGAGTTAAACAGGTTCAAGTTATATGCTGGAGCTCAGGAGACGAGCTGGTGACAGAGCGTATTTACGTATTTGTCTATTATCTCCGCTGTGTATAGACATGTATGATTGATTGATGTACTCTGACGATGGTATGTATGTATATGTATACAGTACAGATTTCTTGTATTTAAAACTGTATTCTATATATTATATTTTATTCCGCTGCGATGTGAGATTATGATGTTGTTTTTATTTCTTCTTCTTCTACCTCCTTCTTCTTTTACCCGAAGACTCGTTTTTGTGCCATTTTGGATTGAACTGTTGTGAAATTTTGTTAGTTCAAAGGGGTACGGATTTGCGGGCCCTTACACTTGGTATCAGAGCTGAAAGGTTAAGCGAGAACCTTGGCTCTGGTGGGGAATTACTCACTAGAGATAGAGTCAATAGTACTCTAGAATGAGTTTGAGCGTATTAATAGATATGAGTGCGTATTTGTTAGTGAATATAAAATGGTTTTATATTGCGTTGATTGATTTATTGAGTGGTATATGAACCTTCTTCGGCACAGCCTCGACAACTGTATCAAAGGGGTTTCTAAACACTTAAATAGAGCATTTTGACACAATATTGATTTTTCAAAATATGTGTGAATGAAATAATTTCATCCAAAATATATTTTGATATAAAAAGGAATACTTTCTGAAATTATTATAACATGGATGTTTGGATGATAATATTTTTACAAATGAGATGATTAAATTTAAATAGTTATCTAGTCAAGGGAAAACATTAAATGTTGAATTTTGGAATTAAAATTTAAAGTGAAGGTTAAAGATGGAAATTTAACTTGGATTAAAATCTAAAACTTGCAATTTAATTAATGATTTGGAAGGGATCAATTAGTAGATTTTAAATGAAGTTGAAATGAGAAATAAAACTTAAAGTAGATTGAAATTAATTCAAGTTATGTGAATGGAAGTAAATTGAAGTAAACTGAAAATAAAATTTAGTTGTATTTGAATTAAATTGAAATTTGAATTAAAAATGGAATTAGGTGATGAAACCCGAGTTCTAAATAGAAATTCCATTGAAATGGTAAGTAAAATCAAATATGAATCTCAATTATTATGAATTGGATTAAAGTAAAGATAGTTTGAATTTAAAAATAAATCCAAATCAAGTATGGATGGAATAAATTAGCCCTGGATATTATCTTAATAAATTTAGAATGGTTAATTCAATCACATGGGATTTGATCTAGATAAGTATCAAATAAATTGGAAATGAATTTAAGTACGAAGTTACAATAAATAAATTAACTTAAGATTTAAAATTATGGAAAGGTGATTTCGAAGAAAGTGGAAGTTCATTGAATAAAATAGATGGGTAAAGTACCTTAAACTTTGGATGTGATTGGGTAGTGAATAGCAAATTTAATTGGATTGAAAACCTTGATTGTACTGGAATTAACTTAAGCTAAGTTAATGTGTGAATTTGAATGAAGATGAATTAAATTGAGATGTAGATGATATTGTAATAAAACTCTCACTTGGGTAAAATTCATAATAATGAAGTGAGGTTGAATTTAATGTAAGCTGAGTTAAGTAAAATTTGAATTTGAATAAATAAGACTTCGATAGCGTATAAAAGAATTGAAAAGCGTTGAAATAAAAATATATACTTGGCCAAGTAAAAATGTATAAAACCCGAATTTAAAATAAAAATGGGAATGTGGTTAACTGTAAATAAATGGAAGTGTGAAGATAAATAAGAAGTGAGACTTATAAAATTAAGATGGAATAAATAAGTCAAATAGAATTGGTTGAATTTGGGAAATGAATAGAAATCCAAACCCGAATTATAAAAAAGAATTGAACCAAAGAAATTTAAATGAAGAGATTTTTGAAGCTAAAAATCAAATATTGAATTATAAATTGGGAGTAAACTAATTTGGGATGGATTAGTAACTTGAATATGTGGATAAATTTTGAATTGATTAAATAAAAGTTGAATGGTAAATTAATAGAAGTGGAGAGTGAATTAAAGTGCATGGGAGAGGAGACCTTGAGTTATAAATATAAAATTCAACTTGGATTGGTTAGTAAATAAAATGAAATTGGATTAAATATAAATGGTTAGAAGTGCGAACAAAATCCAATTGTGTATAAATAAAGTGAAAGTGGTCTTGTAATAAGTTAAATAAGTTCGAGAATGAATCAAACATGGAAATTGAAATTTTTAAATGAAATAATTAATTGAGTTAAGAAGTAAATGAAAGAGATTTGATTTAAATAAAATCAGATTAAATTTGGAAAAGAATTTATGGGTAAATGAAATAAACTTAAGTTATGAAAGTTAAATAATTTGAAGTAAATTAACTTAAGTTTAAAATTCAATGAAGCGCGACTTAAATAAATTTGGGACATGAATGTTAAATTTTAAGCATTGAAGTTGTCGAGCTTAATAAAAACAAGGTTTTGAATAAAATCAATGCAAAGATATGGTTTAAAAATAAATTAGAATGGAATGAAATTCATATAACTTGAGTTGGAATCAATTTTAAAACAGTTGTAAAACTAAAGAAATTGTTGTTGTCGTAAACATGATTAAATAAAATGCTATGGAATAATAGAAGTTAATAAACTTGATTTTTGAATAAAGTGCCATGAATACAAAATAGTTCGGATTTAGAATGAATTGAATAAAAGAATGATGTGAAAACCATTCTGAATCGAATATGATGTTATAAATTGAGTAAAAGCGATTGGATTTAATTGGAACCTTATCAATTGTTTATACAAACTACTTATATACATTGTTTATGAAATATGATTTTGAATTGTTAAGAAGCAGAAATTGATTTTCGAAATCAATTAAATGGAAAATGAGTTTGGTTGGACATAACTATGAATTGGAGTTAAGTAAATGTGTTGTAACTCACTTAAAGTTGAATGCAAACGTTATTTGTGTCCGTTATAAACAAATGGTACTAGTTTGGAAACTATATAAAGTTGTTATGAAGTTATTTATATTGCATTGCTTATGTTATTGATGTGTTGTGGTTGCTTAAATGAATGAAATGTTATAAATTTTCATAAATATGTTACTTATGTTTATAAACTGAGTAAGTACAGGTACCAGAAGACCGTTTAGCGAGATTTTGGCCGCACATATGCTATATTAAATAAGTCGCTTGCTTAAAAATGCTAAATAAGGTACGCCTACGCAATACAAACTAGGAAATATGAACTGTTTTTGGTTTTTCCGACCGTGTGGGTCGATGTATATATATTTATATCTATTGTCAAATTGCAAAAGCTCCTCCGTACAAAGGGGACTCTACCAAAAAATTTCAGAAATTTTGGGAGTTAGAAAATTTTTGAAAATTTTGTTAACGACAAATGTTTTCAAATTGGGAATGAATAAATTAGTGAATAAAACTTATTTAAAATAATGACATGAATTTGATATAAATGGAAAATAGAATTTGAATATTCAGAGATTAAGATAAATTGAATTCATATGCAAATGGAAGAATCAATTTGAATATGAATGGATATAAACTAAAGTGGTAAGATGAAATTAAATATAAGAAACAAATAAAATGTTTATACTAACTTAAGTAAGGAAGTATGCATTCTCATTCGGGAATTGATATTTCAAATATAATCTAAAATAATGTTAGAATGAATAGATATGGACATTTGTAAGGAAGTTGATAAAATGTTTTTGAATATTGTGATTGGACATATTGCTGTGTAAGATATGCATGTATATAAAGGTAAAGAGAATTGAGTTTGGTTTCAAAAGATAAAATTGAAATGCTCGACAAAAAGGTATGTGTTTAAAATTTCTATATGGAAATTGATTGGGATTTTGATCGAGCCACTTGGCCTTTTGTTTTCTTTTGAGTTTTGGGAGGCCGTAGAGCCATTTTGTAGTTTTACCGAGCTGGCCGCGCAAAGGAGACGCTGGCAAAAAATTTCGGGAATTTAGGGTGTTAGAAAAATTTTGAGAAAATTTTGATAAGTCAAAATTTGGTTGTAAATTGAAACTTGAATGGATAAACAAATGGTATAGTTTGAAACTAAGGAAAGTTTGGGAAAGTTAATAAGAAGGGTAATGCATCTTTCATTAAAAAGGTAGTTTGGTAGGATGTTGAGTTGTTGATTGTGAAGTAATAGTATCGGGTATTGGACCGTTCTTCTTAATTAGTAATTTCGGGGACGAAATTCTTTTAAGGGGGGAGGAATGTAACGACCCGCCTTTTTCAACAGCTAATTTGTGATATTTAAAATGAATTTAAATATTTAATTTGGATTATAATTTGATTTTGAATATGGAAAGCTGTTTTATTTAATAAAAAGAATTTAAAAGAAAATTTAAAATATAACGACCTATTGAATTAACTAATTATTAAAGTGATAAGTAGATATTGGGTAAAATATAAAACCTGGTATAGTAAGCTTGTTAAAAATATTTTAAAGGCTTATAAAAGTTATATTGATAATACTGGAAGTAATAGATGAGTGAAAATTGAATTTAACTGTCGTTTGTTTAATTTTAAATTTGCATAGTTTAAATTGACATTTAAAAATAACCTTCCGAGGCACAGTCTCGAAATTCGACGAAACCAGTTCCGTTGGATCCGTAATATTGAATTATTGCCGGATTTCAAATTTCATAGCATTCGGAGTCATCGTGTGATCGTACGTGGTAAAAACGCTTCGAAAATAATTAATCGTTTAATTAAAAATATCTTACATCTTTTCATCAGCCGTAATTTTTCTTTCAGCTTCCCTTATACGCAACTCATCACCTCAAATTCAATCGCGTCGTTTTACCCTTCTGGAGAAAGCTATTGCCTTCGTTCTTTTAATCAAAACTGGCCTCTTTCCTTTTCAAAATCATCCTCAAGCTTATCTGCAGAATAAATAAATAAATAAAAATGGCAGCCACTTAAATTTTAGTTCGAACGAAATCAAATCGAGGCCGTGTCTTCTCTTATAAATAGATTCGTCCCTCTTCTGTCTTCAATTTTAATCGAGCATAATCAAAACTTTTCCCACTCCCTCAGCTCGATCTATGGCCGAACCTATACGAGAGGAAGAGAGAGTCATCGCGTGCTTGTGTACGCGATTCTAGGCGAAGGGGGGGATGTCTGGGGAGAAGCACACGCGACGGCGACGTGGTTGCGAGGAAGTGGAGGCTGCGCCCACTTCTGCATGGTGGAGATTCAAGATGTCGGCATCGCGTCGACAAAGCTCGCGCACGCGAAGGGAAGACTCTAGCTAGATGGGCGGGGCTGTGGTGTTGGTGGCTTATTCATGCTCTGGGCGATGGCGGCTAGGGCTTGGAGGGTAGGCTGCGACTGTTCTTGGGTTTTTGGAGGGAAGGTATACTTCTTTTTGAGTCGTTTTCCTTTTCGAGTTGTTTTTAATTATAATAAAAATAAAATAAGTGTGAAATTGTGATTACAGAAATTTAGTGATAATAATTACAGGAAAAGAAAAGAGAAATTTTTTAAATATAGATATACACCTATTTTAATATATACAGTAAAACAGGAAAATATATGTATTAGGATTTGAAAAAAAACATTTAGGGATTCTAAATGTTGAAAGTTATATAAAAATCAGATTTTTACCCTATATAGATTATTTTTATAGGTATAGTTTTAAGGGAAATAAATATACTTTTACATGTTTAATTTACTAGTTCATTTTAAATAAAATATTATGGAGATTACTTTGTTTTATTTACCTATTTAATTATTTTAAAGCTTTTGTTTTTTTTATAAAAAAAATTTGGCTTAAAATAAATTAATAGTAAATTAAATAGTAACTGATTGTTTGAATATTAATAAATTCATATAATTGTTTATATAAGATTGTTAAAAAGGAACTAAATAGTTTAAAATAAATTGTGAGTTAATTAAAAACATTAAATGGAAATAAATCGTTTGATTAGTTCAAATATTAATAAAATTCATATAATTGTTTATATAAGGTCAAAGGTCGGGAATCGGGTCAAGATTAGAGGGGATTGCAACTTAAAAGCAAAGGTGAGATTTTCTCACTCATTTGGGTGCGCTAAATTATGTTAAATTTAAATTATTGGATGTGTTTGGTTGATTGATAATAATTTATTCACTGGTAAATATCATAACCCATATACTGCAATATCAGTTTGAAAGTGGAATTGATATGTTATTGCGCTAACATTTGTGGATGCAGGTAAAACAGGTTGGAGGGATCCAACAGGATTCCTCAAAGATATTTATTTATTATATATATTGTTGCCATATGACAGGATGAATGATATTGATATGGATTTGCATGCAAATAAAATTTATATGGAAATTGGAATTCGCTAATTTTTAAAATGCTATAAATAATTTAATTGAAGGAAGTTAAATGAAATTTAAATTAAAAGAATATTTCTTTAGGATTGAATTTACTCCTATTGAAACTAAAGTAAGATTAAAAGAATAATTATTACCTTGGTTAAACTTAAAATTAGTTAAGTTGAGTTTGGGAAAAATTAAATTATGTACAAAGACTTAAAGAAAATATTGTAATCGATGAATAGATTTGAGGTAAAGGAGAACTATATTAAGAAATAAAATAAGGAAACTTTATTAAGAAATGAAATGGAAATTTAATAAGGTACAATATGGCATTGAATTGAAAAAAAAAATATTTATAAAGTAGGATTTTTGAATAAATTGTTTTCATAAATAAATGAAAAAGAAAACTCAGGGAGTTATAAATTTATAAATAGAGTTTATAAATGGGAAAGGAAGATATCAGTGGATACAAATGAATAAGTCTTGAACTTATATTGAGTTATAAATTTGTTTGAAACGGAAATAGTAGAATATTTCCGAAAGTAAGAAGTGTGAATTTGGACAAGAGGCATTTATAGACGGATATTGGGTTTTCTAAAATTATAAACTTATTTTTTTTAAAAAAAGGAGTATTTTAAATTACTATATATATAAATTTCTTGTAAACTATTACTTGAATTTAAAATGTTTTGAATTAGTTATTTTCGAAGGATAGGCAAATATTTATCATAAACTTTGATTTTCTAAAACCAGTTTACAATTTGTCATTAACTGGATATGAACTCTAATTTTATGTTAAATATTTCTTTTAAACCGTAAATTGTATAAAACTATACTTCTTATTTTATAAATCTATTCAAATGTTTTAAAAATCCAATTAATAATCCTCTTGTGATGATAAGTGAGTTATTAAATGAGATAAGATTTAGGAGAAATCTTATTAAGTGAAGGAATTGAGTTTGAAAATTTATAAGCAAAGTATAAATTGATTTTGGGAAGGGAATGAGAAAATAAGAAATGTTTTCAAAAGTTAAATCAAATTGAGAGTATATGAGAAATCAGATAAGTGATTTCATGGAATTAAAAGAACTGTGAAATTTATTCAAATGGGTTAAAATGGAAATAATATCTGAATGATATTCGAGATAAATAATTTGTGGAAATTATTTGATGGTTGCTTGTGTATGATTATTTGATAGTTAAATAACCGACTATCAATATTGGACAATGCGCTGATCGTTTCGAAGAGTCCGGGAGCGGATTTAATTATCCGAAAACCACTTCGATCCGGTTTGAACGATTTCGAATGAAGACCGTGAAGAGTTGAAGACGGTGATTCGGTTTGTCCAGACCCGGGGCAACTTGTATGGATTGAATGCTTTCAAAACATCGTCAGGTGGACGATGAGCATTCTAAGTGATAAGTTCTTGAAAGGTAACGCTTAACCTCAAGCCTCATCAACCGGGAATGGCTAAAACAGGGAAGGTGCAGCAAGGTTAGGTGGGTCATGCCCAAGCAGGACAAGATTTTCCCCTGTCTAGATGTCCCTTTTTATTCGGCTTAGTGGGTGGTTGGTCACGCCAACCACGGGGTTATCTTTTTCGGGACTGTTCAGTAAGGAATGGTTCCGGCCTTGTGTTGCAGGGGAGCGGGCGTACTCCTCGGTACTCTGATCTAGGCCAGGTACTGTGACGGGCGGTACCCCAGTTGCCCAGCCATTGATGGAAATCCATTCTCCCTATGAGCCTTGTACGAGTTTTGTTTGTATTATCCACTCTGTGGCTAATAGCTGGAATTTAATCATGTAACAATTTCGGCTATTTTATAAGTATTTGTATATAGACCCTATTATAATATCAGAGGATTTCTATAAAAAGTGTTTTAGCTATCGTAAGGTAAAAACCCGACATGTTTATTTGTGGCGTGGTCTTACGAGATGCTTTTGTTTTTCAAAGGTTTTTGAAACTTTAATAATCCAATTGAGTGTGATTTTCTCACGTTGGTATTTCAGACTGACTCGGGTGTTGTTTTATATGATGCTCGGGTCCGACCGAGTTAAACAGGTTCAGGTTATATGCTGGAGCTCAGGAGACGAGCTGGTGACAGAGCGTATTTACGTATTTGTCTATTATCTCCGCTGTGTATGGACATGTATGATTGATTGATGTACTCTGACGATGGTATGTATGTATATGTATACAGTACAAATTTCTTGTATTTAAAACTGTATTCTATATATTATATTTTATTCCGCTGCGATGTGAGATTCTGATGTTGTTTTTATTTCTTCTTCTTCTACCTCCTTCTTCTTTTACCCGAAGACTCGTACTTTTGTGCCACTTTGGATTGAAATGTTGTGGAATTTTGTTAGTTCAAAGGGGTACGGATTTGCGGGCCTTTACACTTAGATACACTTAAGAACCATTTATACATATCTTGATTCTGTATACAAGATATATCTCAAGACTTGATATAATTGAATGATAGCAATCCACATAATAGATTTTATCTCTTTTCAAGTCCTTTTTAGTCATTTATGATTTACCTTCTAATGCATTCATCTACATTCAAACCCATTCTCAGACCCTCACACTCATCACGTGCGCTCAACATCTTGAAGACAATTCCTTCTACACACTTTCTTAAGGGCCCTAAGGACATCATCGTTTTACTTAACTCATTATTAGTTTCGAGGAAGTATCATTCAAGTCATACTTCGACATACTTGCCTAATTTTAGCCATTTTGAAATTGACATTCTATGTTTTCGGTCAACTCAATTCTAATTCTTTTCTAAGGAAGCGAATGATATATATGGAAGAGTCTCGCCGATAGATTTCTAACTACATCACCTATAAAGAAAATGACGCTGCAATGAATGGTAGATCCTTGCTGAGAGGTTTCCAAACCATATGCAATCATATCTCTTTTATATTCTTTCTAAGTCAGAAGTCAAACTTAATGGTCGAAAGCTAACCATTAACAAGTCAAAATCACACATTGAAAGTTTTTTACTTATACAAAAATAGTTTCATATGTTCGGGTGGATTGTCTCAAATACAAGAAATACAAAAAAATCAAGCGAATGTTACCACTAAATGTTATTTTTACTTAGAATAACAACCATAATTAATATGGATTAACTATATTTGCCATTTAACCATAAGATGTTCATGCCTAGTTTAAAACACCATAAACCAGTGCTTAATGATTTATGGGAATTTATATAACGTATTTAGGATTAAAATTATCTTTTTTAAAACTAGTTAAAGAGGTAGAAAGTGATAAAAGCACTATAACTCATACTTAACTCTATGTTACGTAACATTTCAAACCATGTACATATACACTACTACAAATCTGCGATTTTCTATCGTGCATTTGGAGTTGTTAATCTTTTTAGTGATGCCGATTGCATGACAGAAAATCGGGCTTCACTAAATAGGTTGGCATCACTAAAGCGTCACAAAATGGGCGTTTCTAAGATGTCGTTAAATTTTACCGATGCTATAGCGATACCCTTTTTTCTTAGAGGTTGAGCGTTGTTACGGCGTAGCTAAAGTTTACCGATGCCACAGCAACGCATGTTATTTATTAGAAAAATGTCGCCGCCAAGGCGTCGCTAAAATTTTAGTGATGCCATAGCGACGAACCTAATCTTATTCAAGACTACCGTCGCTATGGCATCACCAAATTTTGGTAACGCCATAATAACGTAACTTATCTAAAGAAAAAAGTTCAACACAAAAGCGTTGCTAAAGTTTGGCGATGCCAGACTGCTATAACCTTTAATCGCAATTTGTTAGGTTTGATCCCTTCAACTGCAAACCAAATAGAATTATAAATGAACGTCTAATTAATATAATCCATCATAAACAATCAAATATGCATATACCCTTACAAACAATCAAATATACACAGCTAATTAATACATACCATCACAAACAATCAAATATATACAGCTAATTAATATATATAATCAATAAACTATGATAAACCAATACAAATTAAGTCCAAACATATGCAACATCATAATCAGTAAAACAAGATTGCAAAGTCACATGACAACTACCATTCCAACCCAACATGTCGAAGCAACATTTAATAACATAATACATGTGCGTAAATCCTTCATTATATGTCTAAGTGAAGCATCTTATATATCGTGCGAATGCCCACTACTATTCTGAGCCCTCCTCTATACTCCTGCATAAACTCCTTCACATCCGCCATACTCATCTCTAACCCGCTCATTTTGGTCTCGAGTGCAGAAATCTCCTCATCCTCCGCTTTCAACTTCTCGTAAAATTTCTATCTCTCATTCGATTCAACACTTCTTGTGCTGAATGTGTTATCTCTGTACTGGTCTAATAGAAGATCAAAATCAAAAGTATTCCAAGTTAATGTCATCAAATCACACAATTAAGGTATATGTAAGGATAAAAAGCATTAGAACACTAGAACTAGTGTTACCATCAAAACAATAAAATTAGTGGATGTTGACCGATTATGAAGAAAAGTATGAACATTGTGAATGGTGCTCAATAGTATTCATCATCTATATCCATGCATACGTAGTGTGATACATGCTTGGATGGAAAGACTTAGATTCACCATTACTTTTACTGTTAATTTAAACAAGAAGCATTATTTGTAGTTCCATATCATTTCGAGGTTTTGTTTCCACTAATATTTTTATTTTCTAGAATCATGAGTAAAGCAAATAAAAAGAAGTATTATCTATAACTTATAAAAAAATAAACTTCGCTAGGCAATGGCTGCCCACAGTTTTTAAATACGAGTATGTACTATCTAGCTAAGATAGTTTATCAACAAACAAAATGTCACGCAAAAATTAAATAAAAAAAAAGAATGAACCTCATGGCTTAAATATTTATTCATTTAATTGCACCACGTATCAAACCAAAGCAATTCCTTTCTACAAATAGTTGATTTCATCCATTATCCATTCATCTACTTCTAATAGCATGAAATGGGATAAAAAAATTAATTTTGAAAATCCAAATTTACCAAAATTCCTTGCTTCCACAAAAAATAGAAAACTGAAGAATAAGAAATAACCACTAAAGACAAGGTCCGACTTAATATTAAACTAATCATGAACAAACATATCAAAAAACTAAGAGATGCAAATCAAGCATCCACATAGTCTAAGACATTGTGCAAGGATGTAACGAGCCAAAAATTTGTAATTTGATTTTCCATATTTAATTAATTTTAAATATTGGAATATAGGGACTATTCAAAGTTTAATAACTGAAATTCAAATATAGAAATTTTCCAACTACGTGAAGTATGAACGTAATATTGGAATGGTGATTTAAATATTAGAAGTTTGAACCTAATATTTATTGAACGAATTTATTTGTCTTATTTAAGTCTTTAAGTTGATGAATAATAACAGCGAATTCATTTTATAAATTTGATTGCAGTAATAAATGATTTGAATGCATAATAAATAAATAAATTATTAATATAATGACTCGATTTTTACTGATGTATTTTTAGTTTAGTTTATTTGATTTTTCCATAACTTTTAATTTGAAAAATATTCAATTTTATCATTTAACGATTTATTTTCAAACAAAGTGTTTTTGCAATTTTAAAAATCTGTAAACCAGAGTATATTATTATTGTTTTAAAGTAGTGTCGCTATTTTAAGCGCGACCATATTCTTGTTTTGTAATTCACGGTTCGTACGCGATAAAATATCTGTGCAGCGGATGCCGGAAAATTGAAAATAATTATAACTCTACACTTCTACAAATCACTACATCATCTTCTCGCATCATCTACGCAGTTCCATTCATTTTAAACAATGGAACTTATAAACCCATCTCTTGGAAAAATCATAACAATTCAAATAAACAAAAAATGGAATGCTTTGATCTTTGAGTGTAAAATGTGTAGATCTTCAATTCAAGGCAAATTTAAAGGGTGCGCCATCAGGTTGGGTGCTCGACAGTGATAGTCATGAGCCTTCTATAGGCTAGGGCTTGGAATTTCTCTCAATCTAGGTGACGAGAGGCTAATCTAAGGTCTGTGGTGTCATTTTCATGTCGTAGAGCATCTCTGGGCCGAATTTGTGGGAGCTCGCTCGTTCCTGGGGGGTTCGATTGTTAGGGCAGTAAAGGGGACTGCTAGGGACAGAAATTGGAAGAAGGGGTCGGACCTAAAATGGTGGTGATGGCCGGAGAGAGTTCGCAAAGTGGAGATGGATGGCGCAGTCCGTTCGTGTTTTCGTTGAGTGTGGAGGGAGGAAAAAGGAGAGAGAAGGTGGGAAGTGGTTGGTTTCTTGGTGTGCAAGTATGTATGTGGTGTACAGGCCAGAAAAAGTCTAGAGTGAGGAAGGAAGATGATTAGTGGTAATTAGTTTGGTTAACTATGTAATTAATGAACCTTTTAAATTAAAAACTTATAATATGTATAACTTTCTCATACGAGGTCCGATCGAGACGAAACCTTTTGCGTTGTGCTCGTAATGGCGAAGACTATGCAATTAATATAGTTTGGTTAAATTTGGAGCAAATGAAAATTTAAGCTTGAATCGAACGTCGTTTGATTTTAGCTCAAAACCGGAATATTTCGGTGCCAACTGGAATTTTAGTGAGTTAAACTCTTCTCTGTAGATAAATCAGTATATTATATAAAAGTCAGAGTTTTACTATTTGTGTTTGGTTGATACTATTGGCTGATTGGTTAAAATATACACTTTGAAAAGCATTTAGTATTTAAAAATTGAAATACAAGAATATCTGTTGTGAAATCCAAATTTCTCAAAATTATGATCATTAATTTCTATCTATATTCATGTTGTTTTACTATAGTAATATTACTGTTAAATAGATTGTTAAATGCTGAAATTTGACTGTGTGGTCGCACTGGATATGACACTACCACTTGTGAAAAGTTAAACATTTTTAGTGAAAAAGGAGGCAATAACATTTGTTAAGTGCTATAGTAACTACTGGCCTCAATATGGTATTTTCAAAATACTGTTAGGTAATGTTTGATTTCAAAATGGTCGAATTGGAAAATGATTTAAAATTGATGTTGAGTTTTCTGTGATATTTGAAACGGATTTGAACTCCTCTGTTTTACGCCAACCTTTTTGATTATTATTTAATATTGTTTAAAGTTGTTTAACTATTGTTTAAAAATATTTTAGAAGTTGTTTATTATTTATATTTATATTGTTTAAAGGTTATTTATTTATATTTAATATTATGAAAAATTATTTATTTAAATAATTAATATTGTTTGAAGAGAATCAATAATTATTATTTATTAATAACGTTTTGGAAGTAAATTATTGTTTATTATAATAATTTTAAAGATTAATTATTATTTCTAATTAACAATGTTTGAAATTGTTAATTATTGTATTTATAATGTTTTGAAGTTATTAATTATTATATTGATAAAGGGCTTTGGAGTAAAATATTTATTTTTATTAATGATGTTCTAAAGGGAAATTGATTATCTTACTAGTAGTGTTGTTGAAAAACTAATTTATTATTATTTATGATGTTTAAAGTTAATCAATTAATCTGATTGATTGTATTTATAGATAATGAATTGATTTATAAATAATGAATTGATTCATAAAAGGAATCTCATTTAATAAAATAGTTACAAACGAAAATGGGGTTTTGGATTTATAAAGGATTTTAAAAAGGATTTATAAAGGATTTTAAAAAGGATTTATAAAGGATATTTATAATGGAGTTCTATAAAGGAAAAGAGTTTTATAAATTGTTTTAGAGATTTATAAAAGAGTTTTATAAATGATTTTGGATATTTATAAAAGAAGTTTTACAAATGATTTTGGATATTTATAAAAGAGTTTTATAAATAAACTTCATGATTTATTAAGAGTTTTATAAATGGTTTTGGAATTTTAGTATTGGAGGTGTTCATAAATGAAAGAGATTTATTAAAAAGGATTTACTAAAGAAATTTATAGAAGAAATGGATCCCGAATTGACCTTCATAATTTTGGTTGTGTGGACATTCGTTCCATGCTTAACACCGAAGGAAGAGTGTTTGGGTTTATCCTTATCTTCGTTTCTTTTAAAATAATATTTATTTTAATCCTTTTGATACGATTTTGAAATAAGAAACCTTTCATAATGTTCTGTCAATATACTTATACCATTGAGATAAGTATATGAACACATTTCCAAGTGGGAAAAGCATAGTGTTTTTGTGAATAGATTTATATCGTTGAGATAAATGTATGTATACCTTTCCAAGTATTGAAAGGAGTATAAAGGGTTTGTGAATATATCCTTGTAAAAGTATTTTGATACAAGTATTTACAATGTGATTTAATTAATGAAAGGATTAATTAAAGAGGTAAGTGGTTGCTTATGTTCTTAACCAATGTTGGTTTTCCTATGAAAATAAATTACTAATTTGATTGTTGTTTTTATTTGATAGTTAAACAACCGATTTACCAACTTAACCAGTTTTAAACTATCGTTGTCGGTTCTGGAGGACCGGGATTAGATATGTTCTTTGAAATCCACTTTGAACCAACATAAGTGTTCGAATGGAAGACATCTTGATGATGGTTTGGAAGATGAAGTTTTTTGATTTACAAGGGCTATTTGCTACTATTCCTGAAGGTGATTCCAAATGAATGTAGTAGAAGTAGTGCCTTCGGTTTAGTTCAGACCTAGAACGAACTTGTCTGGATGAATACTCGCATTGCATTTCTGCCTAAAGGGCAGTGTTAGCATTCCAAGTGGGATTGCTATTTAAATGGTAAAACGTACCTCTAGCTTCATTAATTGGGAATGACAAATATATGGGACATACAGTAGGGTTGAGTGGGTCGCACCATTAAGATATTATCATCACCTTTCTAGATATATTCATTTATGGATTTGGCTATGCATTAGAACTCTCGAAAAGGTTGCAAACGCAACCGGGGTGGTGAAATATTCAGTACTATCAGTAAGGGGTAGGCCGATCCTATGTTGGCAGGAAGTCCATATGTGGCTCTCGGTGCATTTTTCTAAAGGTGTACTATGACAGGCAGTACCTCAGTGCTTGTCATTATACGGAATCCATTCTCCAATAAGTGCCTTCGGATCTAGTTGTGTACCCTATTATGCTGAAATCTAATTAATGCAACAATTTCGGCTATGATTCAACATTGACTTTAAAACCTAGACACTATTATAGTATCTTTGGATTTTTATAGAAATGTTTTTATTATCGTAAGGTAAAAACACGTTCGTGTTTATGTGCAGCATGGTCTTACGAGATACCTTTATTTTGAAAGGTTTTGTAACATTAAAATCAAACCAGGATGTGTTTTTCACGCTGGTTTACCAGTTGCTCAAGTCAGACCGAGCATGTTAAGATTCAATTTGGACGCTTTAGAGAAACAGGCGATGAGCTAGATACCACCAACACGTATTTATGTATATTTTTATGCCCTCGGCGTTTGTTGTTTGTATTTATCAATATTTGTGAGGACATGTTGTTATAACTGTCTAGGTTGATGATTAATACTTTAGTGTACTCTAATTTTGATGTATGCATATTACAGTTTTCTTTGTAAAGATATGTTGTAATTATATATTACTCATCACGTTGTAAGATTCTATTCTGTCTTTTCTTTCTTTTTTCCCTTACAATCTGTCTTTTCGGCACTTGAATGCTCATCATATGATAATGTGGATGTATTAGTGTCGACTTTTAAGGAAAGGGCGGATCGTTACAATGCACGACTAAGGTCGCTTTCAAATTCCCTGATTGCATCGAAAAGTCTATCTATAACTCTAATATATGATTTTTAGATATGTGCTTGTTTTCATATTGAGTTGGTGAAGGAAAATGACTGGGTGCATTTACATAGGTAATTGGATGATACTTAACTGAAAACTTAAAAAAATCCCATATTAAAGTAAATGTTTATATTGTCTATTTTTCATCATAGAACCAGTAAGGAGCATGGAATTTTGTGCAGGCTGCGAAGAAAAATTTAGCAACTGTGGAAATTTTTTAATGTCCTTGCGTAGATTGTCAAAATCTTAGTCATTACTATGACAAGATTGTCCATGAGCATTTGATTATAATGTGTTACATTCAGTTTTGAAATAACATAAATGTTATCAAGAACTACTTACATTACTGGGCAAATAATTACACAAACAAATTAGGTGGTACAAGGTCATTTTTTAACAAAGATACTATATATTTATGACGCTATATATTTATGATATGGCGAATGAGGTCAGAAATAGATTTAAAGCACCTTGAATGTCCGTAAAGAAAAACATGGATTTTAAAATGCATTGTGTTTAATGTTTAACAAAAGCCACAATTAGTAAAAATGCATTGTGTCCTCATTGAGATTCAACTACTATGGATGTTTTTTAGTTCTAATTTAATACTTAGATCGTATGAAAATAAACCTATGATTTATGCTACGATAACCTTTAATGCCATACATGTATATGCACCTCTTCTTTTTTAGAAAAGAATGAAATAACTCTATCAAGATAAAAAAAGAGGAGGTAACTATTAGAAAACAAATTCATCTCAAACATGTGGCGAAGTAGCATACCCAAAACCACGAACTCAACATTAATTTAATAGTATCATTATTCTTTTCACCATATTATTATATTACTTATACGAGACCAAAGGTAATTACCAAACAAATAAAGAGAATGTCCTCATCTGTAGAGAAGGGTCCTAAATTCAAATCTTAAAAGCCTTAATCAATAAGAAATTAACCATAATATTCAAATTCATGTTGTATATAATAGTTCATCTTGATTTTTCCTTTTTTTTTGCTTGTCAAATTATGTGCTACCTTTTCCATTGCTAGTTAAAGTTTTCAATTTTGATTTGAAAATTTTAATTAATTAGTTAGTTAATTATTTGATTAATGAAGTTGGTAATGATTGTAAACTAATTAATAGTTCGCTAATGCAGTGGATGGGTGAGGTTACCTATCTATTACGGCTTGCTTAATTATATAGTTCTATAATCAAATTCATTTTTAACTACTAGTTTTACTTGAAGATTTTTCCAAGAATAATGCATATTATTCAAAAGTTTCTAATTAAATTTTCCACTTATGTCGAAAAAAGAAGTAATGGAATAAACACTTTCATCGATAAGAGAATATATCCTCTTTGTTTTTCTAATTGTTTTTCCTACTTTAATTATTCTTGTTTCTGGAAAGTGCAGTGAAGCAAAAACAGTAACCATGCTAAGAAAAGATTTAAAAGTACACTATAGTGCATTATGTAAGAATTTCTTCTATAAATAGAATGTCCATTTGCGTAGTCTTCTGTACCTCAAATTAAACCATTTTCATATACATACAAACAAACATATATACATACATCTACATTTACATATATATACACACACATACATATATTCACATATACATACATACATATATATACATACACACGCACACGAACACACATATATATCCTTCCATCTTTTCATCCCTCTGAAATATTTCAACTAAAGATTGAAATATACCAAACTTGGAAACTATTATCCTCTTGAAACAATTTATATTATGAAGATATATCTGTGTAGCTAACCCTGCAACCAACATGTTTTTTTAATGATAATCATGTTGTTCTTTTCAAATATACGTCGAGGTTCAAATATCAAAGGAGTTATTGACAGATGATAGCGGGCACAGACTGTGATCCGCCTGATATTAAAGGTTCGCATGAGAAAACAAGAAGAACATATGGAAATGTGGTACTAGGCAAAAGATCTATTAGTGAAAGAGGAAAGGAAAATCATGTGTAACTTGAATTTGTACAACCGTTAGCGAATTATGTATACTTGTCATAATCTATTTTCAGCAAATCGAAAGAAGAATTGGTTCTATACTAAAATTAATCTTTCACTCATCACTAATTCACATTAGACAACAAAAATAATAAGTAATTAAATCTATACAACTAAAGATAAAACAGAAAAGTTTTAAAATGATTCATCTTCAATTTCAGTATCACATGTAAGTTCTTCAGTAGCTACAATTTTAGCAAAGGCTTTATTTTTGTCATCTTCGATATATTTCTTTTGCACTAAATCTATTTCATCTCTAAGAAGGCAGTAAGTAAAACAGAGGCCATGTGTCTTAATGCTAGCAGCCAATTTTAAATGTAATTTGCATTTACAACACCTGATTGCTTTAACTGATGACTTTGTAACAAAATAATAAAGATAAAACACAGTAATAACAACACCAATCTAACATTAACTATTAAAATAAAAAACCCGTTAGGCGTTCTCCAATGCAAGCAGTTACGAACCTACCCAAGTATGCATGCAACTCATAGGCTTTTCCATTAGTATTGTATATACATAAATATAAAAAAAGAAAATTACTTACATTATTAGGAATAAAAAATAAAAAATCGTAATGCAACTATTAATTATTTAGCAAAACTAGTAATACAAATTCTTCTCAATCGTACTGAAATATATTAACCAACCAACAAGAAAGCATATAAAATTTTCATTTCAAAGTGTGACTATTTAACTATAAAAATCAACTGCTAATAAAAAAATTAACTACATTTGGATACTCGAAAAATTTGATTATTGTATGCATTCATTTGAATTTAGAGTTAAATAAAATTCTTGGTTAGTTTGAAAATTACTTTATAATTTTTACCATCCATATAAAAAAAATGCTTATATACACTAACGGATCTCAACTCCTTGATACATTATGAATAAAAACAAATTTTGGTACTTGCCTCACTAATCTTGTATTACAGCAAAGCTACTAAAACTAAACAGATAAGTTTTAAAGCAAACCGGTTTTAAAGGTTGGGAAAATAGGCATTTAGTGGTAAAATAAAATGCAAAGCTTTCGAACATATTCTCAACACACCAAAGGAAGTTTATGAATTAGTGCCGAGTAAAAGAACATATTCATATTTCGGCGAATTAATGTTTGTTCAATAGTGGTATCCTCGTTTTGAATACAAAGAAATAAATTTAGAAGTAGTACAAATTTGGGCTAACATATACGACCTTGATATGGAAATGTACATTCCTGAAGCTATTTCAATAAGAGCAAGTTACATTGGCCAACTAGCGAGACTAGATACAATCACAAAGGAAAAGAAAATAACTAAATATGCCAAAGTCCTATCAAGATTACTACACATTCCATTTTACATAGGAAAAATCCTATTAATGCAAACTGGTGTGGAAAAGAATTAAATAGTTGCATATGATCATGTTCCCCTTAAATGCTCTAAACGTAAAAAATTAGGGCATAAAGACTCCTTCGACACAAAGAAACCAAAATGGATCCCGAATGTTTCAATAAAATAGAATGAGGACTCTGCCATATAAAAGGATAACAACATGCATAAAACCACTGATTCATACCATTGCAAAGCAAGCATTTATACAGAAAGCATGCTTACTGACTTAGGAGTTGGAAACAAAGGTTCAGAAATCGTTGAGACTTCACATTAGAACTACTGAACCAATAGAAAAGTGTAAAGTTCTAACTTATCCAAGCCCCACAAAACACATAGAAGCAATTACTACTCTACCAATTTGTGCATGAGAACTACATAGGATAATAAAGACTAGTTGTCTTATTGATATTAACCCCACACATCTGTTGCATTAAATTAAATCATGGGCATCCTTTAAACATATCAAAACATAAAAAAAAAAATCTTAATGAAAATAATCCTCCATTGTAAAATCTTTCATATAACAAATGAAAGAAATCACAAGAAAGGATGATCAAAAATTTACATATACCACATATTTAACCATAAACGATCGTGAAACACAGTCAAGATTTAAAGGCATTATGTACTAATTATGAATCCATAATATTATATAATCATGCTCGATCGATGCTTGAAATTTGGAGTTATGATCGATGAACAGCCGCTACTTGAAAATCTGAGAGCATCTAGGGTTCTTGATTATTTCGTTGAATTCAAGAATAATTGATTTAGGGTTTTGAGAGGGAGAGGAAATCGATTTTGAGAGGGAGAGTTATTTGGTTTTTGGTTTTGAGAAGGGGAGGTATTCGGTTTTTTTTATCAGATAATAAAACGAAGCTTTTATTTTATGATGGATAGGGACTGAAAGTAAAGTGATGGCAATGCCTCTAGGGTGATACAAAAATGTAGCTAATTCTTATACTGTTACGACATCAGCAAAATATATAAATATAAAGATTATACGACGTTGTTATGGCGTCGCTAAATATTATTGGAGTCACAAACACGTAGCTAATTTTTGACGTGACAAATTTTTTGAAATGTAGAAACATTCACCGCGTCAATCCTTTATGACGCCTTTATGACAATTTATCGACGGTGTTAAATTTAGCGCATCACGCCATCGTGAAGTCGTATGGCATCACTACTGATGTTAGAAATCTTAATCTAAGAGCATGTGCACAACATTTCAAGTAAAGTTAACTTCATTTGAACACTTTGCTTTTATATAGAAAAATGTTGCAATAATTCCATAGAAACATCTTTAACTTCATTTACTTAACTTCTCAATCATGACATGTACCCTTATTTACTATACTTTATTATAACCTTAGAGTATGCATAGAAATATCAAGTTAAATTTACTCAATTTAAAATTCTTTTATTGTGAATTTTCGTTAAAAGCTTCTTGTAATACCCCATAATTTCAAGAACTAAAATAACAAGGATGTTTTTGGTTTTGATTTTAAGGATAAAATGGCAATTTTACAAATGATTAATCGAATAATGATAAAGGTCCATTGCATATAGCATAATTTTTAAATCAATTTGGATAACTTGGTGTTGCAGTCTACTAAGTGTTGTTATCTAGTGCACCGCTGTAGTAGTGCACTAAATTGACAACACTTAGTGCAGCAGTGCACTGAATAACAACACTTAGTGCAGTGCGCTACACTAAGTTTATTCAATGCACTACCACAATAAGTAACAACTATGGGAGATAATGAAATTTAAGTTCATCAATTCTCAAGCTGACATGCTATGTAGCCCATTGAGATAATATAATGTTAATGATATAGCCCATTGGTAATTTGGAAATTTTTGAAAATAGTTAACATGCTCTGTGAATTGCTTTACTGAATTGAATGGTCAGTCTTTGTTTGTTAATTTATAAATGCTGACCACTATGGTACACAATTGTTGATAAGAAATTTTTCCAAATTGTTTGATACATTTCATTAGTTTTTCCATCAAATTTAATGGCCAATTTGTATTAGTTAATATCTAAATACCGATCAATATAGTGCAACATTGATGATAAGGAAAAAAATTCAGGATGTTTAATGTATTATGCTATTGCTTCATTCAATTAAATGGTCAGCTTATATTAGTTGATTTATAAATCTTTGTTCATTGTGCTACAATGCTAATGATAAGGAAACTCATCAAAATGTTTGGCAAATTGTATTAATTGCTCCATTAAATCAAAAGGCAGTCTATTTTAGTTTATATCTAAAATTAGTCATTATGGTCCAATAATAATGATTAGGAAAATTTTCAAAATTTTTGACATATTATATTAGTCACTCTATTGTATTAAATCGCCGATTTCTAATAGATGATTTTTGAATCATGATCATTATGGCACACAATTGGTGATTAGGAAAAATATAAAAACGTTTTGGCTTATTGCATTAATTGCTCTGCTGAAGTAAATAGCCAATATGTATTAATTTATGCCCTTCATTTAGTTTGTGTTATTTAGTAATTTATTTGATCCAAATTATTATCATCTGGTTTGGTCGAATCACTACCTTAGGCATTAACATGTTATACATCTTATAGTCACATGTTTCATCAACATGTCAAACTAGACAATATCTATGTCTTTCATGGTTGTAAAACCCAAATATTTTTCATATAGCTAGAAACATGGATATACAGAGGTCTAAATGAATTCTGGCACTATCAAAAAATAAATAGAAGAAGTAAATTGTTAATATTATTCATAGCATTTCTTTGAAGATAAAGTTAGATATATTATTTCATGAATATTTTGCTAAAAGTGGCATGATTTTGCAGATTATTGCTCTGGACCATTGGCTTGACGTTGTAGATTATAGCTCTAAGAGTTAGTAGCCTAAGCTTTCATATTGTTTTTCTTTCATAATTAACTAATTTCTTGCTACAGAAACAGCTGTCAGCCTAGTTGAGTTTGCAAGTGCTACGAGCGATCGGTTCAGCTTACATTGCAAGGTTTGAACCTTATGTTTTTAGTGACCCTTGGTCTATCTTTCTAATTTTCATTTTTTATGCATAGTTGTAGCTTACAACTTGAGAACGTGGCCCAGTAATTTGAATTTATTTTAGCTAAATCTACTTTTGGGTTTTCATGTGGCTGTTCATGTTAGCCTATAGTTTTTTATTACTCTTGTCACATCATGCATGTTCATGGAATATATATATATATATATATATATATATATATATATATATATATATATATATAAGGTAATTCTATTACCACCTTGGTTTTCACTGTGGCCGAGTGATGTTTCCTTCATTTATGCCCTTTTTTGAAGCTGTCATGACTTGCCTTAACAACGATAACAAATCAATCATATATTTAGCTATTTTCTTCTGTGGATAGAATGTTTGTGAATTGTCATGTTAACGTGAGCACTGTCCTAGTAGATAATAAACCATGTTCATGTTATTCTTGTAGATGCCACCAAGAAATAACATAAATGATTCCGTGTGGCTGCTACAAAACAGTTAAAGATGCCATTTCTAATACTATGACAATGAGCTCTTGGAAACTCAAATGTTATTTTCCCAAAGATAGCTAAACTTGTATTCTTGAACAGTTAATTTATTGTTGTAACTAAGCGATCTTTGTTTGATAGTAATGATCTATTTTAGTTGTTTAAGTTCATATTTGTGTGAATGCAAGTTGCTTGCCATGAGCTGGTAATTAATGAGCATTAGCTTTACAAAAGAGTAATAATTAAATGTAACAGAAAGCATATGGTGTATTCAACTTGTAGATGGTGGAGATAAGGACTGGTGAAAATCATGTTTGCTCTTGCTTTTTTTCATCTTTGCCTTGAATCTAAATTTTGCCATTAGAGTTGCACTGTGTTTGCAAAGTTGCCTACAGCCACGAGGACTAGCAATATCCACATACTATGACTTGCATATGTGAACGTACATTGCTACATTATAACATAAACTACAACTAGAAGCCACAATGAATTAGCCATGTTATAAAGAAATTTTACAATTACACCCATCTACTAGGAGGATTCAACGAAGCAAAGGAGTGTAGTTGTAAAAATCAATGCTGATATTACCGCTAAAACAATTGCACAAACAAAAGATAAGAGATTTAAAACGAAAAAAAGGGGAGAAAAGTTATTTTTCAATGGCATAATATACAAGGAATTATTTTAAAAATTCTAAACAGAGAAATATTATTTTAAAACTAAATAAAGGTACTAAAAAGACTACTATACACTTAAAAAACAAAATAGGAACACTAAATATTACCAACAAAATTGGAAACTCCGAATATTCTCAACCATAGGTTATAAGTCAAGTTTGAGATGCAATTTTAAATAAGTAAAACGACGCCAGTGCTTTAGTAAACCATGTAAGGGGGTTTTCTTTTCTTTAATCAATTATAAGAGCTTTAGATTTTAATTTGGTGCTTGCAACTTTTCTGCTTTTACTTTTATAATTATTCCTGATGAAGAGTATCCAACTGCAAATCTACAAATTTAAAGCATAAATGATTGGTATGGATAGAGCAGTTCTGGCCGTAAATTTACAAAATAATAAATGAAGTAGAGATGGCTTCATTCATTTATAGATTATCAAAAATGGCGACAGTGTTAAATCTAATGACAAAAGAAGGTCAAAGACAACCATCTTTTTAATTACGAAATAGTATTATTGTGCTTTTGAATTCAAACTCTTACTAATTACTATCACTTAATTTATGATTTTTCTTAATGAAAAGGTCATATTTAGAAAATAAATTAATATTTTCCCATATATTTTGAAATCAAAAACCTGTTTGGGAAAAATTAGTTAATTAAATATTTTTGAATTTTCTCAAATTGTTTATTTAATTTGAAAAATATATATAAGTAATCAGTTTATAAATTGGGGTTTTGATCCTAAGACCTTAAAATTTGTTTAAACATGTACAAATGACAAAGACATTAAAGTGCACAGTAAAATTCTTGCCTGTCACTCGCAAATGGCTCCAATAGCAGTTGTTTTAAGAAGCAATATCCCAACATAAGCTTTAAAGCCATGAATCAAGAGAAAAGTAAAACATAAGAGTTCCCGCTGTTAACTAAAATGTATAATGTATTATCACCACCCACCCTATTGTATAATGTGTACTGTAAATAATCAAATTCTATATTCCTTGTCCAAGTTTCATCATGCATCTTTATTCTCTATTTAGTTATTTAATCATAATCAAATGTAGGATTTACTATAGTTCTGTTCTACTAGCATTCGAAAGTAGTTCGAGTTCCATTAGTTAGTTGATAAATTTTTGTTAGCTGTAGTTATTTGGAGAATTGGTGTGTTATTGGGAATGGTTCGCTTTCAATTGTCAAGGGTAAAAAGCAGCGCCAATGTACAATAACTAATACACATGTTAATGGAATATACTTATTAGTTAGAAGAGCGGATGCTGCTGTAGTGGCATATGGCATATAATAATAGATAACACCGATTGCCTATAGCACAACCGGAATTGTAAAATTGATTAAAATAGTTAACAGTGGCTTGTTTCATATCCTCCATATTGTTAACCTGATTGTCATCCTTCTTAAGAACTTGAAAGGGTTGGTTCTTTTATTATTAGCATATTCATTGTAGTAGAAAAAACATTTAGTAGGCCGATCTTCCATGGTTAACCATTTTATTTTTGCCTTCTGCTGCAAATCATTGGCATGAGCATGCATTAGATTGTTCAACTGCCTACGGCTCATATAATTATCAGCCAAAGTTTGATCATAAGGAGCATCAATTAGACTTTCATATAATGAATTATTTTTCTCTTTGAGCACGTCTCATTGATCTTTGATAATGGAATTCAATTTGTTCCATGCTTTTATCCTTTGCTTTATTAATTTATGTTTCTTAAGAATCTTATATAAATTGTTCCCCTCAAATTCTACTTTAAAGCAATTTGAAACAATATCATCATATCCTCTAGTAAAGGCCATGCATTATTATTTTTAAAATGCAATTTCTTATCCTAATGGTAAAAGGCATAATGGATAAATGAAGTGGACAATGATCACTTGAAGAATGGTTTAATGCATTTGCTTTATAATTATGAAACTGTCCATGAACCGATTGTTAATGCATATTCTATCTATTCTACCATGAATAGAAAGTGCCCAACCCCACAACACCCAACCAACTAGCAAAACAATCCAGGATTTAAAGTTATGTATTGCATAGAGCCATATTACAGAAATTTCCTTAAATATGTGTTTTTCAATATATATAATGTAAAGTGTCCTAACTGTAAATGTCATATTTTGTGGAATTTTTTTAAACCAGTTTGAACATGGTGCGCATGTTTAAGATTTTATTCCTTTTAAAAATTCATTTAGGCACATGGTCATTTTACAGTAAATAAACAACTATGAAAAAAAAGATACAGTAAATTCCACAAACGCACAAGTATAAAAAGGAGAACCGAGTGAAAAGATATAGTAAAATCCATTTTCTCAGTGAAAAAGCTACATCCAACTTAGCACTTAATAACAAACACCTCTTTCTGCACAGTAAATTTAGTTTTATTATCTAAGTAGTTTTTATTGTTGTTTATAAAAGTAAAATTCAAATATATAGTTTCAAGTTTTGAATGTGCTCAAAGCCTAAGAGAATCCAATCTAAGATGATAATGTGACAATCAGCAAGCTAGTTAATTGATTATGGAGAAAACCGCATTTAATTTGCACAATTGAAATAGTATTATTTAAAAGGAAAACAATTGATAAAAAGTTTCTTAAATTAGTATTTATAATTATTAAAGTTTAGTATATGAAATTTTAATAAATTATTTTGGTTTTAAAGTATTTAGCAGAATAGGTTGTATTAAAGTATGAAATTATGAAGGATAACAATATGTATATAGAATACATATCACATTATGGGTTTACATATAAAGATCACACACATTTTCACTACTACTACTTTGCTTGGAATTAATAACTAGTTGTTACTTTGATTTTTAGATATGTGCTTGTTTTCATATTGAATTGGTGAAGGAAAATGACTGGGTGCATTTACATAGGTAATTGGATGATACTTAACTGAAAACTTAAAAAAAAATACCATATTAAAGTAAATGTTTATATTGTCTATTTTTCATCATAGAACCAGTAAGGATCATGGAATTTTGTGCAGGCTGCGAAGAAAAGTTTAGCAACTATGGAAATTTTTTTATGTCCTTGCGTAGATTGTCGAAATCTTAGTCATTACTATGACAAGATTGTCCATGAGCATTTGATTATAAAAGGAATGGATCCTAAATACAAATGCAGTAGTTGGTATAATCACGATGGGCAAATAAATATAGTCGAGGAAACGAAGTTGAATGACACATATGATTTATTCCAAGCCATTCACTTTGATAGGAAGATTTTGTCAATCATTCCTTTTTTGCTAATGACAAAGAAAATGATGGTTCACAAAGACAAGAAGATGATTTACATAAGAATTTGGAAGATGCAAAAAGCCCATTGTACCCCGATTGTGCAGGCCAAACAAAATTATTTGCTATTACCGCTTTGTATAATCTTAAATATGAAACTGGATTGTCCGATACTGGTTTAGAAAGTTATAAATATGCTACAAGTGTTATTACCGAAGGATAATGTACTTCCCAAGACTATGTATGAAGTGAAAAAATTTCTTAAAATATTAGATATGGGTTTTGAGAAGATTCATGCTTGTAAAAACGATTGTTGCCATTTTAGAAAAGAGTACAAAGACTTGAATTGTCCAAAATGTGGTGCTTCAAGATGGAAGAAAAATGAGACTGCAAATGAGATTATGCAAGGCATACCTGTTAAAGTGTTGAGATATTTTCCAATCATTCCAAGATTTAGGAGAATGTTTAGATCTCAAAAGATGGCAGAAGATTTAAGATGGCATTATAGTAATAAAAGCAACGATGGAAAAATGCACCATCCCGTGGATTCTGTAACTTGGAATGTGATAGATGAGAAATGGAAATTGTTTTTAGCCGATCCTCATAATCTCAGGCTTGGTCTTGCTACAAATGGTTTCAATCCATTTTTTATTAAGAGTTTTTGTTTACCATTGCTACATTTCATTTTTAACATTTACTTCAATATAAATTATAATTTTTTTTATTCCTTTCTAAATTTAATTATGAAAAATCTAATTAAATTAACAAATTTTATTTTTTAAAATTTACGGGTCGTTACAATGTCCCCGTCAAAATAGAGTTATCAAGGTGTAAAAAAAGATCAATTTTTTTATTTACCATATTGGGAAGTTAGTTTTTATTTTTTTTCCACATTGGTTGAACAATAAAAAATAATAATGCTCATATGTTATATTGTTGATGTTTATAGAAACTTCTATTGCGACACAATTTAGACGTAATGCATATCGGGAAAAACGTTAGAGAAAGCTTGTTAGGCATAATATTGCATGATAGCGAATCATATGATGGAAAAAATTCCAAAAGGGATTTAGAGGATTGGGGAATTCGACATAGTCTTTTTGCACAACCTCTTGGAAAGAAAACATATCTATCACCGACTCCATATACATTATCAAGTCATGAAAAAATTGCGAAAGATTATATGATTTCAAGGGATCCGATGGTTGTGGTTCAATTTTCAAAAGTTGTATATCATTGGAGGTTTGCAAAGTTTGTGGGTTTAAGTTCATGATTATCATGTTCTAATGCAATAAATGTTGTCAGTTGCAACAAGAGGATTGTTGCCAAAGAAGCCGAGTATAACAATAATCCGTTTATGTTCATTTTTCAATAAACTATATCAACGTGTTTTTGATAAAGAAAAGCCGTTGCAAGTCGATGATGAGATCGTTATAATACTATGCGAGCTTGAAAGATATTTTCCACCTTCTTTTTTTGATATAATGATACATTTAACAATTCATCTTGGAAGAGAAGCTCGATTGGGTGGATCGGTCCATTTTCGTTGGACGTACCCCTTTATGAAGAAGCTTAAAGATTATGTAAGGAACTATGCACGAGCTAAAGAATGTATTGTAGAGTCCTATCTTGCAGAAGAATCCATGAGACTTTTTGGTAGATTTATAAAAAACACATGACAAATAGAGGAAAAACAAGGTCAAAATGAAGATTAAGGAAATTATGCAATACTCGAAGGACATCCAATTTTAAAGCTTGAGGCAATTACGTTGTCGTCTAATGAGAAAGGAAGTGCACATATGGTTGTACCGATGAATATGGCTATAGTGGAACCAATTTTATAGTAAGTAGATAATACATTCTATTTTTATTGTTTTTGCATGTATAATGCATATATACTTAGCAACATTTGTTTTGTGCTAGTTTGCATTTGGAGGAGTTGGAAAATTCAAACAATGTATGGAAAAAAATGCGACGTTGCTTTGGAACAATCATACGAAAAACTTTGCTGATTGGATTAAAAAAGGTTATTTTTAAATATACTTTCACCTACTTCATAATTATTTTTGAAATCTATGTCAAATACTTAAATACATTGATTTTTCCAAGTATCTATTAAATCGAAGGATCATGATAATTTGTTAACATGGATTACGTACGGTCCGAGCTGTAATGTAATGGATATATCATAAATGGCCAGCGTTTCACACAGAAGA